>CAWTZC010000453.1:5012500-5612500 GCA_963919715.1 Microtus obscurus | reverse complement strand
TACAAGGGCCCCCAAGAAACTGCTCTCTGACTTCTAGATTTGCTTTGAGTCTTCATCAGAGTTACTGACGAAATAACTGCTCTGTGAGTTTTGCAGTGTCCGGGCAAGAAAATGGTATGTGTTCAGCTTGGTGTAGGCTCAGAGGAAGGTTGTTTGGGTAAATTCCTCCTGGGAATAGAGTGAAGAGCAGGAGAAATGGGGGAAGCCAATGAGTCTGCCCAACTGTGGACTGACTGATCTTCCTTGGGCCCTGCTGAGGTAGTGTGTGGTACCCCATCCCAAGGATGGGAGGGGAACAGCAGGTCATGGTGGCTCACTCCTGGAACCCCAGCACTTGGGATGCTGAGACAGGGGACCACTGGGAATCTGAAGTTAGCCTGAGCTCCATAGTGAGATGCCATCCCCGTACAAACAAACCCAACCAAATGTGGATGGAAAAGTGATGTGGGCTGTCCTTCTGTATTTGTGTTGCTCCTATTGGCTAATGAATAAAGCTGTTTCAGACAGTGGCTTAGCAGAGGGAAGCCAGGCGGGAAATCTCAACAGAGATGTAGACACAGAGAGAAAAGGGGACATTTCTTTGCCTGCTCCTCTCCTACATAGTCATAAGACGCCCTGCCTAGGTTTAAGCGCCCCTGCGCAGGCTTGTAAGGGCCCCTGTGCTGAAGTCTGCAGCCTGAGAAGCTCTGACATGGAAAGCCAGACACTGTGGGGCACAGGAGGGCAGGCTCGGGTGAAGCTGGTGGGAGTGACTGGTGTCCCCGACAGGCAGTTAGGGAACAATAAAACAAGAATGCAGGAATAACTGGAGTTTTCTCAGACCCCAAATGGTCCCTCGTTTTTACCCCCTTGAACATCCACTTGGCCTCATTCTGATTTGGCGCGCCCCTCCCCCAGCCCTACCTACACTCTCCACTCCCTCTCTTTTGGGGAAAGTGTCACAGCCCTGGCTGGCCTGGGATTTGCTGTGTAGCCCAGGCGGGCCTCAGTTTAAGGGATCACCTTTCCTCTGCCTTCCAAGTTCTGGAGTAAGGTGTGTGTCACCATGCCTGGCAGATCTGACCCTCTGAGTCACGGCTCATCAAGAGCTCTTATTAACGAGAGATATTTGTGTGTGTTTGGTCCAATAATCTCCATCACAAGCTCCTTGGGAATGGGAGGTGAGTCTCATCTGCCAACACATCCACTCCCTCGGGCCTACCACAATTCTTTCTTGATTACACGGCCACCTAAATCCCAAACTGGAAGGCCACACATGGGAACACACACACATGGAATTCACAGCACACTGATGTATGTGAGTGTGTGTGTCCTAGCACCTAGCTGAGGTCAGAGGACAGCTCTGTGGAGAGTGGAGCCAGGTACCTCCCTCCCTCCACCCTATGCAAGTCCCAGGGATCAAACTCAGGTCAGCCTTGTGCCCTGTGAGCCTTTCTGGTTGCGCAATCTCACTGGTCTCTGGATATTGATTCACGATTTCAAATTACGAATTAGGATGTTGGTCACCTGAGTTTACAGGGCATCTTAAAGAGACTAATGCTTAGGTCGCTGGTCAGCCCTTTGTGCTGGGCCCACCGCAGCACCTGCCAGGCTGACGGAGGCCTTTCACGGCAGGACAGTCTATCTCGGGGATTTATTTATTCTCTTTTCAAATCTCAATCAAAAGACTTCCACAACTTCCCCCAGGAAGATTGACACGTCCCATGACATCTGCAGCAGCGCAGACACAGAGTTACAAGCTTTGTTTTGCACAAACATTTCCCCATAATTTCACTACCTCTATCCCTTTTTTAACAATATTAAGTAAGTTCCTCTTTTGCCCTAGTACAAAGAAGCAATAACTCACTAGCCACCCTTTCGAGCTAAAGCAGCACACAGAAGCGATTGAAACAGCGTTTAGGGCAACAAGGCCATGCCGGTGTGGTGGCTCATGACTTTAAGTCCAGTACTCGAGAGGCAGAGGCAGGTGAATCTCTCTGAGTTCTGGGTCAGCCTGGTCTACACAATGAGTTCTAGGCTAGCCAGGGCTACACAGTGATATTCTGTCTTTAAAAGAATAAAAAATAATAAAGAACTTCTGTGTTAAAAATAAATCCATGGAGCAGCCATGAGACCCACTTTAGTGAATTCAGAGTTAAAGTAGCCGTTGAGGTCGGACTCAACCAGTGGTCGGCCATGACACCTCGAGGAGACCAAAATGACACCCAGGGTAATAGGAGCGCATCGGTGAGGCTTGGATATGAGGCCAGGCAGATACCCACCATTTGGTCAGATGTGTCAATCAGACAAACGCTACCAGCTGATTCCAGGTCCTACTGAGGGGAGAGGAGCCAGGCCCCCAGACATCGAACTCAATAATGTCTACCGTGTGTCGTGGTGGCAGGAAGAATATGCCTGAAGCAGGCTGCAGGAGCACCCAGTCAGCCCGACAGTTATATCTCCAATGAGTACTTAATGAAGAGTCTGGGAACAGACTTGGGTGTGTATCAGGGTGAACTGGCTCCCAGAGATCTGATCACATCTGCTATGCTGCAAATACTGGCTTCTGGAGTCTTGCCCTGTAAGGCTGACGGTCAGGTGAGGAACCAGTTTTAAGAAGGAAGATGCTATATTCTAAGTCTCAGAGAGGTTGCCCCATCTCTCTCTAGTGACCACCCGACTTGGCCTGGAGGATTATTCTCAAATGGCACGAGTTGAGGTGGGGTTGCTCCATCACAGAGGGTAATGTTTGAACATTCATGGGGTCCAGGGTTCAATCCCCAGTACTGAACATGCATACACAGTGAAACCAGACAAGGATGTTCTTAAAAATAATTATGGGCTTTTCAGTCTTCAAAGACAGGTCACACTGTCACCTGTGTGCTGTAACTGAAACAATATGAAGAGGTGACTGCAAAATAGATTCGCCAATTTCTAGAATAAAAAGAAATCCAAATTCAAAAATAAGAAGTGGGCCAGCAGGATGGCTCAGGGGGCGCCTTGTCTGGGGTGAGCACATATTAGTTCACCTCTCCCCATGAAACGATAGGACAAAAGCTGACTGAGCTCACAGAACTGAGCTAGGTACTTCAGGGAGCACAGGGAGAGAGCCAAGTCCCTGGTTTTTTACGACTCAGATTTTAGGTAGTGTGCCCGCAGGTTGAGGAAGTCTCCAGTACAGAATCAACATTGAGATGAACAGATCCATAGAGAGGAACAAAGGAAATCACAGGCATCTCAAATAGCACTGCCAACATCCTTAACTGTCCTCAAACCCACGTGGAGGGGCCTTTCAGGACTGCTGTCTGCAGTGAGGACCATTTCTCAAGACTAAACATGTGTGTGTGTGTGTGTGTGTGTGTGTGTGTGTGTGTGTGTGTGGTGGTGGTGGTGGTCGGGGAGACGGAACAATGTGCAGTTAACTCAGGGGAGACGCCAGGTGCTTCTGGACCTCTGTCTTCTGATGCCACAGACTGGCGCTTACTGGAAAGATGCGGGACCAGAACGGCTGGAGTCGGTTTTGAAAGCAAACGCCTCAAAATCTCCAAGGTGCCGGTCCGTGTGGACGTCTGGTAACAAGAATCTGAGCGACTTTGGAAAGGGGACCCTGCCCAAGTCCCAGCTTGTCCTTGGGCAAGGTCAGTATGGAGAAGATTTTGAAATTGAATTCATCTCCAAATTTGGCTTTTGGAGTCTCCCAAGTCTGCACAACCCACAATTCTTTCTGGTCTTCTTGCAAATGGAAGGATAAGATTGGAAGGCCGCCTGTTGAGACCTGCTTTACTGACAGGAAGAGGTTACACCACGGCCCTCTGGCAACCCAGCTGTCTTATCTTTGTGCAAATTCCCGACTTCCTCCCAGTCCCGTCCGGGCTCTTTGGGCTGTAGAACGGAGATTTTTTTGCCCTCTTTTGGTGTACCTGTCACGTATTACCAGTTTGCGACCAATTCTCTTAAGCCGAAGTCGCTTGCCTGCCTTTAGAAGCAGAACACAGGCCGGCCTCAAATCACACCTCCCTTCGATCTGGGTAAACACACTTAGATGCCTTTTTGACTGGAGCCCTTTGGATCTGCTCTGGCTGTGCCAAAAACTCAGGCCAAAACTTTTTTAAGTTGACAGACCCCTAGTTCCCTCCTTAAAAGCCACCGCTGGCTGAGACTCCTAGTTCCCTCCTTAAAAGCCACCGCTGGCTGATCTACGGCAGGGCTGGAGCGCAACTCGCCAGGCTGCCCACCAAAAAGTGCGATCCAAGACGCCCCTGGGTGCAAACTTGGTGGGACTCTTGGCCAGCCGCGGGCGCGAGCTGGGGGGTACGGGGCGGCACCCTGGGGTTACGGGGCGGCGCCTCCAATCCGCGGCCCCTACTTTTGCTCACCTGGTGGCTTCTGTTGGCGCACGGCGGCTGCCCAGGGAAGCTGCAGCAGCAAGGGCAGCAGCAGCAGCTGCGGCGCTGGCGGCCCGAGGCTCCTGCCAGAACTGCGGTGGGACATCGCTCCTCCGCTGTGACCTCTGCCGGGCTGGATTAGGTCCCACTGGCGCCGGCGATGACAGCTGTTGCAAGAGCCGCACTTGGGGGTGACAGAGGGACGTTTCGTTGCAGAGGCCTGGGCGATCTTAACTTTCTTCTGGCATTAGTTTTGCCGGTTTGGGCGCTTCACGTGGCCTTGGGAACCAACCTTCGCCCTTCTGAGCCCCAGGCTGGGAGAGGCGGATCCTTTCCGTCTGGTCTGACCCTCTAGTCACCTGTGGGCCGGGCCCGGAAAGCAGCGCTTTTGGGAAGTTCAGGGGCTGCGTGACTTCTGGCCGCCTCCTGCAGGCTGGGACTCAGGGCTAAGAAATCAGTTCAAGGCAGCCTTGGCCCCTGTGGCAGGAGATGAGGTACCCCAGGCAGCTTTGGGTCTCATGCCTCTGCCTACACGCAGATCGGATTCTGTGGCTTTCTGTCTTCTCGGGGGTTCTCATCCGTCAGGAACCAGGGCCTCTAGCGCCAGCCTGTCTAACCTCAGGAGTTCCACACCTCCGGGCTTTGGCTTCATTGACCGGAACTGATTCACACTGGGCTCGAAGCGCATCTACCCCCCTGATCCTCTGTCGAGACCCCATTTCTGGGCAGGGCTCACTGAAAGCAACATTGTGAGTTGGTCCAGGGTGCCCTAGGTGACATTGTGAAGTAGGCAACAGACTTCATGCTGACCAAGCACAGGTTTTGGTCCTGGACCCAGTTAAGACAGTTAAAAAAAAAGCCAGGTTTGTAATCCCAGCATTGCAAAAGCGGGAGGATTGTTAAAAGTCTCAGGTCAACCTGGGGTATAGAATGAGGTCGTCTCCCAAAAGGAAAAACAAAACAAAACACAAACAAAACATCAGATAAATAAATAAACAAACACTAAAGGAATAATCCCGATAAGGAATACCTTTGCTAGTGGCGGAAGAAATTACTTGTAATAGAAATGACACATATAAAGTATGAAATACAAATCACAGTTGTGTTTGGTGATATTCATTCAATGGAGGGAGAAGCTGAGGGCATTGTAGGCACTGTACAGAAAATTAAAATAAAGGCAGACTGAACCTTTGGTTCCTGTGTTGCCTGCCCAGTGAAGTTGTGTCATTCCAAATATTTCAGGCATGTCTCCACATCCCAGCCTCCGTGACCTTACTGACCCTCCTGATCCAAGGAGCCAACTGTTCAGAGAAGACGCTTAATGGGAGCTGGCCTCACCCACCTGATGATTTACTAGCTGAGTATTAACTGACTTCGGTTTTCCAGGATAGGGCCCTATATGACAGATGTCTCTACAGAATCCCATTCTAGTTGAGGAAGTGATTATTCCTATAAGCAAATTAGTGAATTAGACTTTCTCAACCTCAGCACTATTGAAATTCTGGCCCAGTTATTTCCTTGATATGTGCGTGCGTGCGTGTGTGCGTGTATGTGTGTGTCCTGTGCATTCCGAGGCCTTAAATGTGATCATTGGAAATGCCTCCAGAGTCTGTCCGGTGTTCCCCTAGATGAAATACTACCCCTAGCTGAGCTCTGTTGATGTGAGTTGTGGTACATTTGACACATTTAAATTGTAGAGGTTTTAAACATCCAGGAGACTAGTGACAGCAAACTCTTCTAGGTTAAAAGACTCAAGGATATTGGTTCAAAATTGTAACTAGAAGGAATAGGGCAAAACTCATGGATCCAACTGCCCCAACAGGCTAGCCTCAGCCACACACCCTGTGATGGCTAATCTTAATTGTCAACTTAACACATCTAGGGAGAAGCAATTGAGGAAGCCTCCATCAAATTAGACTACAGGCATGTTTGTGGGTACATTTGTCTGATTGCTAATTGATGTAGCGGGCCCAGTCCTGTGGTCAGTACCATCCCTGAGCAGGGTAGACCTGGGGCATATAAGAACGGTAACAGGCTGGGCGGTGGTGGCTCGCGCGTTTAATCCCAACACTCGGGAGAGAGAGGCAGGCAGATCTCTATGAGTTCGAGGCCAGCCTCGTCTACACAGAGCTTGTTCCAGGACAGGCACCAAAGCTACAGAGAAACCCTATTTAAAAAAAAAAAAAGAGCGGTAACAGAACATGAGCCCGGAAGCAAACTAGAAAGTAAGGTTACTCCATGGTCTATGATTCAGTTCTTTGCCTCCAGGTTCCTTCCCTGACTTCCTTAAATGATAAACTAAAACCTGAAATAAACTCTTTTCTTCACAAATCAGCATTTCATCACAGCAGTGGGGGA
The DNA here is from genome assembly GCA_963919715.1 of Microtus obscurus. Lineage (NCBI taxonomy): Eukaryota > Metazoa > Chordata > Mammalia > Rodentia > Cricetidae > Microtus > Microtus obscurus. The sequence continues at coordinate 5,605,778 of CAWTZC010000453.1, read as the reverse complement.
GCAAACTACCACACATTCCTGCTGTGAAATAATCATTCTGTATATTGGGAAAATATGTTGCTTTCATTGTTAACAAAAAAAAAAACAGATTGGCTGATAGCTAGGCAGGATTCAGGGCAGAGAAGGATGGAATAAGGGGAGTCACCAACCAGATGGAAAGAAAACAGAACATCCAGGAGATATAAAAAGCCACGAGCCACGGGACAGCACATAGATGAATGGAAATGGGTTCATTTCAGTTGTAAGAGCTACTTAGTAATAAGCCTGAGCTATCAGCCATGCATTTATAATTAATAATAAGTCTCTGAGTGGTTATTTGGGAAGCTGCTGGTGAAACAGAGCTGATCTCAGTCCCAACAAAAAGCTCTGCCTACAAATCCCCACCACACTAATGGGAGAGACAAAGAAGAGAGGAAATGGAGAGAGATTCATTCTATCTGGCTACATTGGGAAGACGAACAAAGAGATTTGGTCACTCCAAGCCTGCCATCAGGGTCCTGACATGAGCTTTAGGTTTGAATAGAGGAGAAAGGTGTATAAGGCCAAGCAGTCCTGGTCATTGTGTGGTCCCGCCCATCATTGCCCCATTATTGTTTGGCTCCACAATGTCATCACAAACATGTGGACTCTCGGGGATACAAATGTATACTCCTCACTATACCCGCATGGCTGGCATCAGACTTCAATATTTCCCTTGCTGCAGCATACGATTCTTAGAAAAATTCCAGTCCCTTGGAGACTGTTGTTAGTTTCACTCAAAAGGAATTTGAAAACTCTCCCTGGTCGTTTAAGGGTTCCCCTGAAAAGGAGACGAGGATGTGGCTCAGTGTTAGAGTGCTTGCCTAGCATGGGTGAAGACCTGGGTTCAATCCCCAGCACCACCACAGTTTCAGGAGAATAACCAGAGCATTGGAAAGACCCCTCTCTGCCAGATGGACCCCCCCACCCTCACCCCAGTCTTCCATTCCACTATAAACACTAGAAAGGAAAACAACACCACTGCCCCTCCTTAGGATTTAGAAAAAGCGGTGGTCTTAGTGGAGGCCCTTTGGGGAGAGCTGCCTCCTTGTCTCTGAGAGAATGGACTTTGAGTTCTGCTTCTGGTCCTGGGTCAAAGACATTCATCTTTGCTCCAAAGATTAGAACATCACATCCTGTTGTCGGTAGCTGGGCCTGTCAAACACCTGGCCTGGAGACTGAGCCTCTGGAAAACTGATTTACCTAGAGATGTACTAAGGAGATGGGAGAAATAATTACCCCTGTCTTGTGCTTCCCGGAAGCCCCTCACCTGCCGCCCCTCACCTGCCGCCTCTCAGCTGCTGTCCTCACCTGCTGCTCCTGCAGAGCGTGCAACTGACCCATTCTGAATTCCAACAAGACAAAATAAAACTTCTTTTCTCTTTTCTTTTTTCCTTTTGCACTGGCCCATGCTTTCCCTGACACTCTGGGCTTTCTTCCTCTTTCTCTGAAGTCCTCCAACTCTCATGCAGTTCCTTGACTGCTGAACATAGTGGTTTTCTTGAACTTCAATTCAAAAAGTCAATCTCTTCTACCTCCTTATAGCACCCACTGAGATTTATAGCTTGCTTGCAAGTCTACGCTGCCCTTGTGGTGTTCTTTCAAATCTACAAAAAAAAAAAAAAAAAAAAAAATGACCAAGCAAAAGCAAAATAAAAAACAAAAACCAACAAACTAGTTGAGCTTCATTCTGAGCCAGCTTTATAGTTTTGTGTGTGTGTGTGTGTGCTTTGGTCTAGGGTTAGTAGTTGCATTTGTTTTTAAATCTTTTTAAAAAATTCATTTATAAATAAGTGAAAATTCAAATAAATAAACTTTAAAAAATCATCTATTTCTTATTCCATTGTGAAGTGAGCACCTATGCTGCAACTTGCCTGTAGATGTCAGAGGGTAACCCTCGGGAATTGTTTTGTGGCTTCCACCATGCAGGAGCTGGGAATTGAACTTGCCATGTTTACCAGTCCTTCCAGATCTATACGAACTCAAGATAGGATCCCGATTTCCCTGGTAACAACTGTGCCCTAAGGAGATGGCCAATGGGCATGCGGTAGCCACTTCAGCAGTTTCACAGGGTCTCTGGATCCTGACCCATTGGGCGGGAACCCCAAACAACTGGACCATCACCCCAGCAAAGGGGGGAAGAGGTTGAAGCAGGAGGTTCATGAAGTCAAGGCCAGCCTGAGCTATTGGGAACCTAGTTCAAGACCAAACCCAGCACAAACCCTACACAATTTACCTTCTGATGGAAGAACACTGCTTTTAATTTGTGATTACATAATGCCATTTGGTTTTGTCCTAGATAGATTAACTGTCAACTTGACACAGAGTTAACAATAGAGTCTTAACTGAGCAAATTGTCATCCCCAGGTTGGCTGTGTGAGCATGTCTTTGAGGGATTGTCTTCATTGTTAGTGGATAAGGAGGGCTCAGGCCACTGTGGATGATAAAATTCCCTGGAAATGTGATCCCAGGCTATGTCAGGAAGCCAGCTGAGAAGGAGCCTGAGTGAGTTACCAAGCAGTGTTCCTCCATGGTTCCTGCTTCCAGATTCTTGCTTTGAGATGCTGCCTCGACTTCCAGGGATGGACCGTGACCTAGAAGCGTAAGCCGAACAAGGGTTTGTATCACAGTCACAGACAGGGAACTAGAAGCCAAGTCCTTAGCCTCCTCTGCCTTGTCTGTGTCCTCCTTTGCCTGCAGGTCAGTCTTAGCTCAGGACGGAGAGGGGAGCTGTGTACAGCCTGGGCACGAGTACCTGTTTACGGAGTCCTCTCTCAGCTTAGCGGTTCCCAGCGGGATGTGGTTTGGCTCATTACTATCAGGATTATGAGTTATCTGCTGTCACTACCTGTGGCCTCAGGAAAAGATTCTCACATACTCTGGGCATCACTTAGGGTAATGCCATCTGTGATAAGGAACTCCATAGGGTTAATGCAACAAAAGTTTATTATTTTACCCATCCAGTGTGGGAGGCCTTAATTAGCAAGTGACTCTCCTCCACGTAGATGGTCAGGAGCCTGGTGTCCTTTCATCTTTTGATCTAGCACCCTCCCGAGACAGAGGTTCCCAAACATTTTTTTTGCTACTGTTTATAAATGACCGGGAGTCTCAGTAATCTATACCTAAGGCTTCAGATCAAAAGAGATGCCTAACAGCTTTAAAATGTATTTAGTTTCTTCATGTGTATGTATTTGGGTACCCACAGAGGGCAGGAGGCATCAAATCCCCTGGAAACTTCCTGGTGTGGATGTTGGGAACCGACCTCAGGTCCTCTGGTCTCTACCATGTGCTCTTAACCACTGAGTCGTCTCTCCAGCTCCTTTGTCAGCTCAGTACTAATCGCTCACCTGTTGCCCTGTTCGGAGCATCCAAAAGACGCTGCTATTACACTCTGCAAACGGACTGTGATTGCCGGATGTTGGGGAAGAGCATGGCCCAAAGGCTCTGGGGTGTTTCCTTCCAACCACAGAAAAGCCAAAGGGTGGCGGGGAGTTATACCTGCTCTGTAATCACTTCTGCTCACCTCGTGGACAAGAGCCAGGCCTGCTGTCATAGCGATTATGCTAACAAGGCTGTGAGGTGTAGGGCTGAGCTGTCACCAATCATTACCGAAATAACACACAGCTTTGGTGTGTCCATGGAGACCTTGACAGCCAACATGGATCCTGTGGAGGTCTTAGGTCCTTCCTTAGACTCCTCTCAACCTTGAGATACTGGCAGTCGGCACTTAAAGATGTTCTGACCTGCTGTGCCTCAGTTCATCTTGTGTAGGTCCGTCCCCCTTTGTGTTTGCCTTGCTCTCTACCACGCTACAGCCCCAGTGTCACGTGGGTCTCTTGGCTGCTCTACAAGGCCTGCAAGTTCATGGGTTACAGTGTGGGCAGTTGTAGTATCGTCTTCTGGGAATTCAAAACCGGTCCTGCATTTTGTTACTAAATATCTCCACACCCTGAAACACATTTGAGAGGGTGACTCCACCCCGGCATGGAACTGCACCCATTGTCTTGACATCTGTATTTCTCTTAGCAGCTTCTTCAGCTGTGTTGGCACCTCTGTGCCGACAGCTGGGCCTAGGAGACTACCCATGTTTTTTATATGTATTTGCGATCTAATTTACCCTTCTTCAGTATGCCCTGTGCCCCTTACCTCTGTTTATGTTGTCCCGTTTTCTAAATCAAACTTTTGGATATTTCAAAAACATTTTCCCTTGTTCAAAGCCTTACAAATTTAGTGGCTTTGAAGACATCTGTCTCTGTATACACAAAGCCTCCCAAAACCCACAAAGTGCATTCTGCTCTTCCAATGTGTTTGTGTTCTCTTCCCTTGAGCAATTAATTCTTAGAATGATCCTTATGAAAGAATATTTATTGAATTGAATTGTGTGTGTGGGGGGGGGGAGAATGTATACGCAGCCATGGTCCATTTCTGGAGATTAGAGGGTGATTTTTATGGGGTCACCTCTCTTCTCCCACAGCTATAAGGATTCTACAGATTGACCTCAGGTCATCAGACTGGTCCAGCCTTTCCCACTGAGCCATCTCACCAGCACAAGAATGTTTTGAGACCGAAGGGTTACAAGGCCCTATTCAGAGTAATGTTTAATTACTCTTACATGTATGCATATCTGTCACTGAGCTTCTTGCCTTGTCTCTTCTTTTTGCCTTTATGCGTACGCAGGGTCATCCGCAGTTAAACCTACCATCGGTTTATAGATATCATAGTTTGGAGTCAACTTACTGTAGAAATGAAATATGAATGAGCATTCCATAGGCATCTAGGGCTTGGGTTAATCCAGTTGGTGGTGCTGGTCTCAGTTGCTTAATCAGTGTCTGTGCCATCTTTGCCAGCCCTGCACGCATGCTACCTCATTGCCATCTAGCCTGCAGGTGTCTTGCAAATTGGGCACGGGAAGGAAAGGGTGCCACTGCTCTAGGAACCCTGGGGGATGGGAGTTGAGAATGTGTTGATCACAACAGTAGAGGCTGAAAAGGCGGTCTCGGAAAGGAGGCTACCAACTGGGTAAGGGTTATGGGGATTTATTTATTTATCAATTAGTCAATTGATTTGTTCATCATTTGGTCAAAGGCAAAGTCAGGAATGTCCATCCTGCTGTTACAAATTCTCTTCCCACCCTTGCCTCCAAAGAGGCTGAAAACCCGACCACTTAGTACTTCTGGGGCCAAGAGTATTTCTGCATTGTTTAAAGCATGTCACTGTAAACCACACACACACACACACACACACACACACACACACACACACACACACACACTTCTTTCTTCATTGCTCCCCTAGGCATCTTCCCGCATCTCTTTCCTAAGTGGGATGGCTACATCCTAAAGCTGTCTTCAGCTTCCTCTGACTTGCTACATAGTGGGTGCCTATCTTCCTTGCACAAGACGGGGCCCTTCCCTAGTGGTACTTAACTTTGTAGATAAAGAACATTTCAGGATCAAATGCCATAGCCCTTTATGTCACCTTCAGGTAGGGACCAAACTGTGGCCTTGTGTTTGCTTGACACTTGACCCTGAGTTTGGGTATGTGTGTGAGTGTAGAGGTCAGAGGTCAACTTTTGACGTCACTTCTCCACACCATCTGCCTAGTTGTGTGTGCTTGGGTTTTTAAGACTTCTTTTATTTTTACTTATATGTATGTGTGTATGTGCTTGTGTGTGTGGGGGAGGGCGGGGTATATGCTCATGACTAAAGATGCCTGAGGAGGCCAGTGGCATCATGTCTCCTAAAGCTGGAGTTACAGGTGGTTGTAAGCCACCTGATGTGGGTGCTGGGGACTGAACTCGGGTCCTCTGTACTCTGAACTGCTGACCTATTTCTCCAGTTCTTCATCTAGTTTTGGAGACAGGTTCTCTCACTGGCCGAGAGCTTGCCAGCTAGGCTAGGTTGGCTGGTCAGGGAGCCCCAGGGAGCTGGAGTTACAGGCAGTGCCACCATACCTGATTTAATTTTCCATGCATTCTGGGAATCAAATTTTATTATTTACTGTGTGTATGTATGTGGACGACAGAGAACAACACGCAGCAGTCTGTTCACCCAGGGCCTCACATAAACTGGCAATTGCTCTACTGCTGAGCGATACGCCCACCTTCCACGTTGTTTTCAGGGGTTAGCTTTTAATGAACTTTTGCTCACTGGCTTCCTAGGCAGTGGGGTCTAGAACCTTCCTTTCCATGCCACTGCCCCCGCCTAAGCCTGAGGCGCCCCCTGGGAGTCTGCACATCTCTTCCTGTCTCTTCTCTCCACAGAGGTGATGGCTACCGGCTGTGGAATAGCGGCCATAAAGAAAATAGCAGGCTCGGGTGCTGAGGAGCTGGTTCAGTGATTAAGAGTGGCATCCCTCTGCTTTTGCAAAGGAATTTGGTTCCCAGAACCCATGCTGGGAGGCTCACAGGTGTGTATAAAACTCCAGCTCCAGAGGATCTGACTCCCTTTTTTCTGGCCTCTGAGGACCTCCCCCGCCACACACACATATACACACAGAGAGAAGAGACAGAGAGATAGAGACAGAGAGAGAGAAGAGAGAAACATAAAGAGAGAGGGAGGAGGGATGCCACTGGTAGAGTATTAACGTAGACTCGACTTTCTCTTCTCTGTTATAAAATTCAAAAATAATATAGAGTACGATCCTCTGGATTTTTCTTTTCTTAGATTTATTTTACATGTATGCGTGTTCTATGCCGCTGTGTGTGCCTGGTACCCACAGAGGTTGAAGGAGGGCCTTTGCTCCCTTGAACTAGTATTACAGATGACTGTGAGCCACCACGCTGATACCTAAAACTGTACTCAGAACCCCAGGAAGAGCAGCCAGTGCTCTTAACCCGTGAGCCATCTCTCCAGCCCATCTTCAGACTCATCAGGACATTTTAGGCACAGTTAACTTCAGTTCAGGTGTGAAGGCGAATTCTCAGTCATAAGAAACATGGAACATCTAGGAACTGTTTCTGAAAAAATTACTATGATGCCTGTCAACTGACTAGCGAGTACAAATTAAGACCTAATGCAGATGGAAGTAACAACTTGAAAAAAAATTCCAGGGACTCTTCCACCTGGGTTGGTAAACTCCAGGCCTTTCTCCAGGAGTAAAGTGAGTCTTCTCAGGCAGCTTCTGCCACCTGAGCACAGTTTGCCCTCAGCGTATCTATCAGGGCTGAACTGTCCTTTTTGCCAAGTGACGCGAGTGTGTTCTCCAAACAATGCCCTCTCCAGCATGACTCCCGTCCGTATCTGTTCTGGGGTGATGATGGCACAAGGCACTTTTGAGGGAGGCTTTTCTTTGTGTCACTCACTACCAGGTAACTCGGATGGGTGGTTAGTCAACAAGAATTACATAATAGAAGCAGCATTACATAAAAACCATAATGGACATTTCCATTGCCAAATGGATTGAGCAATGCCTTTGAGCATCCTGACAACTCCTAGTGAATACTGAATTGTGCATTTTTAAAGCCAGCTACGGAAAGCAAGTGGCTAAGGGGTGCTGTGCAGTTGGCCCTGACTGTCCTGGGCTGTGCATCCGGGGAGCGGGCCGACTGTAGGTCACACGTACTGGAGAAGCAAAAGTGGTGACCGTGTTAGACATGGACACACTTTAGTTTATGTAGACGATGTCTCACTGTGTAGCCCTGGCTGATCTAGAACTCATGAGGTTTGACAGCTTCTGCTTCCTTCCAAGCTGGGATTATTATCATTGCACCACTGTGCCTTGCTGTGCAACACTGATTCTATAAGTAATCAAAACCACTTTAAAGAAAACAGAAGCAGGATCTGGTAGCACACACCTGTAATTCCAGCAGAGGGAAGCTGAGGCAGGAGCTCACCATTTCAAGGTCAGTCTAGACTGTGCAGCAAGACCTTGTCTCAAATCCAAAAAACAATAGGAAAAAAAAAAGAAACCAGACGTGGTGACTCACACCCATAATCCTGGCACTCTGGAGACTGAGGCAGGACAATTTCTACCTGTTAGAAGTCAGCCTGGGCTTTAGTCATCGAAGCCACTGTGATTGGCTAGTTCTGGAAAGTTTTGTCAAGTTGACCTGGTTTTTCAGAAAATCTTTGTGGGCTATTGTTTTGAGGAAGAAAAAAAAAACAATGAACCCAACAGGAATATGAATCTTATTTCACCTTAGAAATGTAAGTACAAACACCAAGACTTTGGGACAGGTCTGGGAGTCGAATAACAAGAGGAATAAAGGTGTTGTTGGTTTTTAGCAGGTGAAGTAAATTATTTTAATTGTATTAAAATCAATAGTGAAGATGAAGTGGGGCAGCTAGCCTCTAACACGGCATTTGAAAACTCTGGGCCCTAAACAGCTTGTGCCAAAAATGAAACCACGGCACTTTTAGGAAAATGGATGGGACTGGAGATGATTACAAGCTAAGGTCAGAAAGACAAACCATTGCCTTTCTCTCGCATGCAGAACTGAGATTCAAAATTATATACGTAACTGTGTGAAACGAAAAGAGAAAAACAAAACAAAACTACTACCACCACTAACAAAATAAATCTTTTTTCCTACAGGATGGGCTTACTGGGTAAAGCGCTTGTTGAGCAAGCCCAGGAACTTGAGTTTGATCCGTGGAGCCTAAATAAAGCCAGAAGGAGAAATCAGCTCCCAGAAGCTGTACTCTGCCTTCCCTATGCGTACCATGATATGTAAACACCTTCGCCCACAAACATGTCACTTACATGCATATGCACGCACACACACATACTCACATTAAAACAAACAAACGGGGAAACCTTATATGGTCTCATACTGAGACTTCTTTGCATCTTAGCATCCTCAGCCTGTGTCTTCAGGGCAGCCTCTTTAATTCTTGTGACATCTTTAGCCTTTTCTTGCCTGCTGTAACCTGTTCATCACTGTGGGAGGTACATTTTTGATCTGAGCATTAATGTTAGCAAACAAAAGGGGGGGGGTAGCTTAATCTATTATGTGCCTGCCGTGTACGCATGAGTCCCAGCATCCATGTAAGAGCCAGGTATGGTGGTGTGTGCCCGTTGGCTCAGAGCGGGGAGGCAGAGATCCCTGCCAGCCATTCTAGCTCCAGGTCCAGTAATAGATTCTGTCTCAAAAACCAAGGCAGAAAGTAATCACAAAAGACACTTGATGTGGACTGCTGGGCTCTACACACATGTGCACACATTCACCTGCACACACACACACACACACACATGCACACACACACGCACACACACACTTCTGCTAGACAGACACACAACAATCCTTAGTCCCAGGAGCTTCAAAGAGGGAGGAAGTCGAGGCACAGGCGGCTTTCCTGGGTTGTTTCAGGTCCGTCTGACCCATTCCATGCACTATGCTGGTTGACTTACCTGGGGCAGTTCATACCTGGTGCAAACAGATCTGTCTTCACATTCCTTGAAATAAATAAATAAACAAATATTTATTTATTTATTTATTTATTTATTTATTTATTTATTATGTATATAGTTAGCCAGAAGAGGACACCAGACCTCTTTACAGATGGTTGTGGGCCATCATATGGTTGCTGGGAATTAAACTCAGGACCTTTGGAAGAGCAGGCAGTGCTCTTAACTACTGAGCCATCTCTCCAGCCCCTGTTTGTTTGTTTTAAATTAAGAGTTTTGTTCCATAGTCTAGGCTTGCCTTGAACGCAAATTGTCTCCAGTTGGACCCAAAGTGCTTGGATTGCAGGAGTGACACCATGCTTGACATGCAGGGTAAAATCCAAATGAATGCTGTCTTTCCTGAGAGCACCCCGACACAGCGAGTTTCCTGTGTTGTATGTAACAGGATTGCAGCTGAGGTGGGTCATCAACCGTCTGAATGAGGGGCTGACAACGGCTCTGAAAAGGGACAAGCTTTAAACCCTGCACCCTCTCATGGCAAGTGTGTTCTTTAACCTCCCCACCATGGACCGAGTTTCCCATGTGGAAATTTTGGTGCGCTTAGGAGGATGAAGGTGGAGTTTTGTCTTTGGGTGCTCTCTATGTGCCTCATAAACCCTTGTGGACATTGTCAGCCGTGTCCATCCTCAGCCCACCAGGTGACCACGAGAGGCCAAGCTCAGCTCTGAATGCAGCCTAACACTAAATGGTAAATTTACTTAACACAGTAGGTTTGGGGGTGGGGTGGGGTGCAGTGAGGTGCGGTGGTGTGTGGAGGGGTGGGGTAGGGTAGAAAGTTTCTTTTGTGATTTGACTTCCTCGTTCTTAGGTGTAGACTTTGGAGATGATTTCACAATGTGACAAGATTGGACATCCCTTTTGGTTCCTTTTAGACTGAATTTTTTTTGTATTATTTTAAATTATGTGTGTGCCTGTGTGTCTGTGTGTGGGTATGCACATGTGAGTACTGGCACCTGAGGAGGCCAGAGGCACCAGATTTCCCTGGAGTGGAGTTACAGGTGGTTATGAGCCTCCTGACACGGGTGCTGGGAACTTACGGGTTCCCCACAAGAGCAGTATGCGATTTAACCACTGACATGTCTCTCCAGCTCCTGGACACATTTAGATCCTCCCGTCCACCCCTTGTTCTGCTGAGTGAAACTTGGTAAAGGTATACGTCTTTGGGGTAAATCATACCATTACAAAGTTTCATTTGGCCACTAACTGACGGTTCCACACAGTTGCTTTCTCTCTGTATAACTATCCTAATGACAGTCTCTAGGTCATAGGTTTTTCTGTTTTGGTTAGCTTAGCTGTTTTGGTTTTCTGAGACAGGGCTTCACGCTGTAGTCTAGGCTATTTATAACTCACTATGAAGCCCAGGCTTGGTGTCACATTCTTGGCAATCCTCCTGCCTCAGGCTCTCCTGTTTGAAGGATGCCTGGGTGGCTGTTTCTCTGTTGCTGGGCGCCCAGCCTCGGAGTCACACCTAAACTCTCCCAGTTCCTCTATGTGAGCAGTTTGCTAAGTTCCTCCTTGCCAGCTTCTTCCCAAGTCAGGGTCCAGTCCTGGATTCATAGCCACCCTTGACTCACGACATCCAAGTCACCCGTCAGTGGCCTCCAGCCAGCACAAGAATACTCAGGAAGCCCCAAGCTGAGCTAACCCAGCCTACTTGCTAGGCGCCCCTTGCCCTATGGATAACTCAGTCACCTGAGCCCTCCTGTGGCTTCGCAATCTCTCTCAGGAGGCCCCAAGAAACAAAAGCTTTGCCTTGTGGTGTTTGGTGCATAAACATGAGGACCTCAGTTCAACCCTGTTTCGTTCTCATTCACTTTTCTGCCACTCAAGACTTCAGAGCTCTGGGACGTGAGCCCAAACAACCCCCCCCTCGGTTGCTGTTATCTTTTGTCCTTTGTCCCAGCAAGGGCATCACTAACTCAGCAAGGCTGCTGCAGGCAGACTCCTCATCTGCCTACTCCACTTCCCATGCTGGGGTTACAGGTGTGCCCCCATTGTGCCCATGTCATGAAAATCCAGCTCTGTCATGAAAACTACAAGTGTTAAGCCCCACTGGAACAAAGTCCACATACTATACACATCAGTTCAATAATCTCTGGGTCTGCCTCTCCAACTCTGGGATTGTAGGCATGTACCACCATAGCCGGCAACCATTTACCCTCTTTATGAACATTTGCGTTGCTTCCAGTGTCTGGCTGTGATAATTAAGGATGCCCTGAACATGTAGGTCTAAGTCTTTGTATGGCTATTGGCCATTAGTTAGGAAACCACCCTAGAGTGAAGTGGATGATGAATGTGGATATGTTAAACCTTTAAAGACTCTGCCAGCTCATCATGTGAAGAGGTTGCACAGTTTATGTTTCCACCAGCAGGTAAGAATGTTACTACCACCTTTTGGTATTTGTCAACACTTGTTATGATCTGTGTCAAACTTTAGCCATTACGTACTAATGGTTACTTAATTACATTTCGTTGTGGTTTTAGTTTGCATTTCCCTAATGGTTTATGCTGACAAGCTTTTGGTTTGTTTGTTTGTTTTGTTTAGAGACCCGGTGTTGCTAGGCAGTCCTGGCTGGCCTGGAACTCCCTTTGTTGACCAGGTTGGCTTTGCACTCTGTCTTGTCTTTTGCTGTAAAGAGACACCGAGGCCATTTCAAATGCATTCTCTTTGCTTTGACCTTGGGGTTCGAGATGTGAGCATCCAGCTGTTGTTCTAGCCACCATGACTGCTGTCCACTGCATGTTGTCTGCTGTGTACTCCCCACTGTCTACTGCCCACTGCCTGCTGCCTTGATTCTGCCATCATGGACTCTAACCCTCCAGAGTGACAGAGTCCATCTGTGGGAAGTCATCACCACAGGCAGGGAGAGCATGATGGTAGGATCAGAAAGATGGATGATCATCTTTTATATGACATACAGGAAGAAGGTCTGGGGGTAGGGTGGGGAATAGGGTATTCGGTGAGGTTGTAAACCTCGTCCTGAGTGATATATTCCCTCCAGCAGGGCTCTATTCCTGGAGGTCTCACAACCTCCCCACAGAGCATCACCGACTGTGAACTAATTCAAATACATGAGCCTATCAGGGACATTTCTCGTTCAAACCCCCGTAACTGCTGAGCGTGCCTCCAGTCCTGGAAGCTTCTCCTTTAGTCCACTGAACATGGCATTCTGTCTTCTCTGCTCTGCAGGGCTTCTGTGAATGAAGTCCACTTCAGACCCTAGGAGTTCCTCCAGCTCTGGTTAGAAAAACCTGATTTTCCTCCGCTGCTTTAAGACTTTCCTTTGACTTTCGGCAGCTTTATTATAATTGATATTGGTGATGGTGTGGATTTCCTTGGGTTGATCTTAACCAGTGTTCTCTGGACTGCTTTGATCTGGATGTCCGGTTCTTTCCCAAGACTAGGGAGTTTTTGCCTCGTATTAATTTTTTTTATACGTTTTGTTGTCCTTTTACTTCTTCTGATGCTATACTTGATACTGTTTTCATTTCATGAACTTCCTCAAGCTCTTCTCACCTTTAAAACTTCATTCTAGTTTTTGCCTCTCTAGCAGTGTCATTTCAAACAATCTACCCTTGGGCTTACCAATTCTTCCTCCTTCTTGCTGTAGTCTGTTTTTGAAACTTCCTATTGAAATTAGTTTAATTTTCAGCTTCCAGCTTTCTGCTTTATTCGTTGATGGGTGTTTTAAAGCTAAGTCTCTAGAAGTGATAGTCTCGAGTTCAAAGGGTAAATGCATGTGTAGTTTAGTTATGTTAGTTCCTCTAGACACCCACCATTCCACAGCACTGTGCTGGACCCTGTGCCCAGCACCAAGTGTTAGAACACCTGCTTCCTCAGGCCTTGCCCAAGGAACGTAGGTGGGCCTTTCAGTATTGCTTTAGCCTGCTTCCCTAGCAGTGAACTTGAGCGCTCCTTCGTATGTTTGGGAGCCATTTGATATGCTTTTTATCAGCCATCCACAGCTTCCCGCATAGTTTTCTGCTGGTTGTTTGATCATTTGTTCCTGAAATTACAGAGCTCTTTCTGAGTGAGGGATACAAGGTCTCATTGAAGACACATGTAAAAAAATGTTTTTACATGTTTGCAACGATTGAGCTGTGGATGTAGCTAGTGGTAAGGACCCTGCCATAGCAAGGCTTTGGGTTCAGTTCCCAGCAGGACACACAGACACACACACAGGGAAGCACAGAAGCACACACACATGCACATCCTTGCATACACAGACACGCATATACCATATACACAAAGTTTGCAGCTACCTTTTACAGACATACACACAGAAGCACACACCCATACACACACATGCACACACAGACACACACATACACACAAGTGCATACACAGACACAAACATACACACACGTGCATACACAGACACACACGTACATACACAGACACACAATACACACACGTGCACACACAGACACACACATACACACACGTGCATACACAGACACACACATACACACAGTTTGCAGCTACCTTTTAGCTTTGCTTTTTATAATTGTCTTTGCCAGGAAGATGCATGCACCCTGCACAGTCTCATTTATAAACTCTTCATTTTCTTCTCTCTGGATGCTGGAGATTCTGAAGCTCCTCCTCATATGACTACTGAACAGGCCTGCGCTCTTGCTTTATTTCAATATTTGCAGGGCTTCTTTCCTTCTCCTTATATTCCTGTTGCACTTGGAGATTTTATTCATTTGTTTAATCATTTGAGTTGTGGTCTTGCTTTGTAGCTCAGGCTGGCCTCAAATTCAAGATCCTCCTGCCTCAGTCTCCCTAGCGCTGGGGTTTACAGATGTGCAGTGCACAGCAACACCCCCTGGTGAAATTTATTTTCATATGTGAGGGATACCATCTTTTCCAGACGGCTGAACAGTTATCCCGGCATTACTTCCTGCAAACCTTCATTGCTGCCCACATGACTTAGGACACCGTCTTTATAATGAACTGATTTCTAGGCTTAGTTGATTCTATTTCTTTTCTCTTCTTTCCAGCTGTGTATCTACCATGTTGTTTTAACTATCAAGGCTTTACACTATATGCTAGCTGTGTATCTACCATGTTGTTTTAACTATCGAGGCTTTACACTATATGCTAGCTATGTATCTACCATGCTGTTTTAACTATCGAGGCTTTACACTATATTTTAGCTGTGTATCTACCATGCTGTTTTAACTATCGAGGCTTTACACTATATTTTAGCTGTGTATCTACCATGCTGTTTTAACTATCAAGGCTTTACACTATATTCTAGCTGTGTATCTACCATGCTGTTTTAACTATCAAGGCTTTACACTATATGCTAACGTTTGTCTTCCTTGGTTTGCTTGTCTTAGTGTTTCCCTGTCTGCTCTTGCGTATTTTTACTTTACTAAACCCTTGTCTGTTTCTGTAAGAGTTTGGATGGTATTGAGATCATGTTAATTTTACAAATTAGTTTAAGAAGTCTAACATTATTTATTTGAAAACTAAGTCTCACCGTATAGTGTTGGCTGGCCTGGAACTTCCTGTGTACCTGAACGCTGGTCATAAAGACACCCATAAACACACCCAGGCTAGAGTCTAACATCCTTGGGCCAATGAATCTCACTAACTCAGAACACAATTCCCAAGAACATGTGTTGCGGGAGGTCTTTTTGCCCCTCCAACCAGCGCGTTTTCTCCCTGCTGCCCAGAGAGCTGTTTCTGGTCGTGCTTAATTTTTATTCTCCCTTTCTCCTGTGGCATTGTTTTCTGTTAAAAAAGCAAGTCATGGCATAGTGTTCATCAATAATATACTTCAGTTCTGCCTCCAGGTTTCTGCCTTGAGTTCCTGCTGGCTTCCCTCCCTGATGGAAGGATACCTGGATGCATACCATAAAATACAATCTTTTCTTTCTTTCGAGAAAGAGTTTCTCTGTAGCTTTGGAGCCTGTCCTGGAACTAGCTCTTTGTAACCCAGGCTGGCCTCGAACTCACAGAGATCTGCCTGCCTCTGTCTCCCGAATGCGTGCGCCACCACTGCCTGGCTCAAAATAAAATCTTTTGTCTCTAAGGTTCTGGTAGTCACCTTAGACTTATGGTATTAGGAAAATGGTGTTTTATCATAGCAACCAAAAACACTAAGCCATTAGCCAACAAAATATCTAGATGAATCTAGCTAGCTGCTCTGTCAGCCACCACTATCAGAACACTGACAGAGAAAAATCTCCTTAGCCATCCTCTTACTTCAAACTGTTTTCATTTTTCAAGCTTCCTTAGCACTGATTTTGTTCTGAGTAGGCAGCCCGCCTCCTCCTACAAAGAGAAAGCAGAAGTTGTAGTGTGGGAACCCCCACAACTTCCCCATAAGAGCCATGGACAACTACCTACATTTCCACTTGCATCTTTCTGTGCCTGTGAGGCATTCTCCCCCAACCATCTGAGTCCTGCCCCCTCGCTTGCTCGCTCTCCGGTCCTTCCAGCTTCTTTCCCCTTTCCACTCATGGCTGAGCCTTAGGGTCTAAGGGTCTAGCCTCTCTTATCTATCCTTGGCCTCCCTCTTGACCCTTTCCATTCGCAAAGTATGTCAGCCTGCTCAAATGGAGCACTAAAGACAGGGTGGGGCCAAGGATGTGGCTTAGGGGTAGAGCGCTTTCTTAGGATGTGCAAGGTCTTCGGTTCAATCCATACCCACAAAAAAGTCAACCAAGTCATCAACAGTAACAAGACCACACACCTCCTTCCTCGTAACGACCATACTTCTCTTCTCTTCTCTTCTCTTCTCTTCTCTTCTCTTCTCTCTCTTTCCCCCTCCCCTCCCCTGTCCTCACCTCTCCTCTCCTCAGCTTGCTTCATCTTGTTTTGTCTCTTCTCGTCTTTTCTCTTTTTTTCTTCATAGTCCTAATTTCTCAAGTGACAGATCTTGGGGTTTGTGGTACACAATAGAGACAACTCATACACAAATGCCTGGACACCGAGAAGAGGAAGAAGCTAGAAAGGAAACATGAGGAGGTAGTAGTCTACCAGAGAGCCTGGGTGTAGTAGGAGGCTGCTTGTTCATTTCCCAGGCCGCTCAGACTCCCAAAATGACCACACAGAAACTGTATTAATATCAACACTGCTTGGTCTATTAGCTCTAGCTTCTTATTGGCTAACTCTTACATCTTAATTTAACCCATTTCAATTAATCCGTATATTGCCACTTGGCTATGGCTTACCGGGTAAAGTTCTGTCCAGTATCCATCATCTGTCTCCCGTGGGGCTTCTCCTGACTCCGCCTTCTTTCTCCCAGCATTCAGTTTAGTTTTCCCCACCTAGCTCTATTCTGCTTAGCCACTGGCCCAAACAGATTCTTTATTCATTAACCAATAAAAGCAACACATATAGGGACCTCCTATATCACCTGGGTGTCACAGTTGATTAGATGAGTTGTTATCTGGTAGAATAGTATAATTTTAAGAATATGACTTTAATATGGGTCTGTTTTTCATCTCTGTCTGAAAATCTGAAAGACTAATTCCTGTCTCTGACTGCTATAGTATTATTTTGAAGAAGCTAAAGGATGCAGTTTGGGCATGGTGGTTCAAGGCCAGCCAGGACTACATAGTGAGACCTAGCTTTAAACAAACAAACAAACAAACAAAAAGTTAATGGATGCAAAGACCCTGCATCCCAGCATGTATTTGAAGTTCCTCATTGCTGTTTCTGTAATATAATTATGTGGTTAAGTGGACAGGCTTACTCAACTAAATATGAAAATAGACAAGATGGCCAAAATGCAGATAAACACGCAGTAATTCAACCATCCTTGGCCTACAGGTTGGGTGAGCACTTTAGACCTGTCATTGGGAACACAGAGAAGAATGGACTAGAAGTTGTCCTTAGTGATCTCACAGCCTTAGGATGGGCAGGGCAAGCGCACGCCACTCAAAAGCGGTTTAGTCATTTTGGTAATTGACAGCAGAGGGTGTTCTGGAAGTTCAAAGGAGGAAGCACACAGCTTAGAATAAGGTGGGGCTTGCAAGAGGTCATCCAGAGTGAGGCCAAAGGAGAAGGCTCTCAGTGTAGATCTTAGCAGTCGGGAGAAGCATGCAGGGGGCCGGCTTAGCATTTCTCTGTCCACTCAGTTCAATTCAGAGGCATTTCTGCTTTATTTAGTAAAGCAAAGTGACGGCCCTACAAAGTTATTTGACACTTACTGGTCCATGAGAACGATTTGTGAGGAAAAAGGTGTTAGAAGATGATACAACAATGAGACACAGCTTTCGTTGCCAGGAGGGGAGTCGAGCAGGAAGTGCTGTAGGCTGAGTGACACAATACATTCTAGGAAGCTGGTAGCTGCGAGCCCAGATGGGGCGCTGCCAGTGAGACAATCACCCAGGCGGTGTCCCCATAGTCTGAGATTTTAATTCAACTTTGCATGTGCAGAAAGTTGATTGGCATGTACTAATCTCCTGGGAACTGCTTCACTCAGAAACAGGAGTGAACTACATAAAGGTGAACGATTTCACTCACAATAAGTACAATATTCGTGTAGATGAAAACATAGCATGCTGCAGACTGGCATGCGCGGTAGTGCCTTGAGATTCAGACATCAGAGGAAAAAAGAGCAAGAAACTGCTGGTTTGGATGGGAACTCGTTGAGAATTAGATCACTATCACAATTTAAAGCCAAGTTTGAAACAAGCTTTAACTAAATACCAGTCAAGTGAATGGACTCTGGCCAATTTCACCTCTGCTTCCCCAGAAAAATGATCCTGAATCAAGTTTTGCAGTGGCTTAATTGCTTCCCATCACGTCCAATCCCAAGTGTACACCCTGACGTATTTCCTGCCTGTGACCCTCTGCCCACATGTGATCAAGCGCATCTGTTTGCAGATGGATCAAACAAACTTGTTTAGGGGAGTGAAAATGTGCCTTGTTCTCTCCCGTAAACAACAGCTTCCAGAATTTCAGGAACTGTCTGTCCTTGGGCAAGGGGCGTGCAGACCAGAGGCAGTTTTGTTTCACGGATTTCTTAGGCACAGTAATTACAACTTCAGACGTAACAGGCTCTCCCAAACCAAGCAGCACACGCTCATATCCCTCTCCCGACTCTCCGGAGTTATGATTGTGGCAATTCCCGAGGTTCCAAAGTTCTCATTGCTGTGGTTCACTGAATGATGATGTCTGAAATCAGCAGCAGGCTCGTACTGAGAGGCACAGAACTAGAATGTGTTCTGGAAGAGACGTAAATAGGTGCAGAGGCAGCCAAGGCCATGTCAAGTTCGCTGGGGAAAGAAGATGGCGTGAGACTGTAGGTAGAGCTGACAAAGAGAGAGCAGGGATGCCAAGATGGGGTCCCTCTGTACCTCTGAGAGTTAGGGGTTTCATTACGTGAATTCATTGCTTATGCATGTGACTCTCATCAGATAGAATCACCACGTGCACGAGCACAGGACCGTGTATGCGAGCTTATACGAAACATGGAGAACGGTTTACCAGTCAGGACTCTCTGCTTCTGGCTCTGCCCCGACTTCTGTTGTCTTATTGGCCCCATGTAACAAATAGCAGTCATGCCTTCATACTGCCGTGGGTAGAGCCTTGTGACATGCCTTTTCTACCATAGTGGATTACAGCCCTGGAACCACGAGCCGATTAACCCTTCCTCCCTTCAGTTACCCCCAGTAGGAGATTGCCTCAGTGATGTAAAAGGTCGATGCCCCATTTCTAAATTCATGTGAAGAGTTTTTGTATCCTCCTTGTTCTGTCTTTAAGTTCCTACCTGGCAACCATACCCATCTGTATGTTCCCTGTCGTTTGTCCACACGCCATTCCCAAACCACTTATCACAGCTTTCCTAGCCTGAGATCAAAATACCACAGGATGCCCACTGTGCAAAAGGTCTGCAAGGTCACGGTCATAGTCAACACCTTCCTCGAGGCAGGTTTGCTACACGGCTTCTCTGTCACACCAAGATATTACATCTCCCTTCTTACAGAAATGCTCGTGCTGGTGTTCTCTTTGCTTTCCTGTTTCCTTACGTTCTGTCTAGAATTGGTCCCTGAATTCTGTCTATTTGAACTTTCAAATACTCATTGCTACCACAGCAGTCACGTGTCTTCTCATGCCTAGACTCCTGGAGTTTCCCAATCGAAGGTAGTGTGGGAAGCTTTTTTTTCTCCATCCATCATGTTTGTTCCCGCATGCTTCTGCCAGCTTGCTTGTCCTTGATGTAGGTGGGCCTTCTGTCTATGTGTTACTTTCATTGGTTAATAAAGAGACCGCCTTGGCTTTTGATAGAGCAGAAAATTGGGTGGGCGGAGTAGACAGAACAGAATGCTGGGAAGAAGGGAAGTGAGGCAGACGCCATGGAGCCAGCCACCAGGTCAGACATGCTGAATCTTTCCCGGTAAGCCACCACTTCATGGTGCACATACATATTATTAGAAATGGGTTAATCAAGATGTGAGAGTTAGCCAATAAGAGGCTAGAGCTAATGGGCCAGACAGTGTTTAAATGAATACAATTTGTGTGTTGTTATTTTGGGTGTAAAGCTAACCATGTGGGAGCCAGGCGGGACAAAAAGCAGGCCTGCTCGCCTCTTCACTACATGTCCTAAACCCCGGGTTTCTGTGTGTCATGCTCTTTCTCTACAATATTTCATGACCTGTCAAAGAACAAACCAAATCCTTGAATCTGGACTCAGGGCCTTCTACAACTTGACCTCAGGCTTCCTTCTATAAAATTTGTTTTTAATTTTTGCGTCTCACCTGTGTGCAGTTACTTGAAAAGGCCAGAAGAGGGAGCCAGGAAACAGACTAAAGATCTGCAATGTATTTTTCAAGTTACTTTGCTGTCAGAGGTGGTGGTCTCGGCTAGGAAAAAAGATACAAAGGAGAGGCACACAGAGATTTGCAGAAGATGTGGGACAGCTTATTTGGAGTGAAGCGATAGTGCAGGCTGTAGAGGGAGACCCTGTCCAGGCTGACAGTGGGCCGCTTGAGTGATTGTCCTCAAGGGTCCCAGTTACTGTTTGGGACTCATTTTTATGCGAAGAGAAGGAGCTGATTCCTAAAGGGCAAAGTTTGGGCACCAGGTTAGGTCACACATGATCGATTTTCTTACTGCACATGACCCTACCATGCATGGATTTTTCTCACGTTGATCATGCATGTGCAGTTGGCAGTGATGTATGGTGCTGAGCAGTGTGTGACCACCGAGGGCGTTTAATGTGCTGTAAAAACCACTCCTTTTAGAATTACCATGAAAATGCCCAATTAATGATTCCATATTGATTTTATATGAGCTGAATTTAAAAGTTTATCTGGTGAGTGTGGTGGGGCCCAAATGGGCCCATGTATTTGGACACTTGGTCCCCACTTGCACTGTTTGGGGAGGTTATGGGTACAGCCTTGCTGGAGAATGGGCATCCCTGGGGGTGGGCTTTTTATAGCCTTCCATAAAGATATGATCTCTCAGCCCCTTCTCTTGCAACCATGACATCCTGCCGTTGTGGGCTCTCTGCCTCCGGAACCATAAACTAAAATAAACTCTTTCTTCTATAAGCTGCTTTTGCTGTGCTATTTTATCACAGCAACTAAAGCAGCTAATGCAGAGGGAGTGTGCACACAGATCAAAACGATAGGAGATATACATAGACATCACATGTGATATGTATGAGCTGTCACATACAGTGAGAGCCATGTGTCACTTAAGGAAGGGGATACACTCAGAGAGAGCAGATGCTTAGGGATACTTGTGACATTCTAGGCAGAATAGAGCAGCGTAGGAATCGAACCTCTGCCTGGCCCCTTCTCAGGTCTCTGTCCGGCACGTGTTGCATATCCATGTTGCTAAGTAGACAGGCCAAGGCAAAACTGATGTTTTAAATCAATAATCTCTCCACGCACAGAGGGTGCTAATGGCCTTCAGAGATCTTGCCCCTGGGCCTTGTCTGATTCTTTCAGCATGCAGGAGTTGATGGCTATTAGCCCCAGGAAGAGGAGCAGACAGTAGAAACACATACCAGACTCTCAAAATGTTTATTTGTACCAAATATCTAGCAGGAGTTCTGAAAAAATCATGAGTTAAGCACACTTTTACAAAGATAGGCTACTTAAAATATAGTTGAGACAATTAAAAAAAAATTCTCTCATGTGTGCAGAAGAGCCAGTAAACAAAACAAAAAGAAATAAGAACAAAAACCCAAGTTCTAGATAGCATATTCCTCCCTGCTCTTCTCCAGGCTGATGCTCCGGGACAACTGTGGGACTGGGGGGATCCGGAGTACAGGGCCATCACACTGCCAAGGACACACATCTCAGTGGGGAGGTAGCACGGGAGGATCTGAGAAGTTCAAGTTCATCCACTGCTCACTGCTCATCCACAGTGAGATCCAGGACATTTGGTGTCTGTGAGACTCTAACACAACAAAAAAACCAAAAGCCAAAAAAAACAAAACCAGAACACCCATGTGACTTGCAGAGGAATTCTATGTTCCAGGCAGGGCAGCGAGCATAAGCCCTTGTCTGTGTCACGGAGGTCTCTGGAAATTGCAGATCCGGGACACTGGAGGTTGCTACTGTCAGTTCTTAGACCTCACCTAGGTCTAGAAATAGGTGTTCTCGTGGTCTGAGTTGTTCAGCTGCAGGTATTCCAAGGAACCTTTTTTGTAGCTGGCCACCCGTGTGGGCCTCCGGCTCTTCACGCCCAAGGCCTCTCTCTTCTGTAAGGAGCTGACAATCATGTCTGAAAACTCTGTCTGCAGGCGCTGTTGGTTCTCCCTGGAAAGCATGTGGGGAGAGAAAAAGTTGTCAGCAATCCACGCGGAACGTCCCTTAGCTTCAGACCTTACCCAGTGGGTGCCTGTTCCATGCTACACACAGGAAATGCAGGGAGTACAAAATCACCATTGCCGTCCACGATTCCAGGGAACCGGCTTTCCTGCCCTGTGTCAGTGTAAGGTATTGTAAACAGAAAATGGGTCTTTCTCTTTCAAGGTGAAACATGTTGTTAGAATTAGGGATCACAGCAGAAGAGCCACCGAGATTCAGAACAGAAACGAGGGAGCCCAGAACTCTATCACACAGCCCTGGAAACACACGGTTACCCACATAGCCATGAATGTGGGGGTTGTGTGGAGAGGGCTCAGGATGGCAGTGGGTCTCCAAAGTTTAGAAGGATCTGGGCAGTTCTAGTTTGAAGCCAGGCTTCCCGGGTTGACTCGGCTTGCCTTCTGTCTGCTAGCCAATAGGCCTCTGAACAAGAGGCTCTCTCCTCCAGCCAAAGCCATCGCAACAGCCACAGGGCGAGGGCAGGAGGCTTGCTAATGGACTGGACAACTTGAGCCTCCTTCAGAAATGAAACCTGCTAGACAGATAGGAAATCTTCCTATCACAGGAATGCAGACTCCGTGGTAAGACCTAGCACTGTGACCTTAGGGGAGGCTGGTATATTCCTCTTTGGGGACACCAGTGGACAGAAGGAGGCAGGAGTGGAAATGCAGAGAGCCTCTCTGCTTCCAGCATTTTCTACTCTTGTTATTGTTGTTGTTTATTGTGTATGGGTGCTTTGTCTGCTTGTGTGTCTTGTACCATAGCTGTGCCTGATGCCCAGGTGGCTGGAAGGGGGTATCTGGAACTAGAGATACTGATGGTTGTGAGCTGCCATGTGGGTGCTGAGACTCAAACCTGGGTCCTCTGGACTCAAGTCCTCGGAAACAACAGCTAGTGCTCTCAACCTCTGAGCCATCTCTCCAGCTCCTGTGCTCTGTTCTCTAAGGGGCAAACAGGTATGGCGTGAGCTCCCAGCTGCCTTCTTTTGTTCCCAGCAAGGCAGGAACACAACCCCAGCTTTCTGAGGCTTCCTGAGCAGAATGTGACCAGCTTTCCACCAAGCGAAAGAGCATCTTTATGATTTTAATTTCTGTATATTTCTGTGTGTGAATGTGTGCCCTATGTGGTGCCTGTGGAAGCCAGAAAGTATCCGACCCTTTGGAAGTGGAGTTGCAGGCATTCATAACCGGATGCAGGTGTTGGGAAACACACTCATGATATGGGAGTGATTTCTTTCTAATTTGTTGCTTTCATTGGTTAATTAATAAAGAAACTGCCTTGGCCAACTATTTGATAGGCCAACCCTTAGGTGGGTGGAGTAAACAGAACAGAATGCTGGGAGAAAGAAGCCGAGTCAAGCAGTCACCATGATTCTCCCACTCCAGACAGACACAGGTTAAGATCTTTCCTGGTAAGCCACCTTGTGGTGTTACACAGAATATTAAAAATGGGTTAGATCAATATGTAAGAGCTAGACAATAAGAGGTTAAAACTAATGGGCCAAGCAGTGTTTAAAAGAATACAGTTTCCATGTAATTATTTCGGGGCATAAGCTATCCATGCGGAAACTGGGGTGGCAGGAACGCAGCCCTACAGCTCCATACAACACACTCATGTCCACTGGAAGAGCAGCAGGTAGTCTTAGATGCTGAACCAACTCTCCAGCCCCCAGATTTATTTTATTTTTAATTACAGGTGGATAAAGGTGGGGTGGGGTGTATTGCAGTACTCACAGAATCCAAAGGAGGGCATCAGATCCCCTGGGACCGGAGTTACAGAACCAAGGGGATGGAAACTGAACTCAGGTTCCCTGATCACTGAGCCGCCTCTCCGGGGCCTCCCTCTCCCTTTGTGTCTGAGACAGTGTTAATGCAGATTAGCCTGACCTCAAACCCACAGAGATCTACTTGCCTCTGTCTCCTGAGTGCTGGGATTAAAAGTATATGCCAACACACCTGGCAAATCAAGTTCATTTTAAGGAAGACAAACTGTTTACAATATAACCGGGTGAGGTATGTGGCATATGCCTAGAGAAAGCCAGCAAGGAAGACTGAGAGGTGGAGGCCAGTCTGGGCTACATAGTGACCTTGTCTCAGTCTGAGTGTCCCTGTGTGTGTGTGTGCATGTGTGCACATGCGTGCGCATGTGTGTGTGTTCACATATCATATACTTCATCTATATATTTCATCTATCGATCTATCATCTTGCAGCTACAACATTGGCACAACCGGAAATCAACCTTAGGAGAACAGAAGAAAAGGAAGGAGTCAGTGAAACAAAACGAAACCAAAGTCAGCTAAATAAGAACAGAATCTCTTCTAGGTCTAGAGAAGCCTCCTTCCCCTTTCCCAGGTGGAGCCTCCCTGGGACAATGGGACAGGAGTAGCCCGGTTTGACTTCACTGAGAACACACATCTGACTGACTCATGAGGGAAGTAAACCTAGGGCTCCAGAGCAGCAGAGGTTGTGCGTCTTCTGGGTCACCGAGTCTCAGGAAGATAAAGGCACTCTGGACACTCCAGTTCAGCCGCTGGAGAAGGGAACATTCTAGACTTTCTTGTGTCCCCAGGCACTTGTCAGGTTAAATACCTCTAAATAGCATAGTGGGCCACCTGACCCAGGACTTCCGGGCTTCTCTCCCTCTTTTCGCCTAATCCAGGACTTCCAGCTTCTCCTCTTCCCCCGCTGGACCCTGGGCTCCCAGCTCCTTCCCTTCCCCTCCCCCATCCCTGCTATACCCCGGACTCCCAGTTCCTCTCCCTCCCCACTGACCCCAGGCTCTCAGTTCCTCTCCCTCCCCTCTGGACCAAGGGCTCCCAGCTCCTCCCCCTCCCTACTACCCCTGAAGCTTACACAGTGGGTGGGGTTGGCAGGTTGTACTCTTGGTCCTTCATCCCAGTCAGCCAGTACGTGGTCTCTGTCCCTCTTCCCTAGTGAGACAAAAGAAGGTCCCATGAAGGTGCTGTTCTCACCTGCCGCCCTATGATGACATGTTCCAAGAGGCACCCCCCCCACACACACACATTGCCCATCAGGGCACATGGCACATCCCTAAAATTTAGAAAAAATTAAGAAGTCTCTCACCATGCTGGTCTTTTTACTTTCCTTTTCCCTCCCTTTCTGTTTTTGAAATTTTATTATGTATATTAAATAACTAATTACTTTATTTATTTGGAGGCAGGATCTTACACTATGGTCCAGGCAGGTCTGGCGCTCACCATGTATGCCAGGTTGTCTCAAACTCATAGCAACTCTCCTGGTTCAGACATTGAGTACCACAATTTCAGATGCGAGGCCAGCCAGACAGGCTGTTTTCAAAATAGTTTTCTTTTTCCCAAGAAGATATTTCAGATTACAGTATAGCAACATTTTAAGACCCCTACCTTAAAAACAAAGACATTCAGGCCCGAGGAGATGGCTCCTTTAGAAACATGAGGACCTGAGTTCCCCAGCGCCCCAGTACAGAGTGGGGTGCAGCATATGTCTGTGGTGTAGGAGGGTCTTCTTTCTATGTGTTGCTTTCATTGGTCAAATAAATTCTCACTACAACACGTCTGTAACTCCCACTCTGGGGAGCAGGGACAGGGTGGGCTCCTGGAGCTCACTGAGCAACCAGTCTAGGAAAATCAGTGAGCTCCGGGTTCAGTGGAAGAGCCTGTCTCAGGAAGTAGGGTGAGGCCAGCAGGGCAGAAAGCACAGACGGTGCTTGTCATACTGGCAGGGGTTAAAAGGCACTTGCTACAAAAGCCTGACAGCCTGAGATTGGTCCCTGGGCATGCTCAGAGAGGGGGAGAGAGACAACACACTCCACAGGGATGTCCTCTGGTTATACAGACACACCAATAATAAAAAATAAAATTTAGAACTTAAATAAGGCTTAGAGCAACTGGAGATGACACCCAGTTTTGACATCTGGTATCTATACATTACACACAAGAACATATTCAACACACATGCAAAGTAAAGTTTAGAGAAAGGAAGAGATGTGTTTTGATTCTGCCGTGCTAACAAGCATATCAGTTTCCACTGTGTGTGTTTTCTTTGTTTTGATTCTGTGTGTGTGTGTGAGACAACACACAAGTGCTAGTCAGAACCCAGCTATCTCCTTCCAGCATGTGGGACTGCTCTCCAGCAGACAGACTTGGCAGCAAGAACCGTCTCTCTCCAGCTCTGTGTGTCCTTTTAACCTTTTACAACAAAGTTTTGAGACAAAATTGTTGCTGCGGCTTCATTATCTTGGCGCGTAATTACAAAAACACATGCCATAATAAGCACCTGGAAGAAACATTTGCTCACGGTGGGTGGGCGGGGCTAGGAAACAAATGGATACTTACACGAAATTCCATTTTTGCCAAGTTTTATATCTAAGGAGATCAGATGGGTCTAGATTAAGAGAGTATTCATAGCACTTTATTTTTTTACAAGACTATAAACAGCATTTTAGAGGAATGATTGCAGATTAGTAAATTTATTTGTAGAAGACTCAAAAACTGAGTGTGTTATTAGACAAATTTTATGTAAAATGTGACATTTCCCAATTTGCAATTGCAATTACATGGCACAGAATTTATGGGTCCTAGTGACAAAAACAATGTCTGGTCAGTTGTCGGCTTCAGACCAACAGTGAAAAGATTCTGATTATTTTAAAGAGCATCTGAGAGGGGACAACTGGTGGTGTCACAGGGCAGCTGTGGCAATCATGAGAAGCAGGTAAAGTGCTTGTCATACTGACATGAGGACCAGGGTCTGAATCCTCAAAACCCACACAAACGCTGGGTGGGTTTTCTTCCTACCCATAACTCCAACCTCAGAAGACAGAGAAGCCCCAGGCCAGCCCGGCCATCTAGACGAGGCGTATTTAGTCAGCTTTAGATTTGAATGGGAGACTCTGCTTTGGAGAATGAGGGAGAGTCCCGATACTGACTTCAGATCTTTACATCCCAAATGTACCACACATATAAGTGTGCTCTCACACATATACGTGTATCCAACACACATACACAAGAAAGAAAAAGTGAGACAGAGCATGGAGAACCTATAGCCTTGATCCACAAACAAGTACGAGTGCTTGTTCTGTTCATTCAGAGAGTCTCAGGAGGCCCAGCAAGGTGTCTGGATTCCTGCAGTTCAGCAAGGACTCAGTAGTGAGGAGTACCCACATCTTGGTAGCCAATGGTCCAGAGCTTCAGAATGGTAAAAGCAGCTGTCGAGACAGCTATAGCAAAAAGTGAGCAAATGGGTTTTGACTTCAGTAAATCCTGACTGGTTTGAGCTCTCGGGTTGGGAGGAGCAACTAGGGACAGATGTGAATATAGGTGGAGGAAATGGTGGCAGTGTTTTGATGCTGTCATTGGTTTTTATTATTTAATTATTTTTAGATTTATTTATTTTCCTTTATGTATATGGTTGTTTATGCCTGCTTGTATGTATGCATAGTGTGTGCATGCAGTACTTGTGGAGACCCAAAGAGGGCACCAGATCTCTTAGAACTGGAGTTACAGATGGCCGTGACCCATCATGTGGATGTTGGGAATTGAACCTGGGTCCTCTGCAAGAGTAGCCAGCACTCTTAACCTCTGAGCCACCTCCCCAGCCTGGGAGCAATGCTTTATAGCATACTGGTCCCAGCACAGGGTATCTAAAGGGCTTGCGGGAGCACAGCAGTCTGGATTCACAGCACGGATGGACGCTCTTTCTCTAGTGATGATGGATGGAGGTCCTGCAGGGAGGAAGGGAAGGGCTCTTCCCCTTTGTCTTTTCTAACTTTCTTGGTGGAGGGTCGCACATGGCCCACATGTGCCTCAGTGCTTGCGGCTCGCATGTGGGCCCGCATGTGTCTGCTTGCTTGCAAGCGCCTGCCCTCTCCTTACCTTTAAGTACGTTTCTCCCCTCACTTCATACAGGAATTGGCAGTCCGTTCTCTTCAGGATGGCTATCGTGGAGCTGCTCATGTGGATCCGCAAGGCTGGAAACAAAAACCAGACCAATGAACGTTCCCCTGTGTTGACGTCTGCTGTGGCCACGTTGGTTTCTCCCCAACTCTCTATGTCAACAACACTCTAAGAGACACACACGGATGTTTTAGTGAATGGCCTTTTAAAACAGCATCAGCGAGAAGAGAAAATACTACACGTAGGTAAAAGGGTCTGGCATTGTGTTTTTAGGGTTCTGAATGCTGTCACTCCTAACAGCTAAGGTGCTGCGAACAACGTGAAGATTTGGGTTCTGGGGTTTTTCAAACTTTCCTCTTCAACAGCACTCTTATCTTCTGAAAAACAAGCGATGAGGGAGTCCCACCTAAAGGCCCATTGATAGATCCTCGACAACCACACCACAGCCATGACAGTGGCCAGAATAGCGGACACCCTCCATGGACCAGAGGACTGCCAAGTGCTTAACGCCACATCATCCGAGTTCTGTCCAGAAACCCTTCTAACAAGGGTGGCATCTCATCCTTTGTGTTCCTCTTCCTGAGGTCGTGAGAGACAGAGTAACTCCCCCAACACATGCAGATGATGGTTTGTAATTTAGTCTGAGTCTGTTTGACTCTCACCTCGTTCTTTTCTTGATGATTTGATTTTGTGGTACACCCTAAGAACGCATAGCCAGTTTAACTACCAAATCCTATCCTGGGTCCTGCTTTTGTCAGCTTTTAGACATCACCAGCCAGTGCTTTTCTTCCCTCTACTCTACATTTTTGCTCTTATCACTATTATTAATATAGATAGAGCATCTACTGCATGCCGTGCAGGGTTCCTTAATTCCGCCAGACACACGCCTTAGAAAAATGTCAAGGGCTGATCCAATCTGAAAAGGAACCTGAAACCTTGTGCACTAACAAATTCCTAGAACAAATCAGTTTCTAGAGAAATGAAATAAACAGGAAAGGTGAAGCCAAGTCAGGGTGTGTCTGGTCCATGTCTTTCCCATTGGAGACCACACGGTTTACACAGGTCTATCCTAAAGTTCATGGTTAGTCCAGCTAGAACATGCCCGAATTCATTGCACGTGGTCCAAAAATACAAAAACAGTCGAAAGCTGAAGGGAAAAAAAAGGCTAAAATAATCAGGGTAAATACAACAAAATCAAACATGGCGAGTCTGCTAACACAGGCTCAATCAAGTCTAGCCCATGTGAGGGTCCACCTGCCTTTCACCGACACTTAGCGCCTCACCACAATGTAGTGAAGTCTACAAGTGCATCTACTGGAAGAATCTCTGTTCTCTAAGAAAATTAGCAACCCCCCTTCTTACGGAGGCCGGTGGATTCCATCCTAGAGGCGGTGTTGACCGTATCTCCAAACAGGCAATAACGAGGCATCTTGATCCCCACAACACCAGCAGCACAGGGGCCTAGAACGAAGGACGAAGAGGAGCATCATTGCAGATTGCAAAATGGAGCTGGGATGGGTGAGCGTCTCTCACAGTCAGGTTGTGAGGCTGAATACTTCAATGCATGGAGACACGGCTGAACACATGTGTAATTCTTCTAATGAATGAGTGATGTGGTTATTTGAGGTCACCCAAACTCTTGTAAGAAAACCCAATGAACGACTTCCTGGCCCGCCAAGCTCTCTCTGGTAGCTGCCCTAAGTAGATGTTCCTGTCTCCCCAGGAAAAGTTAATGTGACCGTTGGGAAGAAGGGTCATCGCATCAGGGTTTGCAGGGATGACTGGATGCAGAGTTAAACATCAACATGTGAACTGAAGACTAGCTTTCCAGCTAGGGCAGTGGTTCTCAACCTTACTAATGCTGAGACCTTTTAATACAGTTCCTCATGTTGTGGTGACCCCAAACCATAACATTATTTTTGTTACGTTTTCATAACTGTAATTTTGCTACTGTATGAATCATAATGTAAATATGATATGCAGGATGTCCTATCCACTGGGCCTATGTGTCACATGTTCTTTTTCCATCCCTCTGTTGTTGGACACCTAGGCTGGATATGAGTTACCCTCCAGCTAAGTGTTTCTATAAGACTGACTCCTTCTCTTCTCAAGTCTCTATATTGAAGGCTGTAAACTAAACTGGAGGCCTGAGGGTGCTCCCTACCTTGAGTCTTTCACCTCTGCTCTCTCTCCCCCACCTCATTTTTTCAGACGGCCTCCAGCTTGAAACCTTCCTGACTTGTGGGGTGAGGGTGCGGAGCAGGCGCTGTCCCACCAACCTCACTTCTGTTTTCTGTCTGTAGATGCTCCCTGTCCATATTGCCTGCTGAAGCACTTTGGATCTGAAGGACACCATCTGTGAATTGTTCTTTCTTAAGTAAACTCATTAGTTTGGTCTGGAGTTTAGGGCGATAACATGTCTGTGGTCCCCTTGACACCAGGAGCTTTCTGCAGTGCCATCTGTGGAGTAGGTATAAATGCTGGAGGAATTCACCCAGCTGTTTTGCTCTGAACCGCATATTTTTAAAACAGTATTTTTCCTTTTCTAAAAAGGATTTTACTGTTTCTTCCGTACACGCGTCCATTTCGTGTGGGTAGATGCACATGAACGCAGGCGCTGGAGGGGACCTGAAGAGGGCGTCAGATCTCCAGGCTGTGAGCCTCCCAGCATGGTTGCTGGGAGCTAAACTCAGGTGCTCGCCAAGTGTAGTGTACCTTCCTCACCATTAAGGCAGCGCTCCAGCCCCAGGATTGCACTGTTCTAATGGGAGATGAACAGGAAGTTGGGACTGTGCACCGGAAGGCGATAAGTGAGACAGTAGACACGACGACTTCACTGGAAGTTCAGAATGTCTGCTACAACAGTCCTATCCGTGGTGTTGTTTCAAGTGTTCTCTAGGAACTGGGTCTAACTGTGCCAGGACGTGTAATGAATCCCACATTTTGCACGCATTTGCAGAGTTTAAAGAGTCTTTGATGAAAAGCAAATCATGTCAAGATGCTCTTGCGTGCTCTGCTGTGAGTAACTCCCACTTGCTAGGACGCCCAGCTCCTTACCAGAGTGAACTCCAATGCGAATCCATACTGGGAGGCCGGGGAGATGCTCCAGCTCAAAGGTCCCCATGAAGCTGAGGATGTCCAGGGCCATCTTGGAAATGTCTACCGCATGTCGGTTACCGTTTCTCATAGGCAAACCGCTGGCCACCACATAGGCATCGCCGATGGTTTCTACCTGTGGGAACACGCTCTCATCAGCGGCTCTGCCCGGTGGGAAGACGCCAGAATAAACGGAAGCCTGCACTGAATGCACACACAAATCGGGGCTGGGAGCTCATTAAGGGCACAGTTCTGTGCACCTCGTTCAGGGCCAGTTCTATGCCAGTTTCTCCAGGTAAGTTTTTCTAGTGGTCAGTTAACCTGATGACAAAACAGCTATGGAGGACTTTAACCATGTAACATTGTCTCATAACTGTACAGACTGTGCAGATGGAGCGACAATTCTGCAAATGTTCAGATAATCTGGTTGCGGGGCCGGAGACCTGGCTCAGTGGTTGGGACTGCCTGCTGCACTCGCAAAAGACCAAGGTGCAGCTCCCAGCCCCACACAGTGGCTCACACTAGCTTGTAACCTCAGTTCCAGGGGATCAGATGCCCTATTCTGCCCCCCGTGGGCACCTACATGTAAGTCAGTCAGATTATTTAATTATTTACTTTTAATTTCAGTTGTTAAGTGTATGGGTATGTGAGTGCCTCCTTCTCTGTACCAATTAAATAATCCAGCTGACCCTATATAATTTTAGTAATATACTAAATGACTGCAAAAGTCATCTTTACTGGTTATCATTTTCTACATGGTTTTTTTTTCCAACAGTAATTATAGGTTCCTTTGGGAATCAAGCATTTTCACAGTCTTGTGCTGTTATCCTAACTCCACTGTCTCCACTTGGTTTGCAGTCAGCTTAAATGCTACCCATGGTTTTGGAGGTGATCTGAAACTCTGTCACTCCCTCTACATTTGTCGCCCGAATTCATTTTTTCTGTAATTTGGTCCCCTGTGCTGCTCCTTAAAGGTGGGGCTCATTTGGACATTTGACCTCTTTCCTTCCTTCCACACCTCTTTCTTTCAGCTTGGATTCAGCCACCACTTCATCAAGTGTTAGAGGTTTATCTATTTTGGGTGCATGTTTGTATGTGCCTGTGTGTGGGCTTCTGCATGCATATAAACGCAGGTGCCTGGGGGATGACAGAGGAGGGTGACAGATCCCTTGGAGCTGGAGTTATGGGCAGTTCTGAGCCCCCTGAATTGAGAGCTGGGAACTGAACTCAGGACCTCTGGAAGAACAGGAAGCATTCTTATCAGCCTTTTGGTATCTGTTGGACAAGGGGCGACAGGAAGCAGGAGCAAGGGTGTCAGGCCCTGTGGCCTTGGGCTGCCCAGCTGTCTCAGCCTGAGGGCCAATCCGTTACCTTATAGACGTCATGGTGATCCACAATCTGGTCGAAACTCTTGTAGATGTCGTTGAGCATGTCCACCACCTCCATGGGGGTGCTGTACTTGCAGATAGTTGTGAAACCGACAATGTCACTGAAATAGATCGTGACTTCTTCATACAGCTCTGGTTCTACGATGCCTTTCTCCTTCAGGGATTTTACCACCGGCCTAGATGAGGGAGGAAAACCATGTTTGACCTCTGAAGAGTTTTCTTGCCTTAACATAAACAATTTAGATTGTAGCTACTGTCACCAGGATTCAGAAATTTGAGCTTTCTAATGAATTCCAGCGAGTGCCCAGGAAGCAAAAGGAAGAGATTGCATACACTGTGTGGATGAATACATTGCCCACACGCATGTGTATGTATGTATGTATGTATTTAAACTTGGATGAATAAAAGCATTTTCAACATTAACTTAGATTATCAATAATACACATAAATTCACTGATGGAGGAAGGTCATTAGTTAAAAAATAAAGAAACTGCTTGCCCTGATAGGTTAGAACATAGGTGGGTGGAGTAAACAGAACAGAATGCTGGGAGGAAGAGGAAGTGAGCTCAGAGACGCCATGCTCCCCTCTCCCGGGCAGACGCTATAGCTCTGCTCTCTGAGGCAGATGCGATCAAGCTCCGGCCCAGGATGGATGTAGGCTAGAATCTTCTTGGTAAGTGCACCTTGGTGCTACACACTTTATTAGAAATGGGCTAGTCCAGGTGCGAGAGTTAGCTGAGAAGAGGCTAGATATAATGGGCCAACCAGTGTTTAAAAGAATACAATTTGTGTGTTGTTATTTCGGGTAAAGCTAGCTGGTGGTGGGAGCTGGGTGGCGGAATGCAACCCACAACTCCAACAACAATTCACAGCCCTAACACCTGTCTAACTCTAATACCTATACATGTCTCCATTGACAACCAACTTCAAACAAGCACAGCGCCATTTTCAGAAGCCTAGATGAGGAGTGCATCACTGACTAAGACATTGACCCCAAGGCTATGCACACTACCTCTGTCCTCAAAGCCAGCACTTCCGCTCCTCTCACATGCTTCATGGTATTATTTAATATCGGGCCAAATGAATAATGCAGTCATCGTTCATTTTGATATACTTAAATTGGAATTTGTTGGATATTTTGAACTAGATTTGAGTCCTTTGAAAAGTAAAGTCAACCACACTGTATATAAGTTGCAACTTCTGCAAAGGATGCCAAAGGAAACCACATAGAAAGCCTCACGGGGGGCTGGAATGATGCCACAGCAGTTAAGAACACTGGCTACTCTTCCAGAGGACCGGGGTTCAATTCCCAGCAACCACATGGCAGCTCATATCTGTCTGTAACTCCAGTTCCAGGGTCCCTAACAACCTCATGCAGGCAAAACACCAATGCACATAAATTTAAAAAACAAAAACAAAAAAAGTCTCACTGAAGAGATGGAAGGTGCAGCTTCTCAGAGGAAGCAATACAACAGAAGCATCCAAATGGACTGGGACTTCCTTTAGGGGCCAAGATGCCTTTCCTTTGGAGGAGGAGGCATGGGAGCTGACTGGAGTTGGGCACAGTCTGCTGTCATTTTGAGGGGAGTCTGAGCAGAAATATAGAACCTTAGAGTCAGAAGCTAGAAGCTGGGAAATGCAGCAGACCATGAGAACAAATTCCTCATTTTACTTTATTTTGTACAAGTGTTTGTTTGCATGTATGCATATACTACATGTGTGCCTGGTACCCACAGAGGCCAAAGGCGGGCACAAGATCCCTTGGGACTGGAGTTAGAGATGGTTGTGAGCCACCAAGTGAGTGCTGGGAACTCAGGTCTTTTGCAAGAGCAGCAAATGCTCCTAACCTCTGAGCCGTCCCTAATTCCTCCATTTTTATATAGATAAGAAAATGAAGGGCTGAAAAGGAAGTGGGAATTTCTGGTGATCCCATTGGACATAATTGTTCCTAGGACCACCAATCCCATGCACTGTGAACTGTCTGCGACCCAGACCCTGGATGTTCAGGGAGATGGAGAAGATTTGGAAGTGAGAGTAACATTTGCAGAATGCTTGTGGATCTTCCAGAAAACCCATGCCTATCACCTGGTAACGAAAGAATTATTTTTGTCAACTAAGCATTACTTTCCAGGCAAGGGATTCTGCATAACACAACGAGGTTATGGGACGCGGCAACATCTACCCTCTTTGACATAGAGGTGGCGGTGGGGGAGGGGGCTCTAGTGTATTTTCAGAATGCTCTCCCAGCCTGTGTGTAAGAGCAGAAAGGCTCATGGTTCCATTGGGCTTTTCCTAGTCTCAGGGATTGAGTGGGGCATGTGTGTACCCCCCCCCCTCTGCCCAGGCTAATGGAGAAGAAACTATCTATCTATTTGGAAAAAGTCATTAGATTGGGAGGCAGTGGATCTGGGAGGGGTTGAGAGAGGAGTAACCCGGACAAGCCACCATTATGACCATTACGGGGTAGTCCAGCATGGATGTCACAGGCAGGTGATGGTTTCCTTTCTGTGACACTGGCCTTAGTTTCCAGGACTTTACTGGAACTTCTTACACTGAAGTAACAGTTTGCCACACCTTAATGAGAAGAGACCATTATTTCTCGCTTGTACAAAGCCATGGGCCAAACAATCATGGTGTGATTTCCTGTTTATCTTAACATCCCTCAGGAACGTATTCAAATGCCAGTGCTCCGAAAACATGAAGCTGTCTTGGGACTTCTGTCCCGAGTATGCCGCAGCTTCACAAAGAAGAGGCCAATGTTGGCTCCTGGAATTCCGGGTGGGTGAGGCATCTGAGGAGTTTTGCCCACCTCCTCTCCCACCGGCAGCCTCTACTTACGACTCAGAGTTCCCTGGTGATGTAAAGAAGGAAAGCAAAGAAACTAACGCTTAAGGCCTGAAGGTCTCACGGTTCACACACTGCACAGGGAGACCTGAGTTTCTGCTTTTGAGACCAAGGACAGACAGACAGCGACTTGCCTGAAGACTGTAAGCTTAACAAGGTGTCAGAACTCACATCTCTCTGCTCAGTCCAGGCTTCTCCCAAAACGCCTTGCTTTAGGAATTCAGAGTGGAATCGGAAGTGGGGCTCGGCAAGGCACAAGCACCGTCAACCCCAATAATCTGTTCCTGGATCTACAAAAGGAAGCCATCCTATACAGTCCCAAGTAAATACACGGCCAGACCAAATCTAGAACAATCCCAGCAACAGTGAGAGGCGGGCACGCCGAAGGGTTCAGGTGGGAGCCCTGGAGCCTGGCTGTGGAATCAGGGAGGTCACGTCTGCGGGAGACTCGCCTTACCGTGGGAGCAGCATAAAGTTAAGGCGGTCAGCCCTGTCCCGCTCTGCCTTGTAGAGCTGCGTCCTCTCCTCCACCAAGTGTTCCAGGTTTCGAGAATACAGCTGGAGACGTCGGATCAGGGTGTCCATGTAAGACTCATTCTTTTGGTCGTGAAAAAGGCTGCAGGTGGTAACAGACAAAGAGCTCTTAGGTATGTCACAGAAGGGGCATGTGGGGTTCTCACAGTGTCGCGTGGATTGAAGATAATGCTTACACTATGTGAAGGCATGGGGGCGGGAGGTTCTAAGATGCCACGTCATTGATAGGTTCCCACTTCTGCTCTCAGGAGAAGATGGCTCTCTTTGTGTGAATGTGTGTGTGTGTGTGCGTGTATGTCTGTCTGTCTCTGTGTGTATGTTTGTCTGTTTCTATGTCTATCTTTGTCTCTCTGTGTGTCTGTCTCTGTGTCCCCCCCCCCCATGTGTGTGGGTGTGAGAGAGAGAGCAAGTGCCATGATATGGGTTTAGAGGTCAGAGGACAACTCTGTTGTTCTGGGGATTGAACTCACTGCAGTTTTGTGTGACAAAAGCCTCTTGTTAAGCCATCTCTAAAGGTCCCAAGAGACATATTTTTTTTTAACAGGCTCCCAAGGGATTCTTAGTTGGCTCCACCGGTAGAGGCTAGTTGAGCAGAATGGAATCAGGAGCAGGTACAAGGAATAATGATAGATTGTTTTATTTCCTTTGAGTGGATTCAATTAAAAGTTTTCACGTTTGACTGTGAATCTTTATCACCTGGGGAACTATTAAAACTTCCAACGCCAGGTTCCACCTGGGACCAGTAGCATCAAATGCTCTAGGGTAGAAGTCAGGTGTCAGGTTTTCTTCAAGTTCCTCAGGGGATTTCATATGGGCAGCTATGTTTGAGTACCACAGTCAAGGCTGAAGACTGGGGGCCCCTGTGTCTCCCTGAGGGTTCATGTCATTGATACTACACAGCCCCTCTGACCTCAGTGACAGGTCAGGGAAGGAGTGCAAAGGGAGAGATTTAATTTGTTGTTCTTTCCTGCTACAAACTAAGTCGTTCTGTCAATCAGACCACGGTCTCAATTAGTTTCAGTTCCCATTCCAGCCTTGGATTCCCACCTCCCCAGGTATTAGATGTATTGATACCTCCAGAAAGTCAGAGATGGAAGGAATGATAGAAACCGTCCAGCTCACTCCAATTTTATGAACGAGGAAGTTGGTAGCCTGTGAGGGAAGGTGTTTTACCCTCTGTCCCTCAGCAAGCCATTATGGTGTCCTACCATGGAAACTTGGATTCCTAGCTCTCGTCTGCACTGAGCTAACTGAAAGCACACAGCACCCAAAATTCGGTATCACTGGATAATGGGGTACACCCCCCACTTTGACCTTGAATGCTGTTCTGATTCAGAAATGCAAATCTAAAGTGTCTGGGCCAAAGCTGGTGATTTTGGAGCCTTTCAAACTCGCAGACCTCAGGGGCTGTAGAGATGGCTCAGTAAGATCGTGCTGGTTTTCCAGAGACCTGAGTTCATTTCCCAGCACCCCAGGAACCTGGCACCTTTATTTTCCTTGGGCACCCGCACACATGTGCATAAACCCACACATCACACAAATAATTAAAACTGAACAGTAGATCTTTAAAATATTAAGAAGAATTACCCACCTGGGCCTGGAGAGTTGGGTAGGTAACTAAGAACACTGGGTGCTCGTCCTGAGGGCCTGGGTTGATTCCCAGCACCCTCATGGCAGCTCACAACTATCTGTAACTTCAGTCCCAGGGTCAGAAGCCTTTTCTGGCCTCTGTGAGCACTGAATGCACATGGCACACAGACATCCATGCAAGCAAAACACCCGTACATACAAAATAAGTAAACTTTGAAGAAGAACTTCCCAGAAGCTTTACAGAATCTTGGGACCCAGGTTGGACTTACAGAAGGGTCTGGAAATGATATGTTTCATTAATTTTTTTTCATACAATACATTTTGACTCTGTTTCCCCTCCCTTAACTCCTCCCAGGTCCTCCCCACTTGCCCACAAACCCCAACTTTTATGTTCTCTTGGAAATTTTATTTTCTTTAAGATTTATTTTTAACTTATGTTTGTGTATGTAGTGGAGGAACTGTGCCCTGAATACAGTTGCCCAGGAAAGCCAGAAGCATCATACCCCTTGGAGGGGGAGCTAAATTCATTGTAAGCCTTGTGATGTGGGTTATCTGAACCAAACTTGGGTCCTCTGCAAGAACAGTATTCTTCTTCTTCTTCTTCTTCTTCTTCTTCTTCTTCTTCTTCTTCTTCTTCTTCTTCTTCTTCTTCTTCTTCTTCTTCTTCTTCTTCTCCTTCTCCTTCTCCTTCTCCTTCTCCTTCTCCTTCTCCTTCTCCTCTCCTCCTCCTCCTCCTCTGTCTCCTCCTTTCCTTCCTTTTCCCCTTTTCTTGGTCTTTCGAGACAGGGTTTCTCTGTGCAGCTTTGGAGCCTGTCCTGGAACTAGCTCTGTAGACCAGGCTGGCCTTGAATGAGATCCATCTGCCTGTGCCTTCCAAGTGCTGGGATTAAAGGCGTGTGCCACCAATGCCTGGCTACAGTACATGCTCTTAACTACTTAACCGTCTTTCTAGCCTCTGGAAACTATTTTTTTTAATAAAAATATGATTGATTATGATTTATTTTGTCCCTGAGCGTTTAACTTTATAAGTGAGTATGTCCCTGAGAAGTGGCCTTTTTATCTCTGCATCATTTGAATTTTATGTGACGGGTGTTGGTTACAGCCTGAGAATTTTATAGACCTAAGCATTTCCATTCCCTGGGGTGGCTAAATGTCAGCTATCTATCATTAAGGAATCCAAGATTGAGGAAGAAAAGTAAAAAATGTCGGCAATACCCAAATATCTTGGCTAGTGTGCTCTCGATTTTCTTGAAATCTGGCCTCTTTTCGGGATCCTCCTCCCAGCAGTTTTTGACGAGTAGATAGACCTGCAAAAAAGAAGAAGGTGGCTTAGCTCGGGTGCTAAACTCTAGGATGGAGTCTCACCG
This sequence comes from Microtus obscurus, assembly GCA_963919715.1. Taxonomy (NCBI): domain Eukaryota; kingdom Metazoa; phylum Chordata; class Mammalia; order Rodentia; family Cricetidae; genus Microtus; species Microtus obscurus. The sequence continues at coordinate 5,566,856 of CAWTZC010000453.1, read as the reverse complement.
TGTTCTCCTCCGTGATCAAGGCAGGGGTATCTCATAAGGATCTGCCATGATGGCGAGGACCAATCTGAGGTTCTCCCCTTTTCATGGTATGGACCCTGCCACCTACACCACCACACCCAGCCAGCCTCTCGGGGGCAATTCATTGAAACGTGGTGACCGTTTGGATAAGGCTAGGTTTATGGGAGGGATTAAATGTTTTATGAGAACATGTGGTGTTTAGGGAGGGTAAAAAAAAATAATGAGGTTATAAATGGTTTACTCTGGAATTTCCCATTTAGTAATTTTGGACCTCAGTGGTTGCTGGTAACTGAAACCACAAGGGGGAAAAAAGCTACCAACAAAGGAGACCATTTGACTTTCTCAAATGCGATTAACGGAGAAATCTCGAGAGAGGGCAGTTGTACTAGGTTCCCTGGGTGGGTCCAAATGGAGTCACTCGTGTTCTGATTGGCAGAAGAGATGAGAAAAAGCAAAACGGGAGAGGCAAGAGGATGTGATTGGGGGCTACACGCCAGGAAAGCCACCGAGAGCTTGTTAAGGAGGCGTGGGCTACCTCCCAGGAACCTGGAGGCCATGTAGCGTTTCTCTACATGATACATTTTTGCAGTTTGGCCCACAGACTCTGTGGTAGACCGATACAGCAGACAGATCGCTGAAGACCGGAACACCGACTTACCTCCAGCTCCTTCTCATCCACAGTTTCCAGGAACAGATCCGGACGGAACGGTTTTATCCCATCTGAGTTTTCCACCCTGAAAATCTTCTCTGATTGGGATGAGAATAATTACATCACAAGAGGAACTCCAGCATGGACTGTTGGGCACCTCTGAATTGGCTCACCCCATGCTGGCTCTTTAGTCCAGTAGGAGGGTGACCGAGGAGAGTCAGGTGGGAGGAGTCTCCTCCCACTTCACCACCCAGGAGCTGCTAACACTTGAACACCTCAACAGCTCAGATTCTACCACTGCCTCCATGGGGCTCTCTCTGTCCCACGCTCTCTCCCCTGCTTCCCAGATCCGGCAGTCACCTGACCTCCAGCCATGGGTTAGTGCATAGTAAATGCTCAGAGAGTGAAGACCGGATGAATGAATGAAGTGCTTACCCTCAGCGAGAACGGGACAGAAAACTAAGCTAAGCGGTGCTTCCGATGAGAATGCAGTCTTGCTAGCAGGTGCTAGTCTAGCTAGTAGGCAGGTAACTTACCTTCTGTGATCAGGAGGAGAGCCGGAGGGTGCAGGAAGAATGTGTATGTTGTTGTTGTTTTGTTTGTTTGTTTGTTTTTTGTTTTGGCTTTTTTGAGACAGGGTCTCATGCAGGCCTGGCTGACTTTAAAGTAATCAGGAACTCCTGATTCTCCTGCCTCCAAGTGGTGGTTAGAAAAAAAAATGGCTCCCAAAGGGAGCTGCACTCTTAGGAGGTGTGGCCTTCATGGAGGAAGTCTGTCTATCACCTTTGGGACAGGCTTTGTGGTCTCTCTGGCTGTTTCCCTCAGTGTAACTGTCAGTCAACTTCCTGTTGCCTGCACGACGTAGGAGATGTAGGACTTTCAGCTACCGTCTGCCTGCATGCTGCCACGCTCCCCGTCTTGATGACAGTGGACTGAACCTTTGAAGCTGTAAGCAAGCCACCCCAACTGAGCTGCCATGGTCATGGTGTCTCTTCACAGCAATAGAAACCCTTAACTAAGACACTCCACCCCCAAGTGTTGGAATCACAGGTGTGGACAGCTAGAAAGGGAAGGAAGATCCTTTAGCACCCATACGTGATATACATAATAATGGCACTTGGCCTAGCACCCTAATCCTGAGCCTTTGCAGTCCTAAAATGAGTGACTCAGAGAAAGAGTCATTCCTTGAGCAGATGAGAGGCCTGGGTTATGGGACCAGAGATCGGCCAGAGAGTCTAGAGTGCAGAATGTCTGGCTCCGGGCCAGGCTGTGGAAGAGGTCGGACTCACCATTCTGGTCCCGGCAGCTCAGCGTGTAGAAGGTTTCCTTGCGAAGGATGATCTCCTGGGCAATGATCCCGAAGCTGTAGACATCGCCTTTCTGAGAGATGTTGGCTTGGCGCAGGTGCTCCGGGGCAGTCCACAGGTCTGTGTGTGAGACGCCAACGGGACAAAATTGAGGGAGGTGCTTTTACTTAGACTGGAAGTTCAGGTAACAGACATCGGTAACCAGCAGATCCAGTTGGGAAAAGCTGAGGACGACGGGCTATGTCTCATCTCATTAAAGCTCTGTTTCTTTGCTTTAGGAACCAACGTGGCACCCAGCAGGCCTTTTATAAGATCTCTTTAGGGCATGGGAGGATGGCCCCGTGGGCAAAGCACTTGTGTGACAGTGACGACCCGAGTTTGGATACCCCAGAACCCATGTGAGCGGTGAGAGGATGTGGTGACTGCCTGCCAAGCTAGCTCTCAGAATATAGAGACCGAGTCCCCAGGCCAAGCTGGTCGGCCAGAAAGGCCTGATGAACAGGCCTGGGGTTTAGATGTGAGACCACCTCAGTAAATAAAGTGGAGAGGAATGGAAGGCTCCTGCCTAGCCTCAGGCTTCTCTGGAGCTCACAAGTGAATGTGCACCCACACAAACGGAAATATTTAGTCCAATACCATGTTAAACTTCACAGGATTGTGGAAATAGAGGCAGGATTATAATTGCTCTTCTATTTTGGAGGACAAAACCCAAAGGATTGTTACACAGAGTTGGAAATGAGACCTTCAATTTTGGAGCTAGAAAGTATGTTGGAATGAGTTCTAGATTTCTGAGGTCACTTCTCTGTGACTCGTGCTAAAGAACGGAGGGGAAAGGCTTGCATCCCGCCCTCACACAACTTGTGTGTCTTTGTGGTCTTTTTCTGGGCTTTCCCCATGATACTGAAAATGACTATGTAAGTTAGGTAGAAATTTCAATAAAGTAAGAAATGCACAGACCTTTCTTTGGAGGTAGGATGGAATTGCACCCAAAATCTGTGATCTTCACCACCATCCGACTATCCACCACGCAGTTGGTGGACTTCAGACGTCCATGGACCTCAATCTTACTGGAGTGCAGATATGACATTCCCTGCAATGTTTCAGATTGTGAGAAAACAAAGAGCTATCGCAGGCTTTGGCTGAATGACCATTTGAAGGAAAGAAACGACGTTTTGAGTTGATTTCTCTGTACATGTTGCCATGCTATCCAAGTTTAAATTCGGTGCTGTGAACCTTGAACCTTGCTTTAAAGGGATTGTGAAAACCCCGGTGCTTGCCAGTACACTGTGGGGTACAGCTCATAATAGGAACAAAAAGGATGGTGCGTGTAAGCTCTAGTGGAGTAGCTGCACGTTATACAAGACATAGGGCTTTGGGATTCTGCATGTGTGGGGGTGGGGACACGTGTGTGGGTGCGTGGGAAGGAAGGTCAGATGTCAGCCTCTGGTTGTGTTGTTACTCAGGCTCCATCTACCTCGTTATTTTTCTTCAATTGTGTTTTCTTTTTGTTGTTGTGTGTTTGATGCATGTGTGTGGGTGCATGCGTGCCACAGCACGCATGAGGAGGTCAGAGAACAACGCCCAGGAGTTGGTTGTCTCTCTGCTGTGAGTTTTGGGGGTTGTACTCACACTGTCAGGCTTGTGGGACAAATGAGTCATCCCTGAAGCCTTCTGGAAAGCCCCCGCCTTGTGTTCTGAGGCAGTCTCTCACTGGGCCAATCTGCCTGTCTCCTCCTTCCCAGTTCTAGAATGACAGATGTGTGCCACCATAGCTGATAATTTTTACATGGGTTCTGAGATTGGGCTCAGTCCACGTGTTTGAGCGGCAAGCGCTTTACCAACTGAGCCATCTCACCGGCCCTGCTTTTCCTGTTTCCGTGTCTTCACGTACTGTTCATTTGGACTGTGATCGTGTACGTGTCTCTAGCTCCCTGCTGCCTTGATCTAAAAGGACTGATAAGACAACCTTACATTTAGGAAGGAAATGACAGAGCTGGATTACTTCCTAAAATCTAGCAGACTGGAAATTATTTCATATGGGTTTTATTTCTGACAAATCGACAAGAATGCGTGCGTGCACACATTATTTCTTCAAGTCCTATATACGCCATAGCTACCACTGTTGTCACTTATGGTGAACTGGCGTGAGTGACGCCCAGTAATTTGTTACACTGTCTTACTTTCATGAATGCTTTTGCGTACATGCCTCTTACCTTAGCAATGTCATATAAGACAGAGATCTTAAACTCCCAGTCCATGAATGTGCCATCAGGGTAGGAAATCGTGTCATTTAGAACTTCCTGAGAAGGAGAGAAAAACACACACAAGGAAGAAGATGAAACACTGTGGGAAAGACAGCATGGAGAGATTAGTAATCCAATCGCGGGGCTGTTGAGTAAGGAACACACTGGGACGCCACGGTTTTATCATCACACACCATCCCAGGTTATTTGACAGAGCTACAGTCTGAGAAGTGGGTTAAATGATTTTACTGTGTGACTATCATGCGGTGTCCTCACTCAAACCTAGAGCCCAGGACCTTCAAAGTCCAGACCACAGGGCACAAAGCCTCTAGACCATGGACATGCTTTAGTGCAGAATGGCTTTCTCTCCCACACTCTGACACAGATACACACACACACACACACACACACACACACACACACACACGCGCGCGCGCAAGCAAGCACACACACAGTCTTTCTCTCTGCCTCTCTCTCTGTCTCTCTCTTCCTTTCCCTCTCTGCACGATCTTGCTCCCAGGGTCATGAGGAAAAAAACAACACAAGAATAATCAAGTACCATCAAAATGACTCGGGAATCTTCAACAAGAGAATTTCTACCAGTGTGAGGTCAGCCTGGACTATGTAGTAAAACCCTCTCTCAAGAAAGTAAAAAGGAAAGAAAAGAGGAAGAAAGAAAGAAAGTTGAGATGAATTGTGTAGCTGGCTAACACAGCGTACTGCTCTAAAGTAAGGTATTTTTTTCAATAATGTTCAAGTATGTTCTAAAATAATCAACACTATAGCATAGTAACCTAAGATAATGATAAAGCGTATGGTACAGGAAATACATAAACCAGAAGCATAACCATTGGCTGTCATTATCAAACATGTACTACACTTAGGAGGTGGAGGCAGGAGGACCAGAATTTCAAGGGCAACCTGGGCTATATAATTAGTTAGAGGTCGGCCTGGGCTATGTGATACTGTCTTAGAACCTCCAAATAAAGAAAGCAGGTGTTGGGTGAATTTCACCATCAGGTAGGGGGGAAAGGTGAGCAGACACTGCCTGGAGACTGGTCTTGGGGAGTCAGGCTGAACAGTATCTGCCTTGCCTGCTCCATCTCACCAAGACTGGCTGGCTGGATTTGTTTTCTACGTTTTTAAACACTTTGCTTTTGAGGCAGGGTCTCCCGAAGCACCCTGTGTATCTGGCGCACACAGCCTGGAGGCAGAACTCACTATGTTACCTTGAAGTTGTGATTCTCCTCATCCTCCTGAGAGCCATCAGCCTCCTGAGAGCTGGGATTACAGGCATGTGTGCTACCACGCCCAGCTGGACCAGTGTTTTCAAGCAGGGAATTGCTTCTGGGAATTCCTTCGTTAGGGTTCTGTCTCTATTCTCAATGCTAATTATTTCAGGTTATTTAATTGCACTCGGTTTTCTTTACGTCAGCTAAGATCTCTGTCCTTAGAGAACTCTCGGCTTTCCTAGGAATTGGAGGAGGTAGGCCTTACACTAATCTGACATTAGGGTGGATCCTATGAAGATACAGGGCTTAGTTAAACCAGGAAGCCACTGTTTTCAGTATAACCTGGAGCCAATTGCCTGTTTTAGGAAAAAGCCTGGTTAGAGTCTTGCTTTAACTTGGGCGTGGCACCAATAATTTCTCAGGAGGTTCTAGAGTTGTTAGTTATTACAGATGCGGCTGTGGCACAAGGAGGGAGCTGAGAGCAGCCGGGACTCTCTGGAACTCCGTCCTTTCTTCCTCGCCTGGGCTCAAACACTTGCCCATCCTAGCCTGTTCTCATCTGTCCACATGCACCACTTGGCAGGATTCTGTTTCGAATACAAAAAGAACATATCTATTGAAGAGCCCAGAAATGTCAAAAAATTGAACGCTTGTAGCCTATATTCTTACTTCTGAGTGTAGGAGGACGGATAGCCACTTTAACCCTCTGCCCTGAGTTCTCCCAGGCAGGGGAAGGCAAATGAAATGAACCCATGACTATGTAAACATTTTGAACTAACACTGTAGTCAGAAGTCATCAATCCCGGACGCCCCTCAGATCTCAGAGGTGCCCAGAGAGTGCTAGCTCAAGTCTTGAGACACTGAGATGCCCTGAACGCAGTAAACCCCAAAATGTACTGTGCCCTGTGTATCACCTTTGGCTATGAAAAGGAGCTTGTAGCCCTCTCTCGGGGCTAGAGAGTCAAATAATTCTCTGCTGCCCTGACTAGTTAGAGGCCCCACACTCCACTCCATCACCCGCAGTGCTTTTTAAATAAAATGGCTTCTGGCTAATAGACTTCGGAGGTCTGTTCCCCACTATTTGCACAATTCCAGGACCCAACAGTGTCTTTCATGAAGTGTGAGCAGAATTTGAAAGATATCAAGAGGTAGAAAAGAAAATCACCACCGGCTGCATTACCCGGCCTGGTCTCATTCTGGTATGCCCCCTCTTTAATTCTTTACATCCTTAAAGCACACACCCCTGCGCTATAAAGTCAGATACGAAGGCTTATGTGCCACTTCCTGAGCTGTTTTAATATTTCCAGCTCTAGAAGGCCGGGAAGAGTTATTATCAGAAGTGCATGTCATTTTATCAGTATCAGTTCAAGTGATCAATTTAGGGTCCATTAACACGATCATATGGAGGATGAGGGGATGGTAGACTGGGTAAACCTCTTTCCTGCAATCCTAATGATGGGAGTCCAGATGCCGGCCCCTTCATGGATGTCAGGCGGCTACAGGGGCCTCTTGTAAGCCCAGTGTAGGGGAGGCTGAGACGTTCTGGGGCAGGCAGCCTATTGAAATCCATAGACTCTGATTCAAGTGAGAAACCCTGCCTCAATATACAAGGTGGGGCGTGAACAAGGAAGATAACCAACATCGACCTCTGACCTCCACATTTGCACACACACACACTTGTATATACACACACAACACACAATATACATGGCATGCACACACACACAAACAACACACACATACAATACACACACACACTTGTATACACACACAAAACACACAATAATATACATGGCATGCACACACACACAAAAACAACACACATACACAACACACACATACAATACACACACCACAAGACACACAAGACACATTCATACACCGCATCAACATACAGATAATACAGTTGTTCTATGATCTTTAGTATAATACATTATCATATTTTTATTACACACAGAATTAATTAAATTCTATTGCTTGTGTCTTGCTTTGGGTACAACTAGCTTAATATTGAAGCACTTCATTGATATTTCCCTGTGTGTGTTCATAACCATAGTGAGGCTATAGTCAATTATACGGTCAGTCTTACGCTAGCCTTGTTAAGTGTCCAATGAGTCTGGAGGGAGTTGGCTTAGGTTCAGCTTTCAAACAATATTTATACAGACAACGGGGATTAGGCATCAAAGTTTAAAGGAGTTGAGCTGACAGTCTTTGTGTGGGAATTGAAATTTCGTCCTTTGTTGGTGGTGTGATGACATATAAAACAGGAAATATGTTTGGTCTTCATGTCCTTCGTTCCTGGCACCGTTTCTAAACCCCGGGTCATTTCCTGACAGAGAAAATGGGGAAAGGCAAGAGAAAGAAGAGCTCTATTGCCCTTTGTGATGAGACTCTTCTAACAGCACAGCGCGTGCTGACAGTTCTCCGTGGACCTCCACAGTGTGCGGGGGAGGTCACCTGAGCTGGCCTCCTGAGCGCCGCCATTCCCTGAACCCCTAGCCCGTCTGTGTGTTTGTTTATAAAATCAGGGCTGACAAGAAGGCTCAGTGGCTGAAGCTGCCACCAAGCTTTGTTCTGAGGTTCTAGATTATTATGAAGACGGATTTATTTATTTTATATACATGGGGTGGGGGTAAACATGCTACAGTGCTCTGGTGGAGTCCAGACAACTTGAGTGAGTCGAGTCTCTCCCTCTGGGATCACATGGGACCCAGAGACTGAACTCAGGCCATCAGAATTACCTTGCCCACTGGTATCTGGCCACCCAGAGCATCAGAGTTCATGCCCAGCCATTCTGCAGAGTTGGGATCAAATTCTTTAGCTCCACCTAGAGTCCCTGCACTGGATTCCAGCCTATTCTTGCCTTTTTTGAGTCCTGTTTCTGACACCTGCCCATGTGTGCGTTGTACACACCCTTCATGGTGCTCCGTGGCTTGAGGGTCCTAGCTTAGTGCTTGGTTCTGCAGGAAACCTTCTTCTCCAGCTCTGGACTTGCTCGTCCACAATTCTGGAGCTTTCTGGAGCCCACCAGGCTCCTGCTGAACCATCCACTCCATCTGAGAGAGCGTGGGGTGAAAACTCCATGTGGCAGAAACAGGTCGTATAGCAGGTCACCTGATGCTTCCTGAGCACCTGTCCCTTGTGCCTTCGACGCCAAAGCAAGGGAAGTGATGTAAAATGTGCCGAAGTGTGCACTTGATTTCCCTCTACTCTGTCCCTATGTCTATCCTGCTTTTCCCAGTGGCTTGATTGTAATGATATCATAGGACCAGGGGACGCAGCCTGATGATTCTGCTCGCTCTTTCTGACAGCTCTTTGATGTCATTTCATTAGGGACAATTCTTAATTTGTTTTATGTGTGTGTGTGCATTTTGCCTGCATGTGTGTATGTGCACCACATGTGTGCGGGGCCCATACAGACCAGAAGAGGATGTTGGATTCCCAGCTACTGGAGTTACAGGCACACACGGAGCCATCTCCAGTATGTATTTTGTTTGTCTTTTTCATGTGGTGAACCACTTAGGCAACAGGAAGTGACCATGGTTCCTTACCCGGAGGGACCCTCTCTCGCAGTATTCGATCACCCCAAAGATCCTGGTGTCCAGCTTCACAGTGCCATAGAACTTGGTCAGGTTGTAATAGTCCGACTGCAGCAGCTAGGAGGGCAGATGGCAAGGCTGGTTACAAACCAAAGTGGCAGGGGCAGGTGGGGTGCCAGGGTGGAGATTGATGCACCAGAGAAATGTGCTCACTTTGAGATCTTCTTTGGGAAGAAGATCCCACAGAACAGCTGAATGCCAGCATCCGCTTCTTCCCCCAAACACATCTTACTCAACCACATTGAATAAACATTTGAAGTAGTTTTAAATAATACCAGGGCTGTGCTGTAGCTCACACCGGGTCCCACTCTCCAGCGTCCCGTGGTAGGCGGCCAAGAAGAAGACTCGTCACCTTTTGCTCTGCCCGGGATTCTCTGTCAGCAGCGGCACCCAGGGGACCGCAGTGTTTGGGGAAATGGGATGAAGTCAGTTCCGAGGGGATGTAGAAGCACATACCTTGTTCAGTTCAATCTTCTGCTTCTCGGTGAAGTTGCCGTCGCTGTGTTTGAGGTCTTTCAGAATCACTTTCTGCAGAGATCAATTGCGAAAAGCGGGATTGCTGCAGACAATCTTCAGCCAATTCAGCCCCAGGACGGCAAAGGTGGTACCTGCCATTCACTATGAGCTTTCCCCAGAAGTCTGCGTGTGGCCCCATGGTAGCGTAAACTTCCTGGAGCAGTCACAGCCTGTGACTAAGGCTTCTATCTCTGGTGCCTCCTAATTGGGATGCCGTAGGCTGGAGTTTGCGTTTTTCATATAGAATGGAAGGGAAGAATGGAGGAGGGACGGAAGGAGGAAATGAGGAAAAGTGGGAAGAAAAGAGCAAAGAAAGGAAAAGCGAGGAAGGAAGGATGGAGCCCCTCCCTGATAGGAGAGTCTTGAGAACGAACCGAAGCAGAAGGGCTTCCTTCCCTGAGTGAACTGACTCTCATGCTTCCTTTTCCTTCCTGTTTTCGACTTCTCCCAAGAAGGCTTCATCTGTTTCTCCATGTCCCCAGGGCTCTGCCTTCCATGGGAGTCTCTTACAGCTACCTGGGCACCTCTACCGCTGCATTGTCCCATGTGTCAGAGTGCCCAACACTCTGGACAAGTGAGGGTTGCTCTAACTACCCACGGGGTTCAGGGGAGCGGGGTGCAGTGGAACAGGGGATGGGGATTGTACTAACCGGAAGGGTTTAGAACAGTTGGAGGGACATGATGATGATGAAGCCGGCTGTACAAACTGACGGGGTTTGGGACAGAGGGGGCTATACTAACTGCAAGGGTTCCCGAGTGGGCGCGGGGTGGGGAGCGCTATGCCAACCTTTTTGTCGTATTTGCACTGCCGTAGTCTCTGGATAGTATCCCGTCTTTTGTCGTCATCAATCTGGCAGAAGAAAGCAGTTGTTACAGAACTTTGTGCCTGCCCCGTCCACTGCCAAAGGGGAAGGGACTCTGGGGTTGGGGGTGTCCGCTGAGTCCTCCACACCATGCAGGGCAGGTCCCCTGATGCGAACCGGAGTGCACCCTTTGCTCCTCTGACCAGGACCTTCTCCCCAGGTATCTACCACCTCATACTCCGGGCTTTCTTCACTCCCTCTCGTGGTCCTGGTAGAACCCAGAATTCTCTTGGCTTCTTGCCCCTCTGATTCTCCTCCTGGGGGAAACCTTGGCCCATGCCAGCTCCCGGCAGGTGCTCCCAGAGGAGGATGCTTCAAAAGCTCACTGCATTTGAGTTGCGATTTTAGGCCGAAAGGGCCAGCAGAGATGCAAGCAAGATGATAAGACCAGGTCTCCGTCAATCCTGGGTTTGGCTAGAACTGCCAAGTCAGCTGGGATTTCAAAAGAAGCCTGAAATGCCAATTTTTATATAACATTCCATGATTTCATATGTTGGCAATTGATTTAAAAATATGTCAACACAGGCCAGGTGGCAGTGGCACACACCTTTAGTCCTAGCACTTGGTAGGCAGAGGCAGGCCTCTCTGTGAGTTCAAGGCCAACCTGGTCGACAAGAGCTAGTCCAGGACCACTAGAATACAGAGAAACCCTGTCTCAAACAAAACAAAACAAAACAAAAAGTCGACACAGAACAACACATAAATGTGTGTGCACCCATGTAAATGAACATATGTACACCATTGCAGGTTAGATATAGTTCCTGCCTTTCCTGCCACTGACTTCTGCTCTAAACACAGAAAAACAAGTTAAGACTTGGATGTCTTTCAGTTTGCATTTCATTGAAACTTGGGGTGCTGTGCTGGCTAGTTTTATATCAATTTGACACTGAGTCTCCATCTACAAATGGCGCAAGCATGGGGCAACTACATCAACATAAAAACTGAGAGAGCTTGGGAAGGAATTCTAGACACAAGAGAACAGAATTAAGCACAGCTTCTTGGTAGCTGCATTTTTTTCAGACAGGCTCATTTGCTGGCAGCGTGCAGAGGCATGGCTCCACTAAGAGAAGGTTTCCTGAGGCAGCATTAGCAGAAAAAAAAACAGGCAGCTTCCTGGTTCGTGCTAGTAGGAGGAGCTCTGGCTCTTTTGGGAGGTCCTGCACTTAAATGGGGTTTGTGAGCAGTGTGCTATAACTTGTTAAATGGCAGCATAGACCTACTGCTTCCCTGGAGCTGGGGCAGTGAGCATGGCTTATAGAGCTGCCAAAACCTACCTCCACCATATTCAAAAGGTCAAGAGAGGCAGAGCCAGCGTCTAGGGCTGCTGCGACCAAGCTGCCTACCATTTTAAAAGCACTCCTGGTCAGAAAATAATTACAGATACATAATAGGACAGATTCAGACATAAAAGACCTCAAAATGAGACACAGTGTGTTTAAAAAATGTACGTAGGCTTGGGAGATGGAGGAAAAAGAGTATAGACAGTTATAAAAAGAAGTAAATGGTTTTAAAAAATAAGACAAAGTTTTTAAAGAGACAATAAAAGTAATATAAATGAGTACAGATAGTTATATATTAAAGGAGTAGAGAAAAATAAGCCACGTGAAGATGGAATATGCACAGAGTCTGGATTATGCATATTATTGTGTTTTCTTTGACTTTTTTTTTTTTTTGACTGCAGAGAGACATTTGATTCTGGGGGCTGCTAAGCTAAACTAACTTAAAGGTATCTTGTCTTCAAAATTTGGATCTAAGGATATGTTGCTTTGGAAAAGGGATTATGCTTTTGTTTCCACAGAAGATGAACACCTTTGGATTCCTTCCAGGCTAATAATGTGGTTTAGTGAGACAAGATCCCCCCAAAGGTCTCCATGAACCCCTAAAAATACTTCACCCAAGAAATAGCAGAAATTAGTAGAGAAAACTACTATTCCCAAATTCCCAAAATGATTGTTTATAAATGTTTATTTTCATTTAAATGGGGAAATGGTATAGAAATAAATACTTTGCATTGGTATGGATCTTTATTTATTGATACAAATTTAAGGTCAATTTTGTTATTTGTATATTTCCACTTTTTGTTTAAGGTATTCTGTTTGTACAGCTCATTTAAAAATATAATGTATAACTTAAAAATACAGATTAATAAATAGTCATTTATAATAGTCAAACTTGTGGTCATGTTAGTTAGGTTTTCTAAATAATATTTCAAATGAATATATGTTCTTCAAACCTTTCAAAGACCTACAGAATATGGTATTTAAAATGTTTTAAGAACTTAGGACTTTCACATGACAATGAGACACATCTGCTCCTGGCAGCACCAATCTACTTCAAGAGGATGATGGGCATCGAAGAGGCTCCCTGTGAAGTTTGCTAGCCATCTGAGCAAGAAACTGTTTTTGCCTGGATGTTTTGCTTGATGGTATGCTGTTAGAACTGGACATGCAGGATCCACAGAAAAATGACTGCTGAAATTGCCTAAAGAAGGTGAGACAATCCTTCAGGGTTCCTGCTTCATGAGAGTCTGCAGACATTCTATAGGACACAGAAGAAATTTTCTGCTTCATTGAAAAGTCTGCCAAATACTAAGGGCCTGTAGGCTGAAGATAGGTGCCCCAATGGTACAGAAGAACTCTGGGCAACTGTCCAAGCAGTGAGATGTTTCTGTCAACTCTAGAGTTGGAGTGGAATTTGCTTACAATGTACTTCCTGTTTACTTAGGTAATATTATATCCTTCTGCGGTCTTTGTTAGTGTTGAAGACAATTATAGTTTTTATAATTAGTTTTATAATTAGTTATGATAAAAGATAAATTAAATATGAAACTTTCCAGATACAAATAGACTAAATACGTGTAATTCTTGCTTGATACCTGCTTTGTTACATGTAATTTTACTATATTGAAGTTAAAACCTTTGTTTTTTATTCAGACCAAAAAGGGGAGATGATGTGGAATTCCCCTTTGTACATTGTAAATATATTTTATTACCATTGGTTAATAAAGAAGCTATTTTGGCCAATGGCTTAGCAGTGTAAAGCCAGGCAGAAAATCTGAACAGAGATATATAGAGAGAGTAGGCAGAGTCAGGGAGACGCCATGTAGCTGCTGAAGGAGGAAGACACCCAGAACCTTTACCGGTAAGCCACAGCCTTGTGGTAATACACAGATTAATAGAAATGTGTTAATTTAAGGTGTAAGAGTTAGTTAATAAGAAGCCTAAGATAATAGGCCAAACAATGTTGTTATTAATATGGGTTCTGTGTGGGTTATTTGGGTCTGAGCAGTCTCTGCCTACAGAGACTGTAGGGAAAATGCCTCCATAAGATCCAGCTGTATGCAGGCCTGTATGCATTTCCTTAATTAATGATTGATGGGGGAAGGTTCAGCCTATTGTGGGTGGGGCCGCCCTGGGCTGTGGTCCTGGGTTCTATAAGAAAGCAGACTGAGTGAAGACGCCATGGAGAGTAAGCCAGTAAGCAGAACTTATCCATGGTTTCTGCATCAGTTTCTGCCTCCTGGTTCCTGTCCTGTTTGGGTTCTTATCTTGATTTCCTTTAATGATGACATAGAAGTGTAGCCCTTTCCTCCAAAGTCACTTTGGTCATGATGTTTTATCACAGCAATAGAAACCTGAACTAAGACAAAAATTGGTATCAGGAGTGGGAGTATCGATATGACAGACCTGACCATGTTTTGAGGGGGAGGATTTTGGAAGGACTTTGGAAATTTGAACTAGAAAAGCCATTTAGTATTCAAACGTTGGTGAGCTATTCTGCTGGTACTTGGAAGACAAAAATATTGAGAGAAATGCAGGTGAAGGAGGCCTGGCTTGTGAAAATCCAAGGAAAGGTTTGAGAGTTGCTTAAAGACTTTATCAGGCCCATTTCTATTCTGACTTAAGAATCGGTGGTTCTGGCTAGCTGGCACGGAAGAATCAGCTGTGATTAATGAGACACCAGAATCACTGAAGTAAAACATTTGTTCTACTGGCACAATTGATGCTGGTCTGCAGGAGGTGAGAAATTAGCAGTGATTGAGAAGAGGCTAGCATCATTGAGGTAAGACCTTCTGGGAAGCGCTTCCTCAGAGTTAGCACTCAGGAGCTATGTTTCAGAGGTGAGCAAGGTTACACCTTGTGCTGCCAGCCAAAGCTGGTAGTGTAAGAGTCACTCTCCCAGGTGGTACTTTTGAAGGCATGAGGGGTCAGGGAAATAACTGAGGCTTAGTACTGTGTGGTCGGCTGGAGTTCCTGAAGAGAGGCCAGGAGAGGCTGTTTGTTAAAGCACAGCTCGGATGCAGCAAGAGGCCCCAGCATTTTGGGGATGCCAGGACCATGGGGTGACTGCCAAGAGCAACAGCAGAAGTGAGGTGGAGTTTGGAAGACAAACCGTGTGCGCTGCAGAGGGTGAAGTCAGAGAAGGGGCCCAAGCTCCTTGGAGAGGCCCAGAGGACAATGAGTAAATCTGAGATATTAGACCGTGAGTTACGTATGCTGTTGAAGCTTGGTTTTGCATTATTTGGCTTGTGACTGTACCCTGGTTCTTGTCTCTCAAAGTAAGAAAATATTTAATTAATCTTGATTTTTACAGGAGCCCATGGTAAAAAGACTTTAAACTTTTAAAAAAAGAGATTTTAGAGTTTTATAGATTGCATTTTAAAGGAGACTGATATTTTTAAAAATACAACTTTTAAAGTGTTTAAAAATTTGAGTTTGTAAAATATTCTGTGTTATGATGTTTATATTAATGTGTAACCTTGGGGCTGAATAGAAAAAGAAAGATTATGGTTTAATAGAGATGTGTTTGTGTGTCAAGTTTGATAAGGGATCAATTGTGCTGGCCAATATCATGTCAACTTGACACACGCTATATTCATCTGAGAGGAAGAAGCCTCAGTATTTTCCTTTTACCTACATGGCTAGTTGAATGATAAAGAAGGCCAAATTTAGGCGGGCTGCTGGAGCATGAAGTAAGCCTGGGGCAAAGGAACATGCAACCCATGTACAGCTGTGAGTAGGTTCAAGCCACCAGAACGCAGCATGCAGGATGTGGAGGTGGAATACCCATAAGGCTTGGCGCCACTTCCTGTTCTCTTTCTCTGCTTTCTGTGTGTGGTGATATCATGTGACCACATTGCTGGCAGAGAAGCTCCAAATTGTGACATGATTTTATGTCTGTCTATCAGCTCTCGCCTTACTTGAGAGAATTCACAAACCCCTTTCTGTGCTTCAGCTTAAAAATATGGATAATTCTATGGCATGTGTCAAAAGGTAAGATCTTCAAGCCTACAATTAATTTGGATTCAAACTGTAGTCACATTTCTGGAATTCCAGTCCTGTTACCTGATGGGCTGAGAAGATGAAGCAGAGTGATAACGCACCTGGTGTAAATTCTTAGTAAGTGTTCTCTATCTATCTATCTATCTATCTATCTATCTATCTATCTATCTATCTATGGCCCTACACTGATGTGGGAAGTCCTTCTGTATATGTATTGCTTTTATTTGTTAATGAATAAAGAAGCTACCTCGGCCTGTGATAGGACAGAGTAGAGCTAGGTGGGGAAAACTAAACAAAATGCTGGGAGAAAGAAGGCAGACTCTAGAGAAACCATGTAGCCACCACTGCAGATAGAAGTGCTGGAACCTTGCCGGCAAACCACAACCACAAGGTGATACACAGATGAATAGAAATGGGTCCCCAGTTAGTTCCTTGGGCAGCTGAGGATAGGGAACCTGAAATGACCCTATCCTATAGCCATACTGATGAATATCTTGCATATCACCATAGAAACTTCATCTGGCGATGGATGGAGATAGAGACAGAGACCCACACCGGAGCACTGGACTGAGCTCCCAAGGTCCCAATGAGGAGCAGAAGGAGGGAGAACATAAGCAAGGATGTCAGGACCATGAGGGGTCCTGATCTGAGACAGTGGAACTGATCTATTGGGAGCTCACCAAGACTAGCTGGACTGTGACTGAAAAAGCATGGGATAAAACCGGACTCTCTGATCATGGTGAACAATGTGGGCTGATGAGAAGCCAAGGACAATGGCACGGGGTTTTGTTCCTACTTCATGTTCTGGCTTTGTGGGAGCCTAGCCAGTTTGGATGTTCACCTTCCTAGACATGGATGGAGCGGGGAGGACCTTGGACTTTCCATAGGGCAGGGAACCCTGACTGCTCTTTGGACTGGAGAGGGAGGGGGGAGAGGAGTTGGGAGAGGGGGAGAAGGGTGGGAGGAGGGGGAGGGAAATGGGAGGCTGGGAGGAGGCGGAAACTTTTTTTTTCTTTTCTCAATAAAATAAAATAAAAAAGAAATGGGTTAACCAAAGATATAAGAGCTAGCTAGCAATATGCTTAAGAGATTGGCCAAGCAGTGTTATAATTAATACAGTCCCTGTGTGATTATTTTGGGGCTGACCAGCTGGGAACGAACACGTGACTTCCGCCAACACCTACACAGCTTCTCCATGTCTTTCAGTGTTGTCATCACAGCCATGCCAATAAAGCTGAAGCAAAGGCTCCATATGGGGAGCTGGCCTTCCTGCAGTAAATATGGGTGAGTTGTTCACACTGGCTACCATTTGCATTTCTAGACAAATCTCAGTAGAGGCCTCCTCAGCAATGACCAAAACATGTGGCTGATGTGGGAGTGTCATATACCAATCTGTTTATCAATCTGTTGATTTCATTGGTTAAAATAAAGACACTGCTTGGCTGGTCCTATAGGTTAGAACATAGGTGGGTGGAGTAAACAGAATAGTATGCTGACAGGAAGAGAAGGTGAGCTCAGAATGCACACAGCTCCGCTCAGAGAAGCCAGACGCTCCTGTCTAGCGGGCGGACAGGATGGCCCAGCTCTCTGAGGCACGCACGCGATGAAGCTCCTACTCGGATGGACGTAGGCTAGAATCTTCCCGGTAAGTGCACCTTGGGGTGCTTACTCACATTATTAGAAATGGGTTAATCCAGGTGCGAGAGTTAGCCCGTAAGAGGCTAGAGCTAGTGGGCCAGGCAGTGTTTAAATGAATACAGTTTGTGTGTTGTTATTTCGGGCATAAGCTAGCCAGGCGATTGGGGTTTTGGGGACGCAATCCCGGCGCCCCAATTTCAACAGATGGCGCCCGGACGTGTGGACAACTAAATCCACAAAAAGCCTGAGAAAACTTGGGAAAGAAAGAGTAAAGCATGTTTTCTTGGTAGCAGCACTTTCTCGGGTATACTCTGTTTGCTAGAGGCAAGCATGCGCTCTCATCTAAGAGAGGCTTTCCTGACTCAGCTTTAGCTGCAAAACCCTGCAGCTTATTAAGAGGTCCTGCCACGAAACACTGAAACGGTATTGATGAAAAGCTGAACGCATGCTTTTTGGTTTTCAGCCGTAGCAGAAAAAAGCTGCGCAGTTTAAAAATGCCAGCTTTCTGGGGTGTCCTGCCAGGGCAAACTCTGACCCTTTAATGCAGGCGGTTCGTGCGGTTTTCAAGCACTGGCTGCTGAAGCTCGCTTGCTGGCAGGGACCTTGAAACACTGTAGAGTTGTGGCACTGAAGGCGGCTCTGGCCGGTACCTCAGTCACAAGGTTGGAATGACAGAAAGTTAAGGAATGAGCTACATCTAGCCGGCAAAGCCACGCCTTTAGTCCTACTGAGATTGCTTGGTAAATTAAAGACTTATGTGGTCAGAAAAACAGAGAGAGATACAGTAAAAAGAGATTCAAAGATAAAGAAAATTTTTAAATGGTTTACAGTGTGTTAAAAATATATGCAAGCTAAAAGTAAGTTTTTAAGAGAAAAAAAAATTAAAGAAAAAGAGAAGTGGTTGTGATAGTACACGCCTTTAATCCCAACACTTGGGATGCAGAGGGAGATTCACCTCTGTGACTTCAAAGTGTGGTAGCACACGCCTTTAATCCCAGTGCCTAGAAGGCAGAGACAAACAGATCTCTGTGAGTTCAAGGTGTAGTAGCATACGCCTTTAATCCCAGTGCCTGGGAGGCAGAGACAGGTGGATCTCTGAGAGTTCAAGAACAGCCTGGTCTACAGAGCTATTTCAGGTCAAAGATATACGCTCAAAAAGTGAAAAAGTAAAAATAAATGAAATAGAGGTCAAAATAAAGCGCACAAAGATGGAAAATACACAGAGAATCTTGATACTGTATGCTATTATGCTCTGTTTGAATCATTTGAATGCTGAGGAAGGAGCAAGAGCTGCTAAAAGATATTTGTTTATAAATGCTGCTCAACTAACCCAAC
Source organism: Microtus obscurus (assembly GCA_963919715.1). NCBI lineage: Eukaryota > Metazoa > Chordata > Mammalia > Rodentia > Cricetidae > Microtus > Microtus obscurus. The sequence goes on along the minus strand of CAWTZC010000453.1, from coordinate 5,548,174 downwards.
ATAGATATTGTGAAAATGCCTTGACTTTGAAATTTGGATCTAAGGATATCATACTTTGGAAAGGAGTTTCTTGTTTTGTTTTCACAGAGGATGAGACCCTGTTCATTTCTTCTATTCCGATATGGTATGATGGACCACACCCTCCTGAAAGGTTGCTGTGAACGCCTTCAGAAAATTGCTTCGCTCAACTGCCAACTAAGATGAAACCAGCACACAGGTTATACCATGAAAGACCTAATTAACGATGCCCCCATTCAGCAGGAAGCAGTTTGGAGAGATAACTGCGCCCATGTTCCCAAATATGGTTTATAAGTGTTCTTTTACATTTAAAGGGGGAAATGGTATAGGTATGAATAATTTGCATTGATATGGATTTTTCTTTAGTGATTTAAATTTAAGGTCAATTTTGTTATAAGTATCTGTATTTCTGATCTTGATTAAGGTATTGTGATTGTGTAGTTCACTTAAAAATGTAATGTATATAGGTTGTTAATGGATAATCATAATAGTCAAGTTTGTAGTCATGTTAGTTAGATTTTCTAGATATATAGAGATATATTTTAGTTAGATAGGCACTCTTCATATCTTTCAAAGACTACAAAATAGGACATTTAATGTTTTAATAACTTGGGACTTTTCATGACAATGAGACACTCTGCTCCTGGCAGCACCAATCTACTTCAAGAAAAAGATGGGCATCGAAGAGGATCCTTATGGAGTTTGATAGCCATTTGGGCAAGAAACTGTTCTTGCCTGGACTATTGCATAAACTGGACACAGAGAACCCGCAGAGAGAGGACTACTGAACTTGCCTAAAGGTGAGATGATCTTTCGGGGTTCCTGATTCATGAAAGAGTCTGCAAGACATTCTTCAGGACAAGCAGATAGTGACTGCCTTTGAAATTTCCTGCTTTGTGGAATGTCTGCTGAAAACTATGGGCCTGTAGGCCGAAGACGGATGCCCCAACGGTACAGAGGAACTTTGGGTGACTGTCCAGGCAGCGAGATGTCTCTGTCATTTCTAGAGTTTGAACGTTGCTTTTTTTCTTGTTTGCTTAGGTAATATTGTATCTTTCTGGAGTCTTTGATGGAGTTAAGAATAGTTATAGTTATACTTTTCCTTAGTTATGATAAAGATTATTGTAATTTTTACTTGATAACTGTTTTATGTAATTTTGCTATGTTAAAGTTAAAGCCTTTCCTTTTTGTTTAAACAGAAAAAGTGGAAGTGATGTGGGAGTGTCATATACCAGTCTGTTTATCAATCTGTTGATTTCATTGGTTAAAATAAAGACACTGCTTGGCTGGTCCTATAGGTTAGAACATAGGTGGGTGGAGTAAACAGAATAGTATGCTGACAGGAAGAGGAAGTAAGCTCAGAATGCACACAGCTCCGCTCAGAGAAGCCAGACGCTCCTGTCTAGCGGGCAGACAGGATGGCCCAGCTCTCTGAGGCACGCACGCGATGAAGCTCCTACTCGGATGGACGTAGGCTAGAATCTTCCCGGTAAGTGCACCTTGGGGTGCTTACTCACATTATTAGAAATGGGTTAATCCAGGTGCGAGAGTTAGCCCGTAAGAGGCTAGAGCTAGTGGGCCAAGCAGTGTTTAAATGAATACAGTTTGTGTGTTGTTATTTCGGGCATAAGCTAGCCAGGCGACCGGGGTGTTGGGGACGCAAACCCCGACACCCCAATTTCAACATGTGGCAGCTACTTAGCGTGAAGAGTTGAGTACCCAGGGTGAGAAGAGCCTACGGGCATTTATTTCTCTTCCAGGTCAGATGCGAAGACTGTTGGGGTTTGGAGGTGAAATTCCTCCCATAGGCTCATGTGTCTGAAGACTTGATGCCCAGCCGCTGAAGTTACTGGGGGATGTTCTAGAACCTTTAAGAGGTAGGACTTAGCTGGGGGAAAAGGGCCACTGGGAAGAATGGGGTGGGGCAATCCTTACAGATTGGAATATCACAGGGCTCTGTCCTGACTGTTCTCTCTTTGCTGACCCATCGAGTCATGGGCAAGCCATCCAGCAAGCCATTATGATCACAGCCAGAAGCAGTCCTGAAACCACAAGCCAAAATCATCCTTCCTCCTTTAAGTTGCAAACATCTAAATCTTGGATTCCTGAATGAACTAAAGTGTCCATGCGTGGCGCATTTGCTACCACGCCACCAAAGTCCTATCATCACGGAGTCCTCATCAACAGGTAGATCACACCTAACTTACCTTCAGGCTGATCTGGCTGGTCTCGTTGGTCTCCAAAGGAAAGATATTTTCAGAAGGAATGTGGGACCATTTTTTCTGTCGAAGTTCATTATCTCTTCTGTATTTTCTGTAAAATGAATAGAACCACCAGAAGGCATTTATAAGTATTTGGCTTAGGGTTTCTATTGCTGTGAAGAGACACCATGACCACAGCAGCTCTTATAAAGGAAAATATTTAATTGAGTGGCTTACAGTTCAGAGGTTTAGTTCATTATCATCATGGTGGGACATGGCAGCGTGTAGGCAGGCATGGTGTTGGAGAAGGAATTGAGAGTTCTACATCTTGATCCAAAAAGGCAACGGGAAGTGGTCTGAGACAGTGGGTGTAGCTTGAGCATATATGAAACCTCAGAGCCTGCCTCCACAGGGACACACTTCCTCCAACAAGGTCATACCAACTCCAACAAAGCCACACCAACTAACAGTACCACTCTCTATAAGCTTATGGGGGTTGTTACATTCAAACCACCACAGCATCCATTCCGTTTGGCTCCCAGACTCTAGGAGAAACTTAGGACCTTGACCTTGCAATCCTCAGGCCAGCAGACACCGAGTGTGGCCCCATGCTCTTCCAACTGCTAAGTGGGCTGCTGTGGGCTTTGCTATTCTCTTCTCTTCACTTCCCTTTCCCAAGCTCTTCGCTAAGACAATCATCTAGTATAAAGGACCTGGACTGAGGGTGAAAAGGATGAAAGACAATCAAAGCAAAACCAGAAGCAAACAAAACCCTGACAACCTTGAGGGGCAAAAAAAAAATGTAAAATTTGAAACCACCATTGATTCCACAAAACTCCTAAATAACCCAGTTATTTTCATGCCTTGCCCTTAAAACAAGAAGTTTAAGTCATGCCAAGAGGATCATGCCTGGAACCCAGCATTTGGGAGGAGGAGGCAGGAAGATGAGGAATTCAAGACCAGCTTTGGCTACATAACAATTTCAAGACCAGCTTGAGCTGTATGAGGTCCTATTTCAACAAATATCCCAAGGAACAAAGACAGTTTCCTCTCTTCAGGCACTACACATGATACCATCTTGGGTTACAGTGGAGGAACACTCTTTCAACTTCACTGATACCACGAAATCCTTTTCCAAAGTAGTATGCCAATTTCCCAACACAAGAACTCTCATTTCCAATATTCTTGATATCATTATGCATTTTTTTAAACATTTATGATGTCTGTAAAATGGTGGCTCATTGTTTCTTAATTTTGTGTTAGTTTGACTTTTGTGGAGAGGCTATTTCCAGATATTTGCTGGCTATGTTATGCATCAAAGAGTTGGTATAGTTTGTATTTTCTCAGTTTCATTATTGTATCATTTTCTTTTATTATCTTACATAAATTTGATCTCTCTTTCTGTGTGTGTGTGTGTCTATATGGATTTGTATATGACTGGATGTGTATGAATTGGTGTGTGTCTGTGTATGTGGACTGGTGTGTGTCTGTGTGTGTCTATGTGATGATGTATGTGTCAGTGTATGCATATGTATTTAGTGTGTGGGCATGTGTGTTATGGTTGTATGTCTATGGATTTGTGGGGGTGGGGTGTGTGTGCATGCTTGTGAGAGCATGTGAGCATGTGTGTGTTTATGGGTATTAGTGTGTATGTGAGAGAGAGTTGCTGCGGTCTGCAGGAATCACGCAGTGAGATTTCAGCTGAAAGATTAGGAGGCTGACCCACCAGAACAAATGCGTTCTGATGGAGAGAAACCCAGATCACAAGGCTCTGAGCCACCACCTTTTAACATAGGGACCTCTGGGTACCAGCCTCAGTGTCCCATTCAGGGCTCAGAAGAAGACTTACAGCAAGTGCGGGACTTAGATCTGAGGGTTAAATGAATTCCACTATGTACTCTTCTGCATCAGTTTCTTTATTCTTCTCCTGATCTTCTCCTCTTATTCTGTAAAGTTTCCAGTTCATATACACACGCAAAACAAAGGCAGTTCTCTGAGATTGGACATCCCTTTATCTCTGAAGGTCCCAAATGTGATCTGTATGGAAGACTCCTTTCCTGAACACCAAATGGAAGATAGTTGCAGAGAGATGCCTTCTAATGTATCGCAGGGAACGAAGCAGAGATTAGACTGTGGGAACCTGTGTGACTAAATTTCCCACTGGAGGTCCCACACAGTGGAGGGAGGATGGCCCAATAAACCAGTACATGGGAAAGAGTTATGCCCAATAATCCATTCTCTGCTGAATCTTGCACCAAGAGAGTGTACTTATGACTTACAAGAGAAACAGTCGATATGCAAAAAGTGGTAGGCCCAGCACTTGGCACACTGGGTTTGCCTCTATCAGAACACATTCATTATATATTTTTTCGAGACAGGGTTTCTCTGTAGCTTTGGAACCTGTCCTTGAACTAGCTCTTGTAGACCAGGCTGGCCTCGAACTCACAGAGCTCTGCCTGCCTCTGCCTCCCGAGTGCTGGGATTAAAGGCGTGCACCCCCATCACCCAGCCAGCCTTCTGCTCTATCAGCTAAAATCTCACTTCATGATTCCTGCGGATCACAGCATCGAGTGTCTGTGTATTGGTGTCTGTGTGTGTGTCTGTGGATTGGCATGGAGTTGATGTATGCATGTGTATGTGTCTATGTGGATTGGTGTTTGTGTGACTGAGTGTGCATGTAGATCGGTATATGTGGATTTGTGTGTGTGTGTGTGTGATTGGTGTGTTTCATATATACATGTGTACACCACAGAGTACTTCTTCCAGAGGTCCTGAGTTTACATGGTGGCTCACAACCATCTGTAATGAGATCTGGTGCCTTCTTGAGGAAGAGACCTGGTCAGTTGTCCTCATCAACTTAGACCATGAAACCCTATATGGACAAGTTCAACAGAACCACCATATACGGGCTGCCCATGCCTGCTTCAGCACTGCCGGGGTATTAATTTCAAATTCTTACTACATAGTGCAAGTTGGTCTCAAATTTACTTTTTTTTTTTTTTTTTTTTTTTTTTTGTACTCAGCCTGGAATTACAGGCTTGAACCACCACACCTGGAAGCATGGATGGTTTCTCAGCTTCTTCTCGCCTCCACACTATACCATACAAGGATTCTGTGATCCCTTACAACACACCAATAGAACTCTGAAGCAAGCTAGTTATACACTGATTATTTATTGTGACCGTCTAGATACACGGTTCTTTCATAATCTTCCCAAGCACACACAAGACCTCAGACAGGCAGATCCCTTTCCTTGGGATTCTAACCTACCCATATCGGCTTCTGCCTTTGACACCGCTTTAGATACAGAACGCCTTCAAGATCCCAGGTCTGCCTGTTGCATCCAGCATTGCCAACAGACACCAGACCTGTGCCCCATCTCCTCCCCACCAGGAGGCAAAGCCTGTGGGAAGGCGGTAGGTACCTCAGCACCAGGAGAGCAATCAGCAGCAGCAGAACCACAATCCCAGCGAGTGTGAAGACAGCGATCATCAGGATTTGAGGGCCTGTGGCAAGGGAGGCAGGAGCAGCACATTAGTGGGACCATGGATGAGTGTGAACGCGCCCCAAGCTTCTCCTGCTGTAACATAACTTGACGACGGGAGAAGCAAGAGCCTCTCTGAAGAATCCCGATCTTTTTAAAATCTCTTCATTGGTGATAGGCATCCAGCATCCCCAAGCTCTGAAGAAAGCTGTTGTATGTGCTCAGGGAAAAATGCTAACTATTTGGGCAGTAACGGCATGCACCTTTAATCCCAGCACTCTGGTGGCAGAGTTCAAGGCTCATATGGACTACACAGAGAAACCCTGTCTTGAAAAATCAAAAAAAAACAAAAACAACAACAAAAAACAATAAAACCCAACCAACCAACCAAACAAACAAGCAGAAAAAGAATTTCTTTTAGCATCGCTTGTTTTTCTCGGTGTGTGAGGATTACAGGGTCATAGGCGCATGACAACAGACACAGATGTGTAACGCTTTATGTCTGACCCAAAACCATACCATGGTCATAAGAACATTATGTGGTATTCAACACACAGAATTTGGAGGGCTCTACGCCTATCTGTCATTCTCCAGACCTGTGTGTCTAAGACATTCTCGCAGGAAGAAAGTGAAGGGTGTCCTCAAATGCAGGGCTCGCATCCTAAGAAACTACAGTGCTGTTTTGCTAGTCCTTTTCAAGCCTTCTAGATTATGGAGGGGAGACAATAACAAGATTTTATTTGTTATTGTGTGTGTGTTGAGGAGATAGTGTAAGTTCATAGATTGTCAGAAGGCCAAGTGGAATCCAGGAAAACGGAAATCTATCCCAAAGACCCTGGAAGGACATTTGAGGACGCAAGGGGACAGGTTCAGAGTGAGAAGGCCACAGCGATAAACCCTCATAGGGGCGTCCTGGCTCCCATGTGCCAGGGAGTTCCCTGCTAGAAAGGAAGCTAGTGGGCTCAGTGTCAGGACTCAAGGTGAGAGACTAAGTGTATAAGAAGCTGGAAGATAATAGTATATGGTAAAGAAGACATGATTTTCCTGAGAGAGAGAGAGAGAGAGAGAGAGAGAGAGAGAGAGAGAGAGAGAGAATGCACTTAGGGAGAGTTTCTTTAAAAAGGCAGGAGATCGTTTCTAAATAATGAATAAGTTACTCCGGGAAAAGAGATAACAGATTTCCCATCAATGTGGCAGGCACCCCACCCCGCATGCGTCTCTAACGTGGCACCTGAATATATAACATTCTTGCAGGAAGCAGCAGCCGGTGTCTACCAGTTCGCCTGCACCCATCTGGAGTAAATTATTATAATGGCCGAAAAGTCTGAATAAAAGTTTGTCCCTCCTCCTACTTATACTGAGACAAGAAAAAGGTACCCCCAAATATTAAAACGTGTTAAGAAATTCCTCTATCATAAACTTACGTCATGCTAGGTTCTTCTAAAAAGTTTTCTCTCCCCTCTCTCTCCTCTCTCCCTCCACGTCCCCAGGCAGATATCTAGCAAATGGCAAAAACCGGGGGCACTGTTCGGCCAAGTGCAGGACTGTGCCCCTCTTTGCTTATCAGCTCGCGTTCCAAGGGACCTATCTCCTCTCCGCTCCCACCTTAGGGCTCGAGCCTCCGTGGTTGGGTTTATTTGGACGGATTCTGTCCAGGACTGTGATGGGCACTTCCGCCACGCCCACTGCCATCCCAGTCCTGCTGCAACACACCCCTCCCCCCTGCCCCAAACAAAAAATCCGCCGAAGAAGCACAATGCCCGCAGCGTGGAACCAGAGCGTGAGTTCGAGGGATTCGGGTCATTTCAGTCCCTATCTGCAGAAAATGAGCACCTCACTGTGCTAGACATAGTCACCATAGTTAGATACTTAAGCGTACTATCTAAACCAGATAGGCTCACTGTTGTTGAGGCGGAGTCACATTCTGTAGTCCAGGTTGGCCTAGAACTCGCTTTGTAGCCCAAGATTGCTTCAAGCTCATGGGGGCCTTCCCGCCTCCGTATTTCAAATGCTGTGACTACAGATGTGAGCCACCGCCACACCTGGCTAAATGCAGTTTTCCACGGCTCTTCTGGGTTAGCCGGGCTCACGCTACTTCTAAGGCAAGCCTTCTGCTGCCCTCTAGTGGCTTCTATGGTTACTCTAGTCTGCCGGCTTCTCAATGAATGAAAGATGGCAAGATCATGTCTAAGTCACATGACAGTACACCTGCACTTGTCTCTGGGTCATCTTTTGTTCGGTAGGATACGCTGCCCTCTCACGCCTTCCTTAGGGCTTTAAGTCAGTCATTTCTACTTAGTAGGAGTTCCAGACCAGCAGACATTTAGAAACAGCTGTAGTTTGAATACAAGCAAGCCCGTCGGACCACGGATACCCTCTTAGAAGTGGATCAAACTTCTAATTCCTGGCACAGAACACAGTCAGAATAGAATTTTTTTCAGTTTTTTTTTTGCTTGTTTGTTTTTGCTGCTGTTGTTTTTCTAGACAGGGTTTCTTTGTGTAGGCCCAGTTATCCTGGAACTAAGTCTGTAGACCAGGCTGGCCTTGAACTCACAGAGATACGCCTGCCTCTGCCTCTCAAGTACTGGGATTAAAGGGGTGCGCTACCACTGCCTGGCTCTGTAACTCAGTTTTTAATACTTTAAAATGTGATAAATGAATACAAACATTGTGAAAAAGATTTGAAAATTCAGAAATATGTAGAAAGGATAAAATTCTTTCAGTCTTTTATTACTCAATGGAAACAAACATTAAGAATTTACGTATTTCACTTCACTTTTATTCCTACAAGTTAGGGCCTTGTTAAATAGTCACTTTTTTCTATTCTTTGATGTTACTGGCTTCCCATCACTTCAAATTCTTGCAAACAAATTTCACTCGGTCGTGTGATGTTTAATTTAAGAATACACTGTAAATTTCTAGGACCATTAATGGCATTTTCACATCTTTGAGTATAACTGTGTGTCTGAATTTAAGATCTTCATCTTAAACTTAAGACATTAGATTAGTAGTAATATAGAATTACTGATTGTTACATTAAGTGTTGACCAAGCTAGTCACAGAATGTGCTGTGCGTCTTATGGTCCGAGGAGGCCCCTGACTTCCCTGCTGAATAGGGCTAATAGTGTGTGTTCTCACTGTGTCTTGCTCACACGAAGGCCAAGCCTTGTTAAGGTTTGTAGAACCTCATCTCCTGTGTGTCACCATCATTGTCACCAAATGTATGTCCTGTGAAGGAATGGAGGAGGCTTTCGGGGCCATGAACAACTCTCAACCTGATATAGCAAATAGTCCTTACTAAAATGTAGAGAATGTTCCCTGAGTCAGCTGCATTAAAATGCATGCAGAATAAAGCAAGTATTTCTCTGGGTATTTATAGTTTGCCCATTTTATGTCCCTGTTTTCTAGGGGACTTGCTTCTGTGGGATCCATCTTCAAAACAGGGTTAGCCAAATTAGAATGTGGCTATATTAATGTAACTCACTAGGTTTGTAAAACCCACATTTACAAGCCCAGAAAGTCTATGTGAGATGAGTAGAAAAGGAAAACAAGCTACTTTATACAGATTACATGGATACAATGCCGGGGAAAAGAAACCTCATTAAGAATGTCTTACCCAGCCCGGGAACATCATTAGGGAGCCTGTGGTCCTTCCAGATGAAGTTGGGGTTCGTAACCACTGGGATAGTTTTGTTTTCATGGGTGTCATACTTCATAAGAATCTCATACTATATTAAAGAAAGAAGAAGAAAAGAAAAACATGACAACGTGTTTTAACAACTGAGATGAGACTGACTATATATGCGTGTGGCTTTGGCAGGGCAGGATCTTGGGATTGTAGCCAAGTCTGACCTTGAACTCGTAATCCTCCTGCCTCAGCCTCTCAAATTTTGGGATTACAAATGTGAGTAATCACTGCCAGTTATTAATTAGGTTTCTATGATTAAAGTCTTCATTTGATGTCATCTGCTAATGGAAACATTACTACAGGGTAGCCATGATTTTCTTTGTTGTAGATATCGATAATGCTGTGTAAAATGTTTGAAACATGGCCGCCTGTCTACAGTTACTATCATTTCCTGAAAATATTCCCCATAGAAAACTTACATCTCAAGGACTTTACTCTGGAGAACCGAACCTTTGCATCTATGGAAGGTCAAAGTTTACCTGTACACTAGGCTATGGCATTCTGACCCTCTGCTGACACCTTCTCTGGATGTGGACTCGTGTCTTGCTAGCTCCCTCCCACGTTTTGAGAGTTCATCTCTAGGTTTCCCCAAATAGACACACTGTGTCATGTGATTGGAGGCAGTCCATTGCTAAAATGTTTGGCCAAATTTGCTTTGGGAGAGCTGTGTAGGGGAGAGTTCTCATGTGAAGAGCAGAGGCGTGGACGAGGAAAGATCTCACCCATGCCTTTGCCTCTCTTCCATGGGCAGCAAGGATGTCATCCAGTTGCGTAAGGATGTGGGTCTGTGTACAGAAGCCTTTAGGGGATCTGACTAAGAGGTTTCCCCATGACATGGATGCCCACAACATGTTCCTTTTTGCATTTCTTTATTTGGGAGGTGGGTGTGTGTATCATGCATGTGGAGGTCAGGGGACAATTTTCAGGAGTCGGATCTCTCCTAATCTCTCCTTCTACCATGTGGGTCCCAGGGATCAAACGCAGGTTGTCCTGTTTACAGTCAAGCACCCTTACCCACTGAGCCATCTTATTGGCTTCAAATACAGTATTTCCTTCAAGGTCCAATATAGTAACAAAAACTGTGGATTCTGTGAAACACTGCCACAAAGTTCCTGTGTTTCTTTCTCAGGATGAACATCTTTTCTGTGATTTTCACGCTTGTCATGGTTCGTATCTCTCAAAACCAGTGTCAATACATATGCTCACGCATTACTTAAGCATGTCATAATGTCCACTCTGAAACATTTTACAAATGAACACTATTTTCTTCTGGAGTTCCAGTTTTGTCAGGGCCTGACCTCTTGCAGGAAAAGGTGTTCAGTGGCCACCTCTTGACTGGAACAGAGGCTTCCATGGTTTCTATGGCTCGGCTTTGGAATGTCTAAGGGCAGTAGTTCCATTTTTAGGTTCGGTGCTGATCAGCCATGAACTCCGTTCTAGATGGGAAGCTCTGTGTGGAGATATGGTGTCCTGCTCCTTTTTAGAGGCTCTGTCCTAGTCAGGGTTTCCATTGCTGTGATGAAACACCATGACCAACACAACTTGGGGAGGAAAGGGTTTCTTTGGCTGTGCTTCATCGTCTCTGTTCATCATTAAAGGAAGTGAAGGCAGAAGCTCAAACCAGGCAGGAACCTGGAGGCAGGAGCTGATGCAGAGGCCATGGAGGGGTGCTGCTTACTGGCTTGCTCACCATAGATTGCTCAGCCTGTCTTCTTATAGAACCCAGTACCAAAATGCCCAGGGTGGTACCATCCACAATGGTCCGAGCCTTCCCACTTCAATCACTGATTTAGAAAATACTCTACAGGCTACCTTACAACCCAATCTGATGGGGGCATTCTCTTAACTGGGGTACCCTCCTTTTAGACAACTGGAGCTTGTGTCAAGTTGAGACAAAACTAGCCAGTACAGGCCTTAACATGGAAGTGAGGAAAACCAGTGTGTGACGTGAGCGGAAGTGTAGTGTCAGAGTATTTTATGTTTGCCTGAGGGACTGGACAGTTCACAAGCTTCCTGAAAGTGCTGATGGGGAGAGCGGGTTCTTCGGAATCCGTGGTTTGTAAATTTCCAGTCTTTAGAAAAAGCTTGCCATCAGCTTGTTATCTGTTCATTGACTCTCTCCCTAGTCTGGTGTGTGTGTGTGTTGATTTCTGATTAGATGTTCTATGAACTAACATGCTCAGGGACCCATACCCCAAGTGAAGTACAAGTATGAGAACCAAGAAAGTTGAGATGATCTAACTGTAGATCCTGAACAGGGTCCCTCCTTCAGGGTTGGCCCTGGTCCTTCACCCAGTCTCATTCCCCCTCCCCCCCATGTTCTAATAAGAAGTCAGACATACTTTCCTGGTATCCAAAGACACATACAGAAGACACATAATGTTGTCAATGTCTCCACTGTCATCCAGAGTCACAGGTCCCGAAAAACCTAAGGGAGAGAGAGGAGAGCGTGTTGGAGAGCACCATTGGCTCTGGGCCTGACACAGTAGGGTCCTGATGGAGATGGTAAGATGGATTCAAGTCACTCTATTATATTCTTCTCAAACAGCCCTCAATCGCTCTTGCCCCTGGGATTTGTGAAGGGTGTTTTTAGGGAAGATGTTTATTTAGAAGGAGAATTCCCTTTGTTTCATTTAGGATGTGGCAGGTTGACACAGCACTCGATTGTCCGTGACACATATTGATCAGGGACGCAGCTCACTCAGTTACACAGTGTATGGGGCACTGTTGAAATGGGAGCAGCGGGGTCCCACCCCCACACTATCATTTAACCTGTTGGCCCATAGCTTCACCCATTCTCTCTAAATTCTTCTTTTTTAGCCTAATCCCGCAGCACAGTCTACATTGTACAAAGAACAAAATTGCTTTTCTATAGTTATTTGGTTAAAACACTGAAAAGCTGGGCTGGAGAGATGGCTCAGTGGTTAAGAGCTCTGCCTGCTCTTCCAAAGGTCCTGAGTTCAATTCCCAGGAACCACATGGTGGCTCACAACCATCTGTAATGAGATCTGGTGCCCTTTTCTGGCCTGCAGGGATACATTCAGGCAGAGCACTGTCTATAAATAAATAACTATAAAAATAAATAACTAAAATTTATTTTAAAAAACTGAAAAAGTATACTTAAGTTGTTTATATTTCAATTACCTAACTACAAGATAATAGCAGTGTAGATTGACCATACAGAACGTATGGTTAGGAGGTGGGGAATGTTTGCATCTTCAAACATAACGGCTAGTCTCTGGGCTGCCAAGACAGTTTAGGGGGAAGGGAGCTTCCTGAAGACCTGAGCTCAATCCCCTAGAGCCCACATAGTAGGAGAGGCCCGACTCCTCCAAGTCACCCTCTGGCCTCTGCACCCTGTGGCACATGCACGTGAATGCTCACTTATATGGGCAGCCCCAAGTAAATCAATTCAAATTTAAACCTGACACTTATCTCGTGTTTACCAGACACCAGGCCTGTGCTAAACGGATCATGCGCATTTGCCATGTTCTCTCCAGAACACACGACATAAAAACTGCCATTTCTATTTTACTGACGAGAAGTAATTTTCATGAGACTCAGAGACAGTAAGACACGACCAAGTTAGGACAGATAGATGTCTCCTGGCTCTGAGCTGTGACAATGGTCACTGGGACACTCGACTGTGACCACGGCTATGACTCCCTAAGTGCCTGTCAGAACTCGGGACACACAGGTGATCAATACACGCCTCTCCTTGCTTCTTTGAGGAAGCAGAAACCATCTCCTTCTCTCCCTGTGGAAACCCACAGCCATGGGTGCAGCTCTCAGACCAGATGCTAACCATTTGCTACCTTCCGGAGCTGACAGAAGGCTCACTTTCGTTCAGACAAAGGTTTCCTCGGGCAAGACTTTAAGATAACTTCCTTCCTTCCTTCCTTCCTTCCTTCCTTCCTTCCTTCCTTCCTTCCTTCCTTCCTCCCTTCTTTCCTTCCTTCCCTCCTCCTCCTTGTCCTCCTCCTCCTCCTTCTCCTCTTCTTCATTATGTATACAGTGCTCTGCCTGCATGTAAGCCGGCAGGCGAGAGGAGGGCACCGATCTCATTAAAGATGATTGTGAGCCACAGTATGTTTGCTGGAAATAGAACTCAGGACCTCTTAATCTCTGAGCTGTCAATCCAGCTTCAAGATAATTTCTTAAAATGAAATCTCTTCATAACTCCTGCCTGAGACCCAAGACACGAAAGAGGAGCTTCAAGAGGAGCGTGAGGGATGGGGGTGTCGATCCAGCAGCTGGGGGGGGGCACACGTTGCTTTGGTGATATTGTGAAGGATGGGGGTGTCAATCCCCCAGTTGAGCGGGGCGGGGCACATGCTGCTTTTGGTGTTGTTGTTGTGAGGGGGTTTGAAAACAGAGGCTTATCACAGGAGATGGGGTAGATCTATCATGATATGAAGAGGTAAAACTAAACCGACAAACATGAACCTGAGAAGAAAGGAGATGGGAAGACAGGTCACGTGGTGGGTTTAGGGGACCGGGAGACTAGAGAAGATGAGTGGAGTAGTAAAACGCACTCCATTTGAAATGCCGCATTTATATCTTGTATGCCAATTTAAAAAATAAAAATAACCTGCCAGAGTGTCCCTTCCTGCTAATCTCCAGGCACAGGCCACGCACCCCTGTTCTAACAACCATTCTGCAGCGCCCCCACCAACAGCCAGGTCTGTCGCATAAACTGCAGTCTAGTTTTGCATCCCAACGTCTGCATAGTGTGTGGAAACAGTTCCTCCAGTTGAGTTCCAGGGTCTTTTGCAATTGAAGCATCAAATGCTGAAGCCTCTCTGGGGTTCCCACCGTCCCCTCCCAAAGCCTGAATTTCTTTGACTTTAATGCTGTTTGCTCTTACAGAGACCGGGTACCTTGAAAAGTGAGATTCCTGAACGCACGAGCAAATTTGGTTGTGGTGATATTTTCTTTATTTTCAAGAAATATCTTCAGCATGTGCCCAAACAGCAAGGTTCCCTCCAAGTAAGCGAGAGAAAAGTCATTTCTTCCCTGAAGAAGAAAGAAAAAAAAAATCTTTTAATGGGAAAAGGGGGAGTTCTGGTCTTAAGTTTGGAGCAAAATGTTCTTGGGATCAGTGAGAGACTGGAAAGATGAAATGGCATCGGGGGACCCGGAAGTGTGATATTAAGGACAACTGGAAATACCTCCTGGGTCAGGGCTCTGTTGTCAGAATGATGCTTTCTCATGGGATCAATAAACAAGAAGCCTGCCTTTAGAGAAAGGTCTAGAAGCCGTACTTCCTTCTGATGATGGAGGAATACACACTTTAGCTAAGAAAATCAACATCCAGCATTTTCGTGTTTATAAGACTGATGCAGAAACAGAATTTGCTTTAAGCTAATGTTTTCCTCAGAATGTAAAAGAGAAACCGGAAGCCCAGAAAACAAGCCCCGCCCCCAGTATCCAGGGTGGGATGTGAGGAAATTTGATTGGTTGATACCACGGAATGTGCTTTGAAGATGGTTTTAACTTAGGGTCACTTCAGTCCCCTCACGACTGTCCTAACAAAATAGTAAAGTTAGCCACCTCTGCATCCACTACACGATACCTGCTGCAGGATTATGAATTGAAAGCTCTTTCCCCCTGAACCAGATAGGTTCTGTTTTCTCATGCACTTGGGACCTCCCTTCTGCCGAAGCCGAGAGATAATTCAAGTTTGATGCCCCTGGAAGTACACTTTGCAGAAATATTAATAGGAAAGATAAGCCCCTGTTTCTTCTGCTGCATCATCATTTCATTGCATTTATCTATTTATATATTTATTTATTGATTGGGGAACTGCAGGTAGTGGTCAAAGAATAACTTCTGGGACTCAGGTCTCTCCTTCTACCGTGTGGGACCCTGAGATCAAACTCATCTGATTAGGCTTGGTGGCAGGTGTCTTTTACCCCTGAGCTCTGTGGCCAGTCCACAAAAATCATCATTTCATGCGATAAACAGAACCCAGTTAAGACTTTGCATTAAAGGGACTTATAACCTCTAATTTTGACAGATCTGTGAGCTCGTGTGCTTGGAACATACTGTCTAGGTAAAGCGGTGATGCTCACACCTCCTTACAGCACATAGGGACTTGTGCTCACTTATCATGGAAAAGCTGTTTGGGCGTCTTTGGATTGCCCCTTCTTCCTTTACCATAAACCTCTTTCAGCTGAGAGCAGAAGGCAACAGATGGCCAGCTGCATCTCATTAGGGCTCAGTGACTGGCAGAGTTAAACGTGTCTTCAGAGCTTTGCCATGTAATAAGGTGATTATGATTTAACAGGAAGTGGAGGCCCTTTTCTGGGACAAGTGCCAAACCAGATAGAAATCTGAAACAATTGGGATACATTAGCATTCTCCTGGCACACCTCTGGACAATGGTCAACTTCATTACGATGGACGCCACTGTCATGTCTTCACCTACAAGCACCTATTTCAGAACAAAGAATTTGGGTACTAGCAGCAGGAGAGCATTGCTTTAGCATAGAGAGAACTTTCTGGTACCTCTTTAGCTACTTTATGCTGTTTAATTTCTACCTCTCCTAAGTGTGAGACTGACTCAGTAGCCAGGCTTCCTCTTCCTGTGTTCCCATATGGGGTCTTGCTCTCCGATGCTATGGAAATGTCCGCTGCTCTCACGGTCTAGAGTCTCACACAGTGACCTGCAGGGTGAGGTTTGGTGGGATGCTGTACTTGCAAAAGCTCTGTACACAGCAGGAGTCCGTGGCATCTACAGAGCCAAGCGGAATTAGCAAAAGTGCTTGCAGGGCCTGAGGCGATAGCTCATTCAGTAACAAACATGAGCACCTGAGTTCAGATCTGCAACATCCATGTAAGGGCTAGGTGTCATGGTACACTCCTGAATCCCAGCACTGGGTGGGTGGGCTAAGTGTCACGGTACACTCAATCCCAGCACTCCTGAATCCCAGCACTTGGTGAGTGGGCTTTGGGACCAGTGCAGGGATCGGATCAGGTGAATTCCTGGAGCTCTTCGATCAGCTAGTTCAGCTGCATCAGTGAGCTCCAGATCTAGCGGTTAGAAGCACTTGCTGTTCTTACAGAGGACCTAAGTTCACCTCTTAAGACCCCAGCAGCTCACACCTGCCTATAACTCCAGCTCCAAGGGATCTGATGCCTTCTTCTGACCTCGGCAAGACTCTCACCCACTTGGCACCCCCCTCCCATACACACAAATAAAAAATAAAGAAAGTAGCGATCAACAGAGGAAGACAATATCCACCTTGGCTTTCTCATGTACGTGCACATACACACACCTGCACAATAAACACATAAAGCACATATACATACATACAAAAAATTTCTTGCAAATACAAGAGTCTGGGCTCAAATGGCAGACTAACTTAACGACCTTACCCTGTGCCGTCTTTAAGGACTGCTTACATAAACATACATACAACTAACTCACCTGTGAGAACCGTCTGGAGAAAGAGGTGTTTGCGGGGGAGTTCTGAGGAGGCAGTGTCAGCACGAGGACATTGTCCATATACTCGGGAGCCACGGTGTCATTCTCAAAGTAATGGTTACTACAGTAAAAACACAGGGTCCTCGTCAAACTAGCATCCCAATACAGATGGACACGTTACAACCCAGGCAAACTACAGTGTAAGCTTTGAAAACTGCAGTTGTTGCTGTTTAAGTTGAGCCATCAGGAAATCTTTCCACTTCCCCCGTTAGTTTTCCACTTTGCCCAGTTCTAATTCCCTTCTCCACCTGCTAAAGTCAACAGCAGAACTTAGGCCGCTCTCGTTATTAACTGAGGATGGAAAGGAGCCCAGCATGCAAACACATTGAGGGAATGTTTGCATTTGCTCTTAAGGAGGCCTAACTCCCTTGATCTCTTCTGAAAACGTTCTTTTGTTTAAGTGTGCAAAACAAGTTGGAAACGATGGGATACGCCACACGGGATATGGGTGTTGGGGTTAATGAGTCCTGGCCTTCAGTTGCTTTTTCCTCCTAGAACCTTCTAATATAAGTTACTAGAAGCTGTGCCTAGTTAGAAGATCAGAGGATGGGATTATCACCTGTTGACCATTAACTGCAGTGTATTTAGGTCTACATGGTGTTAATAAAGATGGGCTTTCTGAACCAGTGTTTGGGAGCTGCATGTGTCAGTCTGTCTCTGTGTCTGAGTTCTCAACATCCAGCCCCTTGCCCGAAGCTCGGTAACTGGGTGCCAGCGCACAGTGCGCGGCATATGGGATTACTCCCCACAATGCAGAGTAACACAGAAGGCTACCATATCCTCAGGACTGATTGGAAGATGGCAGGCCATGACACAGAACTGCTAGACATGGCAAGCCTCTGGGTACGTGCGTGTGTTGGGGATGGGGGAGGTATGTACAGTGTGTGTATACATAATACTCCTGTGTGTGTGTTTGTGTGTGTGTGTGTGCATTTGAGTGCGTGAATGCTGACACCTTTGTGACGCCCCTGTGGAGGTCCGAGGACAGCCCCAGCTGTCAGCTCATGTAGTCTAACTTGTTGGGGATAGATCTCTTTTGCTGTGGCTGTAAACATCTGGAGATAGGACTGATAGGCACATAGAGCACCTATTACCAACTCAGAGACAATGCTCAGCATGCTGCTGTCTGAGATCGCTCTGAAAACCCTGGGGTTTCTGTGCTTGCTGACCATGCGAGTGTTTTAGCATACAAACAGAGTGACAGCTGAGCTGCTGTAATTAGGATGACCTCATCTGATGCTCAGTCTCTGATCTGCTGACAACCGCATCAGTGCTCTGCTAACATTGCTATGTTATCCTAAAAACAGACATCCTCAGTGCCATTCCACCGTGAGACTTAATCCCAAAATGCTAACAAACACCCAACAGAATCCCATGTCAGGGTTAGACGTTGAGCGTGTTTAGTTTTGAATCTCACGTCGTTCTTTAAACTTATCCATCTGTCCCTTGGACCGGCATCACAAGGAAAGCCAGTACGGTTGGTGGAAAATGAAATCATCCCAAACCCGCCACACTGATGACTCCCTCCCCAGAGCAAAGCAGCTGTTGAAATCAGCAGGAGGGTGGGAGCACAATGCTGATAACATCCCTCTTGTCCCTGCCTGTCCGCAGCTAGAGAGCTAGATGGGCTGTCCATTTCCGTGAACATTTAACTGTCAATCAGACCCGCACTTCCAGTACTCCCTTCCCTCTCATGCTGGGAAAAGTATGTTCAGTAGCGAGTGATAACTCGGCAAGCACGGGGGAGCCACAGCGGAATGTGGCTCTCAGAGGAGGGCGCGCAGGTAATGATTAATTATCTGGGTAGATACGGGAGCCGTGTGATGTGCTTACGGGACAAGGGGCACAGCGCACCAGTGGCTCCTCCCCTGAGAGTAACTGAAGTATTGCTTTGGTACAGTTTGCTATATAGTGGTTTCTCTCTCTCTCTCTCTCTCTCTCTCTCTCTCTCTCTCTCTCTCTCTCTCTCTCTCCACACACACACACACACACACACACGCACATACTCAATGCTTTTCTCTGCTCCATGTCAGAGAAAAGGGCCAGCCCTGAGTAACTGTGCCATGAAGGACAAAGAATAATTGTATAAATCAGATCCAGCTGACTGCAACTTCAGTCTTTCCAAAGATGGCTCCTGAAAAAATAACCTGAGGCTGAAGACCATTAGCAACTAAAGCAAAGCAGTGAGTTCTACATCCTCAGGGAAACCATTGTAGAGTGTCTGGTTGTTGGATTGTTTACTGAGCAAAGATCTTACTATCAGCCTGGGAATCAGGATTCTGGGTACTGAGTGGACCTCACAGATGAGCGGCCTGGGGCTGCAGATGTAAGGCAGGTGTCAATGAGTACATTTTTGCTTAAGATCACGGATGATCAAGTAAACACGAGGTATTCTGAGAAAGGAACAAGGCTTTAGTTCAAATGTCGTCATCGTAGAAGCTGCCTATCACAGGAGAGAGGAAGATGTGCTGTGGCCATTGGTGTGCTACCTATCTTAGGGGAGGAGGTTTTCCCTGGATTGTCATTATACCAACCTGAACAGGTCTACCAGGATAACAACAGTGTCTTCGGCCACTTTGATGTCAGCCTTCACACTATAGAAGCTTTCTGGTGTGCCACACATAACAATCACTGGAAGTAGAAATGGAGACGGAGTGAGAGGCCACGTGCACATCAACCAGGAGCAGGCAGATCCCTGAGCCTGAACCCAGCACGTTCACACTGTCTGTTGATACCGCTATGTTTCTCTCTCCTTCCCTCCCTCTCCCCTTTCTTTTTGAGACAAAGTCTCACTGTGTATTCCAGACTCGAGCTCACTGTGCAGCAGTCCAGGCTGGCTTCTAATTCACAGAGATCCTCCTGCCTCAGCTTCTGAGTGCTAGATTATAGGCATGAAATACCACACCTGTCTCTCACGTTACCTTTTGAAAGATTAACCCCAGTTCCGCAAATCTCTCCAGCCCCCTTTTGCATCTAGATACAGAATCAGAATAGAACTGTGTAGAGCCTTTAAAATAGAAGCCAGTATCAAAGGGGTTAAGGGTGGGAAGAAGAGAGGCTTGTAGTAGGACTCACGTTTGTGAGCCCTGTTGTGGGGTGTATTCTATCATACAGGGTGTGGGGTGTATTCTATCACACAGGGTGTGGTGAGTTCCCAGGCTGTTTTCATCAAAAATATAAAGAAAAAGGCCATGTGAGAACAGCTTATAGTATCTGTAAGCAACCATATTTGGTCCATGCCTGTAGTTCCTTAACTCAGAACCCACCTTAGCCATTGGAAGGGCACAATTACTCTGAGCCTCTACCGCTAATCTAGCTACTGCCTGAACATGTGGTTTAGGTGTGGAAAGAGCCAGAGCGGACACTTCCTTGGATTTTCGTTGTTTAGAGATAGGGTCTCACTATTCAGCCATGGCTGTCCTGGAATTTTCTCATAAACCAGGCTGGCCTCACACTGTCTCCAAAATCCTGGGATTAAAGAAAAGTAAGCACCAGCACAAAGGCTTTTGTTAGATCTTCTTGTATGCTCTGCCACCCAAGTGAACTGAAAACTCTTTAGGATCATGGATGGTTTTATGCTCCCCCCAGCCATGTCCCCAGTTTTATGCTCCCCCAGCCATGCCCCAATTTTATGTTCTTCCCAGCTTTCCCCTCCCCCCGCCAGATCTTAAAATAGCAAATTAAAATAGATATGTTCTTAAAATAGCAAATCCTTGCTCATGGCAGCAAATGATTATTTGAATAATGTCAGTAAGCCGCCACGTAAGGGTCTTCCCTTATAGGAAGTAGCTGCAAGTCGTTCTTTACTTCTGAGGTCCTTAAGAAAGGGCGGCCCTACAAGGTGTAGCAGATCACTTCATAGTTTGGTGAGAAGGCTTTTATCCACTGGCCTTTCACACCTAACCTTTAGCTCATTGGTAAGATGGGGACCAGAAAAATGAGGAGGTGAGACTGATCATCTTTGCTTGCTTGTGATTCTGACTGAGGGGCAGTGTTACAGCTACTAGACCACAGCTGGTGCAGTCACAAATCCAGTAAAACGTTGGCTTTGTTACAGGGTAAAGACCCAAAGACCACTCAGCACGACCGATGTTTGAACTGAGAGTCTGCTTCAAGAGACTGCCTGGAGAGAAACCCTTTTCCCAGAGCAGCTCGATGCATATTATGGGAAGTTTTTAAAGGCAGAGAAGTTTTTAAAGGTCAGCAGTTCAGGGGGAAGCAAGCAAGCAGTTTAACAAGAGCCAAGAATATGCAGTTAGCTGGTGCGTTTCGATTGTGAGTTTCTAAAATAGAACTGGGTGCCTTCCCAAGCAAAAGCACATCAGAAGAAAAGAACAAATGGCATTAATTTTTTGTAAGGGAAAAAACCCCCACTTGGTGAGTAATTGACATCATGCAAATAATCATTGGTTGCTATCACAAGAATTTGTTATTTTATTAACTGACCAAGATCTGGGGGTTGGGGAGTGGGACATAAAACCATTCATGATCCTAAAGATCAGGGGCATGCAAAAATTCTACCAAGGAACTTCTAAAACTAATAAACACTTTCAGTAATGTAGCAGGATACAAAATTAATTAAAAAAAATCAGTAGCCCTCTTGTACACAGATGATAAAGGGGCTGGGGTAAGAAATCAGCGAATCAAATCAACACCCTTCACAATAGCCACAAATAGCATAAAATGTCTCAAAGTAATTCTAACCAAACAAGTGAAAGACTTGGATGACAAGAACTTTAAATCTTTGAAGAAAGAAATTGAAGAAGACACCAGAAAGTGGAAAGATCTCCCATGCTCTTGGGTAGGTAGAATTAACATAGTAAAAATGGCAATCTTAACCAAAAGCAATCTACAGATTCAATGCAATACCCATCAAAATCCCAGCAAAATTCTTCCCAGACCTAGAAAGAATGATACCCAACTTCATATGGAAAATAAAAAACCCAGGATAGCCAAAACAATCCTGTACAATAAAAGAACTTCTGAAGGCATCACAATCCCTGACTTTAAACTCTCCTACAGAGCTACAGTCCTGAAAACAGCCTGATATTGGCATAAAAACAGACAGGAGGACCAATGGAACCAAATCGAAGACCCAGATATTAATCCACACACCTTAGAACACCTGATTTTTGACAAAGAAGCAAAAAAATATCAAATGGAAAAAAGAAAACATTTAACAAATGGTGCTGGCATAACTGGATATCAACATGAAGAAGAATGAAAATAGACCCATATCTATTGTCATGCACAAAATTCAAGTCCAAATGAATCAAAGACTTCAACCTAAAGCCAGCCGCACTGAACTTTAAAGAAGAGAAAGTGGGAAGTACACTTGAACGCATTGGCACTGAAGACCACTTCCTAAATATAACCCCAGTAGCACAGACACTGAGAGAAACAATAAATGGGACCTCCTGAAACTGAAAAGCTTCTGTAAAGCAAAGGACATGGTCAACAAGACAAAACAACAGCCTACAGAATGGGAAAAGTTCTTCACTAACCCCACATCAGACAGATGTCTGATCTCCAAAATATACAAAGAACTCAAGAAATTGGTCATCAAAAGAACAAATAATCCAATAAAAAAATGGAGTACAGACCTAAAGAGAGAACTCTCAACAGAGGAATCTAAAATGGCTGAAAGACACTTAAGGAAATATTCAACATCCTTAGTCATCAGAGAAATACAAATCAAAACAATTCTGGGATTCCATCTTACACCTGTAAGAATGGCCAAGATCAAAAACACTGATGACAACTTATGCTGGAGAGGTTGTGGGGAAAAGGGAACACTCCTGAATTGCTATTGGGAATGCAAACTGGTACAGCCCCTTTGGATGTCAGTGTAGCGATTTCGCAAAAAATTAGGAAACAACCTTCCTCAAGACCCAGTAATACCACTTTTGGGCATATATCCAAAGGATGCTCAATCATGCCGCGAGGACATGTGCTTAATTATGTTCATAGCAGCTTTGTTTGTCATAACCAGGACCTGGAAACAACCTAAATGCCCCTCCACTCTCAGAGAGTTAGGTGTCAGTCAGCAGAAGTCACAATACGATGAGGCTGTTTTCAAATACACAACTTGTAGGCAGGCAGTGAAGCCAGTTCTACAGAGACAGACTAGCCTGAAGGACTCGGAAGGAGGTGACAGCCTTGAGGAAGGCTGTGTGCAATCTTACCATTGCTCTTCCTGTTATGGCCGATTAAGATTTCCTGGAACTGTTCACTGCGTCTCAAGACATCCTTGAAGCTGAGCATCCCAGAAAAATAGGACACGCTAGCCTCCAGAGCATTGAGGTACCTGGAGCAGGAGGGAGAGGAGCTGAGAATTGGCTTTGTTTGCTTATGGCCATCCCACCTCTACTCTCATTATTTATTTATATCTGTGTTGGCATCTTTATCTCACACTCAGTTCTTCTGTGAATAGACAGTACACACCATGATACCTTTCCTTCGGATGTGGCTAGCTAATGGAGGCAGAGAGCATGGGAGGCATTTTAGGGACTCTTGATACGTATGAACACATTGTAGGCATTGGAGGGGTTCCTTCTACTGTTTTCCTCCTGCTATGGCAAGAAGGTTCAAGCCCTCTAGGAACCTCTGATGTCTGTTTTGGTGTGAATTGGACGCTTATATATTCCAGTTTCACACCAAGGTTTCTAGGGTGAGCTCCTGGGGCTGATTGCCGTGGGTTCCCAGATGCTCAAGCCTGGTGACACCCCATCTTAAACCTCCACGCAAGTCCTCTGTCGAGAGAGAGGGTAGAACCAGCTAGCATTCTGGGTCACCACAGCCAGACACGACAAACACGCTCCTTCCACCACTTTCCAGAGTTGCATGGCCTTATGATTCTTAAAGTTATGTTTTATTATGTTATGTGGTTTATGTGCATGTGTGAACATACATGCATGCGTCTCAGCACAAGTGTGGCAATCAGATGACAACTTGCAGGAAATGGTTCTCTCCTTCCCCCAAGTGAGTCCCAGGGATCCAAGTCCGGTCAGGTTTGGTAGCAAGCACCTTAAAGCACGGAACCATCTTTTGGATCCAGACTTAAGGTTTTTTTCTTTCTTTTTTTTTTGGTTTTTCGAGACAGGGTTTCTCTGTGGTTTTGGAGCCTGTCCTGGAACTAGCTCTGTAGACCAGGCTGGTCTCGAACTCACAGAGATCCGCCTGCCTCTGCCTCCCGAGTGCTGGGATTAAAGGCGTGCGCCACCATCACCCGGCCAGACTTAAGGTTTTTAAAAGGACCCATTGTTCCTGCATCCTCCTGTCCCTTTTTTCCTCTAAGAAAATGGAAAGACATCATTTCTGTTTCTTGATTTAGGCAGAACAAACATTTTTGAAATTTATATTCCACAGTAATGTGGAAACCTTGACTTCTAGCTTTCATTTTTATTATCTATAAACAAAATCACATGTATTTGTCTTTAGAGGATTTACCCCGGGGAATCATTAGGAAGGACAAGAATTCACTTTCAAACCGAGTGCCCCACATAGTCTGTGCTGAGCATCCTCATCTTGCCCCTTTGATGAGTAAGAAAGTGGACTGGTGTCCATCCCAACACTGTCCCAGATAAGAGGTGCCATTCCTTCATGGCGGGCACTCATCACCAGCCTTCCTTACCAGAAGCAGTCTTCAGGCTCGGAACCATTCTTGTAGACGTACGAAGAGTTCCAGGAGAAGGTTTTGAACGGAGCATCGTTGACTTTCCAGAAATCAACCAAGAAGTACATCAGCTTCCTGGCTGGAGGCAGCACCCTGGTCAGGGTTTCCTTATAGTCACAGGACAGTCCGAAACTTCCGGCTGAAATCATGGGGTAGCTCAGTTGTGTGTCAAGGCTGTGCCAAAGGTGAGGGGAACCAATGCCAAGGTTAGCTCCAATAGCGTAGAGAAGAGCCCCCCCCCCCCCCCGCTCCTCCATTTTCCCATGCGGCAGATGTGGAAGGATGAAGTAGGCTCTGGAAAACAGCTGTATGGGTAATCCTCTCACCAAGGTGACTTTAAAACTACAGTGACTGGTCATGTTCTGTGTTTAGAGCAGAATGACTACATGGCTTGACCACTTTGATCCATTTCTGAATGACTTCTCATGCTGTCTGGGCTGAGAACTGTGTGCTTTGACGGGGGAGGAGTGAGAACTACAAGTTTAAAAACCCATGACTCTTCTGGTGGCTAGGTTCTTTTATTTGTCAACTGACACAAGCTAGAGTCATCCAAGAAGAGGGGACAACAATTGAGGAATTGCCTCCATCGGGTTGGACTCTAGGCAAATCTGTAGGCATTTTCTTAACTGGTTATTGATGTGGGTGGGTCTGGGCGATATCGCCACTGAGTAGGTGGTCCTGAATTCTCTAAGAAAGCAGGCTGAGCGAGCCATGGGGAGCAAGTCAGTAAGCAGCATCCCTCCATGGCCGCTGAATCAGCTCCTGCCTCCAGGTTCCTGCCTTGAGTTCCTATCCTGGCTTCTCTCCATTCCCAAGTTGCCTTCGGTCATGGAGTTTATTGCTGCAACAGAAGGCAAACCTGAAGAGCCAACATAATTGGCAACCAGAAGCATACCTATGCCTTTTCTTCTTTGCCGTGCCTGCTTTTTGGCCCTGCCTCTGAGCTTAAGGCCTTTCTGTCCTTGCTCAACCTCTTACTGTTGTATCTTCAAACATACCAAGTTCTCTTCTCAGTCAGTAACTCAACCTGTACAGGCTGCAACCTGGCTTCCTGGCTGATTTACTAAACACTCAGGTCCTTGGCCGAACCTGTCTTTATCACGGAAATGCTCCTTGACAGCCAAGGCCGGGAGGTTATGCTGAGCAAGCAGCCACTGATGCTGCCTTCCTCCACTCCGCTGGAAGTTCCTCGAAGTGGGGGTCTCGGCTGGCTGGCTCACCTCTGGCTACCCAGCTCACACAGATGCTCAAAATCTGTGTGATGAACATAGTTGAACAAATGTCCTTGTCATATGATCGGGCATCTCGTGGGTATATTCCCAAGAGTGGCATTGCTGGGTCCATGGGTATGTTGATCCCAACTTTCCTGAGAAACCGCCACACTGCTTTCCAAAGTGGTTGCACAAGTTTGCATTCTCACCAGCAATGGATGAGGGTGCCCCTTTCTCCACAGCCTCTCCAGCAAAGGCTATCATTGGTGTTTTTGATTTTAGCCATTCTGACAGGTGTAAGGTGATATCTCAATGTTGTTTTGATTTGCATTTCCCTGATCGCTAAGGAGGCTGAGCATGACCTTAAGTGCCTTTTGGCCATTTGGACTTCTTCTGTTGAGAATTCTCTCTTCAGATCAGGCCAGCTGGACTCTGACTGAAAAAGCATGGGATAAAACCGGACTCTCTGAATTTGGCGGACAATGAGGGCTGCTGAGAAGCCAAGGACCATGGCACCGGGTTTTGATCCTACTTCATGTTCTGGCTTTGTGGGAGCCTATCCAGTTTGGACGTTCACCTTCCTAGACCAGGATCGAGGGGGGAGGACTTTGGACTTTCCACAGGGCAGGGAACCCTGACTGCTCTTCAGGCTGGAGAGGGAGGGGGAGGAGTGGGGGGAGGGGAGGAGGGGAGGGAGGAGTGGGAGGGAAATGGGAGGCGGGGAGGAGGCAGAATTTTTTTTTTCCAATAAAAAATAAATAAATAAATAAATAAAAGAAAGAAAAAACAAAAAAAAAATCTGTGTGATGAAGGACAGAAGGCGGTGCTCTGCCCACCTCCCCAGACTGTCTGCCTTCATCTCATGCTCATGTTCTAGTCCGTGTTATCCTTTCTTCTTGTCCCTCGAAACGTTAGCTTGATTGTGTCCGCGCTTCTTTCAGCGTTTCCACATCCCGAAGACTTCTCTGGTCCTACCCCAGCTCTCACCTCCACATCCAATGCATCAAATTATCATTGACTCTACGGTTTTAGCTGGCGTCTTTTGCTTTCTGCTTTTGGCTAAGCCAGGTTCCAGGCCCCTCTTGTTTCCTGTGGTCTTTTCTGTTGTCAGTCTCTGCTGTGTTTCGCCTACACCATTGGTGGTTTTTATTAACTGTAAGCAGTTAATAAAATAAATGTAAAATAAAATGATTTGACAAACTACAGTGTTGTCAAGGTTGAGAAAATGCACCCATAAGATGCAGCTGTGGAGGGCCTGGAGGGCATTTTCTTAATTAGTGATTGGCACAGGAGGGCCCAGCCTTTTGTGGGTGGTACCATTTTTGGGCTGGTGGTTATGGGTTCTGTAAGAAAGCAGGCTGAGCAAGCCATGGGGAGTAAGCCAGTCAGTAGCAAGGCTCCATGACCTCTGCATCGGCTCCTGGCTCCTGGTTGTTGCCGTGTTTGAATTCTTTCCTTGGCATCTCTCAACAGACAGTGGCTCAAGATATGTAAAACATGTAAATCAAATAAACCCTTTCTTCCTTGAGTTGCTTTGGGTCATGGTGTTCCCTCACAGCAATAGTGACCCTAACGAAGACATCATCTGTCCCCAACACAAAACTCAGACGATTTTCGTCATGAAGTATTTCCCTCCCTGCTTCTCAGTCCTCAAGCACAGGTGACCATTACTTTCTGTGCCTTCTCATTTGTTCCTCTTTAAGGGAAGCTCTCTCCCTCTGCCTTGTATTGGCCAGTGTCCCTGTCACCTTCTTTCTTTGGAAGGGAGTGTTCTACTCAATGTTTTTTTTTTTCTTTCCTGTTTAGCAAAACTAAAATGTTTGTGGGTAGAAAGCTTTCATAGTGGTGGACCAATTTTCCAGAGTCCCCTTTTGTTTTGAGCAACATCAGTATGTGATCCGCGAGATGAGGAAGAACAAGATTCCACATGTGTCTGTTTGGGGGCGGGAGACTGGCTGGAAAGTTCTTCTGCAGTGTGCCGAATGTGGTGGGCCTGAGCTTCTGGGGTTGCTGCGTCGCTGGGCATGAGGCAACGTGTTGACTTTCCTTAGAAATCTCGGGTTTGTGTCGACCCTGTGAAACCTTCTCTAGTGTAGCTTCCTCTGCATCAGCGAACGGCATTTCTCAATTCGGAAGACTGAGCGAGGGAGAGAAAGCATGCCAGACGAGTTCTGCTGGGGAATGTGTGATCTGGCAGAACAAAGCCAGTTATGCTGAGCAAAACGAATGGAGGAGTTGGGCCAAGATTTTCAGAGAAAGATTTTCCATTCTAGAAAAGGTCGAAGGCTTTTCTCTAAGCCGCTAAGGGTGTCACACAGAGAGCTCCAACATGTCATTCCTAGCCCACTTGAGTATGTGGCTCTGGCAGGCCTTGCCTTGCTCCCCCACTCCCAGCTGACATTCCTGAAGCTAGCCACCAAGGTCTAGGCCTTTATTTGGCCACTTCCTCCTCTTGAGGCTGACTACCAGCGATCAAAACTCCCTTTGATTCACTTAATTAACATTCCTAATTAAAATTTAACACATCATCCTAACACAGGGTTCCCCCTTTATTTACTTTTGTAAGCTGCCGTTTGTCTATGGGCCACATCTGTCTCCCCTCTATCCAGAAGCAATCCTTTGTCCCTCTGGGACAAATACCCCTGCCCTCTTCCCCTTGTCCCCTTCGTCTTCTCCCTGTCCCCTGTCTCCTTTACCACTGCATCCTAGCCCCTTCTAACACAGACTTCTCCTCTTCTCCCCTTAAAATGCCCCCTGCGGGGCCGTTTGCTGCTGTTTGCTGCCCAAATCAGAAAGCAGCCACTGTAACTTTTCTTCCTTGCTGAATACAGGAGCTCTCTGTGGTTTGTGCTTAATCCGGGGCCTGGGAGCAAACCCCAACTGTTTGGGGTTCTCCTTCACTATTCATCTCAAATAAGCATAGAAAATAAGCAGCCGGTTGTTTCCCCACATCTGCAAGCTAACGACAGGACAGAGTTCTAGGACTCCCCCTCCTCTGCCTCTCCCTCCTCTTCCTCTGCCATTACGTGTGGGGGAATTTCCCCCCTAAGCTCAAGTGTTCAAGGCTGCCGACTTTCTTTTTTCCTGATGGAGTTCTCACTCACAGTTTGCTCTCTCACACACTCAAATGTGAATGACTGCACCTGGCAGCTACTGTAATCATCACACCCTGAAGGGAAACAGCAAGATAGAGAGATGGCAAAATACAAGGGGCCCCAGCATGCCTCTTTATGTTACCTTGACAACACGGTTGTTTGTTTAACCATTTAACACTCAAAAGTACTTACTACATCTGGAAGGTGGAATATGTGCACGAGGGCCCCATGAGGACACAGCCCATGTTATGTTCTCTCTGTGGAAGAAAAAGAAAATTACCGATCCCTAGAAGAAACCCAAGCAGCCAATAGACAGAAAAGAGGTGGGCAGGGACACTGAAAAATGAGATCCCCAAGAGTCTGTATGAGGAGCAGGGAGGAGCTGCTCAAGTGATGGGGATGGGAGGGGGGAAAGTCTTGCCTACTCCTCCTCCCCATTGCTAACTCTGACTCTAAACAGGTTTAAAGAACTCAAGAGAATTACAAGCTCTCTAAAATCATGTGGGTGTGCAAGGCATCTTGTAAAGGGCTTCTACCAGGTGGTGGTGGCACACACCTTTAATCCCAGTGCCAGGACAGCTAGGGCTGTTACACAGAAAAGGAAAAAAAAAGAAACCCTGTCTCGAAGAAGATGACGAGGAGGAGGAGGGGCTTCCAAAGATTCTAGAAGATTCACATAGACCTGATGGATCATATCATCGATGTCGGGATGGGTATACCACATCCACTACATGGATATCATATTTACTCTTAATCTTGGGAAGCTGGGTAAATTCTAACGTAGGGATAAGGAAGTCCAAGGGAGAAAAAAATGGTGTGGGTGTGTTTATCGAGTATTTGTATTTCTTCTCTTTTGAGTGTGTGTTCATTTTATTAGTCCATTAATTGTTAGAGTTGCATCTTTTTGGTATTTAGCATTTTTAGTTCTTTGTGTGTGGCAGCTATTAATCATTTGTCAAATTTTAGTTAGCAATGATTGTCTCTTATTCTAAAGATGGCCTCTTCACTTGATTAATTCTTTCCATTCCTGTACAAATGCTTTTGATTTTGTAAATTTCTATTTGTTGGATGTGAGTCTTGATTATTGAACAACTGGTACCCTGCTCAAGAAGTCCTTGCTTATATCAAAATCTTGGAGTGTTTTCTCTACTTTTCCCACTAACGGTTTCAGAGTTTCCAGTTTCACAGAGAGGTTTTTGGGTCTATTTAGAGTTGGTTTTTGTGTCAGGTGAGAGATAGGAATCTAGTTTCATTTATCCGCAGGTGGATTTCCAGTTTCCCCAGCACCGTCTGTTGAAGAGGATGTCTTTGTCTTTTCTCCAATACGTATTTTTCCCATCTTTGAAGTCAGGTCTTCTGTGTCATTCCATTGACCCCGGGTGTCTGTTTCTGTGTCAGTACCATGCTGTCTTCCTTAGTGACCCTGTAGGATAACTTAAATCAGATATGGTGACAAGTCCAGCGTTACTCTTTCTGGTCACTTGGATTATCTGGGCTCTTTGCGCTTTCATATAAAACTTCAGTTTTCTCCCCCTTATTGGTGTGAAGAATGCCATTGTACTTTTGAAGCGGACTGCATTAAATATGTAATTTTTTTTTTATAAAAGAGACATTTTGCCGGGCAGTGGATGGGTGGGTGGGTGGATGAGAAGACAGATGGATGAGCCAATGTATAGATATATAACAGAGTTAGTGGAATGCTGGATGGACTAGAAGTCTCTCTGCAAGACATTAGCCACCCAGGAGTAACCAGTCTTTAGTCTTTACTAAGAAGTCATGAGGAAGCTGGGCAGTGGTGGCACACACCTTTAATCCCAGCACTCGGGAGGCAAAGGCAGGCAGATCTTTGGGAGTTTGAGGCCAGCTGGGTCTACAGAGTGAATTCCAGGACAGCCAGACCTGTTACACAGAGAAATCCTGTCTCAAAAAACCAAAATTAAAAAAAGAATAGAGACATTTTTGCAAAATTAACTCTTTTGATCTTTGAACACTTGAGGCTTTCCGGTGTCTTTTTCAACTTTCTTCAAGGCTTTAAGTTTAAAGTAGTAGAGGCTTTTCACTTACTTTTTCCAAGGCGTACGCCCTAGGCAATTGTGCATTTGTGGTTTTCATGCATGCACTTCTGCAGCCTGTAATAAGGCTATTGGGTTTATGCTAATGTTGTGTCCTAACACTTTTACTGAAAATGTTCAGCAGCTCTGAGAGCTTCCTGGTAGAGCCTTTGAAGGGGGCTCTCCTCCCATTTACAAAAAGAATACTTGACTTCTTCCCTTTTGTATTAGTATCAGGTTCACTTCCTTCTCTCGTCATCTTCCTGTAGCTGAGACTGACAACATTTTAACAACAAGAATGGAAAAAGTGGATGCCTTTGCCTCATGCTTCTCATCTTTGTAGAAATGTTTTTTCTTCATTTATTATGACGTCAACTGTATGTTTACTATATATGACATATATGTTTGTCGTATATATATTTGATTGTTGAGATAGATCCCCTCCACTCGTACTATCTTCAGTGCCTTTATCATGAATGGATGTTGGATTTTTTCAAAGGTATCTATTGAAATGGTAATATTATTTCTGAACTTGAATGTGATGTGTTGTGTTTATTGACTTTTTTATTATCTAGTGACTTATTATTAAACTAACCCATGTACCTCTAGAATGAAGGTAGCTTGATCATTGTGAATGATCTCTCCGATGAATCTGTGTGTTATGTGTGTGTGTGTATGTGTGTGTGTGTATTCTTGTGCACACCAACTACTGCATGCACACATAGAGATCTGAAATTGTTACTGGATACCTTCCTCAGTCTGTCTCAACTTTATTTTGTGAGATGATGATTTTTCAATAAACCTGGAGTTTATTAGTTCTTGTAGGCTGTCTCTCGAGCAAGCCACAGGGATCCCCCTGTCTCTACCTCTCCAGTGTTAGAATTACAGGCACGCACCATCATGCCTGGCTGTTCTAGGGAACCAGATTCAGGTCTCCTCATGCTTACAGACAAGACTTTACTTCTGAGCCATTTCCTTAGTCCTCTGCTGCCTTCTTGAATTTGGTTTACAGAGTTTTTTGTTTGTTTCTTTGTTGAATCTGTGTTTGTCAGGGAGACTGGGCTGTGGTTTTTTTTTTTTTTTTTTTTTTGAAAATCCTTATCTGTTTCTGGTTTTGGTATCAGAACTGGCTCCATAAACGGAGCTTGCAAGTGTTACTCCCTTTGTGTTTTATGGAATGATTTGAGAACAGGTCGATACTATCTCTTTCATGGTCTTGTAGAGTTTCCTCCATTGAATCCATCTGGGCCTGGACTCCTTTTGATTAGACGATTAAAACAAAAAACAAGCAAACAAACAAAAACCCAAAACTATTGCTTCAATTCCATGGCTTACAGATCTGTTTAAATTGTTTATCTTATCTTTGTTTCATTTTGTAGGTCATATAATCTAGAAATTTACATAAAGCTTCTAGATTTTCCAATTCATGAAACTAATTTTCCAGGTACGTCCTACATCTTTCTGGGTTTCTTTGGTATGTGTTGTGATGTTTCTATTTACCTCTGATTTTATTAACTTGGTTCAGCTCCCTTTCAGCTAGTTTGGGTAAGACTCTGTTGGTTGTTTTGCCTTTTCAAAGAATTAACTTTTTGTTTAATAGATTCCTATAGTTTTCCCATTTCTGTTTAATTAATGTGAGTTCTGATCTTAGTTACTCCTGCCCACTCTTTGCTGAGATATGTCACTAGGTTTTTTGTGTCATCTAGCTGACATTCTAATGTAAGGACTCACAGTTATGAGTTTCCCTCCTGGGAATGTGTTCATTGTATCTTAGAGTTTGGTAGGTTGCATTTTTAATTTCATTTGGTTCAGGGATATTAAACAGGTTTCTTTTTAATGTCTTCAGTAACCCATTCGTCACACAGTAGCGTATTGTTTGATCTCCGTCACCTGTCAATTTCCTGTGGTTTCTCTTGCTGTAGGCTTCTAGTCATATTCCATTGTGTTCAAATAGAACACAAGAAGCCATTTTTAGGTTTCCTGTATTTGCTGAGACTTGCTTTGTGACCTAAGATGTTACCTGTTTTAGAAAATATTCCATGGGCTGCTGAGAAGACACTCTACAGTATTGCTGTTGAATGCTCTTTATATGTATCTTAGGCCCATTTAAACTACTAAATCATTTAACTGTGAAGTTTTCCTGTTTGTTTGTTTGTTTGTGTGAGACAGAGTTTCTCTGTGTAACAGCTCTGACTGTCCTGGAACTTTCTTTGTAGACCAGGCTGGCCTCAAACTCACAGAGACCCGCCCGTTTCTGCCTTCTGAGTGCTGGGATCAAAGATGTGTGCCACCACTGCCTGGCGCTGTTTGTTTTTTCCTCCCCTCAGAATGTCTACTAGTTAAGAGTAGGATATTAAAGTCATATACAATAACACAATTTTAAAACATATATCTAAAATAATAAATATTTAAAGAGCTAAAATTTTAAAACTTTTACCGATTCAACACAATGCCCATCAAAATCCCAGCAAAATTTTCAAAGACCTCGAAAGAAAGGTACTCAACTTCATTTTGGAAAAGCAAAAAACCCAAGATAGCCAAAATAATCCTGTACAATAAAAGAACTTCTGAAGGCATCACAATCCCTGACTTCAAACTCTACTACAGAGCTACAGTACTGAAAAGAGCCTGGTATTGGCATAAGAACAGACAGGAGGACCAACGAAACCCAATAGAAGACCTGGATATCAATCCACACATCTTCGAACACCTGATTTTTGACAAAGAAGCAAAAAAAAAAGTATCAAGGGAAAAAAGAAAGCATATTTAAGAAGTGGTGCTGGCATAACTGGATATCAACGTGTAGAAGAATGAAAATAGATCCATATCTATCACCATGCAATAAACTCAAGTCTAAATGGATCAAAGACTTCAACATAAAGCCAGCCACACTTAACCTTATAGAAGAGAAAGTGGGAAGTACACTTGAATGCATCGGCACTGGAGACCACTTCCTAAATATAACCCCAGCAGCACAGACACTGAGCGAAACAATTAATAAATAGGACCTCCTGAAACTGAAAAGTTTCTGTAAAGCAAAGGACATGGTCAATAAGACAAATGACAGCCTACAGAATGGGAAAAGATCTTCACTAACCCCACATCAGACAGAGGTCTAATCTCCCAAATATACAAAGAACCCAAGAAATTAGTCATCAAAATAACACATAATCCAATAAAAAAAATGGAGTACAGACCTAAAGAGAGAACTCTCAACAGAGGAATCTAAAATGGCTGAAAGACACTTAAGGAAATGTTCAACATCCTTAGTCATCAGAGAAATGCAAATCAAAACAACTCTGAGATTCCATCTTACACCTGTAAGAATGGCCAAAATCAAAAACACTGATGACAACTTATGTTGGAGAGGTTGTGGGGAAAAGGGAACACTTCTACATTGCTTGTGGGAATGCAAGCTGGTACAACCCCTTTGGATGTCAGTGTGGCGATTTCTCAGAAAATTAGGAAAACAACCTACCTCAAGACCCAGTAATACCACTTTTGGGTATATATCCAAAGGATGCTCAATTGTGCCACAAGGACATGTGCTCAACTATGTTCATAGCAGCTTTGTTTGTCATAGCCAGAACCTGGAAACAACCTAAATGCCCCTCAACCGCAGAATGGATAAGGAAAATGTGGTACATTTACACAATGGAGTACTACACAGCAGGAAAAAATAATGACATCTTGAATTTTGCAGGAAAATGGATGGAGCTAGAAAACATTATTTTGTGTGAGGTATCCCAGACACAGAAAGACAATTATCACATGTACTCACTCATTGGTGGTTTTTAAACATAAAGCAAAGAAAGCCAGCCTACAAACCACAATCCCAGAGAACCTAGACAACAATGAGGACCCTAAGAGAGACTTACATAGATATAATCTACATGGGAAGTAGAAAGTATAAAAAAGACAAGATCTCCAGAGTAAATTGGGAGAATAAGGACCTTGGGAGAGGGTTGAAGGGAGAAGGGCAGAGGCATGGAGGGGAGCAGAGAAAAATGTAGAGCTCAATAAAAATCAATAAAAAAATTTTTTTAAAAATAATTTAAAGCTTTTAAAATTAACTTAAAATAGCAGTTCCCGTCATACCACGGTGTACACATAGTACGTTCCAGGAGAACCCCATCCCTTGGGAACTCTGTGGTATAAAGTCAGGATACCCTGGCATCAGATTATACAGTGGCTGGACCGCTGCCGAGGCAGGAGATGCTTTGTGTACACAATGCCTGCATTTCACACAGCGATCCCCAGAAACTTAGAATGCATGGCCTACCCATGAGTAGACGGTCCGTACCGTGATTTCCCTGAGCAGGTCAAGGCCTTCACAGGTGCTGCTCCGGCAGTCCCCTGACTTGTGGATTAGACCGTCCGAGTACATGAACGTCGCGTTCACTGTCACATTTAGTCCTGTTACCAGAAATTAGGGGAAAAAAACGGAAAGCAGTGTTATGGCTCCACAATGTACCCAGCTGTGAGACACCGCCATTGCTAATGGATTTCGGACCAGGGGTGCTGGGGCGGTATCTGTGCCGGCTGATCTTGGTAGTCAACTTGACTACATTAACTAAAACCAAGCAGCCGCCACACCTGTGAGGGATTTCTCTTGGCTGGATGACTTGAGATCACAGGGGGGTCAGAAGACCCACCCTAAATCTGGGCCACTCCTTCTGGCGGCAGCCCACACAAAGCACAGAGAGCGCCAGCCTGTGCCTTTCTAGCCTCCTGCCTTCACTCTCACTGCCAAGCGCACCCATCCGGAGCCATTCCTGTGCTGGCAGCGGAATCGACTTCTTCAGGATTTAACACAGACTGAAGGTCAGCCACTCTCCAGGACTCCCTGGGACTCCAGCGCCAGACTGGGACTGCTGAGACCTCCAGTCTCACAGACTGAACAGTCCTCGATTCATGGTCTTTCTGTCAGGAGACAGCCTTTGTTGGATTATTCAGACCACGGCCTGAGAACAACTCCACTCAATCCCTTACCAATATATAGATATAAGTTAATTCATTCTGTCAGTTCTGTTCCTTAGAGAACTCTGCCCGACAAAATATCCAAATTCAGGTCTGAGCATATTCTAATTCTGAGTTCTTCTTTTCTCTCTTTCCCTTTTCTTCCCACCTTTCCTAAATTTTTCTTTCTCTCATTCTATTGAAGCATCATTTACTCATCATAGAACTCACCCATTATGAAAATATGATGAAAGTGTGATTTGATAATGTGTGTACAGTGTATGTACAGAATATGCACAGAACCAAAAAATCACCACGGTCCAGTTTGATTATGCTCATAGATCATCTTTTCATAACCCCGGATGAACACGCCTCCACCGTGGACTGGAAAGCATTAGAAAAGCAGATCCAGATTTCATCTTGTTCTTCCTGTTCCCAAGTTGCTGCTACTTTCGTGTGAGGTGCAGTCCTCCTTGGGCGCTGATTATCACCCATCCAACAGCCCACTCCATCCCTCCAGGTTCCCTGAACTCTTCTATGTGCTCGGGATTCAGCGGTGAGCAAAACCAGACACCCTGGCTCCCTGAGGTCTACATCGTCTCCGGGAGATGGCACAGAATGGTGCTGTCGCCCATGACATGGTGATGGGAACCCTACTGCCGGTGCCAGGACCTGAGAGACGTAGGGATGTGAGCCAGGCAAACGTACAGACAGACAGGAGCATCCTTGGCATGTCTCAGCAGCAGAAAGGAAGCCTGTGTGCGAGTGGGGGGATAGGCATGGAGTGGAGTTGGATGATCATATCAGGCGTGTATGTCCATTCCATTGAAGAATGGGATAGTTCTGGGGTATTTTGAGTAAAGAAATTATAATGTCTTATTGCCATTTTAAAGGATTTCAGATAAAGAGTAGATTGTGGGGAACAAACAGAGAAAGAAGCAGGGAGACTGGTTAGGAGACTATTGGCAGCTTAGACGAGCTTGGAACTGTAGTAATAGGAGCGGTGGGCTGCGTCCCCGGCACCCGGCCGCCCACATGGCTAGCTTATGCCCCGAAATAATTACATGGAAACTGTATTCTTTTAAACACTGCCTGGCTCATTATTGGCTAGCTCTTACATATTGACCTAACCCATTTCTAATAATCCATGTAGCCCACAAGCTGACTTACCAGGGAAGATCTTAACCTGTGTCTGCCTGGAATGGGAGAATCATGGCGATTCCCTGACTCAGCTTCTTTCTCCCAGCATCCTGTTCTGTTTACTCCACCCGCCTAAGGGTTGGCCTATTAAATGGGCCTAGGCAGTTTCTTTATTAATTAACCAATGAAAGCAACAGATTAGAAAGAAATCACTCCCACATCGTGGAACAAACTAGGGACAGCAAATTGGAGGCAATAAGTGGTTGCGTTT
Organism: Microtus obscurus; assembly: GCA_963919715.1. Classification (NCBI taxonomy): domain Eukaryota; kingdom Metazoa; phylum Chordata; class Mammalia; order Rodentia; family Cricetidae; genus Microtus; species Microtus obscurus. The sequence goes on along the minus strand of CAWTZC010000453.1, from coordinate 5,510,892 downwards.
TGAGGGTAGAGAGTAAGAAATTGATGATGAGTAATGCTTGAGAAAAAGAGGGTGCAGGTGTCGTCAATACTTTTGTCCTGATAAATGGACAATGGGCACTGTTACTGGTGAGTGAGGGACAAATAAGGGGAGGGCATGGTTGTGAATGTGGCGTGCTGATGACGGGATCAAGAGTTTGGTGGGAAGCCAGGCTTCATAAGCCTAACGGCTGAGAAACAGACAGGAGGATCTGGGATTCACGGCCAACCTGGGCTACACGAAAACCTCTTTTCAAACAATGCGAAAATATAAAACAAAACAAAAACTCAGCAGGTATACATTTTGGGTGTGAGCTGTCTATTGGGATTTCCCAACAGACGTGACAAGCAACTAAACATACCAGTAGGAATAGTTATCAGTGCAGGAACAGTTAGGGACTTTAAAAGGTCAAGAAAACACAGCCTGAGTCAACACTGTATTGGGAGCATCATCCCATTAGCTCAGGTATAAGGAAGTATGGGCTTTGACACTGAAAACCCCAGAGGCCAGGAGAGGGCATAGGATGTTTCAGATAGTTGTGAGCTGCTATGGGTGCTGGGAACTGAACCCAGATCTTCTGCAAGAACAGCGAGTGCTCTTACAGGCTGAGCCATCTCACAGCCTAGAACACCACTCTTTTGTTTGTTGTTGTTGTTTTTGAGACAGGGTTTCTATGTGTGTATCCCATGCCGGGTTTAGAACACCACTCTTTATATTGAGCATTTCCTGAAGTCAAAGTGACCTCTATTCATCCCTGCTTGGGGTGTTTAGATAACAAAGAGTTCCTACATTTAGGTGCAGACAAAGGCATGATGGTAAAATTCCCGGGTGTTGCCAGGTACCACATCTTAAGGATAATCAAGAGCTGGCAGAACCATTTGAACAGCTCTTTCTCTGGAATGTTGCTTCCAGTGACAAGAACTCAGGACAAATGTGGACTGGCCTTCTGGAAGTCAGGAAACCCTAGTGACGTTTTGAGTGACATTCTGTGTGTTCTTGCACAAACCATTTGAATCTCTCTGACTTTGGTTTCCTTGCACGTAAAGGTACATCAAAACCAGGTTTGTCCGACATGACACATTAGAATAATATTATCTTTAAAAGAGCAAAGTCTACCCAAAACAGAAGGAATTTTTCAGAGCATTCAAAAGCATGTGTTCCTAAAACTTGAGGTCTCCTGCAGGAGTAACCCTGCCCTACAGTTGCTGCAGAGATGTGGCTGTTCTATAAGAAAGCAGGCTGAGCAAGCCATAGGGACCAAGCCAGTAAGCAGCACCTTCCATGGCCTCTGTATCAGCTCCTATTTCTTGGTACCTAGCCGATCTCCCTTGATGAAGGACTATAAGGTATAAGATGAAATAAACCCTTTCCTGCCCCTGTTGCTCTTGGCCGTGGTGTTTTATCCCAGCAGTTGAAGCCTTAAATGAGATGTCCCCCAGGGAATGCTTTTAATCCTTACCCCAGCACAGCCCAACCCCAGAGAGCTCAAGCCTCAGAAGATGGCGGGAAGCTGAAGAGCTTACTGTGGTCTCGGAACCCCCACTTCCCTCCCCAGGGCTTTGAGGATGGGGTTGAAGTGGCATCTCCATGCTGAGTGAGGTCTGGGGGGGACGGACCTCATCACATGAGACCTCACACAGGGTAAGGACTGTGTGTTTAGCCGTGGAACACACATCCCCAAGGATCTGAGGCCTTGGGGCTGAAGGAATCTTTTTCCATACTAGTTCTACCATTTTCTCCAGTCCTTTCTAATTATTCTTCAATATCCATGTAGCTTAACTAAGTTCTAAAAAAGCACAAACAAAAAGCTTGTCACTTATGTTGAAATATCACAATTTAAATTATTAATATTTCCCAATATAGCCCTCACATAGGGTTTTAAATTAGTTTCCAAATGACATGCTGGACGTATTTAGAATACAATGTGTCTTTTTCATCTCTAACCTGCTCCTCTTGTGTTTAGTGTGTTTGAAAATATTACAGAATGGGTTATCAAGTGCCAACTTCTAGGTATCTCTGTTTCTTCTTCCACCTCCATACAACCATCTACTTACGAACCCATTCTTCCCCCTCAGCGTTATAACTGTTCCGTGAGATGAGCGGCTGAAAATGTCACTCAGTTGGTAGGTGGTGGAGCAGAATTTCAGACTTGGGCTGCATGACCTCAGATTCCAAGAAGCGACCCAGTACCCTCCACTATTTATCTGATGCACTAGGCAATGCGTTCTCTTAATGACGTCAGCACGGTTCGCAGAGATGCTAAAACAACTGCCGTTTACGGAGTGCTCTTGTGTTTCGGTGCTGGAAGTACTCCCATAGGTTTTCCCATTGAACCCCCACTTTACCCGCACACCGTGACTGCCACTTATCCTGATTTTATAGGTGAGGACACTGAGCTCAGGGGAGTTAGGTAACTTGTTTCAGCTTGCTCAATGGTAAATAAACAAGAATATGAGCCAAGTTCTATCCAAATGGAAAAGTTCTATCCAAATGGAAATCTTTTCTGCAGATAATATCCCATTGCTTTGTCTTAATGAAAAGTGCAGTTAACGGTGGGGTATTACAAGGCAGTATGGTACACTCACGGGACTCAGACAGACATGGGTCTGCATCTCATTTAAATGGTACACGTGGGGCTCAGACAGACATGGGTCTGCATCTCATTTAAACGATACACTCGCGGGACTCGGACAGATATGAGTCTGCATCTCATTTAAATGGACCTTGTGTAAAGTGACTGAGCCCAGTGTCCATCATGGCCCCATGCCCACCAGAGTTGCCGTAACTGAAGAGACGGTGTACTGAAACTCTCCAGAACTTCCCTGGCACATGACAGACACTCAGGAAACAAACGGAGTCTCAGAGAGATGGAGATGGAAATGGTGTTGACAGCCAGGGAGACACAGAGAATCTTAACCCAAGTTCCTAGATTTCAAACCCAGCGTCCTTCCCACTGGTCCACACTGCCTCAGTATGCATGTGTGCGTTGTTACTTGACCTCGGCAGACATGTACCTGTTACTACACAGCCTCCTAGTTCGAGTGCAGTCTGGATCAGATCTTTTCAAGTGTAGCTGAATCTAGAGTTGACACAACTGAAAAGTAATATGTATGCACAGAAGTCAGTGCAGTTCTTTTGTATATGACTGTTGCTCTCAACCCCACAAGATTTTAAACAGAAAATTAATATATGCCATCTTTAAGACCCAAAGTAACCATTAGGATGTATCAAGTAAGTACTTGGTTCAGTAAATACTGACTCAGTAATTCTACTTGTGGTAGTGTAGTCTCAGGGGATGGAGAAAACTGTGTGTAAGGAAAAGGTTTGTAGTATTATTAAAAAAAAAAAACACACACAAGAAACTAAGAAAACAAAAACATTTAGATATTTTTCTACCAGAGACTTTTATAGATAGTTTCAGTGGTATCTAGTCTAAGGGGCACCTTATGAACATTCACATAACGATGGCAATGTAGCCCTACGAAAGTAATGCGTGGGACAATACTGCATGACACACAGGCTGCAAGACATCCCCGTGCTGTACTGATCAACACATTCCCCGAGACAAGTCACCAAGAAAGAGTGTGCAGGTGGTGCCAAATTATTGTAGGCTCTTGCTTTTTCTTTACATGTTTTATGTCAAGTTATAAAATTGGTTTTTATTAGTAAACGGTAAGGTTGAGAAAGGCAACGGCTAACGCGACTGCAAACGTTTAACCCGGCCGTATCTGATAGTGAGAGTCATGGGAGGCAGGAAGAAGACACAGCCAGAGAAAAATCTTTCTATGGACAAAAGGCCCAGAGAAAGTTTCAATACCTATGTGAGTTTCTTCCTTCTTGACCAGAAACCCTCTGAGACCCCAGGTCCAGGCCACATCTTCCATCTGAGCAGCTACAGAAGGAAGCGCCGTGTCTCAGGCTGGGCAACAGATCCGGTTTTAAGCGGGGGTCTGTCACTACTGAAGGATTCCCCTTTTCTTCCAGCAGGATGGGGTGGACTGTAAGCTCACCCTCCTCCACAGGAAGGAAAGGATGGGATTTTGAAATAAACGTAGAGGAATTTGGGCGATCAGGCAATCTGCAAGGTCTCTGCCCAGAAGCCTCGCAAAGGGTCGGAGGATTCCTTTCCCACATGCTTACCGGCTTCACTCAGGCGCTCACGCACTATGACCAGGCCGTCATTCACAGCCTTCTCCAAGTTTTCCAAGGGCTCATTGTAGGCCGAATTGTTCATCATCAGGACACTGATATGGTAGTTGCCATTATAGCAGTTCTTCCTCAACTGAGAGGTCCAGAATGTCCTCCCGGGCTGGAAGAGCAGTAACCACACAGCCAAGGCCAGCAGTGATGTCTTCATGGCCCAGCTCACCTCAGCACCATGCCCCTGGGGTTGACGGCTTGTGGAGACGCAGTGAGACCCTTTAGACAGCCGCTAGCTGAGTCCTCTCTTCCCCACGCACCCTTCTGGTCTCGCCACACTGGTCACACGGGCCGTGAGACTCAGCCTGCCTGCCGGTAATTAGCAGGTACATTATGGTCCGAGGTAAAGCAAAGTTCACTCTGTGTGTTTGCACACAGAAAGGTCAGAGCTATAAACGGCAGGATTACCAGGGCCTCATCCAATAAAACTACACCAGTTTGTGCCACATCACTGGGAAGAGGGAAGAGAGGAAGGGAGCAGTATATTTTACATAACAGGCTTTATGAAATGGAAAATAAAGGTCGAAGGGCTTCTGGAAAGCATACACGTGATGGCTTTAGCTGCACATCAAAATGGAAACCTCTACCAGGAAGAGCTGGGCATCCATCACCCGGGGAGCCTCCATGTAGCGCTACTTCACCATGTGTGGGACAGTAGCAAGGCTCTGGGGGTGCAGTCACGAATGGTGCAGACACATGAATGTCCTTGTGCATCATGCATTTGTTCGGATGGAGCAGATAAACATCAGGCCGATGGACAGCTAGCATCAACAACGAAGAAAAGCGTAGAGTGGTCTAGGAACACACGGAAAATTAGCCTAATGTATTCTAGAAAGGCTGAGATCGGAAGGAAATGGGCTTTAGCTGAACGGGAAGAGAACATGCGCTGGTCAGGGAATGGATTGTGTGAAGACACAGAGGTGGGAGGAGGAGGCGAGGTGTGTTTGAGGAACTGAGAGATACACCATGGCTGGGAAGTAGTGAGCTATGAGTCAGGTGGTAACAGATATCAGAACAGGTGGAGGCAGACCATGGTCTGGATAATACATTAGGGGTTTAGACTGTATTCTAAAAGTCATAGAGGGGACTTTCCATGGTGAATTTTTTATTTTTTAAATTTGTGATGCTGAGGATTTCACTTAGTCATCAACATGAATCAAATAACTTAAGAAAAAAAAACCCTATGTGTATGTGTCTGTGAACATACATGGTGCACACAGAGAGGTCAGAGGGCAGCCTTCAGTGTTGGTACCAGTGTTCCACCTCAAGACAGGCTCTCTGTGCTTGCAGCTGTGTATGGCAGACCAGCTGGCCTGGGAGTTCCCCTGTGGCCACGCTGGGATTCCATACATACACTACTGTATCTGATTGCCCGTGGGTACTAAGAATCCAAACTCAAGTTCTCACACTTATGTGGTAAGCTCCTTGCTTACTGAACCAAGTACACAGTCCATCACGAGACTTTTGAGAATATCACTCTTGTGTCAAGGAGGAAATGTCCTGGAGAGAGGCAAACACAGAATCAGAGAATTCACAAGGAGTCTACGTCTGTGGTCCACGAGAGTTGAAGGAGACCCAGTGAAAGACGGATGCAGTGGAGATGGTTCAACACATCCAAAAAACAAGATGGATGGGACTTGATATGTTATTGGATTCATGATATCAAGGAGAGGGAGGACTCAAGGGTGGCACCTAAGGGGCTCAGAGAGGCTGATGTTAGAGGTGTCTTCTGGGCACTGAAGGGCAGCAGGCTTCAAAGAGGTCATGACTTCTGTCTTGGGGCAGGTGGATTTTATGCCCCTCTGTGCAGATGGGGGAAGAGAACCTGCCTTTAAACAGACGTTAGGGGTTCAAAACAGAGGCACTGTCTGCTGGGTCAGACTATCATTGCTTCCAACATTGACTTAAAACTGGGAAAGTAAGTATGTTAATTAGCAGTGTGCATCCTCTTTCATGGGCGAAATTAAAATTGCATTTTCAGTATTTCCAAGCAAAGTATTAGAACCGCTGGTAAGTCCAACCTATCTAAGTAGAAGTAAGCTTCCAGCCCCAATGAAATCTGTAAAATCTATACTGCAACTCCTTACAAGGGGTTGACTGACCTTTCTGGGATGTCTGTTTCCTAATTTCCTAGCAGGTGGCATCCACCTTTGCAGGACCTATGAGGATATTATTGATCTTCTTCAGGACATACTTTGGAACAGACTCTATGGGTGATTAGCGGTAGGAATTCTGCCTCCTGTCATAGTATTGGGGTTGTTTGGTTTAGCATTGGTTCCCTTGTCCGAGCCTGACTGGCTCTGATGTTTGGTTCAGGTACAGTTAGTGCAGGTAAAAGAAGCACATTGTGAACTGTTCCTTAAATCAAACACCAGTGGAGAGGATTACTAAAAATAAATGGCACTATACATGATCATTTTTTTAAATATTTATTTTATTTATTTATTATGTATACAATATTCTGTCTGTGTGTATTCCTGCAGGCCAGAAGAGGGCGCCAGACCTCATCACAGATGGTTGTGAGCCACCATGTGGTTGCGGAATTATCAGACTTGAAACAGCAGTGCTCTTAACATATCTCTAGCCCCCATATCTTAAAGATCTATCATCTATCTATCTATCTATCTATCTACCTACCTATCTATCTTCTATCTATCTATCTATCTACCTATCTATCTTCTATCTATCTATCTATCTATCTATCTATCTATCTATCTATCTATCATCTATCTACCTACCTATTATCTATCTATCTATCTACCTATCTATCTATCTATCTATCTATCATCTACCTATCTATCTGTTATCTATCTATCTATCTATCTATCTATCTATCTATCTATCTATCTATCTGTGTGTACCTTCATGAGTTTATTTGCGGCATGTGCATCCAGGTACCCACGGAGGCCAGAGAGAGTGTTGGATCCCCTGGAACCACAGCTACAGTGGTTCTGTGCTTGGAATCAAGCCTAGGTTTTCAGCAAGAGCAGTAAGCATCCTTAGCTGCTGAGCCATCTCTCCAAATCCATGCACTCATGAGCCTTCTCTGTTCATGGCAGCCAAGAACCTGAAAATTAGGCTGGTCCCAGAAGCCTACTCATCTGTTGAAAAGGACTGTCTCTCTTGCTGGAAGTGGAGGGGAAGCAGAGGGCTAACTGGAAGGCGAACCTCAGTACAAGGGTTGTTTTTATTAGGGCAGAAGCTAGATTGTTGAAATGTTGATAGGAAAGAGCTGGTATAAAGGGGGAAAGGCAGAGATGAAGAGAGGTAATTAAGAGATGGCTCAGAGGTTAAGAGCACTGATTGCTTCTTCCAGAGGTCCTGAGTTCAATTCCCAGCAGCCCTATGGTGGATCACAACCATCTGCAAGGACACATGCAGGCAGAACACTGTACACATAACTAAATAAATAAATCTTAAATAAAAAAAGATGGTTCAGGAAACTCCAAAGCAAGAGATTCTCAAGACAGCCGGCTGCAGTTTGATGTGATGCTTGAAACACATGCATGCTGCTAGACATGACTTTGAGTCCCATGGTGCGTGTGGTGTCTTGATTTAATTTCTCCTCCTGAAGAAGAGGCAGGGTGTCTACTGAGTTAGAGAACTGGAATAGCCACAGCCTAGAGAGAAAGGGGAACCTTGGGAAGCTCCTGTAATGAGTAAATAAAGGAGCTACAGGGCACACCAGAGGCTGCTTAGCTGTGGATGGTGAGGTTCTGATACTTGTCACTCAGGTTTTATGATTTTTTTTTTCTCCAGCAAAGTTCAACTGCTTAGGAATAGACACAGAAAAATGAGTGACTGGACCTACTTAGGAATGGGAAATTTCTAGGTAGGAGCATTAAAAAAAAAATTAGTGGGTTTGAAAAATTAGAATAAAAAAGGAGTATCTAAAGAGGCAGACTGTAACACCAAACTGAAGGAAGAGCTAGACACAGCGGTATACAGCAATGCCGGCACTGGGTGGGTGGAGGAGGTTTGTGAGCAAGGCCAGCCTGAGCTATAGTGCAGGACCCTGTCTAAAAACCAAACAGCAACAGCAACAACAAACAACTGAATCCAAACAAGTGGATGCAGCCAGGGATGGGGAAACAAATGAGAAGGAGGTTTTGAAGGCTTGGCGAGCCAGTGGTGTGGAAATGCAGGGTAACCTGGGGCTCTTGGAGGAGTGAGCTGGACGGCAGCAGGCTGAAGAAGGTGCTGAGTTCTCTGCATCACCGATTTGAATAGCTCAGAGTGGCTGACTAAGGAAGTAGAGGGCAATACATTTGAATAAAGGGGCTTAAGGAACTGGGAGTCTGGTTTGCTGGGCAGGACCCCCATCAGCAAGAATATCGCTGAAGCAAATGGCAGGTCATTGCTTGAGGGTGAGACCACTCCATGCAATAGCAGACGGGAGAGAAGAAAAACTACAGAAATCACAGCAGTTCATGGAAAGGGCCGGAGAGTGGTGACTACATCGTATAGAAATAACTCTCTCCAATGACAAAACACATCAGCATACAAAGGATAAGTATGCAGGTTGGAAGAATGGTAGTGAACATGTACAGATGAAGGTGTAAAATGAAGACTCACATGTCACATTCCGAACACCTAAGATACAGAATACTACTATGACCCTTGCACCCCTGTGCATCCCTAAGGCTTCATCTCTTTATCCTGCAGAAATAGGCAAGGGGGGTAGGAAATCATCTATGAAGAAATAAAGCATAATAAGGCATTTGTTGGTTATGGCACAGATAGTCCTGAGGACACAGGTGACTGGAAAAAGGATGGGAAGTACAGGATATCAGGGGAGTGTTGAAATGGGGGCACCGGGTTTGCGTCCCCAACACCCCAATCGCCTGGCTAGCTTATGCCCGAAATAACAACATACAAACTGTATTCATTTAAACACTGCTTGGCCCATTAGCTCTAGCCTCTTACGGGCTAGCTCTCGCATCTGGTCTAACCCATTTCTAATATTCTGTGTTAGCACCCCAAGGTGCGCTTACCAGGGAGATTCTAGCCTTTCATCCTGGGTTGGAGCTTCATCGCGAGCATGCCTCAGAGAGCTGGGCTATCCTGTCCGCCTGTGAGAGAGGAGCCTGACTTCTCTGAGCGGAGCTGCATGATTTCTGACCTCACTTCCTCTTCCGCCCAGTTCTGTTTACTCCACCCACCTATGTTCTAACCTATAGGACCAGCCAAGCAGTTTCTTTATTTTAACCAATGAAATCAACAGATTGATATATGACACTCCCACATCAGGGGAGAGAGGGTAGTAGGGTCAGGAAAGGATGCTGGAGGAGACACAGGGGAAGCCCAGGATGCCAGGGGAGGAAGAGTAGTATGGTTAGAAAGGATGCTGAAAGAGATGCCCGGGAAGCACAAGATATCAGGGGAAAAAGGTAGTAGGGTCAGGAGAGGATGCTGGAGATGCACAGGAAGCCCAGAATGTCAGGGGATAGAGGGTAGTATGGTCAGGAAAAGATGCTGAAGGAGATGCCCGGGAAGCCCAGGATATCAGGGGAGAGAGTGTAGTAGGGTCAGGAAAGGATGCTGGAGGAGATGCAATACAAGGGCTGGAGCTTTGGGCATGGTCGATGTGGAGTGTGATGAGTTCAACCCCAGGTCTCCCAGAGACAGCATGTGGGTGCTCAGGCTTCACAGGGCTCAGTTTCTATTGAAGAGGAGGCTGCTGTGGTCATCTAACAGGGCAGGGTGGGTGGGCTGAGGGATAGACAGTGGTCATGGAGCTTAGAGATTATGATGGTCAGTCTCAACTGCTAACTTGCCGGGACTTAGATTCACCTCGGAGACCAACACTAGAAGGGTGTTTCCAGAAAGGATTAGCTGAGGGAGGCAGACTCATTTTGAAAGTGGGTTTCTGGGCTCCAAGACTGAGTGGAGGGGAGAAAGTGAGTGGGACCCCAGCACTAATTCTGCTGTGCTTCCCGACTCTGGACACTGTGTAACCAGCCTCCTCCTCCTCTTGGCCGTAGCTAAAGCTGTTTCCATCATCATGCCTATCCCACTCTGATGGGCTGTACCTTCCAAGTACAAGCCAACAAAACCTTCCCCTCTGAAGTTGCTTTTGTTCAATATTTTGCCACAGCGATGAGACACTAAGTAATATAGGAGCTTTGTACTAAAGGAGGGTGGTGGCTATGGTAAACCTGACCACGTGGTTCTTAGAACTGATCCTGTGGAAAGCCTGTGGGAGAGTTCACAAACATTGAAGACAGAAGCCCTAGGAGTCCAGAAGACTAGAAGGCTGATATGAGTTCAGACAGCAGGAGCCTGGCTCACGAAGCTTCAAAGGGGAAAAAGCCTCCACTGAGAATTAGACTAGAGGCCATTTATACTACGTTATGGAGAAGAATCAGGCTGTATTCTGCAAGTATCCTGCAGTAAACCTTGAGTAGGGCTAAACTGAAGAGCACGGGACAAGGTTGTTTGGGGGAGAAGATTTCAAGACAGTATAACATCAGGATGTGTCATGGTTATTGCTTAGTGTAGAGGCTGCTTGTTTGTTCTCGACCGCCCAGACCTGAAATAACCACACAGAAACTATATTAATTACATGCTATTTGGCCAATAGCTTAAGTGTACTTCTGCCTAGCTCTTACATCTTAAATTAACCCATTTTTATTAATCTGTGTGTTGCCATGTGGTTGTGGCTTACTGGTAAGGTTCCATCTGTCTGGTGTCTGTCTCCTGCTGCAACTACACGGTGTCTCTTTGACTCCGTCTACTTTCTCCTCCTCTCTCTGCTTGGAATTCCTGCCTTGTTCTATTCTGCCCTTGTTCTATTCTGCCCTTGTTCTATTCTGCGATGCAATAGGGCCAAAGCAGCCTCTTTATTACCCAATGGTGTTCATAGCATACAGAGGGGAATCCCACATCCTAGTCAGAAATACAATAAGACAGAGCAGAAAAAAGTCTGAAAAAATGTACTGTTGATGAAGGAAGGAATAGGAATGGCCTGAAAGTTGCTGACAGGCAGGGTTCAAATCAAGCAGCTGTAATTGTTAAAAGGATTAGAATCAACAAAGGGAAGCTTCCTGCTTTGCACTGAGACAGTAGGTGAGGTGGCCAAGTTCAAGCCCCACCTACAGTTAACTCCAGCTTGTATTCAAATTAATTGGAAAGACTTCTCATCAACTGAGACTGCATGCTTCCAAATGGCTTCACAGGTATGGAGGATGTAAGGTTAAGGAGGTCGCAGAGGCTTGCACCAAGGTTCCAGAAATCCTCTGAGGTCAAGCAATACGGGGTACCATCAGATTCTTAGCAAGAGGCTCCAAGAGACCACGGCATGAGACTGGAAAGGTGAAACTTGAGTTGCAGTGGAGACTCCCAGGGTGCTGGAGGTGCCCGCACAGCGGGGTGCCAGCTGAGGAAAGCCACAGGTGTGTTGGAGAGGTCACATGATCTGGAGGGGCGTGGCTACCCAAGGCTTTTGGGGCCAGGATGATTCCATCACAAGCTCTCTGTGACGGACCTGGAAATGTGGGATTTGGTGTTGTCCAGTTGTGTTTTATTATGCTTAGGCATGGTATTCCTTGTTATGATCCCCATTCTTTCTTTTTGTAATGGGAATGTTTAATTTGTTTTGTTATATAATGGAAGGTGTAGCTTATTACTTGATCTTACGTGGGTTTATTATAGTTAAGAGACTGCCATGAGTCTGTCTAGTCTTTTGAACAGTTTTGGGACAATTAAGGCATTGAGGAGATACTTTCTCTCATGTCGCATTATAAGATCACAAGACTTTAGGGATGGCCATAGAACATCACGACTTGGAAGTGACAAGCTGACAAGGCCTGAACTTGTGGTGGTTAATCTTCATTATTAGCTTGGTGGAGATTTAGAATCATTTGGAAACATCCGGATGGAACGTTTAGAAGCATCTGGGCACGTCTGTAAGGGTGTGTCCTCAGAGAACTAACTGAACTGGCAAGACTTGCCTTCAGAGCGAGCGGGACTGGTACCATTCCATGGCCCAGGGCGTGAATGGAATACAAAGGAGAGAATAGGTGGAATCTCTCTCTGTCTGACTCTGAAGTGCTGACACAATGTGACCAGCTCCTGTTCGCTCACCTGGAGCTCCTCTTTGCTCCCTCAAACAGCAAGCCAAAAACTGGCCTCCCTTCTTTCAGTTGTGCCTGTCAAGTATCGTCATGGCAACAAAACAGACGTTTTGGTGGATGTCTGGAGAATGAACACAGGCTGTAGAAAGCATCAGAAACACGTAGGCGGCTTTGCTGTGGGGGATGGTTCATGAGTTACTGGGTTTGTTTTCATTAATCCATTGCCCTTCTCACTTTCTGAGGCAGGAGGAGAAGTGGAGGCATAAACCAATGTTCTTTTAAAATTCCTCCTGGAAATTGCAAGCTTGAAGGAAAGTCATGCCGGGGGCGGAGGAGGCAATCAAATACAAAGAATGGCGAGAAGCAAAGAGAAAGGCAAAAGAACGATAACAAGTAAGGGCAGTTCTGGAACCCTCTGGCAAATGTGTTACTGGGACATGAATTTCAAATGTGAAGGACCAAGATAACAGTCTCCTCTAAATCCTTTAAGATGAAGTTATCCATCTTTATGTTGTAAAACTATTAACATGTAGGCTGTCATAAAGGGAGACAGGTTGTGCTGAAAGAGTTTCAAGGTCAGAACTAAACAGCAGAGCCAGGGGGTTGGCGTGATTGGCAGCGTTGTGCTCCGTGTCCTTTGGGTTTACCTCCCTAAAAATCAGCATGCGGAGCAAACCACCTGCCTTTGCTACTGATTGTTTTGGGCAACATGTGGGAGGACTCTTACATGCTTTCTTCATGTAATGGGAACATTGGCTCTTCCTGTATTTGCCCCCAAAGTACACAATTGTTCAGTCCAGAATCCTCCCTTCCTGTCCCCTCATCACAGCATGATGGGTAGATGGCTACCCTTCAGAAGGACCGTTAGAAAGAAGAATGAAACTGAAACTTGAAGACTTGGTGGTGAGCACCACACAAGAGATTCTGCCTGAATCTGGACAGGAAGAGTGCTTTGGTGAGCCCTTCTAGCTGACTGCCCAAGAGAATCATAGGTTAGCCACAATGGGCAACGACTCTGTGGAGCCAGGGGATGCCTGGATTTTTGTTCCTTCCGTATACGGTGTGTGCTTACTAAGGCACTCAAATTTGCTAGTTCTACTTATTTTTTCATTCATCCACTGTAGCATGAATTCTAGTTGGTCTTAATAATAAAATCCCATAGTCAGATATAGAGATTAATGCTGAAGATCAGAGAAGCAGAGAGGCCAGGCACACGAGAGTTCTTTTACCTCTACCAATGCTCAGATCAAAGGGGTGATCCTGTCCTCAAACTGCATCCCCAGACTCTATCTGTCTCCACCAAACCTCAGGCTACACTGAGCTCCTGTTTCCTCCCACCTTATATTCCTCTCTCTGCCCAGCCATATCACTCCTGTCTCCACCTCCCTAGTGCCGGCATTAAAGGCATGGAATCCCAAGGCTAGAGAGAGGGCTCAGAGGCTAAGAGCACTGGCTGTTTTTCCAGAGGTCCTGAGCCCAATTCCCAGCAACCACATGGTGGCTCACAATCATCTTAAATGAGATCTGGTGCCCTCTTGTATACACAATAAATAAAAATCACCAAATAAATAAATAAAGGTATGGAATCCCAAGTGCTGGAATCACCTTTGTGAGATCTCTGTTTCTCTTTTAGATTCAATCTGCCTCTGTCTCCCAAGTCCATGGATTAAAGGTGTGTACCACCATTCCCTGGCCTCTAGTGGCTTAGCTCTGCACTCTGATCTCCAGGCAAGCTTTATTTGTTAAGACACAAACAGAATATCATTACTGAACCGTCCAAGAATAAGGATATAAGAATGTAGGTTCCAGAAATATAATATAAACATAAGGAAATATAAAGTTGTAAGCCTAGGAGAATGAGAGCAGACAGTCATCAGTTTTTTTCAGCAGCTTAAGGATTAACTATTAACAGTGGATTGCTTTGCTTTACAACCGATAGCTAGCTCCGTCTGCAAACTGAGGGTCCCTCTGCAAACTGAGGGTCAGCTTTTAGATAACCTCCCGGCCACTCATGACCAGCAACTGACGAGAGCTGAGTTAACTTTTAAAGGATGGGATGTACGTGACAATTTGATTGTGCATTGTCCCCCTTCCCTGCTATGCAATCAGGGGAGTGCAGAGCTTTGGTAAAAACCATCAGAAAGCGCCAGAATGAATGGGCTAAATACAAGCACTAGTTTAACAGAAAAACCCTGTTCATGGAAATTGTTTTAATAAAGCAATTTATATCTGAGTTTTACCTCAAGATTGTAAAAATTCTTTTGTTCATGCCTGATGGAGGAAGGTCATTGGTTAAAAAATGAACTGCTTGGCCCTCATAGGTTAGAACATAGGTGGGTGGAGTAAACAGAACAGAATGCTGTGAGGAAGAGGAAGTGAGGCAAGACGCCTCAGACAGACACCATGCAGCTCATCACTAGGGCAGACACGACGAAGCTCCGACCCAGGATGGACATAGGCTAGAATCTTCCCAGTAAGTGCACCTTGGGGTGTTACACCCATTATTAGAAATGGGCTAGTCCCGGTGCGAGAGTTAGCCGAGAAGAGGCTAGATATAATGGGCCAAGCAGTGTTTATATGAAAACAGTTTGTGTGTTGTTATTTTGGGGTATTAGCTAGCCGAGCGGCCGGGAGCCGGGTGGCAGGAATACAGCCCGCAGCTCCTACTACACATGCCTAATGCTTGCTTCTTGCTATAATAAGGGGAGTTCAGAGACAGCCCATGGCCACAGCTATAGAAGACTGATCTCTGGCTGTGGTCACAGTTTTAGCTGAGAAGCTTTGTGTGCTGCTGTGGTACAATGATCTTGTACCCTGTGAAGATTTATCAGTTGTATTGCTTTAATACAATGCTAATGGGCCAGTAGCCAGGCAGGAAGTATAGGTGGGGTGACCAGGCAGGAAGTAGAGGCAGGGCAATGAGGAGAATTCTGGGAAGAAGAAAGATGCAGTCTGCAGTCATCACCCAGACAGAGAGGAAGCAAGATGAGAATGCCTCATTGATAAAAAGTATCAGGCCATGCGGCTAACAGAAAACAATTATGGATTATAATTATAAATTATAAGTTATAAGAGTTAATAAGAAGCCTGTGCTAATAGACCAACTAGTTTATAATTAATGTAGTCTTCTGTGTTTCTTTGGAACTGAATGGCTGCAGGACCGGGCGGGACAGAAACTACTGTCAACAGTGTGCTCCATGAAGACTTTTTTCTTTTTCTGGAATAAAGTTTGCTTCTGATTTGATAGACTTTGGTGGTCTGTCCCCCATCATTGTGCAACACCGCCCGGACCCAACAATTACAGTCCACTCATTCATTAATTCGCCCACTCATTTACTGGAGATTGAATGCAGGGCCTCATGGATGCTACGCAAGTGTTTTCCCTCTGAGCTATACCCCAAGCCCTTTTATCCACTTCAAATAACAAAGTGTAAGACAGGTCTGTGCTAACTTTCCTAAACTGGGCGTAAACTCACTCTGTAGCCCAGGCAGGCTTTGAACTTGAGATCCTTCTGTCCCAGCCTCCCCAGTACTCAGATTACAAACACAAGCTCCCATGCTCAGCTCCAATTCCTGCATTAACAAATTTGTGCTTCTCTGAGGAGGAAGTACTTATTTTTATGTACTATTTACACAGGAAAACCAAATACCGGTTTGGGTTTAGACATGCAGTCTTCCTTCTTTCCCTTTCTCCTTCTTCCCTCCTTCCCTCCCTCCCCCCTCCATCCCTCCTCCCTTTCCCCCTCCCTTCCTCCTTCCCTCCCTTCCTCCCTACCTCCCTCCCTCCCTTCCTCCCTACCTCCTTCCTTCCTAATGTAGTTCAGGCTTACTTCAACTCCCTATGTAGCTAAGGAGGACTTTGATCTCCTGATGCCTCTGTTTCTTCCTCTCAAGTGCTGGGATTACAAGTATGTGCCACCACACCTGACTGGACATGCGAACATATACAGACATATCATTTTTATATAACAAAAAAGGGAAATGTAAGAATTCTCAGGGACCATGAGGCAGAAGGAGGCGAGGAAAGAGTAGAAACAGCAAAACGTTGAGCGGCTGGGATCTGCTCGGACAGAACCGGTTGTGGGAGACCCACTGGTCTGGAGTCTGATGATGTTGAAAGAGCAAGGTGTGTAAAATAAACAAGGAATTGCTTGTGTTTTCTTAAGGAAGCATGTTTGATTTCTGGGAACAGATGAAGGTGTTGAAGGCTCTGCAGTTGGTCTGTGTTGGTGCATAGCCTGAATGAACAAATCTGCCATTGTGATGATTGTATTTAAACCAATCACATAGTAACTTAAAATATCCACTGAATCCTTCAGATCTGTCCCTTGTATCATGTACCTAATTTGTAGGAAAATGAGATGTCCAGGTCTCTGCAGAACAGACCATCCAAAGGAAATTCCTAACATTCCAACCGCTGTAGATAGGATCACCTGCCAGCACACACTCACCAGGACACCCTTAAACAAATGTCAGCCAATCAGGGGTCCTGAACCTTATAAATCCCTCACCTCCACCTTTACTACTGTAAAAACCCAACTCTAATTGAGCTCAGGGCTCTCCCATCATTCCAATACATTGGACACACAGAGAGTCCGAGTTTGCAGACTTGTGTAGAATAAAGGGTCTTTGCTTTTACATACGGGACTTGGTCTCCTTGTTTGTTTGGTTTTTTTGGGGGGGGGGGGGGCTTCGTGGATCTGGGCATAACATTGTCAGTGCTCCCTTCTCCTGCCTCCTCTCTACTCAGCAGGCTGTGCTTGTGTACCATGGCAAGCATACATTGGAGAAAGCCATGATGTCGTCTAGCTGTAACAGAGATCTCTGGGTCTTGCAACTAGCTCTATTGTCCAACCTCAAACATAAGGGAAAGAAATAGGGATATGGGCTTCACTGACGTAGTTGCCTAAGGTGATTTTTCAATCTTGATGAAGGGTCTCTGCCTTCTGGTGGAAAAGCCAGGTTTTACTTTAGTGCTTGAAGGGTTACTTTCTCAGTTACCAAAGCCGTAGCTTGGAAAAGCAGTGAAAAGCATGGTGCAGACAGAGGCTCTGCCAGTCTAGGTCAGCGATGCATCCTTAGAACATGTCAGCAAGTACGGAAAAGCATCAGGATGGTGTAGTGTGTCTTGAGACAATGAGGAGCTTTTCGAAGTTCCAGAAGGCAGCTTGACATTCTTAATAAATACAATGCGCAAGAGGTGGGACTCGAGCCTGACTTGGCTGCTTGCTAAGCGAATGAATGGCAGCAAGTTGCCTAAATTTGCCAGTGCTCAGCTCTCCGCTTTCCAAGGTGAATCTACTGTTTATTCTAGCACATTCGACAGCTTAAATACTCAGCCACAACTGGTGCTGGAGTTTGGACGTGGGTAGGTGCGCTAAGTGGTTAACGGGATTCACTCAGAGAAAAGCCACTTATGTGAGGCTGAGATGCCACCTGGGAGGTTGTTGAAATTGGGGCGCCGTGGTTTGCATCCCCAACACCCCAATCGCCTGGCTAGCTTATGCCCGAAATAACAACACACAAATTGTATTCATTTAAACACTGCTTGGCCCACTAGCTCTAGCCTCTTACGGGCAAACTCTCGCACCTGGTCTAACCCATTTCTAATATTCTGTGTTAGCACCCCAAGGTGCGCTTACCGGGGAGATTCTAGCCTACGTCCATCTTGGGTCGGTCGGAGCTTCATCACGAGCATGCCTCAGAGAGCCGAGCAATCCCCTCCGGCCCGCGAGAGAGGAGGCTGACATCTCTGAGCGGAGCTGTGTGCGTGCGTTCTGAGCTCACTTCCTCTTCCTGTCCGCATACTATTCTGTTTACTCCTCCCACCTATGTTTTAACCTATTAGGGCCGGCCAAGCAGTTTCTTTATTTTAACCAATGAAATCAACAGATTGATATATGACACTCCCACATCAGGAGGTGATTCATTGTTTCCCAGAGAAACAGCCAAACACTGAACTACAGCTCAATTGCCAAATTTTGTAAATCTGTCTCTGGTCCAGCCCTGTAGAATGCCACAGTCCGGGGGAACAGAGCCTGGAATTTAAACTACAGCAACAACAATAACAACGACCTGAAGGAATGACCTGACAGAGTGCTTGGTGGGTAATAATTAATAGCTGTCTTTGCATCTCACCAGCCCCAACACACACAGAGAAGGTGATGACCCCTGCTCCTACCCAGATTTGTCACCTTGAGGGTCCACAGCATCAGGAAAAGGAAAGCTGTGGCAGCAAGCAAGAGGGACTGCAGGACCGCACCAGTCGGCCCCTGCTGTGGCACAGGTGTCCTCTGGAGATCCTCCTACTCAGTGGGTCATAGCAGAACACAGTGTAAGTAGAATTGTTGGAGAAGCGTCGAGACTTGCCTAGTAGCTTCTAGAAGTAAATACAGGAGCAGCCAGCAAAGGGCTGATCTCAGGTGGGGAAGTTTGTGTTAATTCAGTTAAAACACAGTATTATGAGGTACTTGGTGCCCAGTAGGGGTCCAGTGAAATCATCCCCTCCTCCTCCTCCTGGGAGACAGTCTCGTGTATTTCACACCAGCCCAGGGTGATCTTGAACTTCTGTCCCTATAGCTTCCATTGCAGACAGCTGGAATTACAAGTTTGTCACACCACATCTGGCTTACATGGTGCTGGGAATAGAACCCAGGGTTTAATGCATGGAGGGGAAGCGGCCCTACCCAGTGAACTTCTCTGTTCCCAGCTACCCAACTCCACTGTTGTTGGTGTTCTTCAACCCCCTTTAAACAGCAGAATTAATTTCTCCTTCCTGTGTGCGCAGTAGTTCCATCTTCTGTAATTATAATTTAGAGTGTGTTCAGCTGAAACCGATTTAACTGAGGGTGGTGAGAAAATCCCAACTCCAGCATAGCAAAGCAATAGCGGGAAGAAGTTTCAGTCTTGTTCAAGAGATGATGGTGCGGGTTGGAGAGAAATGGCTCAGCGGTTAGGAACACAGGCTGTTCTTGCAAAAGACCTGAGTTTGAATGCCAGTGCCCATGTCAAAAGCTCACCCTCACCTATACCTCCAGCGCCAGGGGGATTTGACGTCTCTGGCCTCCACAGGCACCTGAACACTTTGGGGGGGGGGGGGGTTGGGGCTGATGGGGCGGGATTGGGAGGGTGGAGGTTGGAGTGGGGGCGGGGAACTGGGGGGTTGGGAGTAGGAGGTGGAGAGGTTGGGTCTGGGAACACGTGCTCAGGAAAGTCTGACGGAGGGAAATCGCGAAACTAAGGAGGGACAGGGTTTGGCTTCTTGAACCTCGTCTCCTTGCCTCAGCACGTCTATCTTTGAGGCAAATGAGGAATCTGAGCTGAAAACAGAAAGTGCTAGCTCTAAAGATAAGAGCTCAGACCTTCCAAGGGCCGAGGGTCGAGGTGGGAGTGAATGCGGAAGTTCGAGAGGGCAAAAAGGAACGTCTTTCCTTCAGTGAATGTCCGCGAAGAGCTCAGTAAGAGACTGGAGGTCACGCACAAATGCTCCCTGCCATGGATGTGGGAGAAGCACGTTGCTGTGTCCTAAGGGTTTCCTCAGAATTTACTGATCACTTATGGAGAACTTACGACTCGAGTTGTGCTTCTCCTACATAGCGCTTTGTTTAATTTTCCCAGATGCATTTCAGAGGGTTTTATTAGCCTCTCTTTGTTTTATAGAGGAAGGAAACTCACACAGGGGTAAGCGATTGAGCCAGTGTTTTGATTAGTCCTGGCAGGCTTCAGTTTCATTTCCTTGGTTCTTTATATTAAGAGGCTCCTGAGAGCGCGGGTATGGAATTGGTTAGGAAGACATGGCATAACTCAGTTTAAATGACAAAGAATATATAGGAGGAAATAAAAAAGATTGGGAAGAAATGAAAATCTGACACATGAACTAAAAAGGATAACAAATGTAAGATGCAGAACACGGAAGTGAAAATGGTGTAAATGTGCGCTAAGGATATGATCATACACTTTGTACTTTATATAGCTTTAGCTTATGCAAAAAATAACAAAGTTAGTTTTAGAAATCAAAAATAAGAGCTATAGGTTTGCACCAGTGGTTATTTGCACTTTTTGCTTGGAACATTACCTCTTTATATGTTGATCTTAAGTTTACATCTTGAACCTCACGGTCCCTTCCTAAACTCTATGTTTAAGTATCCAAGCCCGCATAACAGCTCACAACAGTCTATAACTCCAGCCAGCTCCAGGGGGTCAGATGCCCTCTTCTGGCCTCTATGGGTACTGCATGCACGTGCAAGTACACACACACATCTGTGTGCCATGTGCATATATATATGCACATATATGCAAAACAAAATGACCATACACATAGAATAAAAATAATTCTCAAACCAATTTAACAACAACAAGAAGGAACCTGATGTGTTGTGACAGCATGTGGGGATGTGGAAATGAAACCCAAACAGCATGCCCATGCCCAGAACAGGGCCCTAGACTACTTACCCCTCTGCCTTCCTCCTCTTCCGACCTCACTATCTGTTGTAGCTTAACTGTCAGGTCAACACAGCCCAGCATCTTCTCAGAGGAAGGCGGCCACCAAGGAATTGTCTAGATCAGACTGGCCTTGTCTGTGTCTGTGTGGTGTAGAAGGGGCCAGCCACTATGGGCAGCACCATCCCTAGGCTGGTGGTCCCGGGCTATCAGTAAGTGGCATTCCTCTGCAGTCTCTGCTTCAAGTTTCTGCTTGGAGTTTTGCCCTGACTCCTCTCAAAGATGGACTGTGACCTAGAAGTGTCCCTTCCTACCCCGAATTGCTTCTGGTCAGAGTACTTGATGGCTCTGCAGACAGAATACTTCTAAAAGGGCCTCATCTCTGCCCCTGTCCCAGTTGTTATTCCTGTCCACACCCCTCTCTCTCACCCAGGATGCTGTCGGACCCTCCTAACTGCTCTCGCTGCTTGGGCTTCTGTCTCTTATGGCTCATTTCCAACACTGTGGCCAATAGACGTTTTCAACATACTGAACCAACCAGACTGCTATTCTTCCTAAGACTCCAAGTAGCTTGTCATTTTACCAGTATGGCAATAAGAACATACAGTATTTACCAAGGGCCCAAAATAGTCTAAGTGCTTTATAAAATTATCCAGCCATGACAAAAATTCATGATGTGAAATAAGTTATTTTTCAATATTTATTTTAATTATTTTTTTAAAAATTGTTTTCAAGACAGAGTTTCCCTGTAGCTTTGGAGCCTGTCCTGGAACTAGCTCTTATAGACCAGGCTGGCCTTGAACTCACAGAGATCTGCCTGCCTCTGCCTCCTGAGTGTTGGGATTAAAGCCGTGCGCCACCACCACTCGGCTATTTTCAAAAGTTTTACTATCTTATGTGTATAGGTATTTTACCTGCGTGTATGTCTGCGCACCACATGTATGCCTGGTCCCTGCAGAGGCCAGAAGATTCCCAGAACTGGAGTTACAGACAGTTGTGTGCTATCATGTGTGGTGCTGAGAATTGAGTCCAGGTCCTCCGGAAGAGCAGCCAGTGCTCTTAACTGCTGAGCCATCTCTCCACCCCCATTCTTTATTTTTTATATCATTTTTCTGTTACTATCAAAAATCTAGATGAGAAGAATGATGTATTTGTTTTCATGGCTTTAGTTCTAGAATAACTTCTTAAATAAAAGCATTCAATAATATCAAGGAAAACATTTACTGCAGAGAAAGAAAACATACAAACTGATTTCAAATACAGCTCAAATAAATGTCTTTTAGTATGATTAAATGCGTGTTGCTTTAGTCAAGACCCACGAATGTCAGTTATTTTCATTAAAGATGGTTTCCAAGAACAAAATCTGCCTGTCTTCGTGATTTTCCTTCCCTTTGGTACCAGGCACCCGCCAGCCAGGCTCACAGCTCTGTTCTGTCACTTCCTGGGGCAGCATGAACAGACTCATCTCAGAGAGGAAACCATGCCAGATCAAAAATGAAGTGAAAAGCCTTCGGCGAACACGCGTGAGAGTTATGGAGCGTGGAAAATGAAATTACTCCAAACATTAGAAAACAAGCTATCCCGGCTCTCGGACGGTGTGGGAAAACTGAACAAAAACTTGCTGAGTTTCTAGCTCCAATTTGATATTCTTTAAAAGGTGGGCTAAGTTCAGGTGGTGGTGCACATACTTTTAATCCCAATACTCTGGGAGCAGGAGAGGCGGATCTCTGAGTTATACAGAGAAACTGTGTCATGTCGTAGAAGAAAAAAAAATAAAGAAAGGAAGGAAGGAAGGAAGGAAAAAAGAAAGGAAGGAAAAAGAAAGAAAGAAAGAAAGGAAGAAAGAAAGGAAGGAAGGAAGGAAGTGCTTGGCAAATATGTACAATTCAAATATAAAAACTGCCATTCTGATGTACATTCCTTCCTCTCACACCTTTATAATAAGGTGAGATGAATTGGAAGTCTCCAGATAGGAAAGGGTAATTGTCACCCAGCCACTAGCCACACAGACACGAGAACTTGTGTAGAAATTGTTTACATAATGCAATTTGTTTTCACATATTATTCAACATGAACGAATAAAAAGAATCTTTCATTGTGATTTACAACATTCAGATTGACTATGAACACTACAAAAAACATTTGAAGAGAGTTTTGTCTGTGTGTGCATGTGTCTTTGCCTGTGTAGGTGTATGAGTCTACATGCGTGCGTCCGTGTTTGTGTATCTTGGTCTGTATAGGTGTGTATGTGTCCGTGTGTCTTTTCCTGTGTAGGTGTGTGTGTCTCTGTGTGTGTGTGTGTGTGATTGTGTGTTTTGCCTATGTAGGTATGACTGTGTCTGTGTGTCTCTGCCTGTGGAGGTGTGTGTGTGTGTGTGTGTATTTGTGTGTAGGTGCCTGAGGAAACTACGGGAGGACATCTGATCTCTAGGATCTGCGGAATGCAGCAGTTGGGAGCTGGGAAGCCAACTAACACAGGTCCTCTACAAGAACATCAAGTGTTCTTAACTGCTGAACCATCTCTTCTGCCCTGGTAAATTTGGAGTCAACTTTCAAGTAATGTAACACTTGTTAGACCTAAGGGGGGAAACAACAATTCCACGATAGTCAGGTTGAGCAAGCTTCTATTTAGTCGCCTTCCTCTCCCAAAGCGGGGATTTTGGAAAGCAGCTTTTGCAGTCCCTTTTATGGGGAAGGGTCAGAGTTGGTAGAAAACAACTCTCTAGATAATCAGCTGTTAGCGCCGGGGCAGGGGAATGGGCTCTCAGAGATCCAGGCCGCCTGTGTTGCAAGTTTGACAGAAAGTAACTGTTGGGATAAACCGGCTATTACAAAGGAGGCAATAAAGGTAAGCACAAGAATACTTTAAGTAGAAGGGGAGACATTACTGTGTCTGGGAAGATACATTTCCATAAGGCAAAGGGCAATCAGATATCACAGGCTCAGGGATTTAGCAAGGCAAGGGGTGGGCATACATCATGGGGTCACAAGTTCACTGTAGGCTGGAAAACATGGCTTGAGGATTCATTAGACTCCGGAAGCAGAAAGTTGTCTTGTAAGATAAAGAGACTTAATAACAGTGTATAACAATGTGACTCCTGTTTGGGCTTTGCACACTCCCTTTAATTCAAGGTTGGCCATTCTGAATTATTTAAATTGGATGCACACAGCTTTAGTATTATGTTGATATTTCAAGCTAACTAAATTATTTTCCAAAAAGTAATGTTTTGCCAGTATATATGTTCATAGTCAAGGAAAATAATTTTTGGTACTTTATTCATCTCCTGCAAGTTTTTACAGTATGCCTGTGGCCTACTAGACGTGAAGAACTGTTTTCAGTTGTAGACTACAAACTTGAAGTAGATCAAACACACTCACAGGCTATGTCCTGCTGGAGGTTGCTGTTAGTGTTGGTGAGCATAAAACACATGGCAGACTTCAAAAACTTAGTTCCAAAGATTATAACATATTATACCTCAATAATTTTTCAATTGGTTATTCTAATATTTTTGACAGAATGGGACACAAAATATTTCATTAACTACACATTTATGTTTTTAAACTCTTGTTTTAAAAATCTTTTCTAACATAGTACTAAAAATTTGAAATTACATGTGTGACTTGCATCATGGTGTTTTATTTTTGCTATGCAGCATTGTTCTGGGTTAATTTAGGGCTGTGGTCACACAAAATTTTAACTATTCTAAAAGATAATGGGTTAATTTAACGTAATAACCACTGACTTTGAAGACACCTTTTCTTCTGTGACAATAGGATCTAACTAAATTGGGAATGAAGACTAATCTGAGCTTAAAGCAAGGCTTCTCATGTCCTGTGTTGAGTCTATTGACACCTTCAGTCTTCTGTGAAGCTGTTGTGCTGGTCAGACCAAGCAGACAATGTCCTCAGCACAATGCTGGGTACTTAATTGTCACTGAAGTGGTTGCTACAAATCGGTGGGAGGAACTGGATTAAGAAGTGGCCAAGGAGCTGGAGAGATGGCTCAGTGGTTAAGAGCATTGCCTGCTCTTCCAAAGGTCCTGCGTTCAATTCCCGGCAACCACTTGGTGGCTCACAACCATCTGTAATGAGGTCTGGTGCCCTCTTCTGGACTGTAGACATATACACAGACAGAATATTATATACATAATAAGTAAATAAATATAAATATAAAAAAATTAAAAAAAAAGAAGTGGCCAAAGGAACAGAACGGTGGCTGGATTGCTCAGACAAGATGGGATATTAATATTATCAACATTGAATTCAAAGGGTAGCACCTTACTTGACAGTCAGTTCAAAACTGACCCCAGCAAGAAGGCTAAAGATGCAAGAACCCCCAATCCCTACCTTTCGGGGAGCAAAGAAAAAAACTAAATCGGGGGGGGGATAATGAATTCGATTTTCAATATATGCAGCATATTGTGGCTCAGTTGCTCACTGATTTCCACAAAGTAGACATTGGGGAGGGGGAGGTACAACAGGGGCTTGCTCGTTTTCATTATTAATTCATAAAATCCAGTCTTACAAAACTGGATTTGTAAGACTAAACTTTTAGTGTTTTGCTGTACCGGGCCTCGTACATGCGAAACAAGTGCCTTACCAAACAATCTAGATCTCAGGAAGGCCACGTGTGTAGAAATGAGTCAAGCTAGACTACAGATGGACTTACGGCCAGTAGATAAAAGCCAGCATTTCTTAGGGATGCGTGAAATGGGCCTTCCACCCCCCCCCCCACCACACACACACATACACACACACAGGAACCGTTTCCTTCGCCTCTGGAAGAAGGGGCATGTGGCTCTTTATGTGGTTACATGTCAAAGTCCGCGCTGGTCTCTGGATTCCCTCAGTGTCCCGTCCCCACCCCACGCCCTCAGCGCCCATAAGCGTTATCTCTTGCTATCTTCACTATTTCTCCACTCTGCTTCTTTAGCCCTGGCCCGTCCAGTCTCCTGCTTTCTCTCTCTGCTCTGGACCCGTCCAGATGCCTCTGGATATTCCCTCTTCCTTTCCACAATAAAACCCTTCCACCTAATAATGGAGCGGCCATTGTGGCAGATTCTTTACTGAGCCTCCTCACATACATGAAATATATGTTTTTGCAGAAATATATCTTATTTGACTTATTTATTTGGGGGTCACTATGTGAATGTGTAAAGTCAGAGGACCCTTTGCAGAGTCTGTTCTCTCCTTCCAATATATGGGTCTCTGGAAGCAAACTCAGGTTGTCAGGCTTGGCAGCAAGCGCCTTTACCTGCTGAGTCATTGTAAATGTTCCAGCGACCAGGGGAAAGGTGTCCTTGGCAGTTGGGAGCTGAGGAATAAGATAAACAAATCTCACAGGAGGGATTGGGAGGGGAAATCCCAGAAGGGTGGCTGCCTCTGCCCAGGAGAGAAGCAGCAGAGAGTAACACAAATAATAAAAACCCAGAGACAGAAATTGGGGTTCAACCCGAAGACCAGAAAAGCAAAGCAATCAAGCCACTAGAGAAGTCTTGACTCTACCAAAGCTAAGTTAGCGCAGACTAAGCCTCTCTCTCCTCTCATTTTATATTCCCTCTAGTGCTGGGATTAAAGGTGTGACTCCCTAGTGCTGGGATTAAAGTTGTGAGGCACCACCACCTGGATTTGTTTCTGTGTTGATCTTGTGTAGCCCAGGGTGGCCTTGAACTCACAGACATCCTTCTGCCTCAGTCTCCCAAATTTTGGGATTAAAAGGTGTGTGCCACCACTGCCTGACCTCTAGTGGCTTTAGCTTTGCTTCTGGTCTTCAGGCAAGATTTATTGATCAAAATACAAATCAAATAATATACCACTACAGCAAGAGAACCAAGCAGAAGATAGGATTATGTAGCGTTTCTAGGTTTCTTGGGGGATGAGGGGCGGAGGGGGTGGGGAGGGAGGTTAGTTTTCCAGGGTGATTTGGGATTGGAGGAATTATGTGGCTTGATCTTGGGGCAGGCTCGGGGATTGGTGAGAATTTTTTCTGTAGGGCGGGGCCTGGCCACTCTCCCACCACAGAGGGCTGGGAATGGCCTTTATAGCCTTTAGGGAATGGCCATTATGACAGTCTGGGGGCAGGGCCTAGCCACTGGGGTGCCACAGGGGGGTGCCACAAGCTGTCCCTGCCGCCCAAGTCGTGTAAATAGCCGACATTCATCTCGTTGTGGAATTTTCATGCCCAATTCACTATACTTTGTTCTATAGTAAACTGCCCTCCCTTTCCGCCTGCCGTGAGCCTGGCTCATTTCTTCTTTCCCACGCAGGCAACTGGCTTCTGCTTTCAGAGCATTTTTTTTTTAATATTTATTTATTTATTTATCATGTATACAATATTCTGTCTGTATGCCTGCAGGCCAGAAGAGGGCACCAGACCTCATTACAGATGGTTGTGAGCCACCATGTGGTTGCTGGGAATTGAACTCAGGACCTTTGGAAGAGCAGGCAATGCTCTTAACCTCTGAGCCATCTCTCCAGCCCCAGAGCATGTGTTTTTCACACCCCCTTCCCCCCATCCTCTTTCTAGTTTCATGACCTACACACACACACACACACACACACACACACTCTGCATTGAAGAAGTCATGGGTTTTTCTTTTCGAGTCTGACTGTGTTTAACATACTGACTTCCTGTTCCACTTATCTTCCTGTTCACTTTTATCACCAAGTAAAACCCTTCAGGTACGCATACCATACCATAATTTCTTCATCCATTCATCTGGTGACGGACACACTGGCTGCCTCCATTTCCTGGCTGTAATGAATAAAGCAGCAATAAACATGGAGGCCTGTGTATGCCAGGGATGGTGACTAGGAGTAGTACAAGCTTAAGCTTTCTGAGAAATTCCCAAACTCATTTCTACAATGATTGCACCAATGCGATTTTTTTTTGTTATTCGTGTAACATTTAAATGCAAATTTCACTTTCCTTTGCTAGTAATATATTTGATATATTTTCTCAAATAATTAAAAACACTCGTTAAAAAGGGGTGTGATAAACATTTGTTACTTTTTTTTGTATTTAATATTTTGATAAAACATACAGCTTTATAAGAAAACGAAAATCACCAAACTTAACTCAGGAAAAAAAAAGTCCACTGGACAAATAGTAAAAATAAAAGAATTTGAAAATATAAAACCAAATAATTGTAATTGAAAATATTTCTAAAGATAGAGAATAAGCAATTCAGTTTTTCACTTGCTTGAAGAAATGAGTTCGTTAGACTAACATGCTTCTGAAAGTTACACCAGCGTTACATATGCTCAGAAGGAGAAGTGAAAAGGTCAGTAATGGGAAAGGGGAGCCTGACTGGCAAAAACAGCGGTACATAAGATAAATCTGTGTAAAACCGCACAGGGCCAAGTTCAAATCCAGCTTCGAAGTTTCTATTCTTCGTCGTCCCATCCACAGCTATGAAGTGTTCATTAACAATACTTAAAGTAAATCTGCTGCTGAAGAACGGCACGAAGTTCCTGCATGCCACACAGGAAGCATTCCACAGAACATCGTTCATACTGAAACCCCAGGTTTCTGCTGAGGGAACCCCAGAAATGCCTCCCATCCCCTATGCCGGTGAGAAGACTAGTGAACTTCAAATGTCAAAAAAAGACATTGAAAACAATTACTGTTGATTAAGTTTTGTGTACGGAAGAGAGTGGGAATGCAGATCTAAGCCCAGGTGCCCAAGGAAGCCAAACGCATTTTGGCGCCCTGGAGCTGGAGTTACAGGTGATTGTGAGCTAACCCACCTGGGTGCTGAGAAACCAACAGGTCTCTAAGAGCAGCTCGGGTTCTTTAAGTCCTACCCGCTGGAGACTTGAGAAAGGAGACTTCAGTGAGACTTAAATCCCGGTCTCTGTACACGAATTCAGGGAGCTGACCAGACTGAGCTAAAGTTAGACCCCGATTTCTTTCCTGGCCCCAAAAGACACCATCTAGGGGCAGGTAAATAGTTACAGTTGAGAAAACCGAGTTTACGCTACAGGGTCACTTTATTTTGAGGGTTCCAAGCCTCCGCCCCACTTCTCAGTTTCCCGCTATCCTAAGGGACGTGAGTCTTCAATATTTTCCCTCTGGAGAGCGCACGCCACGAGTCAGCCCTTCCCAGGTCTAGAGGTCGCAAGTGGGGACGGAACCACGCATCGTCAGCTTTCGGCCTGGCACCCAGAGACAAGCAAAAAAAAAAAAAAAAAAAAAATCATAGCCTATACACAGAGGCTAACAGCACTCAGCAAGCATACCGCATCACGTTGCCCATCGGCGGGCGGAGCCAATGGCCCACTGCTCCAATGAGAACGTGCTCTCACGCGGCCCGATTTACATGTGCTACAATCAAGCAACTATCCTCCTGCGATAACCTAGCCCGGGGTTAAGAACCCTCTTCCAGCCCCTATGCAAGTATCCCCAGCTCCTTTCTTGATGCTTTGGGGGCCCTGAAAAGGGCCTTTGGGTTGGGGTGTTGGTGCAAGAGACCGAAGGTCCGAAGCCGGTAGTAGCACTTAGCCGCCGAAGCCATAAAGAGTACGGCCCTGGCGCTTGAGCGCGTAGACCACATCCATAGCCGTGACCGTCTTGCGCTTGGCGTGCTCGGTGTAGGTGACGGCGTCCCGGATCACATTCTCCAGGAACACTTTGAGGACACCACGAGTCTCCTCGTAGATGAGCCCGGAGATGCGCTTGACGCCGCCGCGCCGAGCCAAGCGCCGGATGGCAGGCTTGGTAATGCCCTGGATGTTATCTCGCAGGACCTTGCGGTGTCGCTTGGCGCCGCCTTTCCCGAGTCCTTTGCCGCCTTTGCCACGTCCAGACATGGTGAAATAGCGGAGAGAGTTGAAACGAGAGAAAACTGTCCTACAGGAGTCAAGCAAGAGCCTTATATTGGCTGGGAGCGGACCTGTTTGAAAACAGCAAGCAATGGGCGGAGCTCTAGGCGCCGCCCCCTGACTCTTTACTCCTGACTGCGTTAGCTCCAAGACTTTTTGTTACCCTCAAATCTGAAAATCCTTAGCATATTTGAGAACTTAAAGGATATAAGTTTTTTTTTAATTTTTCTCTTCTTTAGTGCAAATAAAAAGGCCGCATCATGCTTGCTATCTTCAGCACCTTCTGAGTCATTTTCTCTGCAGAATGCTTATCCTTAGACTACTGCAAAGTAGTGTGGAAATGGATAGACGCTAGCACTTACTAGCCCTTACGTTAAAGCAGTTTACATTTTCATGTGTGGGCCTTTGGAGTGGATGGTCATTTTCTTTTGTGACCACGCTAATACTCCCCTCTTCACTTCCTGTCCTTATTCGATTGTTTTTCTGCAGTGTGTGGGTTTTTCTGCTTCTGCCGGACAAACACATTAGTATTTTCTTTTCAACCAGCTGTCCGTTTCGATAGTTACTTAGCTCAGCTACTGGAACGTGCCACTTCGATAAGCTTGCGTCTCATAGCTTGCATTTAAAACTTAACAGTTCTCGCCAGGTGCAGTGACTCACATTTGTAATCACAGCAGTGTGGAGGGTGAGGCAGGAGGATTGCCACAAGCTGGAGGCCAACCTGAGCTGGACAGACTCAACTACATTTTACCCCTCTCTATTCAGAGGTCTTGTAAAGTTACACTTGTTTGAAACCTGACTTTGAATAGATTTTTTTTTTTTTATTGCAAATCCCCAAACCAGAAATGGGCTCTTTTGGTGGTGTGGTTTTTTTTTTTTTTTTTTTTTTCCTTTCTGAAACAGGGTTTCTCTGTTTGAACAGCCCCGACGGTCCGGGAACTCACCATGTAGACCAAATGACAGTCTCTGCCTCCCGAGCGCTCGGATGGAAGGTGTATGCCACCACCGCTCACGTGGTTTTTTTAAGACGGGACTTCCCTGAAGTTTACTGTGTTGAGATGACCGCAGGATTTAAGGGGGGAGGGGGGGGTCACCACACTTTCCCAGGTGTTTAACGAGCTTGTTGAGGACTGAGCATTTTAGTAAATTGTTGCTGGTCTGCAGTCTTGAAGATCAGCTTCCCAGCAGGAAAACTGTTTCCTAAAGTTTTTGTAAATGCTTTTAATCTACAGTGCTTTTCAATCTTCAGCGATCCCCATAACTCCAACAGTATTTGTTGTTGTTCTATCTGTTAAAGATTGAGCATGCAGGGCAGTGGTGGTGCACGTCTTTAATCCCAGCATTCAGGAGGCAGAAGCAGATGGATCTCTGTGAGCTTGAAGCCAGCCTGGTCTACAGAGCGAGTTTCAGGACAGCATGATTTTAAATCCTTAACTCTTTAGAAAATTCTTACATAAATAAGGCAAAGCTGCATCTAGAATACATTTTCAAACGCTGCTAAACCATGTCTCCAAAAAAGAAAAAAGAAAAAGAAAGAAAGGAAAGGACTTTTCTATGATGTAAGCACAAATTTAAGCTGGTTTACAGAAGTCATTCTAGTACTTTCTTGCCAAAACGGCACCAGAGGCTTCCATAGGCATTGACTCAGTATATACATAAATAGATACATACTGTATATTTATACATGTATATACCCGGACGCCCCCCCCTCTTTTTCTTTTTTATTTGCTCCCCTAAAGAAACCCCGCGGTGAAATTGCGTGTCTGTGTTTGTCTCCGCCGTACGTGTCTGTTCGTTTTGCGTGTTTACCCACACACTCTGCTGGCATCCCGTCAGCACCCCAGCACCCCTCCACCCATTTCTTAAAAAGAACAACATTTTGGCGAGCCAGCCAGGAGGATTTGCCCGCCCCAGACTTCCACCCAGGGCCGGAGTTTCGGCTTTAGGCGCCGTCCGGGACTCTGAGCTCCCTCCTGGGGCAGAATCAGGACTTGAGGATCTTCTCTACAACAACCCATGTGTTCCATCTATCTGGATGCAGCTTGCAGTATTTCACTACTTCCGCGTTCTTCCGCCGCAGCCATCTCCGACAACAACTAATCCGTGAGTCTGGGCCGCTGCGGGCCCTCTCCCCATTAGGCCTAAGAGACGTTCGATCCCTTCCTCCTCTTCTTCCCCCGTTTTTGGCCGATTGCCACCAACCCGTCCTTTTCCCTTCTACCCGCCCTCGGTTAACGCTGATTTCGCCTTATCCTTATTCTCTTTTCTTCCTTTTCTTCCTTCTCTCTCTCCTCCGGGCCTGCAATTGCAGGCACCTATCCGGCATTAAGCCTACCGGGGTCTCGCGTATACGCGGGACTACCTAAAATCCGGCTTTTTAGCCTAACCGGGACCGCGCGCACGACGCGCAGTTGCCTATTCTCCGGCTTGATCTTCTCCCTCCGCCCGGCTGGGGATTCTTTTCCCTATCGCTAGGCTAGAGTCGATTTTGCCTACTGAGGCCTCCGGAATTTTGGGGACGCCCTCATTCCGAGATTGCCGCGTTCACGGGCACCTCTCTTGTGCCCTATCCAGGCGAAATCTACCGTTTAACCAGGGAACCTAAAACCCTAAAACCCCTAAACCCATCTCCAAATTCTCCGCTTGGTCAACTCTCACGTTTTTCCACTATCAGGCGGCGGAAGCAATTAACAGTCAAAATGACGTCGGACTTCTCTCTGTCTCCCCCCGCCCAACCCCGCTTCCTCGGTTTTCCAGAGCACCCCCGCGATGCCTCTCAGATTCCAACCCCCCCCCTCCTGCAATCTCTAAGTTTCTCTTCCTTCCGCAGGTTCCAGACGCCAAAAGGAATCATTTAAGTCTCTTCCCCCGGGGAAGCCTCTAACCGGTCCATTTTTGCTCCCCACAGCGCAAACAGCTAGAGGTTTCCTTTTGGAAGCGTTGGATACGTGCCCCTGCTCTTGGACTCGGCAAATCCCAACTTCCCACGCAGGGACTGCCCCTTCCCGCCGAACACCTCAACTAATCGCTTCCTTTCCAGGTCCCCGATAAATTTCCCCCGTTTCAGAGCCGTAAGAGCCCCTCATGAATATTCATCCAACAGGTCTCACAAGCAGCGGGAGGCCTTTCCCGCCTCTGGCTGCAAAAAGCAGGCAGATTAAAGCACCTCCCCCGGGATATTGGGATATTCCAAAGCCTCCCTAATTGTTTACTCAAAAACACTCTCACCTAAGGACAACAGCCTCCTGCCAGCAGAGTTCAATTCCCCAGGATTTTCACACACCTTATTACCCTCAGACCCCAGTCTCCAGGTAAGGTAAAACGGACTAAGGGCACTTTAAAAGCCCCCATCAAGATGTCACAGGAACTCCATCTGGATTGGGTAAGACTTCTGCTCCTTGCCCTTCTCAGGCTTCGGGCTCTCCCAAAGGGCCCTTTCCCAAATGGCAGGGTCCTTTCAGAGTAATTCTTCTAACCCTCACAGCTGCCAAACTTTAAGGAATCCCCCA
The DNA here is from genome assembly GCA_963919715.1 of Microtus obscurus. NCBI lineage: Eukaryota > Metazoa > Chordata > Mammalia > Rodentia > Cricetidae > Microtus > Microtus obscurus. The sequence continues at coordinate 5,477,828 of CAWTZC010000453.1, read as the reverse complement.
TTGGATTCACCTCACACACCTCAAACCGGTTGTTTCCACCAACCCCTCATATACGGTGACCCAGACAGGGCCCTGCTGCACCTTAAATCCATTTCCACGGCTCAACTTAACCTTCCTATGCTAATATACCCCCCTTCAAATCCCTAACAGTTGTCGTTACAGATCATCAAATGGAAAGCCAAGGTCTTGGGCGGTAAGCAGACTATTACCTGACATAACATAAAAATCAGGTCAGTCATTGATTTTTCCCAAGACACTCTTTTAAGCTCCTGGAAGCGGACAAAAACAAGCGGATCACTAATGGGAATAAGTATCATCTCTTTGTCTTCTGCTCTGAATGTCGCCTCTTCTGTTCTCAGGCTGGGGCTCTCCCCTTTCTGCCTCCCCTTGCTCAGTCACAATTCACCTGTCACCCTCCCACAGAGTCACACAGTAGACCCCAACCTCCATTCTGAATCCTAAAGTATGCCCTGTTCGTTCTCTTGACACAGGCCATCACTTCTCCTTCCACTTCTCGTCATCTTCCCTCTACCGATAACCCCCTACCCCCCAATTTTTTCTTTACTAATGCAGCTCTTGCCTTCCAGCGCTTGTCACTGAAGCCAACAAGATCACCACACAGGACACCGGACGATTGACCATCCCAAGACGCCAGCGGACCACCGGTTACTCCCTGGACCCCTCAACGCTTAAAAACGCCAGCGGATCACCGGACACCCCCTAAACCCCACAACGCCCCAAAGCCAGCAGGAAGCAGTTACAAGAGACCGGGCGACGCCCCCTATTCCCTACCCCCCCCCCCCAATTTTTTTTAATTAACCAAAGATGGTCCCTCCTTGGGAATCTCAGTCCCAGAATCCTCCAACAGGACGGATGTGTGTGTGTGTGTGTGTGTGTGTGTGTAACCTGTTACATGCTCACGGACATTAGTGTATCAAAGTCAGCTGACAGGTGGTAAAGGCAGAATTCTGAGGAAGCTGTCTGGCTCCGTGATGACCGATCACGTTTATGGTGGCAATACATACATTGCTCAGATTTAAATAGGTGTATTTGAGACCCCAGCTGTTTATTCATCAGTGTGCTAGGCCATAAAGACATACATAAATACATGTAAGCACCGCTTTTCCTCATGTGTGTGTGTGTGTGTGTGTGTGTGTGTGTGTATGCTTGTGTTTTGTGTTTGGGACCGGATCCTCTGTAGCTAACGATGACATTGAACTGCTCCTCCTGTTTGTACCTCCTCAATATTAAGATCACAAGCAGCGCCCCCACTTCACTGTTAACTTTTTCAGTAAAATCGTAATTAGAATAGGAAGAGGTTAAATTTGTGATCTTTTAGTTAAACGGCATTTTACTTAACGTTTGACATTACATCAGTTGTGTAATTTTTTAAAAATGTGGTAAATTGAACTACCTCAGTGAATCAGTGGAAGGCAATTAAATAATTATTAATTAAATAAAAAACACCTTATTTTATTTCAGATGCCACGGGCCTAGAACAAGTCAAAGCAGTCTTCCTCCAGCGCTGGGTCTATTTTAGAGTATTCTACAGTCTTGGTGGAACACTGGTCGACGACCTCCATCTCCAATTTCTGGATTATAGCCGTGTACTAAATGCAGGGTTTCCTAAATTCCTCTTTTTTCCTTCCCGCTCTCCCTCCCTTCCTATCAGGCCGATCTGGATCTCAGAATAGCTAAGGCTGACCTCAAGCTTCTGGCAATCCTCCTGCTTCGGCTACCCTAGTGCTGGGATTTCAGACAGGAATCATCCATTTTCCTCCCTTTCCTGCAGTCAACTCCAATCGGACTGGGAAAACCTGTTAACTATGTAAATTAGGACTAGGAATTTGCGCTTTTGATTGGGCCGCATCTGGGAAGGCGGGCGCTCTGCTCGGGCGAGCTGATTGGGAGCGGCCCCTGCCCGTCACAGGCGGCAGCGGCTGCAGAGTTCGGCGAGGTAGTTCCGGAGTGGCGCACGGCGTCCCGGAACTGAGCCGGCCGGTGTTTGGAGCTCGGGGCGCGGGGTCGAGCATGTCGGGGCGAGGCAAGCAGGGCGGCAAGGTGCGCGCCAAAGCCAAGTCGCGTTCGTCGCGCGCGGGCCTGCAGTTCCCCGTGGGCCGCGTTCACCGGCTGCTGCGCAAGGGAAACTACGCGGAGCGCGTGGGCGCGGGCGCCCCGGTCTACCTGGCGGCCGTGCTGGAGTACCTGACGGCCGAGATCCTGGAGCTGGCGGGCAACGCGGCGCGCGACAACAAGAAGACGCGCATCATCCCGCGCCACCTGCAGCTGGCCATCCGCAACGACGAGGAGCTCAACAAGCTGCTGGGCCGTGTGACCATCGCGCAGGGCGGCGTCCTGCCCAACATCCAGGCGGTGCTGTTGCCCAAGAAGACGGAGAGCCAGAAGGTGAAGAGCAAGTAAACCCGACGGGTGCAGAGCCCACCGCAGCCCGCAATAAAGTCGGTGAAAAGCGAGTAATCCGGAGAGCTGTGTAGTCGCGGGACCGACGGGGTGCTGGGTGGGGACGCGTCCCGGGCTTGAGGCCATGTGGGAGCCTGAGGGGACCCAGTGGCTGGGTTGGGAGCTCCCCCTTGAATCACAGTGGGCAGGAGAAGCGGAGATGTGCGGGGGAGGCTACTCTGGAGTTAACTTTGCCCAACCCAGAGAGGAGTGGTAGGAGAGGTGTTTCGAGCTATGCGCAAGAAGTTGCCTCGCTGGCCATATTTACAAAGGTTGAGCCACTTGGAGAAGACGAGAACGTAGAGACCTTGACAGGTGCTAGTAATTTAAGATCGATAGTCTTCTGAGCAAATAGAAGTACGTACTCATAATCTGAATACCAGCCGTCTTCAGCTCAGTTTCTATAAAATGAAGTAATTTGCAATACGGAAGTGAGTCATGAAGTTTGCTCCCTCGACGGTATTGCATAACAGCGGGGCCCTCGGTCTTTAGTTAGGTTTAGCAGCTTTTAAAATTCTCTACTCTTGCTGCTCATAGATGGCACCTGCCACCCCTGCACTTGGGAGTAGAGCGTCATTCGTGGCTAGTGAGTTCGGGCCCGTTCCTGACCCACATTACGAATATGCCCCAAAATATATACATACATTTTCCCCTTAAGTTTTATCTTTATGTCTTTTCCAGCATTGCCCCTGGAAAGTAGCTTGCTTTTACTTAAAATTAAACCCTGCTTTTAGGGATAACGCTCCTAGAGTCTGGAGCCCCGTTTCCCAATTAGCTCTAGAGTTGTGTAATGGCCCGGTAAGGAGAGGAAGGTCACGTGAGTTAAGAGAGCAAGAGAAACCCACAGGTCTCTGGAAATGCTGCTCTTCCCTTGGCCGTTCCATTCCATCCTCAGCAACTCATTCTGCCTACAGGACCCACAAAAACCACCCCAGAGTAGGTTTCATTCGGCTTCATTTTTTTCCTGGGAGTCAGAATTGAAGTCTTCGTCTTCATTTGCAGTGCCTGGCCCATTTCCCCCTTTCCCCTGTGTTGACTGGCTGTCTACACCATCTGCTAGTATCGGGTGGGGAGAGGAGAGCTGGGAGTGAGGCCAGCTAGGTTGTCACTGTCCTGAAAACCATATTTCCCCCCTTTTCATGGTTCCCGAAGACAGGAAAAAGGACAAATAAATAATACATTACAAACTGGTGTCTGAGTATTTGTCTCTGCTGTTTGTCAAATGACTACTCTCTTCTTCGTGGTCAAAAAGATCGGGTCACACACTTCTCAGAAAAGAGCACATTGCTCCCTCTGACACCTGAGAACAGACTCCAGGGGCATCATGGGCAATGTCAGGAGGCGAGGTAAGCTTTTCAAACTACCTGTGAGGAGGACTGAGATGACTTTAGTACCACATGTTAGCATTAGATGCTTACATTGGGAAGTGCCATCTACAAGGACTAAGGGTTTGCCCTTGTGACCTAAATTATAGGTAAACATGAGTAGGGAAGATGTGATCCAATACCTACTCAGCTGTGGGACATGGAGGACAGGGATAGAGGTGTGGCCACCCGAGTGTAGCTTAGTAACGGGGTGTCCTTATAAAAGCATAAGGCAACACAAGGCTGTACCCCTGAAGAAAAATAGTCGCTTGTAAATCCTAGGGAGAGGGGAGGATGAGACCTTGAGACCTTGTCCCCACAATCATGAGCTGCTTAAATCTTGGGGTGAAAGGTGGGGTCTTGAGCCCAACAGTGACAAAGTTGGTGGGTCCTATCTTGTGCAGGTCTGCAGGTTATCACAAGTGCTCAGAGTTGACCAGGGCAGGTCCTTTGTCATGCCTGGAGGACAGCTTTTCCCAGCGGTAGGGGTTTTAAAGACTTGTAGCCAGGTGTGGTTTACAACTCTGACTCCATCACTTGGGACTGCACAGGGAGACTGTCTCAAAACAGTAAAACTCACTTGTTAGAATTAGTAGTGGGTACATGGTGGCTCACAACCATCTGTAATGAGATCTGGCGCCCTCCTCTGGCGTGCGGGCATACATGGAGGCAGAATATTGTCTACATAATAAATCTTAAAGAATTAGCTGTGGGTGATACCACTTAGAGCCAATATGTAGTCGCCCTCCTCTGTCCATGAGTTCCACATTTACAGACTCAAACGTGTAGCTTTTAAGTGCTAGTTTGACATTTGAGTCTAATTTACTGAAGATATGAGGAGGTATCTGGGACTTGATTCCTGAAGAAATAAGAGCAAAGGTAATCTAGCCCATCTGTCTCATGATTCTTCCCATGAGAAGCGCTCCTGGAAGAGCAAGAGACAAGATGATGACTGTCCCCATTTTCACCCAACCTTTGCTACCCCTGCTGCAGAGATACTCAAAATCCTTTCAAATACTTGTGTTCTTCACCATTTCTGATGAGAGTTTTAAATTGGAATGAGCTATTATCAGAAACAACTCTGCAAACAATACAGCCTGTGGTCCTAGATAATGTTCCTGAGGCTGATTTAAAAGGCCAGTGTATTAGGCAAGAGACGGTACAAGGGCCAGTCCATCACTTCTGGTGTGGCTGAGGCCAGACTTGGGCTAGCATACGGTGCTTGCTTTTCCTTACACACTGATACTTCTGCAGAGAAGTGCCGTTCAGTGGGGCACGGTGCAGTGTGACCAAGGTTTGTCCTGTTACCCTACAGGGCCCATTCTGATCTTTGGATCCCAGAGAACTGGTCTGTTCAGTTTTGGAGTTCTACAATGAAAAGGTTTACCCCGTGATTTAGTGTCTAGATGTAAACGTCACATGAGTTTACCCTGTGACTGGTGTGCTGTGAGCTCCACAAAGCCGGTACTGGCAAGGGCAAATGCTATGGTAATTAAGAACTTAAACTTGATAGAATGGGACTTAGGTTCTGGCATAGTTACTTCTCTACCTCTGGGACACCATGACCAAGGCAACTTAAAGAAGAAAGCATTTAATTTGGGGTTTGCTTACTTACAGCTTCTGAGGGTGACTCCATAACCATCATAGTGGGGAACAAGGTCGCAGGCAGGGAGGCAGGGTGCTGGCTCAGTAGCTGAGAATTACTTCTGATCCACCAGCAGGAGGAGGCAGAGAGAGGCTGGGCCTGGTTGACATGGGGTTTTGAGATTTCAAATCCCAAGCGACACACCTCCAACAAGACCTCACCTAATCCTTCCCAGAAACATTTCTGCCAGACACAACGCATTTAAATATCTGAGGCTGTGGGGCCATTGCCATTTGAACCACCAACAGTCAGAATGCTCCTCAATTGCCTGGCTTGGAAACACTATTTCCAGCTCATTTAAAACTATGAAGTGGTTTCTATTTTCTGTGGATTGAAGGGAAGCAGGAAGAATTGAAAGAAGCTCAAGAGAGTGAGGTAGCTAAGGGAAGTGACAAGCCTCCGAAGCCCCTCTTCAGGGTTAAATAAGCTGCACACAGTGGGGGATATAGGGAGGCTTGGTCACTTGGACTGGCTTGTCAACTTGACACAGCTAGTGCTGTCTGCGAGGAGGAACTGCAATTGAGAAAATGCCTCCATTAGATTGGCCTGTGTGGGGCATTTGCTTGCTTACTGGTTGGTGTGGAAGGAAGGGCCCAACCCACTGTGGGCAGTGATAACCCTTTCAGGTCTGGGGAGGAATATGAAAGACAGCTGAAAGTAAGCCATCACTCTTCCGGGGCCTCTGCCTCAGTTTCCGGCCTTGAGTTCCTGCCCCATCTTCCCTTCAAGATGGACTGTGAGCGGTTAAGACAAACCATTTCTTGCCCAGGTTGCTTTTGGCCGTCGTGTTGACCACAGCAACAGAAAGCAAACAGGGAACCAGCGGTTGGTGGCACTCGGGAGGCAGAGGCAGGCGGATCTCTGTGAGTTCGAGGCCAGCCTGGTCCAGGACAGTCCCCAAAACTAGAGAAACCTTGTCGGGGGGGGGTGGTCAGCAAACAGGGTCACCTCAGTAAACTCACTGGTTTTTCAACCTGAAGTGGATGGAGATGGAGTACTTTCTTCGGTCTGTCTGCTCTTTCTCCATTATTTTCTCCTGCCTGTTCCTTTCTCCTTCCCACTCTCTGCTGGCTGGAGTCACCAGACAAACAAGACCAAACAAACCTGGTCTTTTACTTTAAAAGAAAAAGAAAGACAGGAAGGAAGGAAGGAAGGAAGGAAGGAAGGAAGGAAGGAAGGAAGGAAGGAAGGAAGGAAGGAAGGAAGGCAGACTGTGTCTCCAGGTAACGTTAATAGTTGGCTCAGTGGGTTTGAGGAGGATCTGGTAATGTGAATGAGGCCGGTTTCCGACGTGGTGGGATGAGCCTGTGATCCATCTACTCCACAGCGGTGACGTACGCAGAGCAAGCTTGTGAAGCCACAGAAGCAATTAAGACCATGACAAGAAACCAGATCAGAACTGTTGGCCTTCTCTGCCTTTCTGCAGATGGACCTGATGGAGTGGTGAGGCTTTATGACTACACTTGCAGTACAACTAGCAACACATTGGGAGATGTTTTGATAATCAAAAGCTTCCTTATATAGCCATTAACAGAAATCTCTCCCAATTAGAATATTAAAATAACCAGACTCAGACCAAATTCTGGGGCGCATGTCTATTTATGCAGAAATGTACTTACCATGCTAACTGGATAATTGTTTCAGTCCTGTATTGAAGTGACCAAATTCACTGTTGGCTTTTCTTGATTACACTAAAATCCCAAACCAAACGGATTACTTAGTGTTTTGTCAGGATTTGTCTTCATCTGTCTAACAAAGCCAGACACACCAAGCCTCAGAGAACCTAAAACCCAGAGAACTCAACTCTGGGGAAGCATTAAGCCTTAGCACAGCACAAATCATCCCTTTAACGCTGTAGGATTTGCATGGGATGCAGTGGGCACAGCGGAGTGCCTAGCAACACAACGTGTGGGAGTCACATGAGCCCTGTCTCAATGTTAGAGTCAACTGGTAGAAACCCCTGCCAGTCTTCACCAGAATGCCAACAGTTCCCAAAGTTCTCCTATCTGCTTTCTATTGGCGTGGTAAAACACATGACCAGGGCAACTTACGATGGAGTGTATTTTGGCTTCCAGTTGCAGAGGGACAGGGACCAGCATGGCAACAGGAGCAGCAAGCTGAGAGTTTACATCTTGAAACAAAGCACAAAGAACATCTGGAAAGGGGAATCCTAGCCTGTCTCCATGACATACTTCCTCCAACAAAGCCAGACCCCCAACCTCCCCCAAACAGCACCACTAACTGGGGAAAAGAGTGTTCGATGTCAAGAGCCTCTGTGGCCATTCTTACTCAACCACTACAACCATAGTCCCGAGGGTCTTGAGCAGTATCTCAGCAGTCAAAGTGGAGACATTGTTCACACCTCTGAATTTCTGGGGAGCCAGTATAGTCTTGAAGGAACTCTTCCTCTTTATCCCTTTCTATTTTAAAGTTTCTTTTTACAGTTTCTAACAAAATTCATTCTCGTTCTGCATGGGATACAGCGGTTCCTGAGAACCAATGCTGTAAATGCACTGTTTCTGCCCACAACCCAGGAACTGTTCACATCACCATCAACACAGAATATATCTTGGTATGGAACATTTTATTTCTCCATGAAATATTCAGAGGTTAGGTCGTGGGAAATAACTTTAATCCGAGAATTGTACATTTTTCTTTCCACATATTCTGCTTTGAAATAGGAAATGACATTGTAATACATTTCACTACAAGTAAAATATTACAAAATATTTACAGAAAAATATTAAAAATAACTCAAACACAAAAGTCAAGATGAAATAAACCTTCTTCCCCCCAGAAATCTCTACTCCAATGCCCACAGCAGAGTCAAACAAATAACTAAGACCTCTCTGATATAATTCCAAAATGGAAAGGGGGAGAAAGGGGCTGAAATGGTGGCGTCAAAGGGAACGGGTGTCAGCAGCAGAGCTTCCTGTCCTGGTCTACATAAAGAAACGCCCTGTGCAGGGACCACAGCAAGGCAAATGCCAGGAGGCCCCGGACTGAAGCTGGAAAACCCGACGGTGGACACTGCTCTTCACTATGTCTAACAAGAGCCCCTTGTTCCACAGACCGGTGCTCGCGGCAGCAGCCTGTCCCGGCACAAGAAGCGGTCACAGCAGCCCCTCCATCTCTTTCATAAAGGCTTCATAAACATCGTCCTTAGTTTGTACTGAGACAGGAACAGAAGGACCAGATCTTGGGGCTGCTTTGGCAACAGGCACAGCAGAGTCATCCTCTGACCTTCTTTGGGGAACAGCAGTAGCCCCCTTATTCTCCCGGCGCACTCTCAGTGCAGTGGGCACAAACCGTGTGACCTCAGCCTTGGGATTGGTGATCTGGGGCTTGGCACTGATGGTCGCTGTGGCTTTCTTCTCGATGGTGGCTGCACTTGCATCATCCGCCTTCGGTCGCTGAATGAGGCTGGGTGGGGCACTCAACACCCCTGGGTTGGGCAAGGGAGCTGGTGGGAAAAGCCCAGGGGGGGCAGGTCCGAGAGGAGGCACCAAGGGTGGGCGCATCATGCCGGGACGAGGAGGAGGGATACCTAAATGAAGAGGCAGACAGAACGAGTATAAGAACTAATGGCATTTAATTGCCACTAATGATGTCTGAACATGGGCTGATACTGTTCCTTAAGCAGGTAATTTACAGGAAATAAAATAAACTTACAGAACCTGTTATGTGAAAGGCATATTTCTGACAGGAAAGAACAGGATACTGTAAAAGAATGTTCACCTTTAGTCTGTAGCACCACGCTCACAAGCTTTCTTCCTGCAAATACTGTCCTATTTATCAGCTGACAAACTGGTTTCAGAAATGATTTCCAATCTGGCCGTCCCAGGATGCCCCTGGCTGTCTAGTGTGAGGGTATTAAGGTCAAGTGGGTTGATCCCCCTGCACTAGTGACTTCTAATCACTCCCAGAGTGAACAAGGAACAGTCTTAGTTCTGGCTCATTAACTGGAAATGGAACAAGAGACTAGAACTATGATCTATTTCATTAGAGTTCACAAACTTCTGACAGTCACAGCATGTACATACCCCACATTAGATTTTTACTTTTTAAATTATTTTTAAATAGCTGGGTGTTGTGACACACATCATTTTTTTTTTAAAAAAATAGTTTATTCTTATTTAATGTGCATTGGGGTTTACCTGCATGTGTCTGTGTGAGGGTGTCAGATCTGGGAGTTATAAACAGTTGTGAGCTGCCATGTGGGTGCTGGGAATTGAACCTGGGTCCTCTAGAAAAGCAGTCAGTGCTCTTAACTGCTGAGCCATCTCTCCAGCCCCCACTGATTTTTACTTACTTTTTTTTTTTAAATTATTGAGTTTATTCAATTTATTTTTACATGTGAGTATTTAGCCTGCATATTTAAGTGTGCACCACACGAATGCTTGGTGCCTGTGGAGGTCAGAAGATGGTATCAGATCTCCTGGAAGTGGAGTTGCAGACAGTTGTGAACCACCATGTGGGGACTGGGACTCGAACCTAGGACCTCTGGAAGAGCAGCCAGTGATCTTAACCACTGAACCACCTCCCCAGTCCCAGATTTTTACTTTCTTCTCAAGCTATTTAAGAGTGAATATTAAGTAGCAAACCACACCAAATCCAAACTGCTGACTATCTAAACTCAGTTACTCTACATAGCACCAAGACAAGAAATTTTCAGATTGAAGTAGAACATTCAGTGCAGTAAAGCATAATGTGGTCATACTACAAGCCCACAATGAAATCTGTAGGTCTAAGTTAGACAATGGGACAATGGGTAAAGAGGAAGGAACCTCCCTTGTGATTTGAGCTTGAAGATGGTAATTTTGGAGATCCATGATGCACAACTCTAGCTGTACTCAGCAAAACTTCTCAGACAGAGAACCTTTGCAAAGTGGTCATTTGCTTGGGGAAGTCCCAAGTGACGAGTGGAAAAAAACTGTAAATGCCCACTGGAGAACACACACCCGTGTGACCCACTGGAAGACGCCCTCAAAGTCCCCCAGGTGCCAGTGCACCCCTGAGCACAAAGGCCAGGGCTAGCTTCTGCTATAGAAACTGAAAACTTTACCTGGAGGTGCAGGAGGAGGTAGCCTTGGGGGGGGTCCTCGAGGAGGGGGTCCTGGGGGAAGACCTGGAGGTGGACCTGGGGGAGGGCCAGGAGGTCGACCTGGCGGTGGTCCTGGAGGTAAAAGTCGTGGTAAAGGCCCTCGGATTCCTGGCATTCCAGGTGGTCTCAGGAATGGAGGAGCCCCTGAAAGGAGAAAACAATGTCAAACAAATAATGTTGGGGAATAAAAGCAACGCACATAATCATTATATTCAGAAGTTAGATCACTTCATAAACACAAAAGAAGAATTATATAAAATTCATTCAACAAGTGTTTGAGCACTAGAAAAGGGCATCACATCTGTTACAGATCTATCCACATTTGATACAGATCTTATCCTCTACTGCATGAGATAGCAATCATTGAGACCAATGTACAACTGGGCTAGCCTATCGCTTTAAGGGAATAAAGGAAGAACAATTATGTTCACGCATTCAGCTTACATAATCAGAAACAAAAGACGCTAAAAAAAAGCTTTGGCCAAAGAGAGGCAACCTTCAGAACTCTAAGCTACCAGCAATGCTCACAGAACAGAACACAACACTTTTCATTCTCTTTGAGCGTCCTTGATGGCTTAAGAGAGTGTAACCAGGAGCAAACAGAAGACATCAGTACTGCTGACACACGGCAGTCTGGGTGAACAATTTCATTTCCTATTGTGGGGAGCTTACCTGGAGGTGGCCCAGGAGGGAGGCCTGTAGGTGGCCCAGGAGGCCGTAAGGGTGGGGCAGGAGGTGGTCCAAGAGGCGGTGGTCCCGGCATGGGAGGTGCTTGTATCTGGGAAGGAGGGACAGACTGCGGAGGAGCCTGCTGCTGTGAAGGGGCAGCAGATGTGCCATCCGAGTGGGAGTCCTCTTTATGCTGCTTCTGTGATTGCTTCTCCGCTTCAGAATCCTCAGAGTCGTCGTCATCATCATCCTCAGAAAACTCCTCCACTTCCCGTCCTTCCTCAGGGATCTCCTGACCTGAATGAAAATTGTAAAATAGGTAAACAGAGGTGACTTGTGTTGTGGGATAATCTTTTTGTACACCATGAAGATGTGTCGCTTGGATTGGTTTAATAAAAAGCTGAACAGTTAACAGCTAGGCAGAGAGGATGCCAGCCAGAGGAAGCAAGACATGAAGGAGGAGAGTTAACAGCCAGAGCCACATGGCAGGACATGGATGAGTAGAAATACGTTAATTTAAGTTGTAATAGCTAGTTAGAAATAAGCCTAAGGTATTTCATAATTAACAATATGTCTCTGTGTCATGATTTGGGAGCCGGCTGATGGGACAGAGAAAGACTAGCTATAGACTTGAGCTTTATGGCTTGGAGATCAGCGACTAAACACACTATAGCTGGGTGTGGCGGTGCATATCCTTGATTCCAGCACTTGGGAGGCAGGGGCAAGCTGATCTCTGATTTTATGATCAGCTTGGCATACAGAGTGAGTTTCAGGATGACCAGGGCTACATAACAGACTCTCTCTCCCCAAACCAAATGAGTAAATACATTATTTAAATACACAACAACCAAATAGTATTCTGTTCCTCTGTAACTAGTGTAGCAGCATGAGCCCAGGCTGTTAGAATGAGACAGACTTGGAATTAAATGTTATTCAGGGCTGGCAAGATGGTTTGCCACTGAACCTGACATTCAGAATTCAATCTGTGGGACTCATGGGTAACTGCAGAGAAACAGACTCCCACAAGCTGTCCTCCAACCTCCATGTACCAGTTCGAGAACATATGTGGCACCCGGAACTAGTCGTTTCCACAGCTTACTGGCAGTGAAACTCTGGGCAGACTACCAAATGGCTGCACACCTTCAGTTTGATAGAATACAGAGCATGACTTACTTCAGAGCTGCTGACTAAACATGGAAGAATGTATGCTAAGCAAGTGGCACAGAGAATGCTAGAGAACATTCGTCCTTGCTTCTCACCTGCCATCCGAAGCATCATGGCTTGAAGAGGAGTCAGCTCCTTCATGTTCTTCTTCTTCTTCCTTGATTTTCCAGGCATATCAGCAAATCGGACACTCAGACCTGAACGGTCAAAGAAGGAAATGAAATTAACAAGAATCATCAAAATTCAGTAAAAATGTTCACTACAATGAAGACACTACAAATAGTAAGATTGACTATAACCCATAACAAAAGAGAAATGCAGAGAGACATATTAAAGATAATCAATGCTGTGCTAATTGGTGGCATGCATACTAAGGTGATTTAAAACTTAACAGATTTTGAAACTGTCAGGACACTCAAAAATGTATTTATAAACTGAATTAGCCAATGCAATTTTAAGCCCAAAATGGAAACTAAAACAGTAAAGATATGTCTTAAAACAACAATTTTTGCTGGGTAGTGGTGGCACACACCTTTAATACCAGCACTCAGGAGGCAGAAGCAGGTGGATCACTGTGAGTTCGAGGCCAGCCTGCTTACAAGAGCTAGTTCCAGGACAGAGAAAGCCTGCCTTGAAAAAAACAAAACAAAACAAAACAACAAAAACAAAACAAAAACAGTTTTCTTCAGCAAGTCAGTCAAACATTAAGTCACAAGAAAGACAAAAGCTGTCCAACTCATGAAAGCGCCATCCCACTAACCCAAGTCTACCTTGTTAATCAACATAGACTATAAGGTGTACCAGAAGGGCAAGGTGGTTCAGCACTAGAAAATCAGCAATGTAATGGATGATAATAGACCACCTAAAAGGTGGGGAAATCTTAGTAATAACCTATCAGAAGCTTAAAAATTATTATTACTCCTTAACACCACCAGTCCCATCACAACGTAAACTAGAAATAGAAAGACTTCGCACCCCGACAGAGACTACTGACTGAACACTGTTAAACATTACACTTTCTATGGGAGACAAGTTTTAGTTTATCTTGTAGTTTTGTTGCCCAGAAAAAAAATGGCTTGAATATAGTAAAAGCAATAAATGTTAAACAAAAAACTAGACAGCTGAGACAGGCATTTGAGGAACATACTAAATATTAAAAAAAAAAACAGGCTGGTGGCACCTGTCTTTATTGCAGTTCTCAGCAGTTGAGCGAGTCTGAGGCCAGTTTGGTCTACATAGTGAGTTCTTATGCAAGCCAGCTACAGTAAGACCCTGTTCCGACAATCCACCCCACCCACCACCACCCCCGCCAATAAAAACCCATCAGTAATAGCTGGCAGCAGCAGAAGAGACTATGTAGACTTGTAGTGAAACACAGACCACGGGGTTCTAGTGCCTCTTTCCTTTCTAAGACCAATTTCTACTCCAGAGTCATCTATAATCTTATATATAATGTCAGGTTCATTCTATCACCATTTGTGATAGAATTTTTGATAGCAATCATGATTAAGAAACATTAGGAAAAATCAAAAAATACTATGGCTCAATGGTTAAGAGCACTTCTGCAATACTGAGGGGCCTGGAAAATTCAGTTCTAAGAGATCTAATATCATCTTCTGACCTCCAGGAGCACTGACAGGCTCGTCTGCACACCGATGTGCACAGGTAGGTACTCTCTCTCTCTGTCACTCACTCTTTAAAATGAAAAAAGCTGGGATGAGCATTTGTTGTATGTATAAATACAAATATAATACACGGACACTACACTGCAGATCACATCAACAGTCCCCAAAGAAGCTCCCAGCTCCTGGGGTTTCACAGAGCTGGTGTGCTCTTTGAACTGCTTGGTACCTAAAACACAATGCTTAAAATTTTGACAAAATATAACACACTGTATAAAACTGGGGACACAGGGCAACAGAATGTAATTAGCATCCACCCATCAAAGTCCTAGGTTTACTACCAAGCACCACACACACAAAAACCAAACGAAACCAAATCAACAAAAAACCCAAACCTTTCTGAAAGATGCTCATAGTTGATCCAGAGAATAGTTATTCTATTATACATGCAGTGTTTGCTAAATTAGGTGCTTTTCTCAACGAAGACAAGACACCAAGGGTAATGAATAAACATTTTAAAAGAAAATATAGGCCTGAGATGCTAAATTACAGATACATCTGAATTGCAATTATGACCCTGGTTAATATATCACACCATTAACATAGAAAATCTACAAAGTTTCCAGTGTAGGTATTTCAATAAGCTAACTTAAAACATGACTACTGTCCTACAGCATGTTCGTTTCCTATAACATGTTCGCGATAGTACGTGCTAGCAACTTCATGGTGCTAAATACTTATATTTTGTGGACTTTCTTGTATGTACTTTTCCTCTTAAACTATATGTACATTTCCTCACAAATATCTCTTCAGAATAATGCATCAAAACTTTTCAAACTATCAGGACAAATGGCCAGGTATGGGGGCTTATATAACATTGGAGGGTGAAGCAGGATAATCACCATGACTTTGAGGCCAGCTTAAATAACAGTGACACTTGTGGCAAAACCAAACCAAACCAAACCAAACTGGGCTTAAAAGCTGGTCCTGACTGGCTCTCAGGAAATAAAGGCACTTGTCACCAAGTCTAACTACTTGAGTTGAATTACCAGGACAGGGCAGATTGAGAGAACCAACTGTGACCTCCACGTATGTGCCCTGGCATGCATGTGCACTCATGGGTGCACACACAAAAATATACAAATAAATGTAAAGTAATAATAAACCACATAGATACCACTTTAAATTAAAAAACAGAAAAGCGTGCTGTAACTTTGATTCTGCATTTGGGCTGAGCCGTGTCCTAGTCTCACGTGGCACGTCAGCCTGTACGTACCTGACTTCTTCTCCTCAGGGTTGTCTCGCTCACTGTCATCACGGTGCCCGAACTCATCCCCCTCACTGTCGGCATCAGATCTGTCGGTGTCACTGTCGTCAGTGCTGTCATCGTGCTTATCCTGATCCATGTCCTCAGGATAGCCATCGTCTTCACTGGTGCTGGACACGTCATCGTCATGACCTCGCTGAGCTGAAGACGGAAATAGAACAAGGAACAAGTTGTCTAGTTGGCTTTTCCAGTACCCGGAAAGACAAAATGATGCTAGTTTTAACTCAATACAACATGAAATGTCAGCTACCACGTACTATGATGATATTTTCATTGGGTACTTATTTCAAATCCTTTTTTGTTTTCCTGTAAGAAGTTCAAACACGCTGTATTCTACAATTATGTGTACAGTCACACGCACAATCAGTAATTCTGGTCAGCTGACAACACAACTAGCAAGAGCTAGCTATTCAGGTCTTAAGGGATGTATAGTGACATCTCCGTGTAAGGAAGGTGCTCTCATTGGGCAGATCTGACGAATTATCCACGGGGATACACAGCAGTAAATACATGGTATCCTTGCTTATTTCCTATGTTCTACTTGTGGCGAATATGTTAAGTATGGCCAACATGGAAACAATACTGAGGACACAAAAGTAAAAACCCCGTCCCTTCATACCAAGTTCTGGACTATACAACATGTCTTCATCTCGTCTACGTGGGGGAAGATCTAGAGCAAAACCCACTTTACGGCCATACATCTGCATAACTTGAGGAGGAGGTGGGCCAGGTGGAGGGCCCGGTGGCTTTCTGCCAGGAGGCAAACGTGGGACGCCATGTCCGAGGAGTGGAAGAATAGAAACTGCCCGAGTTGGAGGCCTGTAAAGAGAACTTGACAGTGTTATCTCCATCTACAGCAGTAGTGAGACTGTTTAATTCTCCTCAGAAGTCTAAGGTGCGTGCATGCGTGTGCTCCCCCGCCCCCCCTCCCCCCACCTACCAGCATCCCTTAAATGTCTCACTATACTCGCTGTGGCACCTCACAATCAAACACTGCAGCTGATAGAGCTTCCTTACCCATAAGCCGAGGTTTTCTTAAGGATGGAGGGTGGCTGGGCACCAGGAAGTGGGATGTCCTGGATCAAGATGTTGGACGGAGCATGCGGCATGTCTGGCAAAGGGATGCTCTCTACTTCCACATGCTGAGCATTCTGCAACACAGAAACCCAGTGATATGGACCAAGTCAAACAGCCCCAAGAACCGTGAGTCCTCTGAATTTGTTTTCCAACTAACACAAATATCATGGAAAATAGCTGAACGCCTCGAGTCAAAACTACTGAAGGACTGAAAGACATCTTGCTGTAGGAATTCCTGCAGCCAGTAGCCGCTTGGGCGAGCCCCATATACTATACATGCTGATGTAAGCATGCGTATGTCTGCTCTCTCTTTCAGCTTTGGCAGTTGGTTGCTGTTCCCTTTTCGAGCAGAGCATTGGATCTGAGTCTATCCCTAAATAAATATCCCTCTATTATATTCAATTCTAAACTAGTGTGGGATTTCTTTTAAGCGTCCTTCTTCAAAATCTATCATTTCTTTTTCAAGAACCCAAATATAGCTTATCCTTTCTTTTATAATCCCTATAACCAGCTGATTCTTTCTTGATTTTAAAGAAACGCTGTTGCGGGAGGTCCTTCCGCTCCTCCAGCCTATAGTTGCTGAGATGCCATCCCATTGGGGCGTGGTCTTTCTCCCTTTAAAAAGGGTCTACTTCCCTCTGCTCTCTCTCTTCACTTCCTGCTCCGCTGGCGACTAGACTCCCTTCCTGGTCGGGCAGGGCAGAGGGCTGTTGTCTGGGATGGTGATCTGTAAGATTTTTCCCCTTTAAATAAATACCACCCTATTAATCATAATTCCAAACTGGTGTGGCATTGTTCGTGACTTACGCCTTCAAAACCCAACCAAAGTGGCAGGGCTACTATAATACTTTGGACAGTAACACGCATCTATTAACAGAGAGTATATATTGTCTCTAAAATCCATCTGCCTTTCTTGGGATTTTGTCCTGTGCTGTTGGAAACATGCCATCTACTTTACAAAAACCATTCCATTTGGGTTTTTGATTTTCTATACCAATAAATGGAAATTGACAATAAACTGTAAAAGCTTACACAACTGATCATATCCCACCCTTCCTCAATTAATTTCTGACACCTCATGGTCAGCCAGGGTTAATAGACCTGGTTTTGCCCACTTTGGATGTATATACACATGGAGCAGTAACTGAAAGAAGCAACATGACGAGGCTGGGGCCTCATCCACCTTCTTTCAGACAGTCTAGAAGCTCAGGCAAGGAGTAAAGGTATGCACCACCATGTCTGACTCACTGTTACTAATTTTTATCATGTGTTGTTTCTCTTTATCATCAATAGATTTACTGTTACATATAATTTATCTAAATTTGTTAGAGAACAAGGTGCACACTTAACTTTAAAAACTGCAAAAAAGAAGAGACCGAGAATGATCAACGCCCCGTTAGCTTCAAGAGCAAACTACAACCCATTTTGGTCCTCTCTCAAGAGCACCTTACCTTAACAGCATCAAAATATTGGCTCAGCTGAGCCCTCTTCTGTTCATATTCTACTTCTAATTTTCTCAGTTCTTTGTAAATATCTGGATTTTCTTTTTCATAAAGTCGTAGAATTCGCTCGAAGGTTTCCCGCAGCTTTTTACGCTTGTCTTTCAGTACTTTCTCATTTAACTGTGGCTGTTGCACTGGGTTGAACTCTGGGAGAAAAGTAGATTATAGAACTGAAAAATTAAAAACAAAGAGCTACTTCAACAGCAACCTTCTTCTAACAAACTAGATTCAGATACCACCATTTCATTTGGGAGTCCTCTGTGCTAAGAGGGACAGACCCCCAGTCCTGCCAATCCCATCCTCCTCTGCAGACTCACAAACTAGCAGGCGGTCACCCGAGCTGCATGAAAGTCCTCTCTTGAACTGGGAATGAAAGAGCGGCTTTCCCACTCTCTGCTGCGATGCTATGGCCGTGTCACCCAGCTACCCTCACTGCACACACACCGTCTACTTCTACCCTGGGCGCTGTTCACTACTGTGTGCTGGAGCAGAACAGACACAGACAGTGCTCAGCCTTCTGGGCTTCCTCCTGGAGGCAGCTTTATAGGGATATCTCAATTATGAAAGCCAATGCACACTTTTCGATTTTAATTAGTTTAGATTTTTATAAATGGAACTAGGACCCCGATGATTAGATTTTTTTCCCTTTTCTTGAAGTAGCAGTTGAATTAAATTCTTTTCCTAAATCTTCTATAACCTGAAGATTTACTCACATCTAGAAGATATATTACTGCAACATTCCCAGTGACTAAGAATTTGTCTTTTCTTACTCTATTTACAATGGCAAAGGGAAAATATAATTAAATCTGAACAATTATAAAGTGAGTTGGCCAGACTAGGACTTTGTTACCTAATAACAGTAATTAATTCCAACTGAATGATGGCTTCTTTCTTCAGGATATATGATCTCCAGCTAGAAATAGATCTTATCTTTTCACTTTATTTCCATAACATTAAAAAACATGGTATCCGGTGCTATCGGGTTGCTGTTTCCTTAGGCCAACGCTGCTCGCTGCTGTGCACAACATACTATTACACCTGCTATTAAATCTGGCCTTTCCATACACTCTTACCCATCTCATCCAATTTCTCCATGTCCCGGATAATCTGTTTGGGATCTTTCATCTTCAGCACCGCAGCTCGGACCATCATGCGCTGTTTTTTGTTCTTAGGAAAACAAAAGAGAAAACCAGTGAGAGGCTGGATGCTCGGGACATCTTTTACTTCAACTTGCCTCGCGAATCTGAGAATAATTTCACATTTCCCTTGGTTTCACGTGTTTAAACCACCAGAAACAGCTATGAGATTTCATGTTCTCAACAATGTTTAGACTTTACTAAAAAGATCTGCCTTTTTAGGAAGTAATTCCATCAACCCAATTAGACAGCAACTACTAAAAGAAAATCTTATTTAAAAACAAAAAAATAAGAGTTGCAATTAAATTAAAAAAATACTATGCTGGACAGGGAAGTTTTTGAAAGATTCAAGACTAAAGAATAAAACAAAGGCATATTAGAGATTATAAAAGCCCCTCAATGCATTGAAGAGTTGATATCAAATGTTTACTCCTTTAAGTAGTCTGTCAAACTCAATAGCTAACAAGATACACAAAGATTTCCAGCAACATTTTTATTGGCATTCATTCAATAGCCTAATTTAACAAAGCAGCTACATTTTGATAAGTAGCAAAAATAATTTCTTTCTGAAGACAGGGTCTGATGTAGCAGGCTGGCCTTGAACTCCTGATACTCTTGACTATGCTCTCCACATTCCAAGTGCTGGGATTACAGGCACAAACTACCACCCTCACTTAAGAATTATTCTCAAAAGGCATTTTAAAATTTCATTTTTTATGAGTATGTGTTATGTGCATGCATGGGCATGTGTTTGTGGAGATCAGAACAGATGGTTGTGAGCCACCTAACACTGCTGCCAGGAATGGACTCAGAGCCTCTGCGAGAGCACTATGTGCTAGTCAACATCAAGCCATCACCCCAGCTCCAAAGCACTGTTTTAAACAGTCAATTGTCTGTTTTTTATTAGAAGTATAAAGCATCTTTTCTGGCATATAATTTGAAACATTATTTCATTCAAAAATCTCAATTAATACACAGAGTTCATCTAAATTTGTACCTTTTTCAGTTCTCTTTTCCGGGCTTCCTTTCCTAAAGAGAAGGGAAGAGACATGTAACGCACGTCTTCAGTATCAGCATTTACTATCCATACGACAACACACACACACACACACACACACTTTTCTCCTGAGGATTCCCTAAGCAATGTGGGTTATGTGACAACAGCAGAGGCTCCGACCTGTCGACAGCTGTAGCACCTCAAACCCTCACACCCCCAATGCCAAAATGTGTGTTTTCACAGAGATAACTGAACCACAAGGAGAAAGAGTCTCAAATACCAATCACTTAAACTCACGTTTAAAACCTCCAATACAAAAGATGAGCCAATTTCATCTTGCAAATCAACCAAGTTCAACAAAGAAACATGGTTTTAACTGACTTACATTCTCAACAATTTAGTCATGTGAATTAATTTTAATAAGAATTCAACATGACTTTACCCAACTCACTCCTACCAATGCTTAAGCCACAGTGAAATATTCTCTGCAGTTTTTAACTCTTCTACTTCATCATTCCACACTAATGGTACTTACGAGCTTGGTCTGTGGGGTTCATAAACTTCCCACTCTTGGTGGAGGATGTTGATCTCCGTCCCATGTTGACAATTTATATGATTTACTTCTTCATTAAAAAAAAAAAAAACAACAAAACACCTGCAATTAAAAAAAAAAAAAGAACAATTTCAGTTTTCCTGTATGTTTAAAATGTCTTCCTTTTTTGGAATTTTCATCAATTTCTGGAAAGAAATATCCCTTTGATTATTTTGTGAGAACCTGCTCTTTCTTTAATTCTGAATGTATTACATAGCTTTACCTTTGCTGACCACAGAAAAGCTAACGTCTGTATTAGTCAAGGCAATGAGATATTAACTCACTATTTAACACTTTGCTATGCACTATATAGCACTGTCAGCTGAAAAGAATCAACTAGGAGTTTGCACTTGGATGTGGACTGATCCATAAGACTATCTCAAAGCAAAACAAAACTAACTAGAAAATGTCCTACCAATGGATACAAACCCCGAGTATAGGAAGTCATTAGTCTTTTCATACATCCCCCTTTAAACAGAGGGCGAAATCAAACACAAGTAGGGATGATGGATCTAGGCAGCGATTTACCTGTTTTAAGGTAACGAAAAGTGGCAGTCACAGTAGGAAAATATTTTCAGGGCTTTTATTTGTACCAGTCCTCCTTTCATTAAAAATGAATGAATGTTAACTTTCAAAATTTAACCTTTCCAATAATAAAAAGTAACAAATGTTTCCCGTTGAACCTATGTGACATTTGGCTAGGGGTACCTTCTTGTTGCTCCCCTTTGCACACTAAACAAATCTACTTTCTTTCTTTAAGAGGCACCTTTAAAGGTAAGGAATGAGGAGATCCTAAACTGAATTGAACAGATCCACAACTGTAACTCCTCTGGCTCCTTTAAGACCTTGTAGGCTTTAGTTAATGCTTTCGTGAAGTCACCAACTACCCAGCTCCCTGCTACTTTCTAGATGGTTTAGAACCGTTCGGTGGCGATTATTTCCTCAGAAAATGTTTCGTTATCGGAAAACAGGAGGTGCAGGATGATGGGAGGAAGAGAAGGGTACTGATTATAGAGAATTAGAAAAAAAACACGGATACAAGCTTTGATATTTTTGATCGTCTTTAGTGTTTCCCTTTTTGAAGTAGCCTCAGGTTCACGTTCTGACCTTTTTCCCCCTCCCACAACCGAAAACACAAGAGCCACGAGTCACTGAGAATTTTTACAAGGCTATCTGCCTTCGTCTACAAAAGCGACTCTCCTAAAAGCAGAAGCATCGGGGAGAGATCGGGTCAAAAGACCGGGGGGACCCGGAGAGCACACGCGCCGCGGGACCCCTCCAGGTCCACCGCCGAGGCCTCAACCGCAACTGCCGGCACCATAGCGACGGTTGACACCGACTCGAGCGGCCGGACGTCAACCCAGGCCGCTGGCCGACGCGCTCAGGAAGCGGACCTAACGGGCCGGGCCTGTCGGACGCCGCGCCAAGCCGGCCGGGCCCCGGAGCCCTCCAGCCCGCAGCTCCCGCGACCCCGGCCCGGCGGAGGAAGAGCGCGGCCCCCGGGCCCGGTGTCTCCGAGGCGGCCGCGCAGGCCCCGGAGAGAGTCGCGGGCGACGGAGCACTGCGATCGCGCACACTCACGCGACTGCGAGGCTCCCGGATCGGCGAGGCCGGGGAGCAGGCGGTCCCAGCCTACTTTCTGCGGTCGGGGCCTTCACCTCTGCCTCTCGGTCAACCACCCAGACCCCGCCATCTTGAAACCTCGCGCCCCTCCGCCATCCTTACGTCACTTCCTGTACCCACAGCCGACGCTCTCACCGCGTTGCTGAGGCCCGGGATCATAGAGAGGACACTACGACGCCAGGGCCAGAGTTGCTTCCGCTCCAATCCAACATCCGATTGGATAGCTGCCGGCCAAGAACCCGCCTCATTCCGAAGCATTGTAGATTGACACTGATATTGTCCAATAAGAATGAAAAGAAGGAAGCTGTTATTTGATTGGTCAGTTTTTTTTCTCTCTCGGACTTCCGACGTATTTCCGGAGGCTCCTTCTGTTGAGACGTCAGGTGCCGGTGCACCCGCTGGCGGAGCCGTGTTTTAGTTTTGTCCCTCGTGTTGAGTGTAAATGGATGAAAATTAGCTCCCGAGTAACACCGAACACCAGTCCTTTGGTGCCTGGCGCTCCTAGAAATTCAGTAATGGCTCATAAACACCCAGAACGCGTGGAACTGAAAAAAAAAAAGTCATTTCCTGGCGAGACTCACTAATAGATAAACTATACGAAAAAAAAATATTTTTAAAGAGAATCATAATACATGTTTTAGATTTTACAGAGGAGAAGTTGGTACGTAACAGTCCCATCTCTTCTGGTCTTTCCATCAGCCCAAAGTCCTTTATGATGTCATTACACGCTCGGAATAATTATTTCTCTCTAGTCTTCGTCCTTTCCTTCTTCATCCCCATTCCTTAAAACTCCTTTCCCCTTTCCCCTTAAAGGTAAGAATTTTAAACGAAATCTTTGTAAAGCTCTCATGCTTGGTTGTTTTTCAAGCTAATCTGAGCATCTTTTGCAGATAAAAGTTATAAGGGAATTTTCGATATCAGGTGTTTCGTAAGTATTGCGAGAGATGTATATTAATGTTTATAATGTGTCAAGTGTGTCCCATAACAGCGTTACGTCAGTTCCATATTTAAGCTTTGTTGTAGTAGAAAAAAATTAAAAGTTTGAAATAGGATACCTATGAAGCCGTGACTTGCCTATTTAATAAGTAGAACTCCCCCTCCCCATCCTACCTCATCGTCTTGACTGATGGAATTGCAGGCATGACCCGTGATGCTTGGGTGTCTTAGTAAATCTTTGTTTGATTACTCTTTGAATGTCAGCAAAGATCTTTGAATGTCATTCAAAACTTACAAATCGTGTAATAATAATAATAAATCTGAAGGTGACCCAAATTGTGATATATTGAAATTAATTCATAAAAGCAGCAATAAAATAAAAAGTAATACATTTGAAAAAGTCATATGGCTAGTTAAAATTTTTCAATTTGTAAGAGATTTTTGAAATACACTCAATGTTTTATTTTAATGTATCAATGTATTTTTGTACTTAAAAACAAAACAACTATAAGAAAGACATTCTCAGCATCAACAGTATAATAATTTTTGAAGTAGACTCTAAAATTGACTCAGTGGGAATTGTCAGTTGAAGGATTTAGAAAACAAATGCTGTATCTACAGAAATTGAGTTGTATCAGTAGGCCTCCATTGCCTCTGGCTGTTTCTAAAATTCCTAAAGGGCATGGAGTCTTCTTCCTCTCCCTAATATGTTTTATGCATGGATAGCTGGGATTTATTCTTGTTTGTGTGTTAGAATGTTCCAGAGTGTTACACTGCTGAAGTGATACATGACAGTTCGTCAATATTAGTTGCATTATAGAAACAAGTTTTATTATTTTGCTTTTTCCAAATCCACGCAGGCACGCTTTGTAATTAGTAGACACTGAGCGAGCTCCATTGCCTCCTTTCGTTCTTGAAGGAAATGTGGCTGCTTTGCTGTCCTTTCCAGTTTTCAGACAATTGGATTTAATCCAGTGAAAAAATATGGAAGCACTTCTAGCTCACCTGCAAGCCCATAGGTGTGTGTCCAGCCCGATGAGTATGTCTCGTTAGACCTACGTGACGGCTGGGACAGGTGATAGGCATGGTCTCTACATTTATGTGGGATGTTTGAGGACACTGATTGGGAACAAGGAAACAATTCTGTACCTGCTGCTCGGTGATGCATTTCTACCACATGGTTCTGACAGCAGGGGAAGAAAACGTCTGGCTAGAGACTCTCTCTTGAGGGTCTGGTACCACCGAGTTGGGCACTCACTGTTGTTCCAGAACCCAAACATTCCAAATCGTTTACTCCGTCTCTGTCCACATCAGAGGCGTATGGAAAATGAAGCTAGTTAAATAAGCATTGCAATGGAGGGGGAAGCAGAGGACTAGCCCAGTGGTAGAGACATGACTTCATCTTATCTGGCGCTTCACGGCACTGCTGACCTCAGTGATGGCGTGATGGTACCTCTCTGAGGCAGCCTTGAACTCCACCAGATGCTTCTCGTAGCTTCTGATGGCTGCTTGAAGCTGTGTCTTCTCCACTGCTCCCAAGATGGCTTGGATGATCATATCTATGCCAAGACTGAGCACAGCAATTCCAATGCTACCAAGGAGAGAAGTCCCAATGTGAGCTAGCACAGTGACCAGCTTGTTAATTATGCCAGTTGTGACATTTGAGCCCACGAGTTTAACAGCCACTGCACTGGCTGCAGACGTAGCTTCTCCCAGGATGACAGAAATGACCTTTTGCACAATCACTATCTTCTCTGTCTCCCTTTCCTTGATATCCTGAAGTTTCCTATAAAGCGTTGGCTCCAGTTTCTCTTTCAGTGCCTCATCAACCTTTTGCAGTTCCTTCTGGATTTTTGTCATGGCTTGGATAATGATGTCACAGTTTTCTTTGATGGTCCCATCTCTTTTCATTTCGATGAAGGCCAGCTTACAGCCCAAGTGGGTGTTCAGGACCCCTGCCAGCTTGTTGGTGACCTGGAAGCTGTCAGACAGGCAGTCCAGGAGCTGCTGGTGAAGACGGTTCACTTCCTGCCGCCTCCTTGGGTTTTCTGGGTAGAGGAAGTCACTCTGAGCCATATTGCAGCCACCGTCTCTGAAAAAGCAAGCAGAAATTGTCATAGAGTACCTGTGTGACTCTACCCAGGAGGCCTTCAAAGTAGCCACAGCTAAAGCTTTCCCTGAGAACTTACTTAGCAGGTTTGATTTACTTGTTTGTTTGAGATGAACTAGGTGTGAATTTCTGATCCTCCAGCCTCAGCCTCCCATAGCTGTGATTACAGGCCTGTGCCCCCTGCCTGCTTTTTTGTTTGTTTGTTTGTTTGTTTGTTTTTTTTTTGTTTTTCGAGACAGGGTTTCTCTGTGGTTTTGGAGCCTGTCCTGGAACTAGTTCTTGTAGACCAGGCTGGTCTCGAACTCACAGAGATCCGCCTGCCTCTGCCTCCCGAGTGCTGGGATTAAAGGCGTGCGCCACCACCGCCCGGCCCCTGCCTGCTTTATTCGGTGCTGGGGATCAAATGCAGAGCTTCATGCATGCTACACAAGCGTCCTGCAAAGGAGCTGAACCCTCACAGCCCTTCAGAGGTCAGCTCTCCACCTCTTCCTTAGTTACTTATTTCCCCAACCCCTAGCCACCACACTAAGTGTGTGGCTACCAGATATGTTTCTCAGGCACCTAGAGTTAAATCAATAGTATGAAGATCTCTGGGTTTACAGCAACACTGATATAAATTTAGTGGGTATGCATTTGATACTGTAAAATATTCACACCAGGACTGGCTAGGTGGCTTAGTGGGTACCAGTACTTGCTTTACAAACCTGCAAACCTGAGTTTGGACCCTGGAACCCACATGAGAGAGGAGAGAACTGACTCTTGGGAGGTATCCTCTGAGCTCTACATACCCGCCGTGACGTTCACCCACCCACCCACAACACCTCACCTCTCCCCAATAAATAATTTCAAAATTTAAAAAGGGAAATAAAATGTTAGCCTATTTTATACCTCTTCAGGCCAACTGTTTTTAAAACATAAGGACTATCAAAAATGATGCTCATGTAATATTAGAATCTTAAACAATTCTTCATGAGCCAGGCATGGTGGTGTATGCCTTTGACTCTGGCACTCTGGATGCAGAGGCAGGCAGATCGCTGTGAGTTTAAGACCAGCCTGCACTGCATAGCAAGTTCCAAGTCAGCCAGAGCAGTTCAGTGAAATCCTAGCTCAAAATACAAAAATTTCTCAGAATAAGAATATATTTTTAAGATGGTAGGTTGAACTATCATTTAAGGAGGAGGGGGACACCATACAAGGACAGGACAGTTATGATTATGTCTGGGACTCTCTTTGTAAAGCACACACATTAAATGATTTAGTATAGTCTATATTCATGTGGCCATTTGTTTTGTATGAAAAAGGGTCTCACATGTAGGCCAGGCTCATATGAATTCACTAGGAAGCCCAGTACAATCTCAAACTCACAGTGATCTCCTGCCTTTACCTCCTGAGTGCTGAGAGCAGCCACCACACTCTGTCCTCAGCCATTAAGACAGGCTAGAGTGAGTGTCTGAAGGAAGGTAATCTCACAAAAGCATTAGTAGCCAAAGCACACTGTAGAACAATACAGGTGACTTGGGGGGGGGGGGCTTTTTGTGCTTGTATTTGTGGCTCACAGCACCTTTTACTAGGAGAGGAAAACAATGATACTTTTTTGAGTTTATTTTACTGAAAAACTGGGCACAGAAAGAACAGCTATGCCAAATTAATGTGCATACTTCAAATAGGCTTTCTGTGTGCCTGGCACTTTGACATTCTGTTTAAGTCTACAATGGTTAGTTTTATAATTATGTGTATATGAGTGTTTTGTCTGCATGTATGCATGTCTGTGCATCATGTGTGTGCCTAGTGCCCTCTAAGGCCAGAAGAAGACACCGAATTCCCTAGAACTGAAGTTACAGACAGTTGTGAGCCTCCATGTGGGTGCTGGCAACTGAACTCAGGTTCTTTGGAAAGAGCATCCAGTGCTCTTAACCTCAGAGCCATCTCTTTAGCCCTGCTTTATATATAATATATAATGTGTATGTATGTATGTATATATATATATATATATGATATATATACATATGGTTTACCAAACAATCATTTCTCTGTTATCTGTGTTGTAAGTCTGTCTTCCTGTTTCTGTTTTACAAGGCAGGCAACTGACTACCAACTTACATTCTGATCTTGTTTGTTCTCGCATCTGTCCTTGTGTTTTTTTTTAAACTTTTTTTTAAGATTTATTTATTATGTATACAACATTCTGCCTCCATCATGTATGCCCACATGCCAGAAGAGGGCGCCAGATCTCATTACAGATAGTTGTGAGCCACCATGTGTTTGCTGGGAATTGAACTCATGACCTCTGGAAGAGCAGCCAGTGCTTTTATCCACTGAGCCATCTCTCCAGCCCTGTCCTTTTGTGTTAAAAGAACAATTAGCTTGTGTTCAGTGCACCAGAGCACACTTAGAAGAATTTGATGCTTTCTACCCTAACACTGAAACTAAAGCCAGCTAGCATCTTTGAACTGCTTTTGTTGTTTGTAGTTGGTGTTCGGTACAATTTCCAGGAGTGCTTTTCTTCAACCTAGCGAAATACAAAGAAGGAACTATTGGTGATGCCCCACTTCCGTGGTTTTTCTAGTCAGGCTAGGAAGTTAAGGCATTTATAACTACAGTGTCAAATTGAAAAAAAAATAGTTATGGGGCTGGAGAGATGGCTCAGTGGTTAAGAGCATTGCCTGCTCTTCCAAAGGTCCTGAGTTCAATTCCCGGCAACCACATGGTGGCTCACAACCATCTGTAATGAGGTCTGGTGCCCTCTTCTGGCCTGCAGACATACACACAGACAGAATATTGTATACATAATAAATAAATAAATATTTTTAAAAAAAATAGTTATACAAGATTTGTGTTTGACTTGTGTAAAGTCAATTTTTAAACGATTCCCACTTTTTATTTCTCTCTATTAGTATTGCCCTAGGTAGAGAGACACTGGGATCATTCAGGAAGGGTCACAGCTTGTGGGCTTTTAAACTGATCCCTTTAAATGTGTACATGATAGTTAAGACTCCTGTTGCTGCACAGAGGACCAAGAGTGGATAATGTGTGCTGCTTCCATTCTGGCTTTCAACTGTTTGCTTCTGAGTCTCAGTCTGGTTGCTGTACTCAGTGGAACAGAAGCCCTATAATTAGGCTTCTTAAAGCTCACTGATGCCTGCCGATGACACAATGCTGTCCATGCCCAAGAGGCATTCTGGGCCATACACTTACTACCTCTTTATTAAATTTTTGACAGTTACTTGCCTGGAGCCTGTTAAAGATCGTGGCATTACAAGGAGCCTCAGAGGTGAGTTTAACAGTTAACAGACTATGTAAGGCAGATTTGGGCTCTCATAAAATCTGAGTTATCACATAACCAGTGCTCGCTGTGAGTGAGAAAGTCCTGTTTGGGGGTTACTCTCCAGTTCTGCAGCCTGCTGTCACCTCAACTAAGCCAGAGTCTAGAGCCCTCCCACAGCCTGTTTGGGACTTGCTGGCCAGCAGGTGGAGCTCGTGGCTCCTGGGAGTCCCATCTCACCCATGCCTTTACTGATGCAGTTTTGCTGTGCTTGGTCTACGTCTGGGCTCTAGGGGGTTAAAATTTAGTTTGAGTGTTTGGTAGTAAAACAGGATTTTGAGTCCAAGAGTAGCTGTGCATAACTAACTCAATCACAGAATTTAAGAGGTAGAGGAAGGAGGATCAGGAGTTCAAGTTTAAGGTTGACCTCTGCTACACAGTGAGTCTAAGACCAACCTGAATTACCTGAGTCTGTCTCAAAGTGGGTGGGGTGGGGGAGAGATAAAAAAAAGAAAGGAATTAAGGTTAATTTCATGGTAATGTACAGGTGGTTTAATTTTACTGGAAAAGAGCCACATTACAAGAGAAAGGCTACTGCCTGTCAGAATTATTATTGTTATTTTTTTTTTTTTTTTGGTTTGGTTTTTTGAGACAGGGTTTCTCTGTGGTTTTGGAGCCTGTCCTGGAACTAGCTCTTGTAGACCAGGCTGGTCTCGAACTCACAGAGATCCGCCTGCCTCTGCCTCCCGAGTGCTGGGATTAAAGGCGTGCGCCACCACCGCCCGGCTATTATTGTTATTTTTAAATATCTCTGGCTGGCACGGAACTTTGGATATAATCCAGGCTGACCTTGAACTCATAGAGATCTTTTTGTCTTGTCTCCCACATGCTAGGATTAAAGGCATGTGTCACCCACCACACCTGGTTTATCATGCTTTAGAATACCTATTTAAATTAAAGTTTAAAGTTGACCTTCAAAATAATGGGCTCTGGCCGGGCGGTGGTGGCGCACGCCTTTAATCCCAGCACTCAGGAGGCAGAGGCAGGCGGATCTCTGTGAGTTCGAGACCAGCCTGGTCTACAGAGCTAGTTCCAGGACAGGCTCCAAAACCACAGAGAAACCCTGTCTCGAAAAACCAAAAAAAAAAAAAAAAAAAGGCTCCATTATGGTATTTTATACAAATATCTCATTATGCTTCTCTCTTATTCACCCCCTTCTTCACTGCTCTGCCGCTTCTTGCTGGTCTCGTTTTCCAACAAGACTCTTTAGGGTACTTTATGAACAACACCATTGCTTTGTCTGCCAAGAGCTACAGGAATTTAGGAGAAAAATGAAGATTGAGGGCCTGCAGGAAACTTCACAGAGGAAGCTTCATGCTTCATATGATTTGAGTTCTGGTAGATGCCCAAATCATAATGTCGAGGAATTAAAAATAGTAACAGAATATTTCACATATAAAACCATCACAAAAATGTATATTTATATGGAGAAAGAGATCTGCAGTCCTACTATCTTAGTTTGTTGTAGTTAGTCCTAAACTTTGTCCATGTGCATAAGGATCTCTACAAAGTTATAGTCACGGTAAAACTGTAGTAATAGTAAAATTTCTCTTATTTTAGCTCATTTACTTTCCTGTTTCTAATTTTGTAAGCACTTTATTAGTTATATAAACTATTCCAAACCTTTATCATTATTCATTAAATCTCAAATTATGTCACTGATGGAATGTTTATATGGATGATTTGGTTAGTTTATTTTCCCCCATCATCTGTGTTATTTCCCTGGAATAAAGAGGTAGAAAAACAAAATAAGTGGAATTATTTTCATGTGGAAGTAAAAGTTATTTCTCTCCTTCTACCTCGTGACTTCTGGGGATCAAACTCAGGTTGTCAGGCTTGACAGCACACACTTTTACTCTCTGAGCTATCTTACTGATCCTAATTTTTTTTATTACCTATGAAACATATTCAAATTGCATTTCAAAAGCTTTTATGCTAAGCCGGGCGGTGATGGCGCACGCCTGTAATCCCAGCACTTGGGAGGCAGAGGCAGGCGGATCTCTGTGAGTTCGAGACCAGCCTGGTCTACAAGAGCTAGTTCCAGGACAGGCTCCAAAGCCACAGAGAAACCCTGTCTCGAAAAAAAAAACCAAAAAAAAAACAAAAAAAAAAAAGCTTTTATGCTGATAATCAAAGTAATTCTCATGCCATGATACTGATCTCTCTCCAAAGTGGTCTTGTTGAAATAGTGTTCATTTGGAGAACATAGGATACATTTCAGAAAGAGTTTTCCTTTTAGGAATGTATACTTTGGACATTTAAGATGAAATGATAAGACCCCTGGGATTTATTTCTCACTAAATTGGAAGAGGTAGTATGGTGGGATTGTAGTCGGAGGCTGTTCATTTGTTCCCAGCTGCAGACCCAAGCAATCCCACAGAAACTATATTATTACAACACTGCTTGGCCTATTAGCTCATGCTTCTCATTGGCTAGCTATTATATCTTAAATTAACCCATTTCTATTATTCTGTATTTCACCACGAAGCTCGTGGTTTACTGGTAAGGTTCTGGGTGGCAGCTGCATCTTTCTTCTCTGGCAGCTCCTTGGCTTCTCTTTGACTCCACCTACTCTCTCCTCTGTCTGCTTCGAATTCCCTCCTGGCCCTATTCTGCACTACAGTAGGCCCTAAGTAGCTTCTTTATTAACCAATGGTATTCACAGCTTACAGAGGGGAATCCCACTGTCATAGAAAAATAAGATGGGTCTTGTTCTGTCTTTCCTAAAGCTAAGTCAAAGTCAAAGGATGATTAATACATACAAGTTCACTATGTCAGTATATGCACTGCTGTGTAGATCTGGACTTTGTCCATAATAATTACATATTACATCACCTGCGCACCCAGAGAGAAAGAGAGGGAGAGGAGGGAGGGCCAAGGCTCCCATGTTGTCACCAGTGTTCTCTCAGCATATGCACTGCTGTCTTGGCTCTCCACTGTCCACTTGTGAGTGGACACAGCATACAAATATGGCCAGGAGCCTTGCAGAAGGAGAGCAGCTGCTGTCTAGTCCTGAGCCTCACTTCAAATCAAAGCTCTGGTGTTCAAATTTTAAGTTGTGATACATTTCCTGATACAAATTTCTCTGAGAAATATTTAAAACAGAATGCACTAATGATTTTGAGCATTAGTCTATTAGATAGTAGACTATCAAGTTTATCCATTCCCACTTATCAAAGGATCCCATTAGGCACTTGAGACATTTCTGAGAAAAACAGAGCTCACCCCATCAAAGGCTATTTAAGGGCACATGGTGTGTGTGCCACACCGAGTGTGGTTGATGTCACAGAGTACAAGCAAGTTCTGTGCAGTAACTAAAGTAACAGCTCACTTTCATTCTCTCAGAACCAGCTTCTGGGTCTCCTGATGACATTTATGACATAGAAATTACATGTTATCCACACAAGCAACACACTTTCATGCATCATGGCATCTCCAGCCTTCCTAAAACGAATGTCTTCATTGCTTTTCTCCTTCAGTGACTTAGTCTACATCTTTCAGTGAAAGTATTTTTTCCCTGGCGTCTTCAAGGAGGCAATGGCCAAAGCATGCCCTGCGATCCTCTCAAAACAAAGCTGGCATTATATGCGGCTCCTCACAACTGGCATTATTCTAGAGCCCTTACCCCTTGGCACTCAGGGTGTTAGAACACTTGCTCACAGGACTTTCTGCATCGCTTACCTTGTTGGGCTCCCCAAGCTTCTGTCCCCTCTGATGTTTAGGAGTATTGTTGAAGGGCTTTTTCATGTGGGTTCATCTGGAAGCTTCTGGTGGAATGTGATGATCTACAGGCTTTGCTGGTCTCTGCTGGGTCCCTCTGCCTGTCGGGTTTACAGCCACCTCTTCCTGGCATAGTTCTTCTCAGAACTTCTCAGGCTTCAGTTTCCTACAATACAATCCATTGATGCCATACGCAATGTAACTTGAGGGATATTAATAAATTGGCAGAACTTGTTTCTATATTTTCTGTTTTTTAATAAGTTTTTCTTTTATTAAAAATGCTGTAAAACTGAACAAAACCAGACAGGCAGAGGGATGACTCTTTGGTTGTAGCCCTGGGAATCCATCTTATCAACTCTTCCAGATTTATTTTCTTTGGCTTCTACTGCGTTTGGACCTTTATCTGTTGCTGGTGACTTTGTTCAGAGTCTTAGGAGATACAAAATCAGATACAGTAAAAAATGTATCCCTGAGTTTGTTTTTTTCCAGGCTAGGAGTTCTGTTCTTTTTCACTTGTTATTGTCTTAGCAGAGGGGCACTGGTCCCGGAAGACTCAGTGCCTGGGTCTCCCTTTCCTCCCTGCACTGTCTCCTCTGTGCTCCCCCTTCTCCCTCCTAAAACCATGGCTTCTGTTTCTCTAGCTGCTGTTGTTAAGTGTACACACACACACCACACTATATATATAATCCTTTCACTCTATTTGGCGTTACTTGTATGTATATGATTTCAGTGTTTAACATTTGGCATTGGCTGATGGATGAGGCGACTTATCCCTGGGAAGACTATCTCCCCACATCAGCTCTCGGCATTCCTTTTCTATTTTATGTGTACGTGTGTGAGTAGGAGCCCAAGCGCACATGAGCACAGCTTGTGCAAGAGCCTGCAGAGGTCAGAGGAGGGCATTGGAGTTATGGGCAGCTGTGAACTGCCATGTAGGTACTTGTAACTGAACCCAGGTCCTCCAGAAGCACATGCAATGCTGTTAACCACTGAGCCATCTCTCCAACCCAGCATGTCCATTGATGCTGTCTTTATAGGTGAAAATTGAAGGTGAGCAGTAATTCCCACACTACTTTGGACCTCTTGTCCCAGGAAAAGTCTCATTGCTCCAGGAAAAGTAGAGGACTACCTGCCTCTGGGAGGCTTTGAGAGCACTGGGGTGGGATGAGGCAGAAGGAAGTCAATGCCAAGAGAAGAAAGCACAGAACAAACTTAACCAGGAGACCCAAGAGGGAGTGACCGCACCCCCAACCATGCTGATTTTCCTTGTTGCCTAGCAAAGTCTCTGGTATTCAGCTAGAACCCTGTCCCCAGGCTGCCCCTTCTGCTGCACCTCACTTTTTGCCATCTGGGTCCCACATTTCAAAGCTCCATTCACAGAAGGGATTGGCCCTGCAGGACAGGTGAGATAAGCACTCAGGTTTGGGGACTCAGTGGGTAGCAGAGTTGACCTTTTCAATGTGTTCATCCCCACAGCCTCAGGACAGCAGTTGGTCTATGGAGAGATTACCTTAGGTGTGAGGACCCAGGCAATAGCTGCCATTGCTACTGTGCAGTCTCTTTGTCCAGGCCTGTGGTGTCTTGGTCTGTTG
Source organism: Microtus obscurus (assembly GCA_963919715.1). Taxonomy (NCBI): domain Eukaryota; kingdom Metazoa; phylum Chordata; class Mammalia; order Rodentia; family Cricetidae; genus Microtus; species Microtus obscurus. The sequence goes on along the minus strand of CAWTZC010000453.1, from coordinate 5,443,866 downwards.
TTTCCATTGTCCTAGTGGGAGTCCGGGAAGGTGAAAGAAGTAAGAAGGGATGAAATGAGGAAGGAAGGAAGGGGGGTGTAGAGATGGCTGAGCAGATGTCTGTGCAGGTAAATATGAAATATGTGGTCCCAGAGGATGGAGTGTAGGTCCAAGGCAGCCACATTATCTTATCATTATCTTTATTAGCACCACCATGGCTATGCCCACGTGGGTACCACCATCTTGGTTACCTACATGGTTGCCTGTAGGGATAAGTCCCGCCCATTAGGGGCGTGTTTGCCTCAGGCTAATGTTTACCTATAAATCTGGCAAGCTTGCTCACAGCGCTTGCTTCTGCTTTCCTAGTCTCCACGGGAACAGTGGTTCTGTAAGTCTATTTCCCCATTAAAGCTGTATATATTTTTACAATCTGTCTGCATTCGTTTATGCCGTTACAGTTGCCCTTGGCTGATGGTGGTCAGGCGACTCCACATGTGTATGAGCCTAATTACCAATGATGCACGAGTCCCCAGCAGGACTGCAAGTTCATGCATCTCCCAGGCTTGTCATGGGGTTGGCCCAACAACTGTAGATGAGCCTAGGCCTCCTAGTTTAAAAGCAACCACCTCCTGCCTTAAGTGCAGGGCTCACCTGGACTTGTCTGGCGCCTGCTGGTGTATGTGCTGCTTTGTCCTTTGTCCTGGTATGGCAGGGAAGAGGATCTAGGCACACTGTCAAGCTCCAACTGCCAGGCACTATAACCAGATAGGAATGAAGAGAAAAGGGATGGGTTAGACTGATAGTCTGTGCACTGTTGGGGCTCCTGGGGGGTCTTGGGACAGCATACAGTATTTGATTATATATGTTACCAAGGAGCATGTTGGGGCCCTTTTGTGGCTTCTTGGCCTCAGAGATAAAATAATGTAAAAATGAACCCAGAAGAAAACTTAAGGACAATTCAATTGGAGTTCAAGGTGGCGGGGGTGGGGATGGGGTAGGAATAGCAGACAAGTTGTAAATCTTGATAGCTTCCAGGAGGAGGGAATATGACGTTTAGTATTGTCAAACTTGGCAGACTCTAGAATCACCAGAGAGATGGGCCTCTGAACATGTCTGTGGGGGATCGTCTAGACTGCATTAACTGTGGTGGGAAGACCCACCCCACTGTGAGCCGCACCGTTCCCCAGATTGTGGACTGCAGGAGTGGAGAGGGTGAACCGAGTCTAAGCCTGCACTCCTCGCTCTCTGCTTGTCTGGAGCTCCTGCATCTGTGACATCTCCACACTGACCCCTGCCCAGGGTGCTAAGACAAGGGCTCTCTCCCCTATGTTACACTTCAACAGGAAGGAGCTAAGATAAGGGGATGGATAGGAAGAAGAGAGAGAACCCTGCTTTCGAGATAGAAATAAGTTTGTGAGCATTTGTATGGGGAAGGGGGCGGGGAGAGAAAGAGAGAGAGGAATGATCAGAGTGTCAAGGCAAGCAGGACTAGGGCTTGTGTCAATATCCAAAACCGGAGAAAGCGGGAAAGAAAAGCTCCACACTCCCACACTCCGAGGTAGACTCAGGATTGACAGTGAAGGTCTGTGAGCCACTGCGGAGGTTTTGTCTTTGTAATAGTTTGTCTTTATATCAGTAAACACCAAACATTCCTCTCACTTTAGAGGCTATTCCAGCCTCACTGCTGTTACTGTTGTGGTGTGGAGGCCTGCACTTCCTACAGCTGCGCTCTTGCTCCTGATGTTAGGAGAGAGCTCACAGGAGTCCCTTCTCTCCTTCTACCCTCTTCTAGGGTCAAACTGAGGTCACCAGGCTTGTGGGTGGCCATCTCCCTAGAGCCCAGACAGTTTTGTAGCAGGACTTTCTGTGTTTATTACTTCTTCACCTTACAGCTTTGGGGGTTCCTATCTAAGTGACTGATAATGTAATCTTACTTTGTTTGTTTGTGTTTTGAGACTTTGAGACAGGGTTTCTCTGTGTAACAGCTCTGACTGTCCTGGAACTAGCTCTTGTAGAACAAACTGGTCTCGAACTCACAAAGATCTGCCTGTCTCTTTTTCCTGAGTGCTGGGATTAAAGGCGTGCGGCACCATTGTACACCCCCCCCCCCCCGCACCAGACAAGGTTGTAATCTTACATTCTTACGGGCAGTTCAGAAGGTCATGTGGCTCAGGGCCAGAGGTAGAGCTCAGATTCCATTCTTTGCCCCAAAGAATGAAAATATCACAAAAATAGATCAGAATAATTCAAGATAAGTTTAAAAAAATCTACAAACTACCATACTAGGAAGAAATTATGTGGCCCCCTTCCTGCCCCCCCCCAATTTCTATTTGTGAGCATGGTCTCTCTACATGGCCTTGGCTTGGGGTGTCCCGGAACTCACTTTGTACTGACGGAGGCCTTAAACTCACATAGTCCCACCCACCTCGGCTGGAATTAAAGGCCTGCACCACTATGCTTCCTTTTAATAGAGACTGAGCAAGCCCTGCTGCCTCGCCTTCACCCTCTCACGCTTCCTCCCTCTGCTGTAGCATTTCCAATCTAAGGACAGATACGTTATTTTCCGTTTTGTAAAGTTAGTGTGTTACCAGGGCAACTACAGGTGGGGTCCAAAGCTGGTTCTGAGAGGGAGGGATCCTCTTCAATGGCCTCCACGCCTGCAAATGCCCAGCTAGCTACCCAATGTGTAAATGGTGTAAATTCAGCAAGATGTCCTGCGCTACCCTCCTGCTCTACCCTCTGTTTCTATTAAAGCCCAGAACCATGTCCGCTTCACTACTGGAGCGCTCTCCTAGCCTTGCCAGGACTTTGTGGGTTTCAGTCATCCTTTTAGTCTCTCCAAGGTGGCCGGCTCCAATCTTAGTTTTCATTTGCATTCTGCTTTGCTTAGCAGGGCTGCGAGTTCTTTGTTGGAGAAATGTCTTCGGAGTCGGAAAAGGATAAAGAGAGACTGAGTCAAGCTGCCAGACTATTCTTCTTCCACATTCGAGATCTGGTTTCCTTCATAAATAAGTTCGTTGAGTTGTTTAACCTCACGATGAAGACTCGGGTCCTCCCGGTGGATCTGAAGGAGGACAGTTGCATTAAAGATTTCTTTGAGCAAATGATCACCAATTTTAAAGAGATGCAACTGATAGTGGACGCCAAGCACAAACAAGTGCAGAAGCAGCCTTTCTGTTCCACGGTGGCGAGTGCTGTGACCTCTGCAGTGGAGAAGTGTGCCAACGTGGGCCCACAGCACACAGCTCGAGAAATGCTCAGAAATATCCAGGCTCCAGCCGCTGCCTCTGTGCTGAGCAGTGGTCGCATCCTTGGGAATCTGGAATCTTCTCTCTCAAACCTGATGCAGTTCCCCATCATGGGTCTCCGATTAAGTGACTTCTATAGAGAAGAGACCAAAGAGCCATCGGGTGCCACCACATCCGAGAAAATCACAAGTCCAGAACGTCCCCAGGCCACTCCAGAGGATGCCTTGAAGAAGCTGCAAGATGCCCTGAGAACGGAGGATGCCCACAAGCCGGCCGAAGCAGCCGCAGACGAACTGGAACGGTTTGTTCAGACTATGGAGCTCACCCTACAGGTCCTCCAGAAAGCCATAGAGACCATGGAAGGGGGCATCTCCACATTTAGGGAAGTTGGGACCAAGTAGAGACGCAATGCAAGCTGTGTTCCTTTCTGTCTGAAATAACTGGAATTCTCATTTTTTGTGGTACTTTGTACATTCCATCAGTGCTGTATGTGCGTATGTTAGCACTTAAACGCAGAGAGGCATCCCTTGATAAACTGCTCACCTGTAGTTCTGATTTGTTACATGAAAAAGATAACCACAGTGACTAAACAGAACGTGCTGCTATAAAAATCAAGGCACTCCGTATTTCATTCAGGGATCTTCTAAATCTGTTGTTGCTTCGAAAGCATTAATTAAGCAACTAATCTCTCCTTTCCACAAGTCTGTCTGCAGTTACAACAGCGTTCAGTCCAGGCAAGTGCTGGCGTCCTCATATGGTGATCTCTTCTGTACTGTAATCCACACTGCAATCTGTTCATTCTCATAAAGGAAGGAGTGTGACTGCCCATTCCTGGGAAACACAACCCATGCTTTGTCATCATACTGATACAGGGTGACATTGGAGTCTGGTTGTCACCTTCCTGGGATTTCCAGGTTTCTGCATCCCAGAAGAAAAACTGAACAAAGAAATCTGTACTATAACAAAAACTGTCAGTTCATTAAGAGCCAGAGAGGAAGGAGACCAGAGCTGGAAGGATGTTAACTGCTCAACGGTTGTCCTGGGAAGCTTGTAACCCTTGACATGACAGGTGCATAGTACCAGCTTTCTCACATGGCTTTCTTTTTTATATGTGCATTCATGTTTGGCCTGCCTGTCTGTGTGAGGGAGCTGAATCCCCTGAAACCCGAGTTACAGACAGTTGTGAGCTGCCGTGTGGGTGCTGGGGGAATTGAACCTGGGTCAATGCTCTTAACCACTGAGCCATCTCTCCAGTCAGAATTTCTCACACATACTTGTCATGGCTTTTCTGCCCATGCTGTCCCATCTGTAGCATGCCCACCTGAGTCAAAGTCTTCCCTTAGACCAAACATTTGGTTCATGTGCTGATCTCACAGCTTTTGTGTCAGGGTTTTCTTGGCCCTTGCTCGGTCCTACTCTCCTGCCTCAGTACAATTTCTACAGGGCGCAGTGTCTCAATTATCACAGACCACTTAGGACTAATTATTAGGACTAAGTAAAACAACAAATGGCAGTAATATAATTTCCTTGCTTACATGAAGTGGACCAGAGCACAGAGTTTGTTCTCACCGGTTTTCTCTGAGGTCTTGAGGGGATACTAGCAGCTAAAACATGAAGGTGGTTTTGTCAGGGTGGACAGAGCAGGGCGGGCACACAGCTCCATTCATCTCATGGCTCTCCACAGAGTCTTCTGATATTTTAGGGGACATCACTTCGGGACAAACTAGTATTCCTGACTTCACTGTAGAAAACAATTTTAGGACTAGCCAGGATGACACAGAGTTGGGACTTAATAAAAGACTGAGGGTTAAGACAGAACGGTTCCCAGAAGGGAAGTAAGATATACCCTAGAGTATGGATGTGGGATTCTCCAAGAAGAGTTGCAGTTTATTGAAAGAGTGTGTGTATATATATATATATATATATATATATATATATATATATATATATATATATTTTTTGCCTTTTCGAGACAAGGTTTCTCTGTAGCTTTGAAGCCTGTCCTGGAACTAGCTCTTGTAGACCAGGGTGGCCTCAAACTCACAGAGATCCACCTGTCTCTGCCTCTTGATTGCTGGAATTAAAGGCGTGCGCCACCACTGCCTGGCTTAAAAAAGTATTTTTAATGCAAATTTTAAACACATGTGGGGGGACCTCCAAGTGTGGGTATGGTCTCTCCAACTGAAAGTCACACTTCAATGTGAGCTTTGAAAAGGTGAAGGGGACACAAAGTCCCAGCCCAGCCAAAAACCTCTTTGCAATTGACAGCAGGAGAGGGAAAATCAGTTTTCTCCAGGGTATCAACCACACCCCAGGACAGGCCCCACGCCTAGGGGTAGTTGGCCAATGCAAAACAAACTCCATGTTCTTTTGTGTGCTTTTTGTGTTGTTTTATTGGTGTTTTGTTTGTTGTTTTGCTTTTCCTATTTTTGATAATCTTAGAAGAGAGAACATAAAGGTGGGTGGGTAGGATCTGGGAAGGGTTTGGGGAGTGAAAAAGCATCATCAAAATATGTGAAGTTTTTGTCATGGAATATCTTGTTTTCTCCATCTATGGTGATTGAAAGCTTTGCTGGATATAGTAGTCTGGGCTTGCATCCGTGATCTCTTAGTGTCTGCAGCGTATCTGACCAGGACCTTCTGGCTCTCAGAGTTTCTGTTGAAAAGTCAGGTGTAATTCTGATGAGTCTGTCTTTATATGTTACTTTGCCTTTTTCCTTTGCAGCTTTTAATATACTTTCTTTATTCTGTATGCTTAGTATTTTAATTATTATATGGTAAGTGAACTTTCTTTTCTAGTCCAGTTTATTTGTTGTTCTGTAAGCTTCTTGTACCTTCATAGGCATATCCTTGGTTGGGAAAGTTTCTTCTATGATTTATATATATATATAACATTTATATATATATAATATATATATTTTATATATATATAAAATATTTATTTATTATGTATACAACATTCTGTCTGTGTATATGCCTGAAGGCCAGAAGAGGGCGCCAGACCTCCCCACATATGGTTGTGAGCCACCATGTGGTTGCTGGGAATTGAACTCAGGACCTCTGGAAGAGCAGGCAACACTCCCAACCACTGAGCCATCTCTCCAGCCCTGTTGAATATATTTTCTGTGCCTTTGAGCTGCAGTTCTTCTTCTTCTATTCTTATTATTCTTAGGTTTGGTCTTTTCATTGTGTCCCAGATTTCCAGGATGTTTTGTGTTAAGGATTTGTTGGATTTACTGTTTTCTTTGACTGATGAATCTTCTAATTCTTCTATTATATTTTCAACTCCTGAGATTTTTCTCTTCCACCTTTTGTAATGTGTTGGTTGTGCTTGCATCTGTAGTTCCTGTTTGTTTACCCAGAGTTTCCATTTCCAGAATTCCCTCAGTTTGTTTTCAGTATTGCCTTTATTTCAGCTTTCAACTCTTGAGCTGTTTGTATTTTCTTGGGTTTCTTAAAGAGATTTATTGATTTTTTCCCCCAATTTTTTGTTTGTCGTTTTCTCCATTTCATTAAGGGGATTTTTCATTTCCTCTTTAAATGGTCTCTATCATCTTCATAAAGTTATATTGAAGGTCGTTTTCTTACGCTTCTTCTGGGTTAGGACTTCAGGTCTTCCTGTTGTGGGACCACTTGGTTCTGACGGTGCCATACTGATCTTTTATGTTGTTGGATGTACCCTTACACTGCCGTCTGCCCATCTCTTTCTCCAGTCCATAAAGGCGCAGCCTGTGGCTGAAGGTGGTTGCTCTTTCCAGGTGCAGGCAGGTTTGTGTTTCTAGTGGATGCTGATAAGCTCTGGAGCACCTCTCCGGGGGCAGTCTGGGCCACGGCTCCCTCCAGGGGCAGTCTGGGCCACGGCTTCGGTGGTCACAGATGTGGTGGAGGATGGTATCAAGTGTGTGGAGACTGCTCGGGGTCTCCCGGGCTCGGTGGGTGGGGCGGGGCAGATGGATGTTCCTCCCAGGGCAAGGGTCTAGAGAGCTGAGCCCTCTCCAGGGGAAGTCTCATGAAATTTTTAAATAAAAAAAAAATTACAAAAAAGAGTCCTATTTCATTCTTTGCAACACTTACACGCAGGACTTTGGTGGGCATGAAGCTATTATCTTCAAACATTTCCAAGGAAGCTAAGTGAGATGCAGGTGGTTCCTGAGGGCATCTGACCTGCCGACCTGTGGCTGTGGATCTCAGAGGGGCAGGAGATTTGGCAACTTTACCGTAGACAAGGTTAACAGTCTCCTTTGAGATCCCAGAAAATGTTCCAGAGAGGAAAGCCCTGCCTGGCAATCTCAGTTGCCAGTGTTTGCTAGGCTCCGAGGTTCCAGAGTTCAGCAGAATGACTGTTGGATTTGACCACATCAAGAGTGGGGATGTCTCAGTTGGAAGATTGCTTCTCTTGCATGCACCATTGCCCTTTTTCTCTCCCCAACCCTGAGTAGCACTGCGTGTGGTGGCACACAGCTGCAGTCTTAGTGCGCAGCAGGCGAAGACAGAAGAATCATCCTAGCCTGGGATGAATCCTTCTTTCAAAAATACCAAAACAACAAAACAACAAAAAATTTAAAAAGAAAATGAATTAATTTAACAAAAGTCAACCGGAATCAGATCTGTGGACAGCTAAACCCCAAATATTGATTTCCTAAGTAAATTATCCAGAAATTTTATTTTAACTGTTTAAAAAATTATTTATTCTTGTTTATGTTATGGGTGTTTTGCCTGCATCTATGTACGTGTCCACGTGTATGCAGGATCCCTCAGACACCACAGGAGAGCACTGGAGTCCCTGGAACTGGATTCTCAGACTGTTGTAAGTGACCATATGGATGCTGGGTCCTATGCAAGAGCAGCAAGTGTCTTGCCCCTCTCCTGCTGTTTTATGTAAAAGAGTACACATAGAACTTCAGGTGGGCACATTGAAGAAAGCACGTGCTATGACATAGAAATAAATATTAAATGGATTCTGGATAGTTTTATACACACAACCGAAAGATGCTTCATTATTTTAATAAAATCACTATGAGAGGTGGTCACTTCATGCCTTGTCTAGTAGTTTCTTCTAATGGTCTATGTAAATTTTTCAGCATCAGTTTTCCCTATAGAAGATACCCCAGACTAACAGAAGAAGAAAAGAGTTATTACAGTGAAAAAGTTAAACTAGTCTATAGTTTCATGAGTATATGAGTGTGTGTGTGTGTGACTGTGTGTGTGTGTGATAGTGTGTGTGAAGAGGCCAGAGGCTCATAACAGGCATCATCTTCTACCGTAGTGTGTGTGTGTCTGACTGTGTGTGTGTGACCGACTGTGTGTGTGTGTGTGTGTGTGTGTATTGTGTGTGTGAAGAGGCCAGAGGCTCATAACAGGCGTCATCTTCTACCATAGTGTGTGTGTGTCTGACTGTGTGTGTGTGACCGACTGTGTGTGTGTGTGTGATTGTGTGTGTGAAGAGGCCAGAGGCTCATAACAGGCGTCATCTTCTACCGTAGTGTGTGTGTGTCTGACTGTGTGTGTGTGACCGACTGTGTGTGTGTGTGTGTGTGTGTGTGATTGTGTGTGTGAAGAGGCCAGAGGCTCATAACAGGCGTCTTCTTCCACCCTACTTCACAGTATTCTATTGACAGGTTCTCTTGCTGACCCTGGAGCCTGCAGAATGCCTTCAACTATCTCCCAGCACACCCTGGGCATCCTCCTGTCTCCACATCCCCGTGCTGGGATTTCAGGTGTGTTACCAGGCCCAGCTTTAACTATGAAATGTTACCTTGGATTTTGATTTAATGTAAATAAACGGCCCACTTTACAGATTTCATACTTAAACACTTTGAACTTGTGGGAGAGCTCAAGGGAACAGAAGCCATGCTTTTATCCTTAACCAAACTCATAAATCTGCATGATTTCAGGAGAATGCTTTCTGTCTCCAGAGCTTTGGTTTGTGAATAGCAGCAGGAGGGAGAACTTGTCATCATTTCGAGAACTTACTTCCTGAGCGTCATGACCACATAGGTCGCAGCGTTGGGGGAGAGCGGAACTGGATGAGGCACCGACTGCTAAGAGTCTGCTGATAGATCAGCACCTGCTTCAGAGCCCACATTTCTACCGTGTTCTCTGCGGGCTGCTCGAGACAAAGGTGTTGCCCGTGTGGAGAGCACTCCGTAAGATTCCCCTGTTTAGAACCGCTGAACTCAGAAACCTGATCAGACACGGAGAAGAAATGCTTTCGGCTGACTTTGTGGCTTTGTCAATTTTAAAATATTTGAAACAGTATTTGTGCGTGCGTGTGTGTGTGTGTGTGTGTGTGTGTGTGCATACACGCACATGTCGAGGTCAGAAGATAACTTTGAGGAGTCTACCATGTAGATTCTGGGGGCCAAACTCAGCTCAGCAGGAAGTGCCCTTACCACAGAGCCATCTTGTCAGCCCGCATTGTGGGCTCTAGGTCTTACCTTCCCCCGCCTCACTCCTTTCTCTGCCAGACCTAACTATTTCTTGGCTGTATAAATTTGAGGACTACCCCGCTTTGCCTTTCCTTTCTCAGCTGTCCCACCTACATGAAGTTGCATCTAACCTAGACAAATTCTCATCTCTGCTAGAAAGCTTCTGTATCCAGGGTCCAGAGGCTTCTCATTGTCCTCTCCGCTTCACGTCTATGGTTTGTTTGTACTGTTCTGGCCACAACACGCTGCCTGCCACATACAATGTCTTATTGTCCTCCTCCCCTCCTCTCACCCTTCCCTCCCACTAGACACCCTGTGACCTGGCTCAAATGCGAGCACCATTCTTCCAAAGCCTTCATCCTGGTTCTTCTTCAAGGCATCTTAAAGGCGCTTGGACTCTCATGACCCTAGGACTTGGTTTTCCTTTTTTTCCATATTCCTCTTGAGATTTGTTTTTCTTTTTAAATTTCTTCTTAGAGAATACAAATTTGTGAGAGGTCTGATCAAATGTATTCAACTTTTAAAAGTAAGATCAAGCACATCCCTGCTACTGTGCGTGTGTGAGTGTGTGGGTGTGCGCACGCCATGGCATACATATGAGGTCGGAAAGTAACCTTCGAGAGGAGGTTCCCCCTCCTCCCCACCAATCTTGTTTTTAAGGCAGTTTTTTTTTTTAATATTTCTGTTTGGCTGGTTGCTTATGAGCTTCATAGTGATTCCCCTGTCTCCGTTTTCCACCTCACTGTAGAAGTACCGGGATTACAGATGCACATGACCATATATTGCTTTTTACATGGGTTCCAGAGTTTAAGTTCAGGTTGTCAGGCTTGTCCTGCAAGCCCCTTTACCTGCTGAACCATCTTGCCCACCCTATCCTCAATTTCTAACACCGAAATCACCTATCACAAATTCTAACACCGAATTTCACATATCACATTGCTCAATAGATGCATTTATATGGCACAAAAGAGAAATGTTTGCCAGATGTTGGTTGGCTTTTCCTGCTGCCTCTTCAGGGCGGCCCTTAAAGCCATTCCCTAGGCTGTCACCAAAGACCCTATACAAAGGGTAACAGAAATGGTTTGTGGAAATTCTTGTTCCTTGTGCTGGATAGTTTTATGTCAACTTGACAAAAGCTATATTCATCGGAGAGGTGGGAACCTTGTTTGAAAAAAAGAATACTTCCTTAAGATTGGGATGTAGGCAAGCATGTGACCAATGAGGGAGAGGGCACAGCCCATTGTGGGTGGGGCCATCCCTGGGCTGTGGTCCTGGGTTCTGTAACAAAGCTGGCTGAGCCAGCCATGAGGAGCAAGCCTGTAAACAGCACCCTCCATGGTTTCCGCGTCAGCTCCTGACTCCAGGTTCCTGCCCTGACTTCCTTCGAAACAGTGCTGTAGAGGTATAAGCCAAACAAACCCTTTCCTCGCCAACTTGCTTTGGTCATCGTGTTTTGTTGCAGCAATAGTAACCCTAAGTCAGTCCTGTTAGCCTGGGACTCCCCAGCTGTAGAGACAGCGTCCTGACAGCTGAGGATTTGGACAGGTGGCTTACATAGCTAGCTGTCCATTCTGCTTTTGGATTATATGGCTCCTCCCACACTCCTCTCTGGGACAGATGAGCTCATTTCCACTTCCGGTACATTTTGTCTCTGTCTTCTTCAAGGGGCTGAGAATTGCATCATGTAGTCAGAGTTCAGTCACCCCACACTCCTGACTCCATCTACCGCACTAGCAGGGCTTTTGGAGATCAGGTCTGAATTTAAGCTGTACATTTCCTGAGGGAAAGGCTAGAAAAGTGTATATTTTGTATATAATGTATATTCTGCATCTCATAGTACATAACGGAACTCAGGTATTTTGGTAGTTATTTGATAATCAGTTTTTTCCCATATTCTCACCTTGACTCCACACACATCCTCCCCCCGCCTCACATATACTTTTCTACAAAGATTTGAAATAAAAATCTCCATCTAACATGCCTAAATTCCAGTTTTTAATAATGTTTTAGGAGCATGCATGTAGGAACTTGTCACAGGCATGGCTGAGATTTTACTAACTGGTAGAATGCCTTGGTCACAAGTCAGGATTCCTACTAATGGTCTTGCTGGGTCAGACTCAACCGGAGAGGAAGAAAGGGAATGTGGGTCTCCCTATGCTGCCTGGGAAATCTAACAGCAACACATTCCATTTCTCCACACAGGTTTCCGCATGTCCGTGTCTCCCCGTTTGAAAGCGCATTGATTTGTTCTTGAATGCTGACAAAAGTCCCAAAGGAAAATTGTTTGTTTTCCTGCTTACTTTTCTGTGATTTGTTTACTACTTAGGGATCACCAAGTTAAAAACTGTGAACGTGTGTGCTCACAGACCCGCTCCAACTGCTGGAGAAAGAAAACGGAACCCAGATTACGTTAGCAAAGGCCTCGTTTATTGATTCGTGTAATGAGGAAGCTTGATGTCAGCTTCAGGCACCGTTCTGCCCTAGGGCTCACCATACACTCTTGCCTGTCTCAATTCTCTCCATTTCTTAGCTTGGCCTCCACTGAATTAGCTTCTCAGGGAGGCAAATTCTTCTCCCTTTGTGGCAGGGAGGCTGGTAGGAACACCAAGTGCACATGTACTGCTTCTGCTAATCACCCAAAAAAAGAGATTCCTGCTGTGCTCCTAAGCTGATTTTGAAAGCAAACCCTGGCTGTGTCTCATAGGCTACAGCTGAGTGGTCATCTCTCACCGTGGGTCTCTGGCGAACTCATAGGCAACTGGTGTCCTGATTGGATAAGACCACGCCTGGCAGAGGCTACCATGCACTTGAGTAACAGTGGAATAAAGGCTTTTTCCGGGTCTGGTTAAGCAGCTGCGGCAGGAGAGTGGTCCTTTGTGAGGTTCCTGCCAGGGCAGAGAAAAGAAGACATCCCTGAGGAGGATGAAGCCTGCTCAGGACAGGGACGCTCTGCCTGGTGTCTGTCTGCACTCCCATCTCTCTGTAAGAGCACTTTGAACTTTGAACATGAGACCTTGTTGTGGTTTGAGTGTTAAAGTGTACTCTGCTGGCAGCTTTATTTTCCTGGCTGTGGAGTCTTCAGGAGGTGGAGCCTGGCTGGAGGGAGTGAGTCATGGGGGTGAGGGGTCTTGAGGTTTGGTACCCTGTCCCACTTAAGCTCTGTAGTGCCCTGTGTCCTGGTGCCATGCTTCTTATTCCTAAAGATATTTCTAAGATGTTTGTGGTGCAGCTGCTAGCCCTGAAGAGACAGTTGTCTGTACCTGCAAGATCCCCGGGGCGGGCTGGCAGAGCCTGCCATGCAACAAGTGGCTACAGTTTCCCACCAGCAGTAGGGCACGCGTTGTGCAGACGGTGGCGGCGGGTAACAGACACATAGACACAAAAATAGGCATAAAGCTAAAATATTTATTACAGGAGAGAGAGAGGGAGAGAGGGGGGAGAGAGAGAAAAGGAGAGGAGAGACAAAGCCCCGTGTGTATACCGGGAGAGAACAGGAGAGAGAGAGAGAGAGAGAGAGAGAGAGAGAGAGAGAGAGAGAGAGAGAGAGAGAGAGAGAGAGATGGCGGTGGAGGTCAGAGGTAAAAAAGGAGTGGGCCTGGCTAGGGCAGGGACCGAAACGTTCTGTAGTTCTGTATGTTTATAAGTAAAACTTTCCTCTCGAACCTTGAACTTCTGCCTCTGGTTTTGGTCACAACAACAAGGAAGTAGCCAATATAGATCCCTTTTAGTAGGGATTTTAGACAGTGCCTTCTGCCTTAGTTAGGGCTGGTTTTGAATAAACTTATTTTCTTCCACCAACTTCTGTCTCCTGTGTCCTCTGTGGTGTGGTGGGAAGTGTGGCTCTCAGATTCTGATAACCAAAAGATGAGCAAAAAGTTTAAATAGTTCCTTTAAAAAGAAGCTGGTGGATTCCTTTGCTCTCTGTCTATGGAAGAAATAACGACTCTGACCAAACAGAGGCAAGCAATCACCATCAGATCAGGGGTGCATCTCCTGCTGGAAGCTGGAAAAACAAAAAAAGACACAACTTAGAGATGGGTTAGATGGGGGAGATTTTAAACATTTTTAAGCAAGGTGTAGTAACTTGAGTGCCAGAAGCAGGCAGTTCTCTGAGTTCAAGGCCAGCTTGGTCTACAAAGGGAGTTCCAGGACTGTGTAGTGAGGAACTGCCTCAAAATAAATCTCTCTCTCTCTCTCTCTCTCTCTCTCACACACACACACACACACACACACACACACACACACTCACGTCTGAGATTGGGTCTCACTCTGTACGTAGTTCTGGCTGGTCTGGAACTTGATAAGTAGCTACCATCTCACAGAGATCCACCTGCTTCTGCCTCCTGTGCAAGGTTTGCTTTATTTTGAAACACGTGTGTATGCACGCATGTGTGTTTGTGTGGAAGCGTGCATACTGGAATGCTGTTGCCCATACAGGTGGTTGTGAGCCACAAGCAATGTGTGCTGGGAACTGAACTGCATTCTTCTGACAGAGTGGCAGCACTCTTTGCTGCTAAACCTTCTTCCCAGCCCCAGCCGCAGAGAATTTTCTTTGGGAACGAGCCCATTTCTTCCTTATTCATTGATGTAACACAGTGACTTCCTAATGGCAACATCTGAAGTCAGTTACTTTTAAAAACTAAACTCAAAACAACTCTCCATTATGATTTGATGGGGACTGGTCTTTGAGTTTTATAACCTGGTTCTATTTTGTCTGTTTTGCATTTCCTGTGCACTTAGTGAGAAGCTGCGGTATACTCCTGCCTTAGCGCCTTCCGCACTGTGGAGGACTGCGTTTCTGTACCGGGAGTTATGGCGGTCAGATGCTTAAAAGAAACCCCACACTAGCTCAGAAATAAGAAATAGGCATTTATTAAGGGGTAAACTCACAAATCAGAATTCTCCGCTTGACCGGTTGAATCACACGACCCAAAGGAGCAGCCGACTGGGCACGGAGCAAGGGGAATGAGAGAGAATGGGTACACCATAAACAGTAAGAGAGGCCATGCCCCAGTATGCAGGTTAATACAAGCTGTAATACTTTCTACAGCACCTCCCCTTTTTCTTTATCTAAGGGGAGCTCACCAGGGCCAGCTGGACTGGAATTGAACGAGCATGTGATCAAACTGGACCCTCTGAATGTGGCTGACAATGGGGGCTGATTGAGAAGCCAATGATAATGGCACTGGGACTTGTCTCTACTGCATGTACTGGCTTTTTGGAATCCTAGTCTGTTAGGATGCACACCTTCCTAGGCCTGGATGGAGGGGAGAGGACCTTGGACTTCCCACAGGGCAGGGTACCCTGCCCTCTCTTAGGGCTGGAGGGGGAGGGGAAGGGTGAGTGGGGGAGTGAGAGGGAAATGGGAGGAGTTGGAAATTTTGAATGGTATTATTTATAGAACAAAAAAATTTAAAATAAAAAGAGTTCTAAGCCTAATACAAAATCATATACAATAAGAACAAATATCCTATTCTAACTATCTTAAGTCTTGTATAATAAATAACTTGGCCAAGTCATGAGAGGAAAGTAACTATACTTATTTAGTTTTCAACCCCATCAAAGATCCGAGAAGGGAAACAATATTACTTGAGTAAACAGGAAGTGCAATCTAGCAACTTCCAAAATATGCAACAAATGACAGACAACTAGCTACCTGGGCAATCACCCAAAGTCTCATTTGCAATGTTGAAGCAACTAACCTTGGCTAAGGCCTAATGTAACTGACATACCATTTTCAAAGGCAAGAAACTTTTCAAAACTCTTATTCTGTCTTGTCAGGATTTGACAGTCCTGTTTTATCCATTTACGGATACTATGTATCTTTATCAGTGGTTGAGGTATGGGCATTTCTTTGCCCAAAGGCCAGTTCTGCCAAGAAGAAAACAAGCTCCCAGTGGAGTGTCTTTGTTGCTCAACATTCTTCTGTTAATTATGTTTTAAATAAATGTTGATTGGTCAGTAGCTAGGCAGGAAGTATAGGCGGGACAACCAGACAGGAAGTAGAGGTGGGTCAATAAGAACAGGAGAATTCTGGGAAGGAGAAAGCCCATTCCTCCATAGTCCCGTCCAGA
The DNA here is from genome assembly GCA_963919715.1 of Microtus obscurus. NCBI lineage: Eukaryota > Metazoa > Chordata > Mammalia > Rodentia > Cricetidae > Microtus > Microtus obscurus. Next base: position 5,428,137 of record CAWTZC010000453.1, on the reverse strand, counting down.
CACCAAAGAAGCAAGATTTGACCTGCCTTGTTGAAAAAGGTACTGAGCCATGTGGCTAACAGACAAGAATAATGGGCTAATATAAGTTATAAGAGTAAATAAGAAGCCTGGGCTAATGGGCCAATCAGTTTATCATTAATATAGACCTTTGTGTCATTTCTTTGGGGCTAAAAGTCTGTGGGACCTGGTGGGAGGACAGAAACCCAGCAGGACAGTTATGCCTTCACGTTTCCTAAAGCTGTAAGCCCAAATAAATCCTTCTCCCTCTTAAGGCATTTTGTTATAGCATCAAGAAAAGGAACAGACACAACTGCATCCTCTTTGATTTCTGACACGGAGAACTTAAGTTATTCTGCACAGGAGACAGGAAGAGATCCAGAGACTTTCTCAGTCTCTGGGCCATTAGCGTCATCTTCATCATCATCATCATCAGCTGCTGCATGACTCCTTCCCTATCATCACTGCTGTGAAAGCTAACCTTTGATTAGTCTGGATTTGTTTTGAACCCTCAGCATTAAGAACGTGTGTATTAATGTTTCTCTGTGGACGTGTGTAAATTCCAGTGCACATTACGTGTGCGCACATATGTGTGAGGCCAGAGGTGGAAGCTCAGCATCTTGCTCCATCACTCTCCATCTTAGGTTTTGAGATAGAGACTCTTCCTGACGCTGGAGTTCACTGATTGGCTAGAATGGTCGGCCATGCAGCTCTGGGTTTCCACCTTCTCTACGTCCTTTCCCCCCTCAGTACTAAATTTGCAATGTGTGCCATCACATCTGATTGTTTTTAATGTGGGTGCTGGGGATCCGAACTCAGGTCCTCGTGCTCATGTAGCAGGAGCTTTACTGACTCAGCCATCACCACCCAGCCCCCTCGACGTCTGCTAAGCTATTTAGCCCTCACAACAAACTTAGGAGGTATTTATTTTCCTTGTCTTCGTTTTGTAGTTGATAAAATTGTAGCAGAGGGATGTAAATGTCACATATGTAGTGAGGGCAGCAGAAGTGGCCTCGCTTAGGTTGCTTCCCCTTGGGAGGTTCTTTCCTCAGACAGGTATGAGTCTAACTCTCTCCTCCACCCCTACACACCCCTTTTTGCTCAGCAGCTCCTCTTCTGTGGTGCTTTCCTTAACCACCCGTTTTAATATTGCATCTCTCCCAGCATCTCCTAGGCACTGGTCCTGCTCGGTTTTGTTCCATAGTACCAACTGCCCAATAACCTATGGTTTGTTTTGTTGTCTGCCTCATCAAAGAGGAATGGAGAATTCCCGAGGGCAGAGGTGTTCCCCTAGCCATTCCCTTGCTAGAATGGTTCCAGCACACAGGAAATGCTCAATGAATATTTACGGGAAGCATGACCCCAGCTGTTGTTTAATATGATGATGTTACTACATCAGACACACAAGTGACATTGCCACCCTATAATCCTGTTCATCCTTGGCAGTCTCTTCATAAGAATTAGGACGATAATTTTTATTATTTTTAACTGTGACATCTGTGTGTGGCTCCTGAGTATGTCCAGGTGAGTACAGGGGCCTGAGGAAGCCAGAAGCATCAGGACCCCTGGAACTGGAGTTCTAGGTAGTTGTGAGTTGGCTGATGTGGGTTCTGGAGACCAAACTCAGGTTCCAGAGACCAGTACATGTTCTTAACACCTGTGGTAGTTTGAATGTAATTGGCCCCCATGATCTCATAGGGGGTGGCACTATTAGGATGCATGGTTTTGTTGGAGTGGGTATGGCCTTGTTGAGGAAGTGTGTCACGGTGGGGGTGGGCTTTGAGGTTTCCTATGCTCAATGTTGCGGTCGACTTCCTGTTGGCTGCAGGATATAGTTCTCTCAACTCCTCCAGCGACACATTTACCCACAGGCTGCCATGCTCCCTGCCATGATGAGGGAACCTCTGAAACTGTTAAGTGAGCCCCTCAATGAAATGTGTTCCTTATAAGAGCTGCTGTGGTCATGGTGTCTCAGAACTAAGACAACTGCTGAACCATCTCTCCACTCCCCAGAAGCTGTTTTTTATGTTATCCTCCCAGGTTGAATGAATTTTTTTCCTTCCTTTCTGTTAATTTAGAGTATTACTTAGCAAAAATTAGGCACTTAAAATGAGGTAGAGCTCCCCTTTCTGTGTCTGTCTCTGTCCTTACAGTTAATCTCTCTAAAGCATATATTTATACCATTAGGCTGCTATCTCTCTTCCACATGCAAAGGACTTCCCAGGTTCTTGCTTTTGCTTGAGTCAGTAAGACACCTGTCATGTCATTTCCACAAGCAAACACTGTTTCCATTTCATGAGCAGCGTAACCAGCCCAGGGCTCACGTGTCGTCACAAGGCCTCATAGCTGCTGACACGCTCTGACTCCAGAGTCTATTTGCTTTTTAACCCCCCAGGATATATTCAATTCTTTTAGACCTGGTCTCAGGCTAGAGCTCACTATGTAGTCCGGACTGGCTTTGAACTTGTAGCAATCCTCTGTGGAACATTCCTTTATACTGTGTGAACATGTGTCACTGTGATTAGTTCAATAAAGAAGCTGACTGGCCAATAGCTGGGCAGGATAAGGTTCAGTGGGAGAACCAGACTCAGGACACTGGGGAGAAGAGGGATGGAGACAGAGGAGTTGCCAGCCAGACACAGAGAGGAAATAGGAGGTGCAAGATGAAAGAGAAGTAAAGCCACATGGCAGAATGTAGATTAATACAAATGGGTTAGTTAGAGTTGTAAGTGCAAGTCAGTAATAAGCCTGAGCTCTCGACCAACCATTCATAATTAATAATAGTCTCAGTGTAGTTATTTGGGAGCAGCTTCCAGGACACAGAGAAACTGCCTACAATCCTCCTGCCCCAGCCTCCGCTAGTGCCAAGATTACAATCATAAGACATTAAAAGCAGCTCTAAATTATTTGTTCTGTTAACCATTTCCCTGAGACAGTCACTCTACATCAAGGCCAGTGAAGTGAAGTCCAGAGAAAAACGAACAAGGAAGAACAGTAATGGAACTAGATGTTGGAGTTCTTCCCGTGGCAGAGGGCCTGCGAAGAGCCTTCCACACACTCTGATTTCCTTCTCACCAGCATCTCATGGGGTCAGTTTTAGCAATGACTTCCCATTTACATGCTCAGCAACAGGTGTGGAGACCACGCCACTCCCCCAAGACCACGCTACACCCCCCAAGACCACGATACTATTGTTCTCCACTGGCAAAGGTCACAGGTAAAACTAAGCTGCTACAAACAGCTGGCTGTGTTTTTCTAGAAGCATACCAAGAATTTTGATGATTTGAAATATTTTGACATAAATCCTTCTTTGTAAAACCAGTGATAAAGAGCAGATTGTGTATTGTGTGGTGTAGTGTGTGTTTGTGTTTGTGTGTGTGTGTTTGCCACACATTTGTTTTACTGAAAGGAATTACTTAAGGGAGAAAAACAAATTAAACATTCTGTTGGCACAGTTTGACTCTTTTAATAAACATGAAAATGTTACTATGGCAACTAGTGTAGATCATGTGAGGGGCAACAAAGTAATTACAAGGGAGACAGGCTAGTTTAGAATAACCTAATTTTTCTTTTTTGTATTTTCTCCCTTGAATCTGTTTTGTTACCAGTTTGAGCCCTTGGCTTATTTTTGAATGTTCAAGTCCTTGGTTCTTTGAATTTGGGTTTCAAGTTCACAAAACTAAAGGGGTTTATTTTGACATAAACTAAAAGACTGGAAAAGTTACGTTTTTTAATATACTATTTCTCACTGAGACAAAGATAGTATCCTAACTGGTTAATTTTAACGGTCTGTTTTTGTTATTGTTATTTTGTTTTTTGTTTGTTTGTTCGTTTGTTGTTTTTTGAGACAAGGTCTCAGGCTGGCCTCAGACTCCCTAGATTAATTAGGACTGACTTTGAACTCCCAGTCCCAACTCTTCTTCCCAAACCCTGGGTCAGAGGCATGTGCCACCCTGCCATACTGCGTGCTGTCTTTTAAAGAATCCATCTCTTGAGTTACAGGTGAAGAGGGGGAGGCAGGCTGACCTGGCTCATAGGGGCTTCGGGAATACGCACTAGAGTGTGGCCTTTGCTCTGAAAAGATAATGTTAGAATGAGAAACTCTCTTAGGAGAGGATCTGAGTTTCCTGAGGAGTTAGATGCCAGTATTCCCGAACATCCATGAGTTCCCTAGATAGAGCATAGCGGGAGAAGTCAGCCGTAGCTCTAGCAGCAGGTTGCTTGTTGGTTCCCAGCCACCTGGCTAGCTTAGACCAGAAATAATCACACAGAAACTGTATTAATTAAATCACAGCTTGGTCCATTAGCTCTAGCTTCTTATTAGCTAACTCACACATTAATTTAACCCATTTCTATTAATCTGTGTATTGCCACATGGCAGTGGCTTACCAGGTAATGTTCCCAGTGTCTATCTCAGATCTGGGGAGAATGCACTGACCCTACTTAGGAAAGGAACTGCCGTGAAAAAAAAATCTATGGCACTAAGATAGGTGTGTTGGTACATGCCTGTAATACCAGAAACACTTGGTGGGTGGTACATGTCTGTAATCCCAGAAACACGTGGTGGGTGGTACATGCCTGTAATCCCAGAAACACGTGGTGGGTGGTACATGTCTGTAATCCCAGAAACACATGGTGGGTGGTACATGTCTGTAATACCAGCACTTGGGAGGCAAAGGTAAGAGGGTCAGGAGCTTGGGTGGATACTAAGTTCTAGAGTAGCCTGAGACTTCATCTAAGAAGAAAAGAAAATAATTGGTAGTGCCCCTTTCTTCCCAGGGTTCATGTATGGATATAGTTTCCAGAAGTTGGGATAATTAGAACACTATCTGAATGAGCACAAATGGCTCAAGGGAAGTTTCATTTTTTTTTTTTTTTTTGGTTTTTTGAGACAGGGTTTCTCTGTTAGCTTTGGTGCCTGTCCTGGCACTAGCTCTTGTAGACCAGGCTGGCCTCGAACTCCCAGAAATCCGCCTGCCTCTGCCTCCCGAGTGCTGGGATTAAAGGCGTGCGCCACCACCGCCCGGCTGGGAAGTTTCTTAAGACATCAAGAGCATCTCCTAGTATGGTAGTGGCCATGACCTACTGATCCTAGGCAAGGATCACGGGATCTGCCTGGACGTGCTCTCACTCATTATCAAGGCATCATTCTTTTCTTCATATTCTACTGCAGTTTTTCATTCTTTGGCAAACACAACTGTCTTGACTCTGTCATTGACTTGTCACTCTGTCTTGACTTCATGTCATTCATATTGCTGCCAAGGGGAAGATAGAGGAGATAACAATACGGACAGGTCACCTCTTCCCAGTCTGTATGTGCAGACAGGGTGAGCAGACTAGACCTTGGCTTGGCAATGACCTGCACAACACTGTGGGGAATGGGACTGGGAAGGGCTGAATCTGAGGTATAGACATTAGTGTTGATGAAGGAGTGGAGAGAGACTCGGAAATAATCCAAAGGTAGATGGTGCAGCTGGCTTACAACCGACTCTGCCTGCATTCATATGTGGGGAAGGACTATTGTCCCTAACTGAACAGAACAGAACTTGCGACAGACCTGCCCCTTAGCAGAGCAACTGGGTGGCAACACGAAGGTCCAGAATGGGATTACTTACTTTTCCTAAAGAGTATGCTTTTTTTTGTCTATTGTGATATCTTGAATCTCTCTCTCTTTTTCTAAAATATTTATTTATTTATTATGTATACAATATTCTGTCTGTATGTATGTCTGCAGGCCAGAAGAGGGCACCAGACCCCATTACAGATGGTTGTGAGCCACCATGTGGTTGCTGGGAATTGAACTCAGGACCTTTGGAAGAGCGGGTAATGCTCTTAACCTCTGAGCCATCTCTCCAGCCTGAATCTCTCTCTTTTAAAGGTTATTTCCCACAATGTCCCCAGAGCTGCTTTTAAAACGTTGATCAATTAAATAACCCACTTCTTTTCTGTTTTTAAATTATGTGTACTGGTTAGTACAACTTGACATAAGCTAGACTAATTTGGGAAGAGGGACTCTCAAATGAGAAAACGGCTCCATAGGATTGGTCTATATAGACAAGTTTGTAATGCCTTTTCTTAGTTATTGGTTGATGGTAGAGGGCCCAGCCCATTGTGGGTGGTGCCATTCTTGGGCTGCTGGTCCTGGGTTCTTTAACAAAGCAGGCTGAACCAGCCATGGAGAGCAAGCCAATAAGCAGCACCTCTCCATGGTCTCTGCATCAGCTCCCCCTGCTCAGTTCCTGCTCTGACCTCCCTAGATGATGGACAGACTCCAAGCTATAAGACATAATAAATCCTTTCTTTTCCAACTGGCTTTTGGTCATAGTATTATCACAGTAATAGAAACCTAACTAAGACACTATGCATTTTAAAAGATGTACTTATTTTATGTTATGCATATGGGCACTGTGCCTGAGCGTATGCCCAGTGCCCACAGAGGCCAGAAAAGACATCAGAACTGGGGCTGGAGTGTGAGTCTCCATATGGGTTGGTACTAGGGACCGAATCTGAGTCTTCTGGAAGAGCAGTCAATACTCTTGAGCCCTGAGCCTTGTTTCCAACCCATTTTAAGGAGAAGGTCTCACACATCCTAGGCTTGCCCTGATCTTGCTATGTAATGACAGTATGACCCTGGACTTCTGATCTTCCTGCCTAAACTATGACACCTGGTTTAATGCCATGTTGGGGTTCTAGTCCAAGGCCCTTGTGCTGGTCAGTATCCTCCCAGCCCTGGACCTTCTACATCTTTTTGATATTGTTTGTTTGTTTGTTTTGTGTCTGTTGTTTTGTACTAGGGTCTTACTCATAGCTCTGGCCAACTCTCTGTAGACCAGGCTGGCCTTGAACTCACAGAGGTCCTTCAGTCTCTGCTTCCCAAGTGCTGGGATTAGAGTTGTGTATGCCACCATGCTTGGCTGATGGCCTCCATACTTCTAATGACTTCTCATCATCCATAGCTTACAGTGGATACAGGTCGATCATGTCCACCAGAACTTACTGCTTGGATGAGGCCCCTAATTAATACTTTTCTGGGCCTCTCCCCTCCCCACACACTGCTCTCCGGCCACTCTGGGCCCCATGATTTCACTGTATGCCTACTCTCTTTCACTAAAAACTTCCATGCCCATTTCAAGTCCCATGTAGCCCTCTGTTGGAAGCCCACCTCTCTTTCTCCAGAAGCAGAGCAGCTCCCTGCATGGACCAGGGAGCTCAATCCCATCGCTCAAACATCTGCTGGATCACTTGGGACTTTCAGATTCACACATTAGTTTCTGCTCTCCTTGTTCATTAGACTAAAATTCCCCCAGGATAATGACTTTGTTTTGATTCACTCTATGTTGCCAAGGTGTCCAATCTTAACAGAATAGGCTTAACTAATAGAAAACTAGAAAGTAAAAATTTTACTTTTTGTGTTAATTTGAGAATCTCTTATTTATATAAGGACCTTGACCTCCTTCCTGGAGAAATAAGTTTGATGGAGAAGGTAAAAAAAAAATATATATATATATATCATGCACTATCTTCTGTTGGGAATTGTTATTTCAACATGGTAAAGATGTATTACGTTTGTTTGTGTTGTGGAATGTTACTTCAACTATGCAAAGGTGTGTTGCATTTGTTTATGCTGCATTAGTGTAATTAGGCAAAGGTGTTACAACTGTTTATGCTGTATTTATTCAATCATGGAAATAGGTGTTGCCTTTGTTTTACTTTGCCTGCCTAAGGGACCTGATTGGCCCAATAGAAAGATGAATGACCAATAGCTAGGCAGAGGTGGGGCTGGTAGGGAGAGAGAATAAGTAGGATGAGGACTCTAGGCTTGAGGGAGAAAGAGAGGGAGACACCTGGGGTTAGTCAGCCAGGCGGCCACCAGCCAGAAACCAAGGAAGCAGTGAAAGTACAATATACAGAACTAAATAAAGGTAAAAAAGCCCCAAAGCAAAACACAGATGAAGAGAAACGGGTTAAAATAAGTAGCAAGAGCTAGTGAGACAAGTTTAAGATAAGGCTGAACATTCAAAACCAGTAAGTCTCTGGGTTCTGATTTGGGAGCTGGTTAGTGGCCCAACATGGGGTGCCAAATATATTAGGCTTTCTCTTGGGGCCAGTGTCCCCTACTCCAAGCCCACTCAGAAAAAAAAAATAAAAACAAACGACCAAACAAACCCGTGAAGACCGATCTACGATTGTGAAACATACAGATCCAGTTTAGAGCAGACTTACCTTTTAACAGCTGGCAGTTGTATGTGCTCAGGTTCCCAACAGACCGCAAGTTTATCAACTCTCCTTTGGGGTTGCGGCTCTTACTTACAACTTCAAATACCTCATAGGGGGGGATCAAGACTTCCTTCCGGAAAGAGAAGTCTTGCAAAGAGGCACCCAGGCACGTAGCAATAGTAAACAGTGTCTGGTTTCCAGACTCCTGGGTCTCCTCCCTCAGCAGGGAGGCAGAGAGGAACTGGCCAAACCGAATGGTGGCACCCACATGGACTTCAAACTTCACGTTCTTCATCCCATGGTGCACCTCGTAGCACAGGTCACTGTTCTTCGTGGCTCTCTCTTCCCTCAGCAGCTGGATGGCTGAGGTGAGGAAGTAATGCAAATACTTGAAGTGGAATGACTGTTGGTACTGCCCGGGAGACCCCACAGCCTTGGTCATGGCTGTGGTAAAGTCAGAGCTCACATTGTGATTCAAGGTGTAGACCAAGATGGCCACAGCATGTGTAGTGGTCATGCTCTCGGGGCGGGTGTCCTCTTGGCTCAACCAGGTTAAGTGGGCTTTTTGCCAGGCTCTAGAGTAATACTTATGACTGCCTATTTCCTCAATGAAGTAGTCTCCATGGCTTAGCTCCTCCATGACCTGTTTGCTACAGCCTTGGTATTGATCATCGAAAGAACCTGGTGTCAAGTCAAGGTCAACTTTGAGAGCAACCTGTAAGAGAAAGAAATCTTGATTTGTGTTATCCAAGCCAGATAGATGGAAATGAGGTCACAGATTTGTTGTGTCCTACAGCGTTTTACACGGGATAGTCAAGCCGTGTCTATTATAATGACCCCCGTGCTATTCCTACCTGGTCTGGGATTATCGTTATTCATAAGAAGCACACAAAACTCAAAAGCTCATCTCGCCAGGAAGGAAGTGTTCTGTACCATAGAGCTCACAGTGTTTCTATATTTTGAATTTGTTGAAGAAATAAGGCACAAACTGTATAGTTTGATTTTACTTTCCACGTCCTTCAGTTTCCCTTCAAGGATGGATGTTAAGAGAAGGACGTTTAGAGCTGGGTGTGGTGGCTCATGTTTATAAAACGAGCATGTGGAAGGCTGAGGTAGGAGAACTGCTATGAGTTGGAGGCCTGCCTGGGTACATGGTGAGTTCAGGCCAACCTGGGTTACAGTGTGGGAACCTGCCTTGATGAACGATTAGTAAAAACTCAGGGTCAGAAATTGGGGTTCAACCTAAAGATCCGTAGTGCAAAATAGCCAGTCTTACCTCAACTTCTGAAATGCTGATCCTGCCTCCCAGAATCTCAGAATGAGACTGTGTCTGAGAACTGTCTCTCCACTCCCCCCGCCCCATTTTATATTCCTTTCTAGGTTTAGGATTAAAGGCATGCACCACTGAGATTAAAGTGCATGTCATTGTGGCTAAGGGGATTCAACGTGTGTGTTACCATAATCTGGTCTGTAAGGCTGGCCAGTGGGACTGTTTTACTCTCAGATCTGCAGACAGTCTTTATTTATTAAAATACAATTGAAATGCCACTACACTGCCTCAACCCAACCCAGTCCAAACAAAACAACCTTATATTAATATATCTATTTAACTTTACATCTTGCTGTGTACATGCACGTCCTTGGAGGCCAGAGGTCAATGCCACGGGTCCTCCTTTATTGCTTTCCACTCTGTGTTTTGAGATAAGTTCTCCCACTCAGCCAGGAGCTCAGCAGTTTAGCTGAGGGGTTAGCCAGTGAGCTCTGGAGCTCTGGGGACCTACCTGTCTCCACACGCTTTTCCCACTGCTGGTGCGGGGGTTACAGATGCCTTCCACCATGCCTGTATTTCATGTGCTTTTTAGGGACCCCCACTCAGATTGCCATGCTTGTGTGTCAAGCACTTTAACCCCAAGCCTTCTTTCCAGCCGCCCTATCTTAAATGTTTAAACTGTATCGAAGAAAAACCTTGAGCGATAAGTAGTGTTAGGTTCTCCATGGGAGACTCTGGTGAAAAAAGCAAACTTCTTGCTTACTTAGATTTTGAAGAAAAAAGGAAGACAACAAAAGGCAAACATGGAATCTAAAATATCCCCCTCCTTCCTCAATGAGGCCACGTGGGTGCAGGCAGCTCTGGGTCTGGTGGCAAGCTGGTTTAAGAGTAAATTCCAGATCCAGTCAGACTTGTCTCCACAATGGCTGGCAGTTCTGAAGGCTCTCAGATAACATCTTGTCCTGGGGGGAAAAGCCCTCATGCCATAGACTTAGCCCCAGCGTGGAGAGCAGAGCTGACTCCCTGTGTGCAGTTTTTCTTTCAAATCTTCTCAAGAAAGCACTGTTCCCAGGGGAGCCCGGTGAGCCAAGAGTGGGGCAGTGCCTAGGCGAGCCTGCCTCTCGGTAGTGAGGGGACAGCACACTCCTTTGTGGCGGGGTGTTGGGGGGAACACTTGAGCACTGTCTAGGGAGCGCTGAAATGAAGCTAGCGGCTCCCTGGGTTCCATGGGCTCACTATTGAGAACCTTACCTGAATTACCCAATTCAAACCTAGGCTTATGTCTCAGCAAAGCAATGATGCTTTTCTCACTAACAGAATGCGTCAAAGGGCAAGATTCTGTCCAAGGTCAGTGCTGGTGGGGGTGGAGCTAGAAAGCACACGCTGTGGTATTTTAAGTGTGTGAGTTATGATGACATGCTGTCTAGTTGCATATAATCTCGGTCCAGTTTTTAAGGCCGATCGAATGATGTTAGGCAGTACATAAGATTTTAAAACAAGCTTCCATTAACCCCCCAAGCATCACGTTCTGTCAAATATTACCATGTCACCAGATCTCAGGTATTTCCCCGTACCGTTGATCAATAGCTCATTTTCAGTATCTAGATCTTAAGTTAGAATACTCAAAACTTGTGCTGTTCCTACAAAGTTGTTTTGAGTCAAATAGGCTTATTTCACATGATTTGTCCCTTGGAAACAGTTATTTTAATACTTAAAAAGAATCAGGAAAATAGCTTGATGCCAGATCATCAATTATAAAAAAAAAAAACTTTTTTTTTTTTTTTTAAATAGCGATTGTTTCCCTCAGTCTTCACTGAGATCCTTTGCTCTTGGATTGCGGTGTCTAAGTTTTTATTACTGAGGTGGCCACCAGGTATATGTCCATCCTAGTGGTGCGTAGGTCGCACAGATCACCGAGAGATCCCCTTTTCCAGTGCCCCTACCTCAGTGCTCCCCGCGGGGGTCTGCAAGGCACAGAGCGACAGCAGCAGCCACAGCTGTGTGACCTGTTCTCCTGGCAGCCACAGCTTCATCCTCCTGTCCTCTGTACTTGGTAGAAGTGTCCTCTTGGATCTACTGGTCAGTGGGCAGCAGTGGCGCTTTGGGTCAGAAGCGCATCGTTGCCCTGAAAGCCGCAACCCGGAGTGCTCTAGAGCCCCTCCTGGCCTTTTCTATCTGGGCTGTGTCTGAGGTTCTGCTCCTGCCGCGGCAGCTGGGACTTCGGTTGAGCATCAACAACCGACAGCTTCCTCCAGCTCCTTTGTAAAGTTGAAGTCTCTGAAAGAGCTAGACACGCACGGCACACAGAGATTGTCAAGCCCAGTCAGTTTCAAATTTTAAGAAGGTAAAGCCCTTCTCCCTATCTAGTCAGCATTCTGGGAAATGCCAAGGGTCTGCTCAGGGTCAGGCGCTGCAGTTCAGCCTTGGCTTTCCCAGAATGCAGGAAAAAGCATGCTCATTAGTGCTCGGGGCCAAGTCCCTTTATCTGGAGCCCCAGGCTTTCATTGTGAGCCATACCAGAGGCACGCGGAGCACAGCTGGGGAGATGCAATCTTAAGGTGGGCCTGTGTCAGACTCGTCTGGTGCAGCAGATAGCCCTGCCCTGAACGGCCCTCCACAGGCAGCACACACTTTAAATGTATACTTTTGCTGCTCTTCCACAGTGCCTTTGAAACATGCCCATCCGGAGATAGTGACTGTTGGGTTCAGAGTTTTGAACATTTGTTTCTTCTGAGAACTTCAGGTCCTCCATCTGTGATTAATCCCACACACAGGATTCAAGTCAGCACTTCCACGGTTAGACACTTCCTGCTAAACTCTGAATTCCCTTCCACTCTCCTCCTGACCTGTCAGATGCTGCTAACTCACAGATGTTTGCTATTTATGTTTCCTGCCTCTTATCTCACGCTGAAGAGAAACCAAATCCTCTTCTTGGAAATCCTGGTCTCGCTTGCTTTTTGCAGCTTTAAAGAATGCCCATCCAAAGTCTCCGAAAACCATAACAGTTCTTCCTCAACAGAAGCTCGGAATATATATGGAAGCCTAAGAGAGGAAGCACAAGTTATCCTTATCCTCCAAGCACAAGTTATTGCTTGGAGAAGCCACTGTTCTGATTTAAATTTTGGCTTTATACCTCCCACTCACACACACACACACACACACACACACACACACACACACACACACACACCACAGCAGAAATGAAGCCACAAGACTTTGTGTACTGTTTCTCCTTAACATTTATTTATTTGTTTAGTGTGTGTGTGTGTGTGTGTGTGTGTGTGTGTGTGTGTACAACTTGAGTATCTTCCTCTGTCATTCTCCACCTTAGATTTTGACCCAGGCTTTCACTGAGCCTGGAGCTCACAGAGCTGGGCATACAGGCAGGGGAGCCTCCCCGCTCTGCCTCCCCAGCCCTGGGATTGCCGGCCTTCACTGTGCCCTTTTTGGTGCCGTTTGTCTTATGAGTTCTAAGGTTCTCACGCTCAGGTCCTCAGGCTTGCGGGGCAAGGGCACTGCCAGCTGCGCCATCTTTCTAGCTCTATTGATAAATTTTTCCAGAGATCTTTGATTTTGAGACAAGGTCTCATGTAACCCAGGCTGGCTTTGAACTCACAATGGAATCGAGGATGATCCTCATCTTTTGCTCACCTCTCCCTCCTGGGTATGGGGATAGCAGAATAAGCCATCGTAAACCTGTTTATATTGTACTGGGGAGCAAACCCAGGGCCTTATGCTAGGAAAACTTAGCTACATCACAGCCATCACCTTAACATTTTACTACAGACATGTCCCTCATAATTTAGTATTTATCGAAAGTGTGTGTGTAGCTCAAACTTGCCTTGAATTTTTGTTTTGTTTTGTCTTTTTTTTTTGGTTTTTCGAGACAGGGTTTCTCTGTAGCTTTGGAGCCTGTCCTGGAACTAGCTCTTGTAGACCAGGCTGGCCTTGAACTCACAGAGATCCGCCTGCCTCTGCCTCCCGTTCAGTTTGCCTTGAATTCTTGATCCTCTGCCCTCTGACTCAGGAGTCCTGGGATTACAGGTGTGTACCACAGCTCTGAGCTTAAGATAAAGTCATGTTTATTGTTTTCCACTACTTCCTAAGACGTCACAAAATTATTTTGCTGCTGACAATCAGAATGCATAGATGGAGACATTAAAACTAGAGAAAATTGGGCAAGGGTAAGTATAAAAGAACGTATCACTAAGAGGTGAATTTAGCCACTTATTGACTTTTAAAATAACTTTAAATAAGGCATATTTTACTTTATAATTCTTCCTTTCTTTCTCTCTATCCCTCTTTCTTTCTTCCTTTCTTAATTTTTCCTTCCTTCCTTCCTTCCTTCCTTCCTTCCTCCCTTCCTTCTCTCCCTCCCTCTCTCTCTTTCTCTGTGTGTGTGTTTGGGGGGGGGGCAGAGAGACTAACTCTGTAGCCTTAGCTCTCCTGGAACTTTACTGATTGGCCTCAGAGTTACAGAGATGCACCTGCCTCTGCTTCCCGAGTGCTTTGATTGACGGTATTTGCTACCACAGCCAGCTACTCTGTAAGCTTTAAATTTACCTTTTTATATTATAACCATTTTCAACTGCCAAGGAATTTTGAGTCGTGCAGTGAAGGCTGTGTGCTTTGTCCCTGCCTGTTTTTTCCAGTAGCTCTGTCTCATGAACCATGACACAGTTTTAAAGCCGGGAAACAAACGCTGGTAGGCTGTGTGTAGTTCTGAGGCATTTCATCACGTATGCAGCCTTGAGGAGCCACAGCCTCTAGCGATGTCAAACTAGGGCTGGACAGATGGCTCGGTGGGTAAGAGCGCTTGCTGTTTCCACAGGGGACCTGGGCTTGGTTCCTAACACCCACATGGCAGTTCACGGTAACCTGCAATTCCAGCGACAGGGGATCCTACACCCTCCTCCAGCCTCCACAGGCAGAAGGCACACACGTGGTGCAGTCGTACATGCAGGCAAGACTCCCATACAAAACAAACTATGAGAGGAGTAAAACTAGGTATCATTCTAAAGCCCTCCCTGATGACCTTGTGACCTGGGAGTCACACCTTCCCTCTCCTCCCCCCCATCTCTAACTCCAGAAGAGTGCCCAGTCTTCCCATCCGGGCAGCTTTGTCACACAAAGGCTATGGATAAATAGATCATACACGGTGTCATTTTATTTTTTTAAAGGTTTATTTATTTATTTATTATGTATACAATATTCTGTCTGTGTGTATGTCTGCAGGCCAGAAGAGGGCACCAGACCTCATTACAGATGGTTGTAAGCCACCATGTGGTTGCTGGGAATTGAACTCAGAACCTTTGGAAGAGCAGGCAATGATCTTAACCACTGAGCCATCTCTCCAGCCCCCATGGTGTCATTTTAACTTTCCCCACTTAGCATAGTGCCCTTGACGTTACTGTGCAGGATTTATGTGTTGTGGTTGCACAGTAACCCTTCACTATGGTGCTCTCACTAATGGACCATGGCGTGCTCCATCTCAAGAAGACCCCGCCCACTTTGTGGTTCTGTTTAATGCTGCTCATTGTTACTTCCTGAGCACCTGACTTTGGACCAGCTCCTCAGCACCTCTGTTGCTCAAATTCCTGGTGGGTTCAATTGGGGGATAAATTGGGTCCTGGGAGGCCTCTCTGAAGTAAACCTAGAGTGTTCGAGGAATGCAAACAATTGCTATCTCCAGCGCCAGACTTTACAGTGCACCATTGAGCTTATTTTAAATTTTGTGCGATTTCTACTAACTCTTGGATGTGGCTTCAGCGTAAGTCTGGTGTGTGTTTCTCACAGTTTTAAAGACACGATCCAGAGAACTGAGCGTTGAGGTGCGAATGTGTATTTCCAGATTTAGTAGCAAGTGCCAGCAGTGTCTGAAAATAGCCCCTTAAGATGTTTTAGATTCTTAAGATTCCTCACTGTCAGCTGCGTGAGGGTACTGAGGCAGGGAGAGTTACAGTGAGGATCTGATCTTTGGGCTGTGGCTCCCGAGCCACTCAGAGAGCTGGCTGAAAGTCAGTGATCCTTGCTGGGCCTCGGCTTCCTGGAGACTTGGGAAGTTTAACAAAGGAGTTATAGTCCTACTTTATTGAGAGGGTGCTGTGTTTTGAGTCTATTTTGATTATGATTTTTTGTTTGTTTTTTTAAAACAGGGTTTCTCTGTGTAACAGCCCCACCTGTCCTGGAACTAGACCAGGCTGACCTCGAACTCACAGAGATCCGGCTGCCCCTGTCTCCCAAGTGCTGGGATTAAATGCGTGTGGACCACCACTGTGCCGATTGTTTATGATTTTGTTTGTTCTCTCTGCCTACAAGAGAGCCTTAAGAAGAGATTTTAAGAAATATTTATTTATTTAAATTTGAATATTTTATTTATTGTTATTTATAAATATCTTACCTTCCTGTATGTCTGTTTGCCATGTGTGTGCCTGGTCCCTGTGATGGTCAGAAGAGGGCATCAGATCCTCTGGGACAGGAGTTACAGGCATATGTGAATCACTGTGAGGGTGTGGGGAATCGAACTCAGTCTCCCTGCAAGAGCAGCCAGAGCTCTTAACCACAGAACCATCTCTCTAGCTTCCAATTTATTTATTTACCTTTGCATGCCTGCTTGAGTTTACGTACACCGTGTGTGCATGTGCCCCTGGAGATCAGCAGGTGGCAGAGGGTCCCCTGGAACTGGGCTTAGGTATGGGCGGCTGTGATGGGGGTGCTGGACCCTGGACACGGGTCCTTTGCAAGAGGTTAAGTGCTCTTTACCTCTGAGCTTCCTCTCCAGGCCTAGAAAGGGTTTCATAACTGTCTCTCTGAAGATGTGACTGGGCTGCTGAGTTGAGGCTTTGGGAAGTTGAAGGCCTTACTTACTTTTCTCTGCTTCACAGTTCGCTGTTTCCCCAAAGTCTAAATGACTGTGTCATTTTAAAATTATTGTCTGGGAAGTTTTTGTTAACGTTTTTTCCTGTGCACGCCAGTTCTAGAGTATGATCACTAGAGGGCAGCAGAAACTTTGACTTTTTTTTGTTTTTCTATTTTTATATTTTATATAATTAATAAAACAGTGCTTGTATAAAAATTCACACAAAGTTGCTAGAGATCATACAATTTCCAAAAATGTCCTGGGTTTGTGTGGCCGGCCTCTTGGTCTCCCTCCCATAAAAGCTGTCAGCCATTAGTAGCTTCTCATTTAGTGGTGGGGGCTTGTAAGTCTCTCCAGCTCCATGCTGGAATGTTGACTGCCTTGATTTGGCAGGAAACTCAGCGGCCATGAGTTCACCATGGTGGTGGTTCTGTCATGTCCAGAGACACTGTTACACCCTGCTAATGCCTGACATTGGCTCTTCCAGCCCTTCCCCCGGCTCCTGGGATGGTCCCTGAGCCTTGGAAGCGTGTGTGTGCTATAGACGTCTCCATTTGTGGCGGAGTAGTCTCCACTGACACTTACCTTTCCACTCTGATCAGCTGTGAATCTTGGGCTGTCACTGTCCACTGCATGCAGAAACTTCTCTAATGAGGACTAAGCACTGCAGCAGGCCTATGTCCAATCAGAGAGTGGCTGGTTGCCCCAGTAACACCTGCACCACCATTGCACCTATGGGCATATTTTACCACACCATTGGACACACCTCTTTAATGTCCCTAAGAATTCTAAGGCCCAAATTAGCAGGCAGGCATATGTCCGTGGGCAGGGGCTGAGTCTGTCTAAATTCTGAGGACACAACTAACAGTTGAAACCCCAGCAAAGCTCTGGGAGCATCTCACTTCCTGAGCAGAGCAATCATCAGGAATACTAGGTATGGGAGCAGGCGTCTGTTTCGGGCTGCTTTCAGCTGCTGAGTATTGTGGAGGGGGAACTTTATGAAGATTGAGGAGTTTTGGAGACAGAGTCTTATGTAGGCTGAGCTATGAGTCACCATACCTTACTTTACACCAGTGCTGAGGCTGAATTCAGGGATTCACGTGTGTGAGGTGAGCGTTCCTCCAACTCAGCCACACCTCCAGCCTCAATAACGAAGATTTAGGAGCCAAAAGTGACTCCCTGGGAAAAGCACTTGCACCAAGACAGATGACCTCCATCATAGTAGAGAGACAGCCTACTGCCTTACATTGTCTTCTGACCCCCATGCCAACTGTGCATCTCCCCCCAAATGTTTTTAACGAATAAAAAACTAAAGATGTACTTAGCACATGGCTTTGCAGAGTGGGATTCCTAACACCTGGTAGAGCCTTCTTCCTGCGTCTCCACATAGCAGAGGCTATCACATGGCGAGGGCTATCTCAGCATCTCAGTCATCCTAACTGCCTGCCTGTCGATTGCGGTTGGGTGGGCTACTGTCTAGGGGTCGTAACCCACCCTGCAATCTGTTACTCCAGGGTCTCAGAGGGGCGCTACCTGGAAGGAAATGAGCTAGAAAAGAGGGAGAAGACCATGCTAAGTTTGTCACTGCCTCCGTTTATTAGGGACAGGGGTACAGCTTATATAGCCCCTGGATGAGGGCTTGGGGGGCAGGGCACAGGAGCACGGAATCTGACCGTGTGGTCCCGGTCACATAACCTACGTTCAGGTCAGGTAGGCCAAGAAGTCAGGAGTTGCCACACCTAGTTCCCTGGATAGCTAGAATGTAAGGCAGTTCCGCTAACAGATAACAGCTAATTGGGTGTGGGGCAGGTTTTGTAAGGAAGAAGCAGGGAAGAGCAGACAGCTACGGAGGCAGGAAGGATGGAGGAGATGATTCCTGGTTCCCAGTTTTGTGGTACTCGTGTGATAAAGTCTGCTGGAAGCCTGAAGTAGAACAGAAGCCCTGGGAAGTTCCCTCAGTGCCCTAATTTCCCCACTGAGCACAAGCCAGAAGCCCACAGCTGTAGAAACACAGATGTGTGGTTCCCTTAGGTGACGTCAGCATACCCAAACCTAAACCCAGCTTGGAAGCTCACTAGGTTGGCTGGTTGCTCAGTGGAAGACAGTGTGTGTCCATTTCAGACCCACTGACTGTTGTGGATCATTATCTATATAAAGATGTGTTACATTTGTTTATGCTGTGGACTATTACTTTATAACTGTAAAGATGTGTTACATTTGTTTATGCTGTGGACTATTACTTTATAACTGTAAAGATGTGTTACATTTGTTTATGCTGTGGACTATTACTTTATAACTGTAAGGGTGGATTACATTTGTTTATGCTGTGGACTATTACTTTATAACTGTAAAGATATGTTACATTTGTTTCTGCTGCATATGTTTAATTATGAAAAAAATGTATTGCTGTTTCACCTGGCCTGCCTAAGGCACATGATTGGTCTAATAAAAAGCTGAATGGCCAATAGCTAGTCAGTAGAGGGATAGGCAGGGCTGACGGGTACAGAGAATAAGCAGGAGGAAAAATCTAGGTTCAAAAAGAATGAGAGAGAAGAAGAGAAGGAGAAGGGAACAGGGTGAAAAAGAGACACACAGCTGGGGCCAGAAACCAGGCAGCTGCCAGCCAGCCAGATGATGGAGAAAACAGGAAAGGAAGCCACACAGAAAGAAAGGTAAAAGCCCTGAGGCAAAAACTATATAAAGAGAAACAGGCTAATCTAAGTTAAAAGAGATAGCCAGAAATGAGGCTAAGCGAGGCTGAGCATTTACAACTCCTAAGTCTCTGTCATGGCTTGGCAGCTGGTTGGCGGCCCAAAAGAAAAAGCCTGGTACAACTGACCTCAGCCCAAACTCTGTCTCTGCACAGAGTACTCCAAAACTCAACAGAAAATTTTGATATGCGCATCCTAAATAAAACATTAATTCCTCACACAATTAGCTGCCAACTGTGGATGAAGTTGAGGGCTTCCTGACTACAAACAAGGAATTCAGACCATTGTTAAGCCATAAAGCCACTCACAGAAATATGATCAAAGCTGGGCCAGGCACTGGGGCTGGTAGTGTTCTCACACTCTCTGGGATCTTACGTGCATGTTTGCTTAATTGTTTCTTAGATTTTCTTGCAGCGCCTCTGGGCTCTAAAACAGATTTCTTCCAGTTCCCATGGCCTTTAGAGACACCATGGGTTACAGCAATGCCGCATTTTCATCCTTTCTGTTTGGAATTTATTTATTTTTGTCACAGGGTTTCATGGAGTCCAGGTGGCCTCAAGCTAACCAAACAGCTGTCTGGCCTTGTGCCCCTGGTCCTCCTGCCTCTGCCTCCCAGATGCTAGGCTTAGAAGCTTGTACCACCATGCCCACCTAAAGTTGGGTTATCTTAAAATACCTAATTTGTTCTAGGACTTGACATCTCCTTATTGCCAGCACTTAGGTCCACACAGCTGAGAAGAGACAAGGGCTTTTGTTTTTGATGTCTTTGAACTTCCCGGGTGAACTCAGCGGATCCTTAGCATCATCAAGCAGCGGGCAGAAGTCATGCCAGTGATTAAGTTAATCGATCTTTAGGTGTGTACACGGTGGGGAAAATGGGTAGACCAAGACTTTCTGACATGGTCTTCCTAGCTCAGTGGATTCCAATTCTGTCACGGACGTTTTAAAGACGACGGTATTTTTGTTGTTGCTCTTCCTATAGAAGAAAATTACGCTGTGTGCATTTTGCAAATAGAGGCTTTTCAAGTTCAATACATGTTTGATTGTAAATGTGTTCACTGAAAGCCATGATGCTATTATCTTAAGGCAGAAAACGGCAAGACACATTTTAGCTGAACTGTAACATGGGGTTTCTGGTCTTAGTGTGTGGTTTCATCGCTTCATTAATAGCAATTTTCTTTCCTTAATTAAAAGAACATATCCTCGAATGTTGCTGCAGGCTGGCAGATCTTTGGGTAAACCCCAATTGCCGTCAAGGAAAACATCAATTTCCAGGCAATGTGCTGCGGCCGCACAGTTACGCTTTCATGGGAGCCGTGGACAAGACTGCACTGTCATGTTGAGAAAGGAAAGTTTTGGGCCATCTGGTGCCTCTGGGTTCTCCCTGCAGTCACACAAACATTGACATTCGGTGACTAATGAGCAGAAAAAACAGCTCCTCACACCCAGAATCCAACTTGAACATTGTTCACGTTTTGACCAGGTAGAGTGGCTGGCTCAACGTCTCTCGGTGAGCTGAACTGTGACTTTCCGGAGCTGGCAGCAGAGAAGACGGGGAGGCTACATGCCCCATCTCTACTCGCTCATGTGTGCCTGGCCACCCGCGGACTCTTGATGTTTACCTAGGTGTTCGGGTCACAGAGGTAGATGGCACCGAAGCAGAGGTCATAATGGAAAACTTCATGGCGTTTTCAGCCACGAGACTGGCTGAATATTCTTCACCGTGAGGAGATGCTTAACAAGGGCTTGATCTGAGGAAGCTGATCCCAGATCACATTCTACCTTGAAACAAGGAGTAAGGGAGGAAGGAAAGGAAGATGAGATACACTGAATAGACAGATTTATTTTGGTATTTTACATTTTTTAATGATTAAAAACATCAATTAGATTTAGTTCAAAAGCATTTAAAGGGGCTGGAGAGATGACTCATTGGTTAAGAGCATAGCTACTCTTTTGGAGAACCTGCGTCGGTCTCCAGCACCTACATAGCAGCTCGCAGCCGTCTGTAACTCCAGTTCTAGGGGATCTGATGCCCTCTTCTGCCTTCCATGACACTGCAAGCACATGATACGCATTTATAATGCAAGCAAATACTCATACACACAAAATAAATAGTAAGCCTTTTAAAAAGAATTTGAGTTTTAGAAAATGAGGAGATACATAGTATATTTTTTTATATTTCTATGTATAGCATAGGAGAAACCATGTAGTAAAGATTTGTGCTAGGAAATTTAAAGCAAAGGTAGGAGTCTCAACTGGGTTAACAATTCAAAACTTGCCTTCCCTTTCTCTGTTTCACATTTAAATGTGTCTTGTCATGAGAAGCATACCCCAGTGGCCCTCTCCAAACTGAACTTCTCTTAGAGTTTGAATTAAAACTTAATAACTTGTCTTTATTCTTTGATCATAATTGGACCCACAGGAACCACTTTTTACCTTTTCCACAGATTATATCCTTTGCATGACCTGATTTGTATGACATTTGTATATTGTTTGTTCCAAATCAAACAGCATTTCCCCTCCCTCCCTCGCTCCCTTCTTCTTTTCCTTTTTGGTTTTATTGAGACAGGGTATCACATAGCCTATCCTTGCTTTGAGCTCACTATATAGCCAAGTCTGACCTTGAACCTTTGATCCTCCTGCCTCCACCTCCTGAGTGCTGGGATTCCAGACCTGTGCCATCATGCCTGATTTTATGCGGTGCTGGGAATTGAACCCAGGACCTTGTGCATGCTAGTCAAGCATCTTAACAACTGATCTATGTCCCTGGACCCACTGATCACCAGGCTTAGTTTTAAGTCCTTTTGCTTTTCGTGTTTTATCTCTGGACGGCTGTGCTCTGCTCTCTAGATCTCATGGCTTAGGCTCATGAGCTGAGCAGCACACAGACATCCATTCTGACTTAAGAGATGTATTCCTTTGGATGTTCAAAAAGATACGGATGGGCTGCGTGAGAAAGGCCTGTGTGGGGGCTCTGCTCTTCCAGGTTTAGATTTTTTTCTGTAGCATTTTGAGACAGAAGAAGGCACAGAAGGGGTCCTAGTTAAGCTCTGAGAGGAACAGCCAAAGGTGATTTGCATCTTGCCCCCAAAAGAGCAATTTTGTCGGTTTTCTCTGAGCACCCACTTTGGCAAGAGCAGAGCAGGACGGCTTCTGTGGTAGATAAGAAGTGGTTCTGGGGGGCAGCCTGATGGGAAAGCCAGAAACTCATCAGCTTGCACACTTGGATGACTCAGAGGAATGCACAGGACCAGTCGAGCGCTTTACTCTCTGCAATCTTAATTCGCCCCGCCGAGTTCCTATATAGCCTCTGTGGGTAATATCTGTTTACCTTCTGTGTGAAGAGATAAATCACAACATTGTTTAAATTGTTACGTGCGCGCACACCGGGCAGGCTCAGACCTGCAGCCTGGCTTTGAAGCTCCCTAAGGGCAGCGCTGTGAAATCCAGTCCGGTTTGGGGAAAATCATGGGCTCAGAAGCTTCTTTTCATCTTCCAGGTCACAGAGTGCAAAGGGGTAAAAAAAAATTTCTGTAAATGTTTTTATACTTTGAAGCACGGTTTTGCTTTTCCTTCTTGCAAAATTATTTGATTTTTGTCCAAAGGACCCAGTGTGTTCTAGAAAAGAGACAGATCGCCTGTCACTAGAAAATGATTTCTTCCTCTCCATATGCCTTTTCTTATATTTAAAATAAATTACTAGGGTATTTTAATTATGCCTACTGATGGCCCTCATTATGACACTTTTAGATACATTAGGGAGGCAATGTATCTCAATCATATACATTTGCTCTCATGCCCTCTCATGCCCCCTCTCCAACCAGTCTTTGTCACCTTCCCTCTGCTTGTGTGTGTGTGTCCCAGTGAGCTTCACTAAGGTTGGTTACAGGGACATGGGCACTTTGCAAATGGCTATACAGCTGATGGAAACCTCTGCCCTTCCCCTCCCCATTCCTCCAGGAGGGGTGGAGCCCCAGGATTCGCCCCTTCTTCCATGATGGGGTGTTGATGGGCCCAGTCTTCTACTGGTCTTACTCAGGGAATCCCAGCTGCCATGACTGAAGAATTTTTACACAGAATTCAAACGTATGACCGTGATCTCCACGAACGTCTCATCAGAAACCGGAACTGGGTGAGAGCAGGCTTCTGTTCTCCATAAAACATTAGAATGGTGATACTCTCTCTCTCTCTCTCTCTCTCTCTCTCTCTCTCTCTCTCTCTCTCACATCATTGAAAGTCCAGCCAATTTGCCTTCCATGACCATTTAAATTTTCCCTTCACAAGAAGGCCTTCAAGACTTCCCAGCCGTATCAGCGAGTGTCTCATTCCCCTGTGTGTTTGGAAGAGATGAGTGCAAACTGCTTTTAGGCTTCTACTGGACTTTATCGTTTTAATTTCATTATCCAGGATGTCCCCACTATTTCTCTACAAATCTGCATTTACCTGCAAAATGGAAAAGACTCTCCTCTTTCTGAGCTGTGTTTTGGTACACTGTAGTGCGTGGGATCCAACTCACTGCTGGGGCAAATCACAGTCCTTTAGAATTTTCTTTAAATACTTTTATAATTCAAGAACCTTGACTCTTTTGGAACCCTTCCAAAATTTCTCCTCGAGTTGGAATTCTCGCTCAAGCGCTTGGAAAACTTCCACGCATGCGCAGATAGTTCCCTTACTTTATTTGTTGCCAGAAGGTGGCAGTTCTCCTTAGATGAAGGGGGGGGGGCGCAAGACTTGTGTGTTGCTGTACCCAAAGTAAAGGGACCAGAGGGTTTCTAGGCAAACATCATAAAAAGCGCCCTGTTTTAACTAAGTGGGCAAAGAGCACATTTCTTGAACAGTCTTTTTCAAAGCCTAACCTCATGCTTGAATAACCCCAGATGACTCAGGTTCCTGGCTTTCATGTTTCCTGGTTTGCTTTCAATGCCTGAATTCAGAAAAAGGAGAGATGGAAAAACCCCCTCGGGTCACCCAGTTCATTTCTCTAGAGGAGTTAACAGATGCATCTCAGCGTGCACAGACCCCTCCTGTGTGTGTCAGCATACTAGAGGGGCCTCTCAGGGTGCACAGACCCCCTCCTGTGCTCCTGTGTGTATCAGAACACTAGAGGGGCATCTCAGCGTGCACAGACCCCTCCTGTGTGTGTCAGCATACTAGAGGGGCCTCTCAGGGTGCACAGACCCCCTCCTGTGTGTGTCAGCATACTAGAGGGGCATCTCAGCGTGCACAGACCCCTCCTGTGCTCCTGTGTGTGTCAGCATACTAGAGGGGCATCTCGGTGTACAGACCCCTCCTTGTGTGTCAGCATACTAGAGGGACATCTCAGGTTATACATATACATTTAAAAATAACTTAAAAGTAGTTCTGAAATGCACTTTAAAGTAAAGCATACGTGTCAAACATGCCCTCAGTTTTCACATAGCATTGCTCCAAATCATTGCTGTGCATCTTACCTATCTCAAGTCATTTTTCACTTACCCCTATACTCCATCCTTTCTCTCTCTCTCTCTCTCTCTCTCTCTCTCTCTCTCTCAAGTTCTTATCCTTGTATTTATTACCACATTTCTAGGTCATTATATTATTGCAGTGATGAAATTCCACAAATTAACATGGTAAAATGTATTAAGCTGTACTTCTGACAGTCAAAATTGAAATACATACACATTGAGAGGCTAATAGCATGATGCTAGCTGTACTCAATTCTCCAGAGGATCTGCTACAGCACGATACCTGCAGGACTCCATTTCCTTAGTATTTACTAGAGCATGGTTCCTGCAGGACTCTGTTCTCCAGAGGATCTAGGTGAGATTCCAATTCCTTATATTGTCCATCTTCTTGAGCTGACAAACATTCTTCCACTCAAGCCTCGGAGTAAGCAGCTGATTTGACTATGGTTTTTTTTTTAAATAAATCCCTTTTGTCATACTCATTGTGTGATGATGTTATTATTTTTGCCTCACACAGGTAGTTCCATCTGGGATCAATTTAAATCCTACAATAGACATAGAGACTATCAAGAAAGGTCCTACTCTTGGGAATATACCCAAGAGAGGCCTTATCATACATCAAAAGTATATGCTCTACTATGTTCATAGCAGCACTGTTTGTAATAGCCAGAACATGGAAACAACCTAGATGCCCTTCAATTGAAGAATGGATGAAGAAAGTATGGAATATATACATATTAGAGTACTACTCAGCAATAAAAAACAAGGACTTCTTGAAGTTTGCAGGCAAATGGATGGAAATAGAGAACACGATCCTGAGTGAGGTAAGCCAGACCCAAAAAGAGGAACATGGGATGTACTCACTCATATTTGGTTTCTAGACATAAACAAAGCACATTGAGCCTCTAATACGTGATCTTAGAGAAGCTAAATAAGAAGGAGAACCCAAAGAAAAACATATAGGCATCCTCTTGAATATTAACCTTCATCAGGCGATGAAAGGAGACAGAGACAGAGACCCACATTGGAGCACCAGACTGAAATCTCAAGGTCCAAGTCAGGAGCAGAAGGAGAGAGAGCATGAGCAGGGAGCTCAGGACAGCGAGGGGTGCACCCTCACACTGTGACAGTGGGGATGTTCTGTCGGGAACTCACCAAGGCCAGCTGGCCTGGGTCTGAAAAAACCTGGATTAAAACTGTCTTGGGAAAAAACATAGAGACAATTAGGACTACTGAGATCTCTAGAACAATGGCAATGGGTTTTTGATCCTACTGCACGTATTGGCTTTGTGGGAGCCTAGGCAGTTTGGATGCTCACCTTAATAGACCTGGATGGAGGTGGGTGGTCCATGGACTTCCCACAGGGCAGGGAACCCTGATAGCTCTTTGGGCTGAAGAGGGAGGGGGACTTGACTGGGGGGAGGGGGGGGAAATGGGAGGCAGCGGTGGGGAAAAGACAGAAATCTTAAATAAATAAATAAATAAATAAATAAATAAATAAATAAATAAAAAGAAAGGTCCTTGTATCTGACCGTCCAGCCTCCCTGCTACTCAGAGTATACACAGTCACACACTGAGCAGGTACGCTCAGACAGGCCATGACCTTTAAACACGGAGGAGGCTGGAAAAATGGAGATAAGAAGAGACAATCACAGACTGGAATATAAAGTTTTACGGCCTTTTTGCCCTGGCACTGGGATATGGCTACCAAAAGGGGTGCAGCTGAGGCAGGGTGGCCGTCTTCAGGAAAGGGGAGGTCTGGGAGAAGGGCTGAGGCAGCTTCTTGCCTGTGAGAGGGTGAGGATGCCAGGTGTGGAGCAGGCATCTGGACAGCATCCCGCATCATTCACGACAGCAGTGGGGCTCAGCCTTCCTAGAGCTGTGGCTCTAACACAGTTCCTCGTGCGTGGTGACCCGCACGTGAAATCATTTCGTTGCTACTCGTAACTGCAAATTTTGCTGTGGTTATGAATCGTAATGTAAATACCCATGTTTTCCGATGGTCTTAGCTGACCCCCAGGAAAACGTCTTGACCCACAGGTTGAGAACCTCTACATTACAGTTTATCCTTACACTAGCTCCAAGGATGTTCCGGGGACAGCATCTCCAGGGCTCTAGTTGGTCTCTTTTCCAGGACAAAATCATGTTCACGGAGAGTTCTGAGTTCCTCCTGGAAACTGTGCTCCTTTGGTGGAAATACATTTTCCAGTTTCATCTAGTAGACGTCTCTTTTCCACCGGTGTGACATCGCCTTCCGTGTCAGCTTCTGTTAGCGGTAGTTCACGCCTGTGAGAAAGCCATGGTTTGTGAAGGTCAGGGCGATCAATACAGCCACCGTTGCTTCAGCTTGCCACAAGGCCACCCCTAATGCTTGCTTTCTCCCTTTTAGAAACTTCCTGTTCCAGGTTTCCCTAACTCTTAGCACATCTGGTGGCCATTGTGTTTAACTTGGTTGGGGAGATGGAACCCCGGTCTTGAGTGTGGTCAACTTTGGCCACCTCGTCCTCCTTTTTTTTTTTTTTTAAAAAAAAATTTATTTATTATGTATACAGTATTTTTAGTACTCTGCCTGCAGGCCAGAAGAGGGCACCAGATTTCATTACAGATGGTTGTGAGCCACCATATGGTTGCTGGGAATTGAACTTGGGACCTTTGGAAGAGCAGGCAGTGCTCTTGACTGCTGAGCCATCTCTCCAGCCCCACCTCATTCTCCTTTGAGACCGCTTTATTATTTGTCTGCAGTCACAGCTCTGGAAAGTAGCAAGAGATACACGAGCGCAGTGCCAGGACATCAAGTGCGTGCCTCCTGCTTCTCCAGGAGCCCCACCTTCTCCCGATGAGCAGGCTTGGCTAGCCCTGTTAGGAAGATGGTGTCTTCATTTGCTACCTGCCTGGTCCCCCAGCGCAAAAGACCTGAAGTTCCAGAGTGTTTTTGGAACTACATGGAATTCTTTCTGTGTTCTGTACTGAGGATTTCCACTCTACATGAACCAGGCTCTCCAGTGTCATTGATTAGAATCACAGAGTTGAAGATATAAATCCCCAAAGGGAATAAATACATCCAGTCCCTTTTGCTTTCACACCTTAATTGTCGGTGTGTGTGTGTGTGTTCTACGCACAACAAACACTGCCACAGTTTGCTTGTTTGGGGTTGTAACACATGCTACTTAAAGACCCTTGGCTTTCAGGATCCACAGACTGGGTCAACCTTGTTTGCTCCAAAGTGACACCAATGGCTGGCAAGCGGGCATGGAAGAAGTCTAGCAGTAATCGGGTAGAGGACGGTGTCTGTGGTTCAGAAGGGGGCCTTCTGGAGTGGGGCTGAGCCCTGGCTGATGAGGAGATGAAGCAGAAGCAGTCGAAGCAACGTCTTGGGGTTAGGAATCAAAGTCAATTAGGACAGAATGTTGAATCCTTAAAATTTTATTTTAACTAATTTTGTTGATTGTATGAAGAGGCAATAAGACCAGAAGATACTAGTATAGGGGTCTTTATACACTGTGCTGAGCAGCTTTGGGAAAAGGTTTGGACTAGGGCAAGGTGACTCACTTCAGGTAGGCACCCTTGCTAACATATGCTCCACCTTCCACAAATACATATAATTAAAACAAATCTTGACAAAGAATGATATAAATGTACTGTGAATTATACCAGTGGTTGTACTGCAGTTTCCTCTGATAGAGGCCTTCCTTTCCAGAATGAGGTGCAGGACACAAACAAGCTCCACCTGTCTGGGGAAGCTAAGACTCAGGCCCAGGAAGTCCTGCCCGAGACTATGGAAGCCATAAACAACGGCAGAGCCGGCTCTGAGCAGCTGTGCTACAGAGAAAAGACCCCCCCCCCCCCATTGAGCTGCCCACAAGCCGTTTGGGGTGAGGAAGCTGCCTTGGAGTTGTCTCCACTCCTATAAGTAACCCTTCAGTCGTACCCTCTATGTGACCCCAATAGAAACTCAGTTGTTCACAGTCTTGGTCTGTCATGGGTTTCCTACCGGGGGTGAGTAGACTTGTGTGTGTGTGTGCTTGTATGCATGCACACGTGTGTGCACGCATATGTGTGTGTCTACACACAATACCAGCTTATGTAGCTGTTTAAAACTGGATTGCATAGACTATTCACATATGTGATTATGGACAGAGTTAATTGAACTGGGACATTTTGTCGTGTGTTTTCCACTGTTGTCTTTTTTCGTTTCATCTTTCTTTTTCTACATGGCCTTGGTACAGAGGCGATTTAATTTTGTGCACGACAGATGGGAAACAAATGAGGTGAGCTCTAATTTCTATGTGGTTATACCTCCACTCAACGGTACACACAAGGTCAACACAACCACCAACACTCAGGCCATTATGACTTCACTATTATAGCATTTCCCAGAAGAAAACGGATTCATGAAGTGAAAGTATCAAACCAGAATTTTATTATATATAAACACATTTCTTAACACTGTTCTTTTGTTACTTTCAACCTGGGCACAGGAAGGAGTAGCGCAGCCAGACATCATGTAGGAAACAAGCAATGCGCATGCGTCTGTGGACTTCCGTATTGCTACTGCAGGGGGGATACAAAACGAGACTCTGGGGCAAAAGATCGTTATTTTGTCGTCCTCTTATTTGGCTCCTCGGCGCTGCCTGAAGTAGCGGTTGTAGGCAGCGTTGTATCCGTAGACCATGGCATAGCGTTCACACAGCTTGTAGTCGTCGCAGGCTTCCCTGTTGATCTCGTAGGCAGGCTTGTTGCGTTCCCGGATCCTGGAGATTGGAGGAAGAGGCCACGATTGAAGGGCAGTCAGAAAGGGAGGAAAGGTTTGGGGGGTACTGGGTAGAACCCTTCCCCCAACACTAAGGAGTGTTTGAAGAACAGGCATGTTCTTCCCAGCAGAGAGCAGGTTTTATTTTGATATTATTTTTATGAATAAAAATGGAAGCTTTCTTTCTGTCCCCGTTTCCTTCCTCCCCATCTCCGTTTTAACGCCAAAGCAGAGGAGTTTCTAAACATTCTGTTTTCTCTGTCTTGCTTTTCAGTTGTCTGAGTTCACGACATAGAAATAGTGATAAACCTCTTTCCCACTTTGTCCAGATCTGTGCTAGGGAGCAGCTACCCCCATCAAGTTGAGGTACGCACCTCTCTTGGGCTTTAGCGCGCCATCTCTGCTGAGGGGAAATAAAGGTGTTGGCATTTCTCCTGTTGATGAAGGGACCTAGAACAGAAAATTAATAAGTGTGCTTTCATGGTGCAGCTGATGAAAATATTTTTGAGTATTCTGAGGGCAAATCCATCTGAGATCCCACTAACCTCCTCTGTAACCCGGGGTAGGCAAAAATAAAAAGAGTACAAAGTAGATTTTATAAACTGCACGAGCAAAGGCAATGAATAACCCTTTATGTGTCCTGGGGACTTGTCACATGGGCCACACCAAATCTTATCTGTCTTGTCTTTGGGCAATCGTTTGCTACTTTTGGTAATACCCACTCAGGGCGTTTTTAATGCATTTCAAGAGAAATTTTCTCATCATTTGGACCTACAAAGTAGACCATAGGACACCAGTACTGGGGCAAGTTAAATACTATGAAAACAAGGAAGAAATGAAACACAAGAGTGAGGCCTGGCATGGGGGTGCATACTTGTGTTTTCATTACTTGGGAGGTGGGGGCAGGAGGATGAGGAGTTGAAACTTATCCTCAGTTGTGTTCTGAGTAGGAGGCCAGCTGGGTTACAGGAGACAGCCACCGAATCAAAAATCAAACCAAAACGGAAAAACAAAACCCTTCAGATTAACCAAACAAAAATGCGGATACTGTTCGGCTCCTGGCCGTAGCCAGACTTTCCAAGTCCGTCTGCTCAGGCGCCGAAGCTGATGCTGACGCCTGTGGGCTCCCAGCTGGCTGCTCCCGTTCTGTGATTTCTCAGTTGTCATTACTCCTCATTTTCCATCCGTGTGGCTGATGTGATGTCAACTTAAAATTTCCAAGCGCTCTGGATGCAGCTTAATGTCATATTACATGGCTTGAAGCTTGAACGTTGCTCACTGGGACAGTTTTAGTCACTGGTGCTAAAACTCCAGGTCTCCCAAGGAGGCCCACTCCTCCCTTCCCTCTCTGTCATAGACCTGACCAGCACTTGACTTTGAAAAACAAGGTGCTGTTCTTTAAAACAAGCTACTGAAATAAGGTCGTCAGGCATTTACTTACTGATTTCATAGGACTCCATGCTTTCGTGAGATTCTGCAATTAAAAGAAAGATTTATTTGTCATATGCTGTCATTGTAGAGGTAGAAGGGGAAGCAAGAGTCAAAAAGGTGGGAATAGTGCGTATAGCAAGGCAGCTGTTAAGACATTCCAGCAACACAGGAGTTAGGAGTTGCTCCTTTCTTTCTCTCTCTGCTTTGGGAGTCTTCCTGCTCATCTCTCTGACATACTCAGGGCCGGTTTGAGACCAGAGTCGAGTTAAAGGTGGATGCACAGCAGGCAGGCTTCTCCAGGCAGGGAGCTCCAGGGTGGTTATTGAGCTGCCTGACCCAGACAGCTTCTAAGAGGGTTCAGAATGGCTCTTAAGAATGGGTGTTAAATTAGCAGCCTCAGAAACCACTGGCTCCCTCTCACAGCTCAAATTGGGCACAAGGCCGGGGCGGAGAGGACGTCAAAGCAAGCACTCTTGCTTCCCATGTCTCTCCTGAACACAGTGGGCAAAGCGGGAATAAAAGGCTGTGTTTATAAGTAGTGCCTGCAAAGTGGAAAAGGAGGCGAGGAAATCAAAAGTGCATACAGAAAGTTTATGGATAATTCAAATGTTGAGAAGCATAGTGTTAGAGCTGTTTATACAATTTAGGTTTAAAAACAACCAAATATGGCCAGCACAATTTCAATGGAATTATGTAAATAAATTGGCTTCAAATCTGTAAACAAATCACAGATGACTTAACAACACACAGGTAGCAGAAAGAAGTATCTTTTTCAAATAGTTTTGAAACTGATAATTTTCTAAAATTCAGCTGTAAAGCTTCTTTTAAAAAATGAATTTGCAGAATAAACGCACTACGCTCATGGTATTTTCTGTCCCTAAAAGGTCTATCTCTAGCTATTACTTCCCATGAAAACATATTTTCTTAAAGTGAAAGACTGACCAAATATCCTTAACCCATCAATACTCAAGTTTCAATAAGCGTTCTTAAAGAAGATGATAGGGGCTGGGAATCGACACGTTTCTGGAATATCTTGGTTTCCAGGCATGCAGACTCATTCCTGGAAGAACCGTATTCATTTCTGGAAGATTCATAACGGGAAGAACCCATCAAGCTCACATGCATCGGGCTGTTTAGAATATAAAACAGGTGCGATGGAGTGACCGATGACCAAGGCAGGGTTCATGATCCTCTGGGTTATAACAGAGAAAGGAGAAAGGAGAGGAGCCGGGAGAATGAGTGGAGAAAGGAAGCCAGAGGCAGGAAAGGAAACCCCACTGACAGCAGGGAAAGGTTTCTCACCATAGCACAGGGCTGCCACAGCCAGGGCCGCCAGAATGGTCAGAGGGAGCAGGCTCTTCATGGTGTCTCGGTGTCGTGTGAGTTTGCCTCTGTGTCTGGCACAGCAGCAGAGGGGAGAGGCTCCTACACACTGCTAGCAGCGAAGGCTGAGCTGCTTTTATAGGAACTTGAGCAGCCGAAGGGGGAGGAACCAGCAGCCGGGGGCTGGAAAAGGTGGGGTGGCTTGGCACTAAACTCGCCTTGGGACTTCTCCCAAGTCCTCATTCCTTCCAGATAGTATCTCCACAGCGTGGGCAGTTTCTCCACACTGCTGGCCCCGGCTGTGCTACAGCAGGATGCTGTCCTGGTGCAGAAATTGTGGCCACCCTCTGTTTGCTAGCAAGACCTGAGCACATGCCCACGGAGAGGGCTGTTACCGCAAACACAGGTTTGCCTTTCGAATTCTTCCTCTGATCTACTTGCTGGCCCTGACCGCTGGCTGTTGGGGCTTGATCAGCAGACAGAGCTGTAGTGTTCTCTTTGTTCTCCAGACGGATGGAGGAGAGGTCCTGGGAAGAAAGGCCCCCACTCTCTATGCTGTGACAGTTTAGACATCTGCACAGCAGGGCAGAATTGTCAATTCTAGACCAATCAGGCATTTGCCTGATAATAGGCAGTTTATGAGGCTTTCCAAGGGTTCAGTGGGGTAGAGATGTGGGTACCCCAGTTTTGTTCATTACCTACCCAGTAACCTGATTCTTTAATTTTGTGACATTAGTCTAATCTTATGCCCTAATGCTCTCCCGGGGTAATGCTACTGACTGCGCCTGTGTGGTAGGGATGAAGATACTCACTGCCCATGTTCTCACATCACCCCTGCTTGTACTGAGCCAATGTGATAGACTCTTCATGAGCAGGATAAAGTACATGATACGGTGTTTAGGAGCGGTGTGTTAGCTACAGACTAGTCGTGCACCTGCTCTAGGAGTCAGGAATAGCTCTGGGCTATGCCCTTGGCCTTGAGTGTAATGAACCCTCCTAAGCAAATTTTCACACATCTGTATTTCACTCTGCCAGAAGGTCTGGGGCCTGTTGCTTGTCTAACAGGAGAATTTCAATATGGCACCCCTGGCTCTCTGAAGGATCCCTTTCTCTCCCTCTCTCCCTCAGGAAACTTTTCTACCCCACACTGTCTTGGCTGCTTGGAATCCCATGAGTTTTCTTTGTGGTCCAACAGGCTTGGGTCTCAGAAGCACACTCTAGAAGATCTATGTCCTCAGGACTTGGAGCTTGGCGTGAAAAGACAGAAAGTGGCCTGCTGGACTTTTTATCTCCTTGAGACATTGCTATCCCTCCACTTCCCACCCTGGGAAAGGCCTTTACAGGTGCTGCAAAATTCCCTGTTAAACAATCTGCAAGACCAGTGGGCCCAAGAACCAATACATCTCTGCTTTTCCCTTCATTTGTTTATGGGCTGCAGAGGTGGATGAGTAGTTTAGGGGCCTGCGGCTCTTGCAGAGTGCTGGAGTTTATTTTCTAGAACACACACTGTGTACTGGAGCTGCCTGTAACTCAGCTCTAGAGACTCTGATGCCCTCTTCTGGCTTCTGTGGGCCCCACACATATGTGCATGTACACACACACACACATACACACACACACACACACTAAAATTCTTATATATTTTTAAAATTATTTTTTGCTTGCATTTATTTATTTATTTGGGACAGGGTCTTACTATGTAGCTCTCTCTATCCTGGAACTCATTATGCATACCAGGCTGGCCTTGAACTCACAGAGATCCACCTACCTCTGCCCCTCAAGTGCTAGACTTTGTGTGAACACATGCACATGCGTTTATCTGTGAAGGTCAGAGGGCAACTTTAGCAGTGGCTTCTCACCTTCTTGTTGGAGGCATCCAGTGAGCTTCCTGGTGAGTCTATCTTCCTCTCCCTTATTCCGGTAGAAGTGTTGGGAATACAGATGCTGTGGGTTTTGGGGATTGACCTCACATTGTCAGCTGCCTTTCCCAACTGAGCTACCTCGCCAACCCTGCATTGGGCCAATTAAAATAAGGACCACTTAAAGCAGTTTTGAATGCCCCTGCTGTCACTTCTGCATGACGATCGGATCAAGGTAATTGGTGAAGTTCTGGCCTCCTGCACTCAGTGGCGATCGTCCCTCCTCTATCCCTGGGTTCAGATGCCAATAGTACTCTTTCAGGCTTCTCACAGGCCTTGGCACCGATGATTCTTTCCAACCTAAGCGTTTCAGCTTTTTTTACAAGTTGTTTTAATGCCACTGCCACCAGACCCCTCATGCCCACCAGCTTCTCTTTTCACAATCTAGGATTTCACAAGGTCGAAGCTTTTCTGTTGGGTACCGTCGCTCTCTGGCCTCTCCTTTTCTCATTGTTCATCTATTTCTGACTTTCCAATGGTAAATACTACCTGCAGCCACTCATAAAAGCCATTACTGGTTTGGGATTCAGACTCCTGCCTTTCCTGCTCTAATATCATTCCCGTCCCAGTATCATGTTGTAGACATCAACTCTAATCACATGATCTTTCTGTTGGTTTCTTTGTGAGTGCTGGAACTCTAATGCAGGCCTGGATTTATGCTGGCTAGGCAACCCCTCTGCCATTGACCTGTGTTATCCACTCCAAGTCGGCCATATTTGTGTAAATATAGTGTGTATTAGTTTGTGTCTATGTTCTTGTATGTGTGTGCGTCTGTGTGCGAGTCTGTGTGTATGTGTATGTATATGTGTGTGTGTGCGTGCGCGTGTAGGCTGGAGGTTGATGTTAGGTGTTTCCACCAATCACTCTTCACCTTAGTTTTTGAGACAGGGTCTCTCACTGAACCTGTAGCTTGCCAGTTTTGTTTAAGTGGCTGACCAGCACACTTTAGGGATCCTCCTGTCTCTGCCTCCCCATCGCTGGCATTGCAACACTGTGCCTGACTGTTTTTATGGGTTCTGGGTGAGCACTTCAATGACTGATCTATTTCTGTAGGCCCTAATAAATTCTCAAAAAGAATTGGCCCACCCTGCGAGCAGGCATGGCCTCTGCATTGCAAGGGGCCCAGATTGATTCATCTGAATAAAGAAAGAAGAAAAGAACGGAAGTGGAAAAGTGGAGAGGAAGACGTGAGTAGATCTTTGATCTTTCAAGATTTGGAGTTCTAGACAGTTTGTGTTATAGAGCTGAAAACCTCCAAGATTCCCTTGGAGTGTGAGATGTACTGAAAATGAGGCATGAAGAAGTCAGAGAAGCTACTTTGGTTATTGATAAGATGGTTTGGAATGATAAATTATCCTTTGAGAACCATTGGGAGTTATTTGATGTTCCATGATTAATTTTGGCTGACAGCATCCATTTTTCTAAGATCTAACTTGTAAATTCTGAATCATTCAAAGTTCCAACTTATATTTGGATTTAAAATAATTATGACAAATGTCTACAGAGTCATTTCTTCTTAACCCAAGGGAAGTTCTACTTTGTAGAGAGAATGATAGGACAACCTCAGGAGCATCTACAAAAGTGTAAGGTGGCCATAGAAGTGCCATGTTTCTAAAGCACAGAATTCTCTTGAGCAACACTGGCAGCGTGGTGGCTAGGGGACAGAGGTCACAGAAGAGTACAAGATCTCCCAACCAGGGTGGTGACCAGGCAACAGAGGCCACAAAAGAATAAAAGACCTCCGAACCCCACTCTCAGGAGGAAAACAAAACAGCATGCTCTAGCCACAATCAGCTGCCTACCCATCTATCCGTGCTTTTGTTCATCCTTTTGTCCATGCATCCATGTAGTTATCCATCGATCGATCTGTGCATCCATGCATCTGTTCATCCATCCTTCTATCCATCCTTCCATCTGTGCATCCATCCATGTATCCATGCATGCATGCATCCATCTGTCCATCCATCCATCCATCCATCCGTCCGTCCGTCCGTCCGTCCGTCCGTCCATCCATCCCCATCCATCCATCCATCCATCCATCCATCCATCCATCCATCCATCCATCCTTCTACCTACTACCCACACAATGTATTGTATATTTTCTATGTGCAAATTCTAGGATGAAAATACAGTGAAGGGGAAAAAGTACTACCATGCTTCCTGTCCTTGTGCAGTCAGGAGTTTACACGATACAGATTTAATTTACTTTTAGTGTCTACTTTTATTTAGAGCCTATTTTACAGCTGGATGGCCTCAGAGAAGGCCATGTAATATGATGGCTTACCACAGGGCTGACCTTTTTTTGTGTTACCAAGGGGCGTCTCTGTATCCAGAACAGCAAGGAAAGTGTTGATGACAATCAGGTAAGATAAGGGAGAGAGTGGAAGAAAGTTGCCAGCTGCTGCTATGGGGAGATGCTTTCGAGAAAAGCTTATTGGAAGGAAACCCAAAGACTTAGTCTCACCTCTGCTATACTAACAATACAGAAATTACAAAGTTAAGATTTCTCTACCAAGCCTGCACCCTCACTTTCTC
This sequence comes from Microtus obscurus, assembly GCA_963919715.1. Classification (NCBI taxonomy): domain Eukaryota; kingdom Metazoa; phylum Chordata; class Mammalia; order Rodentia; family Cricetidae; genus Microtus; species Microtus obscurus. The sequence goes on along the minus strand of CAWTZC010000453.1, from coordinate 5,391,681 downwards.
TTCTTGCCTATCCATTGCTAAAACGTCTTTTTTTTTTTTCAGATGGTTAAGCATTTGGTGTTTGAGAAATTTTCTTTGTCCTAATAAAATAAAATAAAATCTTGCTGTCCCATGAGATCCAACTTTATCTGCATAATATTAGTTTTATGAATGCATTTTTTTTGTGACAGAACAAAAACTGTTGTTCTTTCCAGTAAAGGAAAAAAATCAACGAGAAGAGACTTAGCAAGCAGAAGCCTTGAAGATAAAACAGAAGTCACTGCTTGGGACATTAAAAGACAATGAATTGAGAAACGGAAAGGGGCCAACATTACATACTCTTAAATCTATTCTTTTGATTCAGTATTTCCCAAACCTTCCAAATGCTGCGACTCTTTAATACAGGTCCTCATGTTGTGGTGACCCCAAACTGTAAAATTATTTTCATTGCTACTTTATAACTGTAATTTTGCTACTGCTGTGAATTGTAAAATAAATAGCTTGCTTTCTGATGGTCTCAGGCGATCTCCACCAAAGGGTCATTAGACCCTAGAAAGGTCATGACCCACAGGTTGAGAACTAACATTTTAAGAGACATTTCTTGAATGGAAGGTCTTGGATAAGAAGTCTCCACCTTCTTAATTGACTTAGTTTTCCGGACATAGAATCACTTACTCCTTTTCTTGATGTTTCTAAGCAGAACTAAGGGAGAAAGAGGTGGATCTGTGAACGAGCATGGGCAGAAGTGTCGAGGGAGAGGTTTAAGCTATGGAGGCCCTGGTGGGACAATTGTACTTTTTCTTTACCTCCTATTATGTCAACCGTGTGCTTCTGACTGAAAATATCACTTTTCAGAAATGACGGTGCTGTGTGGGGGGTGATGTTTCAGGAAGGCCTGTGTAAAACGTAAAAAGGCTTGGTTGTTGGAGTGATACCAGTGAGAGGAGGTGGGAACTTCCGCGGGGTGCGTGGATGCTCGGGTCACAGGGGGTGTGTCTTGTGGACGGGGCCCTTTCTCTGTCAGGTCACTCCGCTTTGTCAGAGGAGTTGTTCTCCTCCACCACACGTTCCCGCCATGGGTTTTTACCTCCTCGCAGGCCCAGAGAAATGTGACCAGTTGACATAGACCGAAAACTCTGAAATGGTGACTCAAAATGAACTCCTTGCAAGTTGATTATTTCGGATGTTTTGTGGTAGCGAGAGAAACTAGCCGACACAGATAGGAAATACCAAATAAGAATTCCTTTACCGTCCGCGTGATGTGAATCTGTGCTGAGAATTCCCTCTTAGTGTTTATTCACTGTGTCATTGACCTTTTAAACTAATCGACTATTATCTACATCTTCTGTACATGAAAGGAGAAAATCTGAGTCTGTACAGTTAACGTAAGGTCACATACTACATGGCAAAGGGACTCAAAAATATGGCTTTCATTATAGATAATAATCATTCACTATCCCCCAAGTTTCTGACATTTGCTTGAGCCACAGATTGTGCCCACAGAGCTAAAGACAAAACCAAAGACAAAGATGTACGTGTATCTTTTAAAACAAACCCTCAGGATTTAGAGTCTTATCCATTACCATGGCAACCCAGAAAGCTAAAATGACTACTGATGCAGAAAGGGGTGAAGTCGGCGCTGGATCCTGGCCCCATGTCTCCACCCAGCACCCTGGCTTGTCTGCCCAAACATGTTCCAGTTTAAGCATGCGACATTCCAAAAACCTTTCAGCTCACTTCAGGAATCACTGCCTGTGTCTCCTCCCAGTCTGGGACTCATGTTTGCTGGTTGTCATTTGATCCTAGCTCTCTGGTTGGTGTTCTCAGGCATCTGTTCCCCAGCTTCTATAAAGCCAGTTTCCACAGTTACTAAGACCTCAAGGAGGGGAAAGGGGAAATGTAGACTTAGTTTACAAAATGCTCTTTCAAGTCAAAGCAAAACAGACAGCAGTGTTCTGTTGCCACTCTTGGCTAGGGATGAAGGTAAGGAAAGCCTTCTGCTTACTCTTTCGACCCTAGCTGTTTTTTCTGGATGAGAGGTGACGAAGATGAAGTCCGGGGAATCTTTCCTTATGGAACTGAGGTCCTGGCTGGAGACCAAGGCTTCTTATATAAGCTCTTTGCTGTCGTTGCTGTCTCTGCTACTTCCACAGGCCTTCATCCACCATTCCAGTTCACTAAGATAGAAATACTCCTCCTTTGCTGGAGAAATCCATCACCCCAGAGAACGGAGTGAGCTGCAGAGATTGAAGAGGGGCTGATGACTAGACACACTTGGGAGTGTTAGAGGTGGTACACTTGGTGATGGACAGCTGGAAGAAAATAATGACAGCACATCTCATGGAGTGATGTAGAGACAGAGGGGACTGTGTTCCTCATGTATAAAGCCAGGAAGTGGAAGATCATCTCCTCACCCAACTGCTATATGATGTGGGAGTGTCATATATCAATCTGTTGATTTCATTGGTTAAGCAATAAAGAAACTGCTTGGCCTTGATAGGTTAAAACAAAGGTGGAAGGAGTAAACAGAACAGAATGCTGGGAGGAAGAGGAAGTGAGCTCAGAGACGCCATGCTCCTCTTGAGCCGGCACACGTGATAGCTCCTCTCAGAGACTCAACAGCTCTGCTCTCTGAGGCACATGTGGTGAAGCTCCGACCCAGGATGGACGTAGGCTAGAATCTCCCCGGTAAGCACACCTTGGGGTGCTACACACCTTATAAGAAATGGGCTAGTCCAGGTGCGAGAGTTAGCCGAGAAGAGGCTAGATATAATGGGCCAGGCAGTGTTTAAAAGAATACAGTTTGTGTGTTGTTATTTCGGTGCATAAGCTAGGGTGCCGGGGTCGCAGCCCCGCCGCTCCTACTACAGCTATACACAGAACTCATGTATGTATGCCCAGTATTCGGGAGACTGGCCCTGATGTGAGGGAAAGTCCGGAACTGCATAGTTAGGCGGGGCCTAAACAAAACAACAAAACAGCCCTGGAGAACACAAGATGGAAGTAATAATAGTTCAAATAATGCAGGCCAAAAGCAGCTTCAAGAAATAGCCTTAGAAAGAAGAGCAACACTGGGAGAGTGAGTGTCCTCTGGCTTCCCTCTGTCTTGTTGCCTCCTCAATACTTCTGGTACCTCTGAAAACAGCTACCACATCAGCCAGACTGGACCCTGAGGGACAGGCTTCATAGTGAGTAAAACCTCATATGTGGTTTGGGAGATAAGAAAACCTGGATTTGGACCTGGATCCTGGCTCATCCATCTGCTTTCTATGTGACATTCAACATTATTCAAACTCAAGAGCCTCTTGCTTCTTAGGGATACAACTGGCACTTATAAAATGCGACTCTAAAGAATGTTGGCCAAATAAAGAGTTACCAGCTTAAAGGCTGTCTGTCATGAGATAGCATGGAACATAGATGCACACACACACACACACACACACACACACACACACACACACACACAAGCATTGCTAAAACAACAATAACAACAACAGAAATCCCACTTGCTCAACTCCATCAGGAGTCACCTCCTCTTTTGCCCCTACCTCTTCTTTAGTACTTGGGGAACAGACCACTGGGGATAAGCAAAACAGAGGAAAAAGTATGAAATGTAGTTCTGGATCATGGAATCAGCAAGGTCTTGTGCAACAAGAAATGAAGTAGGTTCTGGAAAAGTCTGCTTTGTTCTAACACTGCCCATGCATGGCCATGTGAGTCCCAAGCAAATCATGTGTGTTTGTAAACAGAAGGTCGGGTTAGACCACTATAGTTTTGAGCTTCTACATTATTCAGTCTTGAAAGGATAAACAAGCTGGAGAGACAATTCTGTGAGCCAAGGCCTGAAGGAACACTCAGTTCTTAATGTAGTTTCTCAAGGCTCTTTATGGGCTGACTTCTATTTGAATGTCCACACCTGAGCCAGCAATCCAGTAGCAAGGTGGCCTGCCATTCAGATCTCTGCCTGCCTCTACATTCGCCCCACTGTTGACTTCTCAACTGACTGACAGGCTTGAAATCTGTGCTACAAAAAACACACTCTTTGCAGGCAGGCCTTGGTCCCTAAGAGAAAACCCTTCACACATAAGAGATCTAAAACTCTGTAGTTTGTCTCCTTGGCTACATAGTCTAATTATTGAAAACCAAGAGGTGAGATGGAGTCCATAGAGGAAGCCAAGGGAAGGCTCAGGGGAAACGCTATGAGGTTAATATTAAGAATGGTAAACTACAGGGCAACCTTGCTGATTGAACTGAGAAGTAAACAGGCCTTGCGAGAACAGTGTTTCCACATTGGATGTCTTGCTGATAGAACTCTGATAAGGATAATGCAGAGAAGTGGGTTTAGGTTGACCTGTGGAGAATTGTTACAGCCCTGCCCTCTGGAGCTTGCGTGAGAATTCTATTACTGTTGTTAGGAGGGGCCGCTAGTCAGTTCCCGACCACTCAGCCCCAAAATAATCACACAGGAACTATATTATTTAAAACATTGCTTGGCCCATTAGCTCTGGCTTCTTATTGGCTAACTCTTACATCTTAATTTAATTCATCTCTATTAATCTGTGCATCACCACGAGGTCATGGCCTACCAGCAAAGTTTCGGCATGTCTGTCTCCAGTGGAGCCTCCATGGTTTCTCTCTGACCCTTCCCTTCTTTCTCCCAGCATTCAGTAGAGTTTTCCCCACAAACCTCTATTCCCTGAGCAGGCCCAAGACAGTTTCTTTATTAACCAATGGTATTCACAGCATACTGAGGAGAATCCCACATCATATTATCATTGTTCGTTTGAATTTGTGTGGCCTCCATTCTGGCTCAGATTCTTCTCATTTATAATTCTTTGACTTTCCTGTTTTCTCTCTACCCCCTTTATTTATTTCCTGGCATAATGAAATTTTGGAAGAAAATTTTGTTTTGTTGAGTTACTAAAAGACAAGTAAGTATTTGCTGGTATTCTTTGGGTAGGAGATACACGAGTGGGAGGCCAGACGAGACCAAAGGGAAGGGAGGTAAATGGAACAGACACAATGTGATTTCTTTATTTATGTGTTCTGTTTGGAGACAGCAAGAGAAGGGCTTGTGGAACAGGTACGGCAAAGGGTCATGGTGGTGTGAATGAGAGTCTGACATGGATATTTATTGATTTTATTGTTCTATCAGACTGTGAGTTCCCTGAAGGTAGCCTCTTGATTCTATTCAATTTTATTTATTTATTTATTATTTTTTTGAGACAAGATCTTGATATATAGCTCAAGCTGTTTTTAAACTCAGAATCCTCCTGCCTCAGCCTCCCAAGTGCTGGGATTGCTGATGTATACTACCATGACAAATCTTATTTATCTTAAAACACACGCACCCACACAGCAGCTCCCCATTGTTTTCTGAACTAAGGTAGCATCACTCTGATGTGATTCTCAGCTCTGCGATGGCGTAATGAGACTGAAAGAACTAGGGCTTTGGAGTCAAGGGATCCAATATGAATTTAGCAGAACTTACCACTAACTGTTCTCTATCATTATTTCCAATTCCTCCTTTTTATGAGTTTGTTTGCTTTTTGAGATAGGGTTTCTGAAGACTAGGTTGACCTTGAACTCCATAGGTAGCCAAAAGTGACCTTGAATTCTTGATCTTCCTGTCTCTAATCCAAGTGCTGGGATTATTGGAATGTATCCACATGCTTAGGTTCTTTATTTCTTTTATTTATTTATTTTTGGTTTTTGAGAGAGGGTTTCTCTTTGCTTTGGAGCCTGTTCTGGAACTAGCTCTTGTAGACCAGGCTGGCCACAAACTCACAGAGATCCACCTGCCTCTGCCTCCCTAGTGCCGGAATTAAAGATGTGTGCCACCACTGCCCGGCTTCTTTTAATATTTTTGTCTGGAAGAATGGAGGTGGCCATAGGAAGAACATGGTCATCTTGTTGTAGTGGGGGTAAAAGGAGACAATACATCTATAGCATGTTCCATGAAAGTAGCTATTATTATTTCTAACTAGTCATGTGTATTAGTCAGTTTTCTAATGCTGTGCTAAAACACTGTGACCAAGGCTACTTAAAAGGGTTTAGCCGGACAGTGGTGGTGCACGCCTTTAATCCCAGCACTCGGGAGGCAGAGGCAGGCAGATCTCTGTGAGTTCGAGACCAGCCTGGTCTACAAGAGCTAGTTCCAGGACAGGCTCCAAAACCACAGAGAAACCCTGTCTTGAAAAACCAAAAAAAAAAAAAAAAGAGAGAGAGAGAAAGGGTTTACTTAAGGCTTACAGTGCCAGGGGGATTGGACTCCATCACCATCATAGTGGGGAGCATGGCAGCAAGCAGGCAAACATGGTGCTAGAGCAGCAGCTGAGTGTTCACATCTTGATCCACAAAGCAGAGAGCACATTGGGATGGGAATGGAATCCTCAAAGCCCATCCCCAGAGACACACCTCCTCCAACAAGGTCCCATTTGCTAGCCCTGCCCAAGCGGGTTAACCAAGCTGTATTCGAACACCAAGTATTCAAACACCTGGGGGCCAATGTGACTCAAATTCAAAAGCCAATGGGGACCATTATGAGACTCCAGGGACGTCCTGATTGTAGCATGTGGATGTCTATTGTTCTGTTAACCACGGTAATGATTCAGTGAGATGAACCTTGTCTTTTATCGAGAGCGTGCACCATGATTAGTGCTTGTGAAACGCCAGTCCCCCTCCACTTATGCCCAGCTGTCTTTCCCACCCTTTCCTTTAACTGTTTCTCTTCCTGGAACACATCGTCCAGGCAGACTAAGTACTCACTGCAGATGTTTCTGTGTTTTTTTTTTCCTCACCTCTGCTCATTAAAAGGAATCATCCTCTTCCCCTGTTTCTCTGTCTCTGTGGCTACCTTGTTTCCCTTATGTGTGTGTCTGGTGCCTGAAGAGAGAAAAGAAAGTATTGATCTCCCAGGACTGTAGTTATAGATGGTTCTGAGCTGGCTTATGGACGCTGGGAAAAGAACCTGGGTCACCTGCTAGAGCAGCCAGTGCCCTTAACCATTGAGCCATCTCCCACCCTGCAGGTGTCTTTAAAAATTAGCAGAAATGAGACCCGGTATGTAATTTTTTAATTTAAGCTTTCTCAGTATGTTGCTTTCTTTCTTTTAAAACCATCTTAGCTCTGGGTTCTATCTCTTTCCTGGCATCACTTTCTTTTTCCATTATAAGCATTCTTATCTATCTATCTAGATATCTATCTATTTATTTATTTATGATGTATACAACATTCCTTCCATGTATGCCTGCATGCCAGAAAATGGCACCAGATTTCATTATAGATGGCTGTGAACCACCATGTGGTTGCTGGGAATTGAACTCAGGACCTCTGGAAGAGCCATGCCCCAGCCCCCATTATAAGCACTCTTGTGCTCTGTCTTGCCACCATGCTCATCCTGGGTCTTGGTGGTATAACCACCCTGGCCCCTTTCTCCTCTGCATGCCTGGCTCTATCTCTGTGCTGGCTCACGATGCAGGAAATCGTAGCCTCTAAAAAGACTGAATATATTTCTGCTTACTGAACCTGCATATTGAGTTAAATGCCTCTGGTGAGTTTTTTGTACTAAACCCATGACATTTTCTGTAGCTACTCATTGCAGAATATCAACACTGCCTGCTTTCATGACTGCGTCCCACTGGATCTTAAGCTTCTCAAGAGAAGTCAGAAATTACGTTTGCTTCCTCTTTGTAGCCTATCTCTGATATTTCTTCTAGCACACAGTAGGTATTCATCTGTGTTTCCCGAGTTAAGCCAATTTGCAAATTGAATATTCATTAAATACCACAAAACTTCAATAAACTTACCCTTAACATTGCTGCAAGAGTGTCTTATTATTTTTTTGAAACATGGTCACATGATGCATCCATAGTTGTTCTGGAACTCACTGTGTAACCTGGCTGGCTTAAAATTCACAGAGATCAGCCTGCCTCTGTGTCCTGAGTGTGGGCATTAAAGGCGTGCTCCACCACACCAAGTTAGTCTCTTAACTTTAGTTGAAGATATCCCTACCCTTTAGATAATTGATGTATACAATTAAGATCTCCTCCCTCCCTCCCTTCCTTCCTTTTGTTTTTTTTTTTTATATGTGGTATTTTGCCTGCAAGTACTACTATCTGTGTATCGCATGCATGCAGTACCTGAAGAGGCCAAGAGAGGGCTTCAGATTTCCCTGGGACTGGCGTTACCAATGATTGTGAACTGCCATATGGATGCTGGGAATTGAACCTGGGTCCTCTGGAAGAGCAGTCAGACTCGCCAGGCTGTTCCTGCCACCTCCTGCAGTTACTCTCCTTCTGTCAACAGGTGAGTTGGGTTTTTCACTTTGAGCCTACACAGGAAAAATCCTTACCACACTTTGCCTGACCATAGAAGGGGTGTGAGCACAATACAAAACACGTTGTAAAGATCAGATGTGGGGGCTAAGAAATCTGTGTTAGGCTGCCAGTTTAGCTAAGGACAGAGTAGGTTCCTGGTTGTTCCAAGAACATTTTTATTATTTTACCATTAGATTTATTTCTGGCAACAAAACACGAGGCATTTAGACATCACTGTGGTATAAAGACCAGCCAGCATCTGTACCAGAGTTTCTTCTTATTCCCAGGATCCTGGCTCCGAAGCACATATCCTCAGCAGTCTCCAACTCTGGTCCTGACCCTGTGAGAAAGTTCATATGGCTTTGGCAGCTGGAATGAGGAGTGTTGAAGTTTGTTCCAACAAATACACCACAGATTCTTGGGAAAGGAAGAAGATGGCAGAGTTTTCTTCTTTCCAGTTACTTAGTAAATGTGTGATTGAAAAAAAAAAACACAAAACAAAACCCATGCATTCATAAAGAATGGAGGAACTTTGGGAGACCCATGCTTTCCTCTTTTAAATAACTCTCTGTAAGCTGCCTGTAGACAATGACTTTGTACTTTTCCTTTTATCTTAAAAGTTGTGCCTTGGTCCCTAGGAAGTTGACCAAGGCCATGGATGGCCTCCACAGGAGCACAATGTGCAGCATAAATTGAACAGGATGGCTTCTGAAAAAAGAAGTCACAAAGTTGGGAGTGAGGCTGGTAAGAAGGGGGTGAAGAAGATCAAACTATACTATAGGAAAGTCTCAAAAATTTAAAAAAATGTTAATATAATTTAGAAAATGTTCCTTGTTGCATAGATGGCCATGACCATGTTGCAAAGATGAGAAGCTTGTTAGAGATAGATCATGGAAAGAGAGAAAAGGAAGAAAGAAAATCCCACCTAGTGAGTACGATTATTTGTATTAATATGGTGAATTTGAAGAGATCCACATTCTTCTCCCTCCCACATACTGATTAGAGGTTTGCGCCACCAAGCCCAGCTCAAAAATGTTAGTACATTTGTTTATGTGTGTGCATGTGTTCGTGTGTGTGCGCACATGTGTGTGTGTGCCTGTGTGCACACCATAGCATGCATGTGGAGGCCGGAGGACACCTTGTGTGAGTTGGTTATCTCTTTCCACCATGTCAGTCCTATGCATGGGGATGCAGCTCTCTTCTAGACTTTTCTTTCTGGCTGATAGTTTTTAGTCACTTTTTCTTATTCTTGTAAGAACATAATGGTAATTATAATGGAAGAGATATAAGAACACTTTTATGTAATGTGGCCACAGGCCTCAGCATGAAGTTCCAGCGTGCAGGGTTTTCTGCGGCTGTCCTTGTGTTGAGCTCTGCTCTCCAGTTTCAGGGATCCTTACACTTTTATTCTAATTTTCAAATCATTCATTCATTTCCTTATTTATTCTTTCCTTAGTCATAAGTTCATTTTTTTAGCATAAGAGCCATTTTCTGGAAATAGTACAATAAAGTTTTTTTTTCCATTTTAATATAACATTCACTTTCACTCACTTTTCAAAGCATCTAAGTTTTCGACCTTCCTACTATGTACAGCAGGTTTATGCACAGGCAGCCAAAATTCTGTTCTCAGACGGATTCTAGTAGAAGAGATAAAGACTAAGCAAACAAGATAAGAGAAAACTCCCAGAGAAGGAAAGGGAAAGGTGGAAAAACAACTTTGGAGAGCCTGCGCCCATGTCACGTGAGTTCCCGTTCACGTCTTCCCACTTGGACGCCCTGCAGGGTCAGGTCACCTCCATCTACCCTCAGCTGATACCATCTCTGCACAGGGCTAAGCCAGTGAACGAGAGCGGGGTGTCGCTTCCCAGGGGGAAACATGACTAGGGCATTGTAAGAATGTATGATTATGAACTTTGATAAAATCAATGAAGGAAAAATACAGTTAAAAACAAGTCCACGTCAGAGGATCCAAATATAGTTTGCAGGGGTAGGGTTGAAAGTAATTTTAAAAAGAAGAACGGTCAGTCCACAGTTTCAGTTACGAGGACGAGCGGAATGGGTAAACGGGCAGAGGCCGGGGAAGAGCAGAGTCTGGAAGGCCGAAGGAGCGGAGCCTAGCAGGTTGCAGGCAGAATGAGGCTTTGACAGTGACGGTCAACTAGGCAGGACTGGGTGAAAATATCAAGGCCCTGCTTTGAAAGGAAACTTTAAAGGAACTGCAAACCCCTGAATAGCGAGACAATCCTATTTCAGTTTCTGTAAGTGGCTAGGCAGCTTTGTTGGAAATATATTAGAGAGGGGCAGGAGTTAGGGAAGACCTTCGAGGGGTGGGAGGGGCCTGTGACACGTGATGTTAGTCAGTCGGGTGTCATGGTGCAGGGAGGAAGAGCGTGAGTGGCGTTTATTCAGGAGGCCATGCTGACTCAGTGGGCATAGGAGGGAACGCCTGGCATCAAGGACGGTGCCTTCAGTTCTGTACCCTACAGTAAGTGAGAATCCAGGGCAGCTCGGTTTCCAAGGAGACATGAAGATAGATGTAGTGAGCTGAGATTGTTTTCTGATCGCTAGAGATATAAAAACAAGCCATTAACCTAAGGTTCAAGGAATATGGAGGAAGAGGGGCAGAAAGGTTATGAGAGTCAGGGGACCCCGGATGCCTTCTGAGAGGTGGTGTCTTCTATTAAGAACAGGGAAGCTACACTCCTGAACTCTCAACAATATGGTTTCCTAAATGAGACATCCACAATGGCAGCACCAGTTGATATGCCAGCGTCGGAAAAACCTCACTAGGTCCCGCTCCTAGATGAAGAGCTACAGACAGTTAATGGCTACTAAGAGAGGGAGAATCAATCTCCAGAGATGAGACCCTTGATGGGTCATCCAACCCCAAGTGGCCAGGACTAAACATATATAAACACACACACACATGAGCAATATTAAATGCCCAACACTAAGTGAACTCAGCAGGGGACACATGGTCACGTGTGCGCATGTGCACATGCACACATCACACACAAACTTATAAGGCAACAGTAAAGAGATCACAGATTTGAGAGGTTGTGGTGGGCAAAGGTGGTGCTGGAGCCAGGGAGAGGGGAGGGTGGGAATGATGTAAGTACAGTACTCATGTATGAAGTTCTAAAAAATAAACTAAGTCATTGAGGTTCCGTGTTGGATCTGACCCAGAAATACAAACTTGGGGATTATTGGTTCATGCCAAAAACCCCCACATATCTATTTTCAACATGAGTGGATGTTTCCCTCTTCCTGAGTGGGTCCCCACTTGTTTGCTCCTGTAGAATCATCAAGTGTTTTTTCCCTACAATGGGTAAAATGATGACTCTCGTGATGACCGTCGCTTCTGTTTGCTCTTCTTGTTCCTTCATGAATGACAATAATAAAACCAGACAAAATATTGCAGAGTTTCAACAAAATTGAGTTAAATAGAGAGAAATTAAGACACATGAGTCCTTGCGGGGTGACACCCTTGTTTGGCAAAGGCACACTGAAAACCCTGCTAGATCGCTTTCTGAGGAACGACTTTTAATTGAGTTTGTGTTCCTATTTATGAAGATGAGAGAAAGTCCTTCCCAGCCTGGAGGCTGACCTCAACTACAAAGGTCAGTTTAGTGACTTGGCATGACTTCAGATCCAAAGTTTCAATCTATCACTCGTGTTTGTGTGCTCATTGGCTAATGTAATTTGGCTAATATGGAGTTTTTTTTTTTTTTCCAAGAGGGGCAATGTGGAAAGAACTGTATAATTTTGGAAAAGATTTTTGTCCTTAAAAAAAAAAACACATATCTTCCCTAATATTCTGTTTCAGGCAGATTAATGGCAAATCATATTTTCCATGCTCTTTCTGGAAACCAAGAACTTGACATGAACCCTGGCCAAAATAGCCTCATGGAATCACTGTGAACAATCTGTGCGGACCAGAACATTCAAACTGAAGGTGCTGTCCATGAAGGGGACAATAGGAGCAAGCCCAGTGAGTGGTTCTCAGGTAGGGCGTGAGGCTGTAGATGGGAGTGTGGGCAGTCAGGAGTTGAGGCCAGCAGCTCACCACAAGGAGTCCAGGAAAGGAAACCCCTAAATGGGCTGCGAATACAGAGATGTCCTGCGTTTCTTCCCCCAGAGCCGGGCGGGCAGGTGTTGGGTGGCGTCTAAAGCCTCAGAGCCATTCAGAGCCTCGTCTCTGCTTCTCATCAAAGCAGTCTTGTGAACTGTGTTCCTCTGCTCGCCCAGACCCTTCCTGTTTTCTGTGGACCCACAGAGGTCCTATTTCTTAAGTGACTGCCGATAAGCTATTTAATTGTCCTGAACACAATTTGGGTATAAATCTGTTTCCTGATCAAAATGCCAAAGCATTATGCTGTGCTTATTTCTGAAGGGACATTTGAATGCCCTCATGATTCTTAAGCATGGTGCTCTTTCCTCAGTAATATCAGATACACTTAGTTAACTAGTTTTAAAAAATTCCCAGCCGTCTTTAGGAAATGAATAAATACCTAAACTAGTCACATTTTAAAATGTCATGCACCACGTGGTAGTTGTCTGGGAGTTAGAAATCATACTTCCTTTGTATTATTTTATATATTTTGTAGAGCTAATAACAGTAGTCACTAGCATTTAATTCGGTAGTTCTCAATCTGTGGGTCACGACCCCTTGTGGGGGGGTAGAATGACCCTTTCACTAGGGTTGCCTAAGACCAACGGAAAGCACAGCTATTTACACTATGATTCATGACAGTAGAAAAATTACAGTTATGAAGCAGCAATGAAAATAGCCTTATGGTTGGGGGGGGGGTCACCACAACATGAGGAACTGTATTAAAGGGTCACAGCATTAGGAAGGCTGAAAACCACTGAGGTGCTTATTATATTCCAGACACCTAGTTTATTTCTAATTTTCATGGAAAAATTTCTGGATAGAGATGTTGCTCATGCTTTAGACTTGGAAGGCTTAATCTGCTCCTAGGTAGACCCATGGAAGGCTAAGGCTGTGATCAGAACTCAGATCTGAATGCTCTTCACACTCCAGGGTACTTTAAGATTACGGCTGGCTGAGCAGTGTTGGCGCACGCGTTTAATCCCAGCACTCGGGAGGCAGAGGCAGGCGGATCTCTGGGGGTTCGAGGCCAGCCTGGTCTACAAGAGCTAGTTCCGGGATAGGCACCAAAGCTACAGAGAAACCCTGTCTTGAAAAACAAAAAAAAAAAAAAGATTACTGCTGACTTCAATAATATATATTGTTGCTTATATAATCCCCTGTTGTTTATATAACCCATAGTCTTCATCGTGAAGGGCTTTATGGTCATCTCTAGAATCAGGCTACAAGGAAGGAGAGCGGGACTGGGGGAGAGGAGGGAGAAACACCCCACTCCTTTTCACTCCCCAAGGGAAAGAAACAAAGCCTCAAGTCTTTGCCTTGTCTGTACTCGCGTTCTCTTCATCATTCTTGGTTCTTCTCTTTGTTTGCAAACACTCACGTACAAATAATTTCTTATATTTCAACTCTCTCTCTCCCCTGATACAATTCTCATCATGACTGTTTGGTGAAAGCTGTTCACACACTTCGAAAGCCTACCTGCAACACGAGTGAAATTTCAAATGTCGATTTGCTCCGAGGGGCCTAGTTTGTATGATCTTTCTGGGAAGCACATAGGCACAGACGCACATGACTTAAAAATGTTCATTTTCTTTTAAGTTGTATGTTTGTGTCTGTGCCTGTGTGAATTAGTGCACATGATTGTGAGTTCTCAAAGAAGCCGCAAGAAGTCCTCAGGTTCCCTGAAACTGGAGTTAGATGTTGGGAGCAGTGAGACCCCAGATCCTGAATTTCTTGTAATCCCCTGATCTGAGTGCCTACAGCTGCTCTGAGCATGAGACCTTCAGGAGTTCCTAATGGCAGGAGAGTGGTTTCTGGTGGGTTTGGCTGGGGCGTGGCTATCTCTATATAATCTGCCCCTGAACACAATAAAGGGGGCATTCTTGGGGAATTCAAGGATGACCAGTGTCGCTGTCTCTCTGTCTGTGTGTGTTTGTGTATTTTAACCTCCAGCCCCTTGCCCGAAGCTCGGGAACTGGGTGCCAGCGCACAGAGTGCAGACACGTGGGCGTGGTGCGGCGGTAGTTAGAGGCCATTGTGAGTTGGGAGACATGAGTGCTGGGTCCCTAATTAGCACACTTACCCACAGAACTATCTCTCCAGTTCCTACACACAGACTTTTGAAAAGTAACTTTTACAAATTTCCCTGAAATTACAATTACATCGTTTCTTCTTCCGTTTCCTCTTCCATTCTTCCTATGTGTCCCCATTCTTTTTCTCTAATCATTGAAACATCTGTCTATCCAGATAAACGAAATAGAGATATACACATATGTATATATTTACTAATGCATAAACACAGCCTGCTTAGTCTGTATAATGTTACTCGTATGTTTGTTTCAGGGCTGGTCATTTGGTACTGGGTAACCATTGGTGTGCTCCTCCCTAGGGAAGACTATTTCTGCCACTCTCAGCATTCCACGGTTGCCCACAGTCCTTTGTCTAAAGCTAAGGCTTTTTGGGCTTTACCCTCCTCTACATTAGCATCTCTATTGGCATCGTTCTGTGGGTTATGTTTACACAGCCATGCTGGTGAGAATCCATGGTTGTACCTTCTGAAGTTTCCAGGAGACACAATCTCACAGCAAGCTCCCTTTTTCTCTGACTCTTAGAAACGGCCCTTTGCATAGTAATTTTTTTTTAGAGGAGAAAACCAATGGGTTTTACCAAATTCACTTTTGATGGAAACCAAACAAATTTTCTATGCTTGTGTGCATTGTGCGTGTGTGCACATGTGGGTGTGTATGTGTGACTATGTGTGCCTTTGCATGGAGAGCCATACCAACAGGCCAGAAGGAGAGCCAAGACCAAAAATTACAGTTGCAAGACTCAGACAAAAACGCATCTTGTTCCCTGGAATTGAGGTGCCACCTTGTGTAAAAGGAAAACCAGAGGTCCTATGAAAGCTCAGGTAATTAGTTCTTAGTCAGCACTAAAGATCCTGAAGAACTAACTTTCTTTATTCTCAGCTTTGCCATTGCAGAGGGGTCCGGTTTTGAACATGATCTCCGGCAATGATCACATGTTGGAGCCCCAGATCCTAAGAGCTTTGGGGAGCAGATTGGCAAGAGAGACTGAAAAGGAAGCTGGAGGAGGATGTTTATTGTAATAAAGACCCTGCCCTAACTTCCTGAACTGAAACCAGTCTAGACTTTTTTTTTCCATTTTACACAATGTCCAAAACAGAATAAATTTATTAAAACCAAATAAACTGGGGGCTGGGTTTTGGCATGGAAAGTCAGACAGGAATAGAGTCAGCTGCTGTGGAGTGCAGTCTACAGACTGATCTCTAAACCAGTGGTAGATTAAAGCTGCTTTGACCTTAAGTGAACTGAAATTGTTTTCATGACCAGAGGACAATGGAGAGATCGAACATCTGGCCTAGTCATAGGCCCAACCATTCAACTCTCCTTTCCCTTCAACTTTCAAAACTCAGAATGTTAGGATGAAACTTTATGGTCATGTTCTCATGACTTTTTTGTGTAGAGGAAAATTGGAGAAATTGTCCACTCCTAAATTATCAGGGTGTTCAGATGGGAGTCCAGTTCTGTCTCCTCTGGGCTGGGAAAATCAGCCCAGGAGCAATTTCATATGCATGCATGGGGGTCTAGGGTCATGGAGCCCATTCTCTATGAACTGGTGCATCTGCAGATTATCCAGTTTCTCTCTCCTCATCCTGAACTGGTTTGAGGCATCTTCAGGATCCCCTCAGGACCTAGGCACCAGAGAGGGCATGCTTATGGAGTGATAGTTCCTTGGAATTTCTGAGCCCAGGCCAAAGACAGCATGGATTTTTATATCTTGGAATATTTCCCATTTCCTTTTGTCCCCTATGTACACACGGGAAGAGGGAAGGGTCATTTAGCTCTGTTTCACATGGAGGAAGAATGGGGTACAACAGTCGAAGCTGAGGCTAGTGGGAAAGATGG
This sequence comes from Microtus obscurus, assembly GCA_963919715.1. Lineage (NCBI taxonomy): Eukaryota > Metazoa > Chordata > Mammalia > Rodentia > Cricetidae > Microtus > Microtus obscurus. The sequence continues at coordinate 5,375,344 of CAWTZC010000453.1, read as the reverse complement.
AACTCCAGCCCAGACCCTCTCACTTTAGTTTTCTTTATGACAAGCCATGCACCCCCAGTTCCCTCCGTTAGAATGAGTTGGGAAAGCTGTTCAGTGAATGAACACAGAAAGCAATGCATATTTTGTGGTCATTTTTGCAAAAGGTGCTTTAAATTAATGTGTCTTGACACCCTGGGTTTGAGGGAGGTGTAGCATGAGGCCGCAATGGCGATTTTAGCTGGACTCTGGTTAGGATTTGCACTAGCTAGGAGAAAAGGACAAAGCCATTCTTTCTCAGACCTTTCTGTTCTTTTTTCTTTTTTTCTTTTTTTTTTTTTTTTTTTTTTTTTGGTTTTTCGAGACAGGGTTTCTTTGTGGCTTTGGAGCCTGTCCTGGAACTAGCTCTGTAGACCAGGCTGGTCTCGAACTCACAGAGATCCGCCTGCCTCTGCCTCCCGAGTGCTGGGATTAAAGGCGTGCGCCACCACCGCCCGGCCAGACCCTTCTGTTCTGAAAAACACTGTCCCCCAGATGTCCACACGGAAGAATGGAACTAGATCCTTATCTCACTTAGAAGCAAAGGTCAACTCTTAACTGGATTAAAGGCGTAATGTAACACTACAAACTCCAATACTACGAGAAGAAAGCATATGAGAAATACTTCAGGACGCTGACCTAAGCAAAGTTGTGTGTATATATATACATAGAGAATATCAGCAAATCCTGACAAATGGGATGATGGTCAACAGTCAACCAAGACACTTTTGAGCATCAAAAGAGATGAAAGACTCAGGAGACAGTAGAGTGGGGAAAAATCGTCACGAATCACACATCTAACAAGGAGTTACTATTCTGAGTTTATAATGAATTCCAACAACTGAACAGCAAAAAAAAAAAAAATCAAATACTCTAAAAGTGGTTTTAAGGGCAGGCAAGATGGCCAGCTGCAAGGGGCTTCCCCAGAAGTCTGGTGACTTGATCTTGGTGCCTGAAATTGACTGTAGAGAGAGAGAGAACAGATGCACAGAGCTGACCCTGACCTTTACATGTGCAGTGGCACACACGTGTTCACACACACACACACACACACACACACACACACGCATGCACACAAATAAATAAAAGTTTGGTTAATTTGGTTAGGCTTAAGAACGGGCTAGGTAATTCCCAAAAAATTTTAAGAAAGAAAGAAAAGAGAAAAGAATTACATGGCCAATGGATCTATGAAGAAATTCCCAACACCAGTCCTCAGGGAAATGCAGCTGGAACCTCAGGGTGATACCTCCTCTTTCTGGTTAGAACAGCCAGAACGACTGCTATCCGGAGGCAGGATGATGGTGGAAACGGAAGCTACTCTAGCCGGGTGGAAAATAAAGCGGAGTCTTTTGGGAAAGATGCAAACATCATAATTGTGTGTTCCAACAATCCCGTTCCTGTGTACAACCCCAAGGCAGCCCATGAATCAGCTCACCAAAGGGAAAACTGCGGTCTGGTGCCCACTGCAGGACAATGGGGAGGGCACTGTCAGCCTTACGCCTCCGGTCAGTGGATCAGGAGGAAACGCAGCAGACACGGTTGTGGAATTCTGTGCACCTCGAAATGCAACCTTGTGCCAGACAACATGAGTGCACCCGGAGGCCTTAAAGTGAAGTGAAACAAGTCAGACAGAGGAAGACAAGTCCCTCATGATGTCATGATTTCCCTCACCTGTGGGATCCAGAAGTCGATTGGTTTCGTGGATGTTGAGAGCAAAGACAGGCCATTTAAAGGTCGTTGGCAGTGGTATGGTCTTCAATAGGAGCGAGGTGTTCTGGTTTCTGTGGCAAAAAAAAGATATTATATATTTTAAAAAAGCTAGAACACAAGAGTTTGGCTGCACATACCAGAGCAAAACAATCTATGTTTAAGATGATGGGCGTGCTGATTATGCATCTATTCAGTTATTATTCTTTCTCTCCCCTCCTCTTTACGTGTATGTGTGAATCCAAACAGCAAATTATGCTCTATACATATGTAGAACTATTGTTAATGAGAACACTCAGTCTTTGACTTCTAATGTCCATCTTTCCGCGACAGACACAGAAGTCTAGAAATTCAGAGAGTCGAGTGGAGGAAAGAACTGCCGGAGAAGTAACTTCATTCTTAGGCAATTTCTCTGTTCCCTTGAAATATTTCCTTTTCAGACAACTGTGAACTTGACTCTAACATCAGAGGCTCAGTCTCCCTGCAGGAAAGAAAACCGGGATGTTTAATCATAAGGGTTTTGAATATCTTTTTTAAAGGCGCGTGCTCCTTTCAGGAACCCACTCAGGAATTTGCAGAGGAATATGAGAACTTGAGATTAATTCCGCAGACCCACCAGTCTTTGCTGTGGTTTGGATTCCATTCTGTTTGGTGACTAAGATCTGTTGTTACTAACACACGCCCTTTCCCAAATGTTCCTCCTGGGAGCCTGTCTGATGGCTATCTCCACTTCCCATATACATTCCGTAGCTATCGAAGCACAAGCATCTCTCAGTCCCAAGACCTCTCTCTCTCTGCTCAGAAGTTGGAAACATTGTGCTTAAACCAGACGTTTGGGAAGCTGTGTACAGAGTGGCTTAACTTTTTGGAAAATGACTGCACTAAGAAACCAAGCTGTGATGAAAATCACCCAGTTTGGGGAGAGACAGCTTTCTCCTTGAGGCATCCCAGAGAACTTGAGGGTTCTCTGTTTCGGCAAATCAGAAATGCGAAGTGGAAGTAGAGTGTTAGAACCTGTTGACGTTCTCAAAAGATAGCTTTAGTAAATCAGCATTTTAGCACATGGGCTGGCTAGCTTAGTTCTGTCCAGATGGAGCCTTACTGACGGCCACCCTCTACCTCCCAGTTACCAGCTGGTAAGAGTGAGTAACAATTCCTGAACCCCTGGCTCCCACTTTCATATATATATAAAATTTCCGCCTCCTCCCCACCTCCCATTTCCCTCCCCCTTCCCCCCCTCCTCTCCTCCTCCCTCTCCAGTCCGAAGAGCAGTCAGGGTTCCCTGCCCTGTGGGAAGTCCAAGGTCCTCCCCCTCCATCCAGGTCTAGGAAGGTGAGCATCCAAACAGACTAGGTTCCCACAAAGCCAGTACATGCAGTAGGATCAAAACCCAGGGCCATTGTCCTTGGCTTCTCAGTCAGCCCTCATTGTCAGCCATGTTCAGAGAATCCGGTTTGATCACTTGCTCGTTCAGTCCCAGTCCAGCTGGCCTTGGTGAGCTCCCAATAGATGAGCCCCACTGTCTCAGTGGGTGGGTGCACCTCTCGTGGTCCTGACTTCCTTGCTCATGTTCTCCCTCCTTCCGCTCCTCATTTGGACCTTGGGAGCTCAGTCCGGTGCTCCAGTGTGAGTCTCTGTCTCTATCTTCATCCATCGCCAAATGAAGTTTCTATGGTGATATGCAAGATATTCATCAGTATGGTTATAGGATAGGGCCATTTTAGGTTCCCTCTCCTCAGCTGCCCAAGGAACTAGCTGGAAACATCTCCCTGGACACCTGGGAGCCCCTGTAGAGTCAAGTCTCTTGCCAACCCTAAGATGGCTCCCTTAAGTAAGAAATATACTTCCCTGCTCCCATATCCACCCTTTCTTTATCCCAACCATCCCATTCCCCCAAGCTCTCCCCATCCTCCCCTTCTCACTTTTCTCTCCCCATTTCCCCTTACCCCCATCCCACCCCACCCCCAAGTTCCCATTTTTTGCCCGGCAATCTTGTCTACTTCCAATATCCAGGAGGTTAACTATATGTTTTTCTTTGGGTTCACCTTCTTATTTAGCTTCTCTGACTCCCGCTTTCTAATCAAGAACACCTCTGGTAGTTCTTGCGGTTCACAATCTTGTAAGTGCCTTACTGCAAACCCCTCTGCCCTTTGCATGGTAAATAGGATGATGTCAGATCCGGGCGACTAGATAGCAAGAATCAATGTCTCGTTTTCACTGTGGTGTGCTTGCCAATGTGTGGTAGAATGGAGGTGACATAATGGTTGCTCACATAACCTCTTGGGGACCAATGTGATTCTAATGGCCATAGAAACCACAGAAGCAGAGCCTTTTGCATACTGTTCAGTGTGTACCTATTCCCTCTCATCCATCCATCCCTCTGTACTCTTCTCTGTGTTCAACCATGTTCTCTCTTAACTTACTGGAAACTCTGTTCCACATAACTACCTGGAGCTGCTGTGAAGGCTATTAATTACTGTGCTTAAGAGATTTATAAAGCAAAAATGTCTCTAACCAAGTGGGTAAGCCCCACTTGCCCAAGGATGAATAACTTCCTAGCATGCTGGGGGCTATTGTTCATTTAAGATAATGAGTCATGTGTTTTCACTTATGTAAATGAGGTTGGTTGCCCCAACTATACAGGATGTGCTTAAACACATGTAGGTGGACATATGTAGGCAGGAAGTATGTCAGGATGTATGTTTTCCCCCATTGGACAAAGGTGGGATGTATACAGCCTTGTGGGTTTGACCTATATAAGCACCTGACTAATATACCTTTTGGTCATTCTCTGGGAATCCCGGGTATGGACCTGGCCAGCGTCCATATTTAATAAAGCTTGCTTCAAATTTGGCTCAAAAATTGTGGTCGTGGTCTTATTCTCACCTGGGAAGATTATCACTACATCCAAGGGAGAGGAGGTGGAGAGAAGTAGAAATAGAGGCTGTTGAGTTTTAGGAGGAAGGAGGAAAGAATGGGCCACTGGTTGGGTAGCCATTTGCAGGAAGGCTGGCATTCGAGAAGGCCAGGAGCAAGAAGTGGATTCAGGAAGTTGTTCTTGGAAACTCTTGATACCCAAGGAAATGCTATTTAACAAATTGTAAGAGACATTAAGATATTTAGCTGGTGTAAATTAGCATTATGGTCTGTCTACAGCCAAATATAGCACCAAAGCTTGCTAACTTAATATTTCTCTTTGTTTTCTTTTTGTTCTCTGTTGTTGTTATCAAAATACATAATTACCTGTTAAGTACGTTAGAAGTTCAGAGCACACCTTGACATTCATATGATCAAGGAGAGAAGGGAGTGAAGCCAAGAAGATGCTGCCTGGGATATCATCTGCTCCCTCTATCTTTGCCTTGCGGTAGCTGGTCAACAGAGGCTTGACGGAAGAGTGAGTGCACACTCCCGTTCTGCCATTAGAAGTTTGTTCTAGTCCTTTTCTATTTATTTGTTTGCTTTTGGGGACACGGTCTCATGGTGTCTCCTGGATCCTACACTGGTGTGGAACTCCTTAGACAGATGTGGATGATCTTGAACTTCTGAATCTTCTGCCCCCACCTCCTGAGTGTAGAGGTTACAAGGGTGAGCCACTGTGTCTGGTTTATGTGGTGCTGGTGATCAGACCCAGAGTTAAAGGCATTTCATTCACAGTGGTGTGGACTGTACTGGTTAAGGTACATCCACAGCCCTCCTCCAGTCCTTTCTGTGGTGATAACAAAGACATGTTTTCCTCCTCCTACCATCAATGAGGTATTCTATATTCTTTTCAAAAATATTAAATAAAATCATCCTGTGTTCATGAGTTACAGAGCATCTACCTGTAATGATCAGTATTGGGGTAATAAGGTGTGGGGCCCATTTTCCAACTTGGGGCAGTTCTTAAGACATCATAGCATCAAGGTTCCCATGGGACAGTCTAAGACATTATTGTGTTTTCCTTCTGTCCAGCTCTACTTCCATTTCAGTACAACTCCCAAGAGCGTCCCCAGCAAACTTCCTGCAAGGGAATTTAGTCTCTTAACCTTCTCCCTAGGCAATATGAGCTGTAGTTCAACCTGTTTATTATTTTTAAAATTCTTACTTCACCACAGCTTGAATTATGTCAAATATGTTCTTGCTTCTCTTCCTTGAACCCAGGCTAGCACTAGGCTGCTATATCCGGACCACTGGGTCTAATGTAGAAATTGAATCCTGTCATGAAGACTTGAGTAATTATTTGGAGAGTTAAATATTAACATTCAGTTTCTATTTTTTTTTTATCCTACAGAAGTAACCTGACCCTGCCTAGCTCTTCTCTCACCCACACCTTCCTGCCATGACTCAGCCTTTTCATGGTCATGTTCATAATAATACTGAACTCTGGTTCCACAATAGGAAATGGTGAAGAGGGATAAATCTTTCATATTTGTAGACATGCTTTTAAAATTCACTTATTTCTTTGATTTTTTCCTATGGTTCCTTTCCTTCAGGGGTTCAGTTCCCCAAAGACTCTGGAGCTTAGTCCCAACCTTCTCATGTTCTCCACGCTTCCATCTCTCCAGGCAAAGCCTATTTATTCAGTTAGGAACCATGGGTCAGGCCCATCCCTTTTCCTGTTTTATTTTTTCTTAAAGGACCTGGTATTTTTAGAAAGGTGAAATAAACAGGGTTGGCTCCAAATTCAGTTGTGAATATGATGTGTCTGTAGGGGAGCCTTTTCCCTTTTCTGGTAGATTTTTCATCGCAGCTCCTCCTCTATCCCTGCAGACTCCTGGGCCGTAGCCCACTTCCTGTGACTTGCTCCCCATAGCAAAACTCCTCTCCTTTCCCGGTTTCTCTGCTCTGCCGATCTCTGCCCACAGCTCACACACAGCTGATGGATTCTGTGTTCTACTACAACAGAAAGTTCTCCGCTCAGGGGCTCTTCATCCAAGGTCGAGCTTACTCCTCTCCTTCAGGAGGCAGTCCTGCCTGGTACCTTCATAGTTAATAAGTATCAAAGTGAATGATCGAGTGCATGAATGAATGATGCTTCCCCAGACTGCATTACACCCATTCTACCCTTTATCTACCCCAAACATCTGTATCGATGCAGATTTAATGAGCACAGTCTTTCTTTGCGGCACCACCTAATGTGGTGAGCTGGGAAAAAGCTCCACGACAAATGCTTGATGGGATAGTTTTTAAATATGATGCTTTGATTTCTGAGACATCACCGGCCTAGAAAATCTGCCCTTAGGCACCTTAGTAGGCAGAGAGACCAAGAGCAATGAGATCTAAATTCAAGCTGATTGAGATGGCCTCATCTGAGGGTAGGAGAATATATAATAATTCTACTAAGCCCTTTCTAATGTCCCTCCTGTTGTACTGTGCTCTTATCTTTGGGAGAGTGTGATGACTATCCTTGGTTGTCAACTTGACTACATCTGGAAATGGAAGGCACACTTGTGAGAGATTTCTTGCTTGATTTGCAGTGGATGAATCCTCTTCTAGTCTGACCTTTGAGGGAGGGAGTCACACACCTATGATCCAGATATCAAGTAGGGAAGGCACACGTCTATCTTTAACTTGAATCTTGAAGTGGGGAGACTCACCTTTAATCTGGGCCACACCTTCTGGAAGTCTATAGGGTCATGGAGGAAAGACTTTGTTCTTTGACTACTGGCTCTTACCCTAGCTTGTGGTGACACTTTGTTTGTGTTGTAACAAATGAAGCTTGCCTGAAGATCAGAGAGTGGAGTCAGCTACATTAGTTAGCCATAGAGACCAGGCAGTGGTGACTGACACCTTTAATCCCAGCACTTGGGATCACATGCCTTTAATCCCAGCACTGGGGAGGTGGAGACAGGAGGGGATATGGCTGGGCTGAGAGAGGAATGTAAGGTAGGAGACAGGAGATCAGGGCATACAGTCTAAGGATTTGCAGGAAAAGGATTGCCCCTCTGGTCTGAGGATTCAGCTAGTGGCTGGCTGCTCTGTTTCTCTGATCTTTCAGGATTATCCCTTGTATCTGACTCTGGGTTTTTATTATTAAGACGAGTCCATTTCTTAACTGGCATTAGGGCTTACTTCTTCAGGATTCCAGTGTCTACCGAAGAACAGCTTTGTGGACTGAGCAACTTCTAGACTTGTGGACTTATCATTCACAGCCTGCCACTATTGGATTAGCTAGTCCATAGCCTGTAAGTGATTCTAGTACACTCCCTTTCTACAGAGAGATTCATTCTGGAGGCTCTGATCTGCTAGAGAGCCATGACTAACACGGAGTTACCTGTGGATTCCAGGGCTGCTGCGGTTGAACTCATGCACCTACCAAAACTGTTATTTTGGTTTTGAAAGTACCATGTTTGGTAAAACCATTTCTTTTCCTCTTGATCCTAGAAATATCTCCTCAGCTTTCAAGGAATTCCACAATAATGTGCTTGAGATTGGCCTAAGTTTTCCTTCAACTTGTGAGGTCTCTCTCCTAATGCCAGAGAGTCAGAGGTACTTAGCTGCTGGGCAGGTGTCCTGCCCTCCTTGAGAGAGAAGCTCTTGCCTTTGATTCAACAGATCAGCTCCTACTTAAGTCTCTGTGTTTATCTGAGGAGATGGATGGCTCCTGGGATCATGGAATCCAAGGGAACCATGGCTGGCTAGTTCCTAGACATATCAAACAAATTGCCTGCTATTCATGTTTCAGACACAAATTAACTCATATAGAGTTCTTACCTTGCCTTCCTTCCTGATGGGATCTTATCCTCTAACTACCATTTTGTGGTCCAACTCACCCCAGCGCCAAGGTCTAGGCAACTAAGGACAGTGCCTATGCCTGGGAGCCTGGGCATACTCTTCATCTAGCTTCTTACCCTCCTTACCCTCACCCTTTCTAGCAAATTTTCCTCATGGAAACCACTGTGAAGGCTTTGCCCACATGTCCCTGTTGCTCAAGTTACCACCTAAATGCTGGAAGTGCTTCCCTTGTATACCCAAGTCATCTCTAAAATTTTCTACTTGGAAGTCTCATTAATTCAAGAAATTTAAGGAATTCAGTAAGGGAAGCCTCTCTGCTTCCATAAGTTGTGACGACTGGAGAAATGGTGTGATGTAGAGAAGAAATATGGTGTCAAGGGTTTTAGACTTTTCCTTGATGTGTGTCTGGTGTGGGAGGTCCTTTTGTCTATGTGTTGCTTTTATTGGTTAATGAATAAAGAATCTGCCTTGGCCTATGATAGGGTAGAGTAGAGCTAGATGGGCAAAACTAAACTGAGTGCTGGGAGAAGGAAGGCAGAGTTGAAGAGACGCCATGTAGCTGCCAGAGGGGAAAGACATGAGCTGCCAGCTGGAACCTTGACAGTAGGTCACGAACCTCATGGTAAAATATAAAATAATGGAAATGGGTTCATTCTAGATGTAAGAGCTAGCTAGCAATATGCTTAATCTATTGGCCAAACAGTATGGCAAATAATATAGTTCCTGAGTGATTATTTCAGGTCTAAGCAGCCGGGAAGAAACAAGCAGCTTCCCATAACATGTGTCATTACCCTGGAATCTCAAAACACCCTTTGTAAACTACTCTATTATCTTCAACAAACTTTAAATTAACCTTCAGAAACAACAACAACAAAAAATGGTTCTCCCAAAGTCCTGAAAGAAGTCAAATCCAAACTTTCCTATTATGCTTTGTTCTTCCAGTGTGTATGGCCCCATCATTGTCCTCTAAATCTGCCAATATCTTCCTAGTTCCAAGGGGTAACAGCACATTTCGTGCCTCAAAGAAGGGGTGGGTTTTACCAGTGAGAGCTAATAAATGAATTCATAGCACAAAACATCTGAGATGCTTCTAGAAACCTTGGCAAGAGCACCGTCTCAGGGAATGAATATAGAGACTTGGGAGATGGTTAAGCAAAGACAAGGAAGCATCTAGAAGTGGCAGAAGTTATATTGGGCCCCAGCTCTTCCTTTGCCGACTCTGGTTTCCCACTCCTCTAATCCCAGCACTGGGAGGCAGGAAAGTCTAGAGTTTAAGACCAACTGGTTACACAAGGAGGAAACATAAAGGCCTCAAATAGACACAGAAATAACCCAAATCTCTTCTCTCAAGGAATTTCATTCTCTGGTCTTGAGACCTCAAAGTTACAAAGAGCAGGATTAGCACTGACGAAGATATGGAGAATTCCTGGCATTTCCGAAGAGCCTCGAGCTGATAAGAATAATTTGCTTCAACACCACAAATACACAAACATGAGCATATGAGATAACATCTGACAAAATTGCAACAAAAAATGCCGTCAACCAGCAAAACGAGCTGCCGTTTTGCTATAACTTATGGAGTCTGTGTTGGCTATCAGCATGTGAGGAAGGGTATGTTAGGATAAAATGATAAAATCAGCCCATTATTAAATATAATTTTGGAGCTTTAGTAAGGTTTGAAGTACTACTATTTTAAGCAAGAAATAGAGAAAATTGAGGACAGGGGAAGAAGGAAGATGATTAAGTGATAAATACATTGGAAATGAAAATGATAACAGGTTGGGTGGTATGGAGGACAGGAGACCATGTGGATGGGCTTAAAAGTAACCAGGAGATGGCCGGAGATTGTGACTAAGTGGTAGAGCACTCATCTAGCATGCCCAAGGCCCCAAGTTCAATTCCTAAAGCACCAAAAAGGAAAAACACGTGGAGTTGAAGGTGCTCTTAGGGGTTCTCAACTCTATTGAGAGTGTAGAAAGACTCTTTCACAGGGGTGACATATCAGATATCCTGAGATCAGATATTTACATTATGATTCATAGCAATAGCAAGATTACATTTATGAAGTAGTAATGAAACTAATTTTATGGTTGAGGGTAGCTACAACGTGAGAAATTGTATTAAAGGGTCACAGCGTTTGGAAGGTTGAGATTCACTGCCTTAGGGGATGGTGCCAAGGCAGCGTTAGAAATTTCAGAGTTGTATGAAAAGAGGTGTGAAACGTCACTCAGCAGGGGATCATCCATTAGAAAGAATTCCTGAATGGAAATGTCAAAATTTTGGAAGCATTCTAAGATGCACCTCTTGTGCTCCTTTGATTGTACGGTCCTTGGACGGACCCAGTGACCCCTCAAGCTCCTGGTTCCTGTGTAACTGCAAGACTGGCTTTCACAGTCTTCTTTCCAGCTACCGACCACGCCCAGGGGCCATGGGGTTAGCCCACAGAAAGGAACAAGCAACCCTTTCACTTCTTGTCCCTCACTTGAAGCCGTCCTCCTGTTCAGCTGTGAGTTTTTCAGCTCCTTAGTACTTAGGTACTTTTCTTTAGAGCCAAGGCCCGGAGCGGGCGGGAGGGCTGCAACAATGTAGCATCTGTGTGTTGACAGTAACAGCCTGTGGGCCAGCGACCCACTGTCAAACACCCCTGTATCCCCATCCCCGGTGTGCTGGACCGCACACTTTCCTGCCAGGAACCATGGTTAGCCCCAATATGCTTTGGCGCCAAATGCCCCCGCCCCCTTCTGTCTCTTCCTAACCTTTTACCTAATTGACTCCCTGGTTCTCATGCCACATTTGTATAAATCCTCACGCAGCATGGTCGGGTCCCACTACTCACCCCACCCACACAGGGAACAACACATCAGTGGGTCCTGACCTAAAGAGAAACAGAGCCCTGGTGGGCGGGCGTGCACCGCTGAGCTGGGCAGCTGGGTTCCCTCCAAAGGGTGTGGCTTTGGAGAGATGTTACTCTTCTTTTAACAGTGTTGGATTTTATTTATTTCATGGGTTGCTGATTAGCACTGGGAGCTGCAATCACAAAATGAATGTAGCTTATAACACACTGTTTCAGATGTGTTCAGAAACTTGGAGACACCATTTAACTTTTGGAGGGGGAAAAAAAACCCAAACATGTTTTTGTTCTTGGCCCCAAGTCACAGAAGGATATGTGCTTATGAGGAGGGTGAGGTTTCTATCCTTGGATGACCTCAAAGGAATAGGAACTTCTGTGCAAGCCATGTGCAGGGTACCAAGTCAATGTCAGTGATACACCAGAAGAGCCTCTCTCTAGGAACGCTTCTCCTTCGGGGAGATGCCGAGTTCCTGAAGCCCCTCTCTCCTCAGAACTCACTCACAGAGGGAAACTAGGCTGTGGGAAGGAGAGGATGGGAAGTTGAAAACAAAAGAGGCAAGAAAAGGAGCCATTCAGACACAAAGGAAGCATGGCGGACCTCCCGCCCCTTGTTAGAACACCTGCCTTAGCTGTTGAGAGGTTAGATTTGGTGCCCCTTTTTATTCAACACAGGATAGACACGTGATCACAGTGAGCAGAGGGACCAGGGAACACTCAGAGCTCCTCCTTCCTGGTATCTTCTTCAGCAGTGTGATTTCTCTGAAAAACACAGTGATGCTGAATTTAGAGCGCAGACTTAATTACTCCTGAAAAACTTTAAATCCAGCTTCACTTTGAACTGCTGAGCTCTTCTGTAGTTGATACGGCTTTTGTTTTGAAGAGGTCTCACTACGCAGCTCTGGCTGGACTTAAACTTATTACGTGCCCCAAACTAGTAGCTTCACACTGTGGCAGTCCACCTGCCTAAGGCACCAAGGTACCACTAGTGAATGGAGTGTGGATTTAAGTTATTTCTCATTGGTCCTTGAATAGAAAATGGAGAAATCCCAAATTAAGTTTGCTTACACAAACCCTTTGCAAGTGATGGTCTCTAGCTAACACCGTCCCGTTTATGATCTTCTCAAAGTCTTCCGAGCCCTGCTCGGAAATGAAATTCACACCGAGGAGGGTGCCAAGTACTTTATCTCACGGCTGCACTCACCAGCAGTGTTCCCTTTAAGAAGCCATCACAGAAGTCCCGGACTTTCTCCACTGTAACTTCTGTGATGGGCAGTGTGTCCCACTTGTCATTCTCGGTTTCATAAATGGCCAGAGCGGGCAGCTGAGACTCCTTTAGTTGGAAGTAGGATATCACCTTTCCATTCTCCCTTTTGCCGCTGTCTACCAGAACGAAGAGAACCTGTAGTTGGGGAGACATTCAAGAAAAAGTTCCTGCTGACAGCCTGGGGACAACGAGACACTAGTAATGGCTGTCACTACACAGACTGAACTTATGGTTTGCATAATATGATTTTAGTCTAAGTTAAAGCCTGGCATGTGGAGCACACTTGAAATTCTAGCACTTGAGAGGTGCTGTGGGAAAATGGTCTGTATCCTGTCACTTGTATTTTAATAAAATGCTGATTGGCCAGTAGCCAGGCAGGAAGTAGAGGTGGGGTGACCAGGAGGGAAGTAGAGGTGGGGCAACCAGAACAGGAGAATTCTGGGAAGAGAAAAGAGTCAGTCTTCAGTCGTCATCCAGACAAATAGGAAGTAAGATGTGACTGCCTCACCAAAAGAGGTACCAAGCCACGTGATTAACACAGACAAGAATTATGGGCTAATATAAGTTATAAGAGTTAGTAAGAAGCCTGAGCTAATAGACCAACCAGCTTATAATTAATGTAGGCCTCTGTGTATTGATTTGGGACTGAACAGATGCAGGATCAGGAAGGACAGGAACATCAGTCAACAGAGAGGCAGAGGTAGGAGGACTAGGAGTTCAAAGTCACATTTAATTATAACAAGTCAGCAAGTTTGAGGTTAGCCTTTCTCATATAATCACATTTTGATTAAAATGAAATGATTTTGAAATTTATTTTTGTTGTTTTGGTATTTTATTCAAATTTAACTTTAATTAAATTTATCCTTTAGTTGAATTTAACTACAAGAATTTTGGCCAGCTGTGGTGGCTGGTAGGATTTGCTGAAGAAGGAGGAGAACGCAGGAGGATCGTGAGTTCAAGGCCAGCCTGGGCTACACATTTTTGGCTGAACATGGTGGCTCGTGCCTTTAATCCCAGCACTTGAGAGGTGGAAACAGATGGTTCTCTGTGAGTTTGAGGCTAGCCTGGTCTACAAAGCCAGATTCAGGACAGCCAGGGCTGTACAGAGAAACCCTATCTAGAGAAACCAACTAAACCAAACTAAAACCAAACCAAACCAAATAAACAAAAAACAAAAAAATTTGGGGTTGAAGAGATGCCTCAGAGGTTAAGAATACACCAGGTAGTTGACAACCCCTTGTAACTCTAGCTTCAGGAGATCCAACACTCTCTTACAGTCTTTCTGGGCATCTTTACTCCCCACCTCCTGATTAAAAATAAAAACAATCTTTAAAAAAGACTTCTGTCTTTGAAGATTGATGACTCCCCAAGCAAGAAAGTCTAGCGTGGTATCTGAAGGCAGAGGATGGGGTTAAGTTTGCTTCTGTCTTCCTAGCTATTTTTTGCACCTTAGTTTCTCTGAGACTCAGTTTTCATATTTGTAAAATGTACTGGTGGGGGCAGAGATGAAACGGGATGGTGCCTTCAGTAATTGTGGCACATAGTATGCCTTTGGTAAATGTTATTTTCTAGACATATTCTAAAAACCCCCACTCCGGCGGTTCTCTAGAATCATGGATAGTGCTCTTCCTTGCTATATGTGCACACTTTGAATATAATAGCTAATAACAAAACCAAACCATCGTAATAACACGTGGCAGTGAAAGCCCTGTTAGCACATGGGTTGCTTGCTTCTGGAATTCTCCATTTACTCCTCTGAGCCCACGGTTGACTGGGTAACTGAAATGCAGAGAAGGAAACCCCAGATGAGCAGGGGAGCTGAGTAGATGGGTGGTTACTAAGCCACGTCTAGCCACGGTGGAAATCCTTGTGCTCTTCTGAGTATTCCGGAGTACTTAGTGCTCCCCACACCAGGGGACCAGTGCTCCCCAAGACAGCTTATGTGGTGGCTCTCGTTAGAAAGGCCTCTAGTTGGGGTCTGCGATGCAGGGGGAGATGAGGGTGGTGATTTCAGAGAAATGCACCCTGGAGCAGGGAGGGAGAGAAAGGATCGTGGTCACTTGAGGGAGGTTCCAGGTGCTGTGTAGGTACTCGCGTGAGAAGAATCTCGGCTCTCTGTCCCGGCCTTCAGAGGTTATCATGAGGAAACAGACGCCGACTAGGCGATGTGGTTTCTGCATATTTATACTTACTGTCTCCCACAATGACAATATAAAGTCTCTTTAATTTCCAAAATCTTCACTTCTTGCCTCCCACTCCTTGATTCATATCCTTAAAATCACACAATTTTTCTTCTCCCCAGCCCCATCTTCCTGTGGTGGTGACCTTTCCCAACTCACCTTTCCCTGGAAGAGCTTAGCTGCCTTCCGGTATGTCTGCATGCTGTCTTCATACTCTGCAGAAGCCTTGTTCATTATCAGGAGCAGATGGGTCCGAACCATGGCGTTAAATAAGCCAGCTGCAATCTGGGAAATTAAAATGTGTTTTAGAAGAAGGATACAAAGAGGGACAAAGAAGGAGGGAAGGTGGGAGGGAGGGAAGGTGAGAGGGAGAGAGGGAGAGACAGAGACACAGAGGGACAGAGACAAAGAGATATAGAGATAGATACAGAGATACAGAGACACAGAGATACAGAGAGAAATACAGAGAGACATACAGAGATACAAAGAGGCAGAGAGGGATACAGATGGACAGAGACACAGAGATATATAGAGAGATACAGAAAGACAGAGGGACAGAGATACAGACAGGCAGAGAGGCAGAGGGAGGGACAGATACATAGATATGCCAATGCAGTGAACAGAATAACATAAATGCAAATAACCTCTAAGATGGCTCTTAAAAGTTTGACCCCCCCTGAATGTGGTAAAAATGCATTTATACATGTATAAAATTATCAAATAATAAATAAAAATATTTTTAACAAGTAAAATCACCAGGCTATTGGAGAGATGGCTCAGGAGTTAAGAGCACATCAATCCTTGTTGTAGAGGACATTGCTTGGTTTCCAGCATCCGTATGGTGCCTGTTGACAACTGCCTGTAACTCCAGCTCCAGGGGATCTGATACCCTCTCTGGCATCCTCTGGCTCATGCGCACACGTGGTACACATATATTTACTCAGGCACATATGCATATACATAAAATAAATATCTTTTTTAAAAAAAGTACAATTATCTTGGAGCTGGAGAGACAGTTTAGGGGTTGAGGTCATGTACTGTCCTTGCACAGGACCTGGCTCTCCTTCCAGCACCCATGCTGGGTGGCTTACAACTGGCTTTAATTCCAGCTTCAGGGGATTTGACACCCACCCTCTTCTGGCTCCTGCAAGAGACCGGCATGCATACGGTGCACACACAGACAAACAACATGCACATAGTTAAAAACAATAAAAATGAATTTTAAAACTAAATCCAACCATCCGGTCTTCAGACAACTGTGTCGATCCCCTACCCCTCACTAAACATAATGAAACTGAGTAACTGGAAGGACAGTTGTGGGCTTGACAGAAAGTACAAGATTAAGCCATAAAATGCATAACTCTTTGTTACACCCTTCACTCTGGGGGCAGCCAGCCCAGTAAAGAGCTGTCAGGGAACCCTAAGGATGGATTTACATAGCAACAGCAGCCCTAAGGATGGATTTACATGGCAACAGCAGGAACAGGTTGCTGGCCACACTAGTGAACCTTCTTTCAACCAGCTGCTTCAGCCCTGGTGAAGCCTGCAGATGAATGACATCACCCTAGCAAAGGCCTGCAATCTCTCCAGAGACATCAGCCACTCCTTGCCCACTGGCTGACCCCTAGGATCTGGGTGAGCTTTTCTAGTGCAGCTGGCTACAGAGGAACCACCGGCAAGGCAATGTGGTCAGATGAAGTGTTCCTACAGACTTTGTCTTGGACCTTATCAATGGGTTTGGCTTACATTCGGGACACAGGATGGACAATAATTGATTCTTGCTATAATAGTCTTTGTAGTTAGAGTAACAGATTCACGATACTTCAATTCAGCGTGGCATCCGCTCTTGTAAAGCAGAGAAGCTCCTGGGAAGAGTCGAGAGGCGAGAGCTAAGGAGTCACAAGGCAGAACTCTCTTTACCGAAGGGATGGGAACACAGAAGTAGCTGGTTTCATCTTAACAGGCACAGCCTGGTTTGCACAGCAAAGCCACACAGAGTGTGTGCATTGGATGTACGTGCAGGAGCAGAGCATGGCTGTGACTTTCTGCCCAGTCTTTCTAAAACAAATATTCATACCAGCCTGAACAAAAACTAGCAGCAGTCGAGGGGGCAGCTCCAAACAAGAAGGGATTACTTCTGAGATGTGAAAGTCCTAATAAAAATTAAGCATGCTTCTCTAAAGAGATTCTTTCCTGACTTTCTCTTGATGGGATTGGTTGTCCCTAATAATGTGAAATTTGAGAAAGACACAAAGTTAATCTGTAAGATGAACGCTGGGCCAGACCTAAGAACTCAGGGATTTGTGTCCTTGCCCTGCATCTAGGACACTATGACACTATGGTCATGTGCACAGGAAGCATTGGGCCATCTTTTCTGAGTCCACATGCAATTCTGTGGGCACAGCAGTGACAGGAGTGAATCTCTAGGTAAAGAAAGCTATGATGGCCACTCTTAAGCCGCTTCTAGATTGGATTTAGAGTCACCTAAGAGACACACTCTGGTCATGTCTGTGAGGGTGTTTCCAGAGGGGCTTGAAGAGAGAAGAGCCACCATGAAGGTGGGTAGAACAACCAATGGACTTCAGTCCTGGCTAGAATAAAACAAAACAAAACAACAACAACAAAATAAACATGGAGAAAGTGATCTGAAGACCAGTATCCATCTTTCTGTTTCTTGGCTTTGGATGCACTGTGACCAGCTGTTTCATGTTCCTGCCTGCACACCTTCTCACCGCGATGAACTGTGTCCCCTCAAACTGTGAGCCAAAATAAAGCCTTCCCTCCCTAAGCTGCCTTTGTAGCAGCAACAAGAAAAGCAATGAATAAAAACAGTCTTCTTGGTCATAGCTTGAGGAAGGTGATTGAGCACCAGTGACCTTCACAGAGCACACTCACACAAGACTTCAGATTCTGAAAATTTTGATCCAGATACCTTCACTTTGCACTCTAGGCTTTTTTTCTTATGAGTTGTGTTGAAGGTCATCTAGTTTTGCTGCATCTGTTTCTCTGTTTGTCAAATAGGGAAGGACGCATCTATCAATCTTGAAGGGTTAATAAGGGTGTCAACACAAACAGCATGCTAGGTGTTCGGTGACGGACACTAACAGTGGAGAGAACACATATCCTGTGGGGACCAGGACCCTCTGTGACACAGGAACAGAAAGGACTGATCATAGGGAATCAGTGTTTACCAGAGGACTGTACTCTGTCACCCAGTGGAGGCCATGCACGTAAATGAATTGCTTCAACTTGGCGGCGTCTAAGCTGTCAATGTCTTTAGCATCCAAATGCAGTTTCTCATTATCCACCTGGGGAAAGGAAACAAGGCACAATAAAGGACCGAGAGGACCCTGCAGCATCTTTAGAGATTATTGGTAAACGGAATTTGACTATATGATGGAGCACAGCTCCAAAGACAGGACGGAAGTTTTCTACCCTCGGTGACACTTTTCCCTACTTGTCTTTTAAGGGCTTTTTAAAAAATGTAATATAATCACTGATATATTGAATTATGCATTTTCCATCAGTGCAGCTATTCTGAATTCCATTTTCTTAACCTCTGGTTTATTTTTCATTTAGTTACTTCCCATTATTCCTTTTTTCTTCCTTTGGTTGGGGAGTTGCTCAAGCTTTATTTATCCCTTTGAAGACTGCCGTTATGACACATAGCTTTTGTTACCAGAACCTACTATTAGTTGACAGCTAGACTTCCTGTGGAACCTTGCAACATACACACAAAGATAAAAATACTGAAAAAAAATCTTAGATTATCTTAAACCAATTAAACATGAAATAATAAATGCCAATGTATAGAAAATGTACTTCTAAATCAGAATCTTGTTGGGGGGAGCAAACCCCACTCAAAGCACTGGATCTTTTAAAATGTGAAGTACTAGCATCAATATAGCCCAGTGGTAGAGTGCTTGCTTGCTTACTGTGTGTGAGTTCCTAGGTTCAATTCCCAGCAACAAGCACACAGAAATGGGACTGGAGAGGTGTAGACCAGCTGGCAGAAGGCTTGCCCAGCTTACAGGAAGCCCTAGGTCTCATCTCCGGCGCTACATGAAATAGACATGTTGGTTCCTGTAATCCCAGCATTCTGGAAGGAAAGGCTGGAGGATCAGAAACTCGAGGTGCCTCTGCTGCACAGAGTCTGAAGTTGGTGAGAAGAGGGTGAAGAAGCCTGCCAAACGCAATTCGGTTAAAGTCCAAACGCTCAGTAGGAACACTGAAGAGAAGATGTACGGACGTAGAGTTTCCGTGGACTTTGTTCAGCTTTTTACTCCCAATATTCTTGTCAAACCACTAAAGAATAAGTAGCAGGCGGTTGTGGTGGTCTGTCTTTAATCCCAGCACTTAGGAGGACCAGGCAGAGGATTACCAGGACCCCAAGGCAGTCCGCGCTACATGGGAAGTTCCAGGCCCTGCTGGGCAATAGAACAAGACCTTGTCTCAAGTAAACCAAACTAAACCAGGGGCTTATAGAGTGGCTAAGTGAACTTGATGCTCTTTCAGAGGGTCTGAATTCAGTTCTCAGTACCGCAGGTTGGGTGACTCCCAGTAGTTTATAACTCCAGGCGTTTGGGGCCCTCTAGTTCCTGCCAGCATCCATTCTCATGGGTACGTATCCATCCACACACAGACACAGACGAAGACACAGACACAGGGACATATTCACAGAGACAGACAGACAGACAGACAGACAGACAGACACACACACACACACACACACACACGAGGGGGAGGGAAGAACAGAGAGAGAGAGAGAGAGAGAGAGAGAGAGAGAGAGAGAGAGAATAGATAGATAGAGAGAGAACAAGAGAGAGAGAGAGAGAGAGAGAGAGAGAGAGAGAGAGAACAAGAGAGAGAGAGAGAGAACAAGAGAGAGAGAGAACAAGAGAGAGAGAGCGCTGTTCTCTTCAAGCTTCTCTGCTGCCTGAGGCGGGGCCGGCCAGCTGGCAGGATATCTCACACTTAGGACTTTGCTATTGCAACCACTCATATCCTCATTGTCATAATCAAAGCCCACTTAATACCGAGTCCGTCCAAATGCTTGAGGATTATTTTTCTAGGACACAGAGGCCTGGCTCCTGTGTGCAGCTGGCCTAGCCGCACGTGGGCCAGGGCTGCCCTCCAGCTCATGTTCCAGGCAGTTCCTCAGGTTTCCCAGAACTGGAGAACTGGAGGCGCCAAGAACTCCAGGTGGATTTCTGGGCTCAGGAATGCCGAGGAGGGACAGAGGGTGCGCAGCAGGGATACAGTTCCTATCCTGGGCAGTGAGAGCGCTGCCCTAAACCACCACGTCCCTTGCAGGCTCCCTAGATCGTCCACAGAAACATCCCGACTATTTCATTATTTCCTAAACTAATAAACTCAGGAGTGTTCGTTCGTTCGTTCGTTCGTGTGTAGGGATCCTGGAGGCGACACTAGAACAGGAAGTCTGCTGTCAGCCAAGGGGACCATTTGCATAATGCACTGGAGAGAACGCTCTATCCTAGAGCAAGACTGTGGGAATGTTTGTAAACCTCTATTTTGCTAGTGTTTGGAAGATATCCTCCTCAGGGAGAGAGATGCCAAAAGCAGAAAAGAGCATCTGGAAGGGCTCTGAGCTCCGGTGACTAATTTTTTGTTTTGTTTTATTTGTTTTGGACACTGTGTGCCTGCAGCGACCCCAACACGGTCTAGCCTTTGCTCTGAGGGTGCTCGCATTTCTGCGAGTGCTCTAACAATCGTTTCGGAAACTGCATTAAAACTAGTCTTAGTTTATTTGTGCTCTTCTTAGTTTTATTTATTTATTTTAGACAAAAAGTGAGGCTCATTACTGGTTTTCTTTGTAGCCAAAGATGAGTCTGAACTCCTGATCCTCCCTGCTTCCCTTCTTGTAGTATTGGAATTACAGGCATGTGCCACCATGCCCTGTTCACCTTAGCTTATACTACAGGTATGGTATTTTATCACAGTCCAGTCATAAAGTAACTTAAGTAGCACTGAGAAATGATTTTTTAATCAATTCCTTCATGTCTCTAATTTTATATAGGCATATATATATATATATATAGTATATGCACTATTCAGTTGCCATGTATTTTCACACACACACACACACACACACACACACACACGAGAGAGAGAGAGAGAGAGAGAGAGAGAGAGAGAGAGTGAGTTTTGTTTCTTACTGTCTCCTATAGCCCAGAATGGTTTTAACTTTGCTGTGTAGCCAAGCATGGTTCCTCCTGTCAGTCTCCTAAGGGGTGGGATTATAGGTGTGCACCTCCACGCCCCGCTACACACATACATTACAAAACTGTTTTGATGATTTGACACATACTACTTCTCTCATTTACTGGTTTATTTTTACAGTCATTTCTTCTGACTTCCCATGTCTGGTAAGGTACATCTCACACTAAACATTCGAAAATGACTGCACAAGCGTCAAGAGAGACTTACTGTGTTTCTCTTATATTCCATTGGGTCAAACTTGGGCTAACTTTATTTCTTTTTTTTTAGAGAAACATTTTATAATTTATATATAAAATTTCAGTAAGAAACAATGTAAAATGACAAGAATATCCACCTTACATTCAAATAGAAGTGAATAAGAAAATCCAAAGTAGTGCAAACATTCAAATAATAGGGCACGCTCATGGCTATCAACTCCAGAGACCGGATCCCTGGGAGGATTAACTCCATATAGGTCTATACAGAGACAGAGGGTCTCCTTGCTGTCACTCTATCAGACAACCGGAGTCCTTGAGATCCGCACTGTCATATGCGACTTCTTATTGTTCCCTGAATTTTGCCAAAATGCTTCCTGGGAACCTTCCCACAAGTCAGCCTGCTCTAGTTTTGAAGAGCAAGTGCCCAATCTCACTTTGCTTTCTATTGCTGTGTTGAAGACCAAGACCAAAAGCAATGTGGAAAGGAAAGGGTTTATTTGGCTTCCGGGTTGACAGTCTATCATCAAGGGAAGTCAAGACAGGAACCTGGAGGCAGGAACTGAATCAGAGACTATGGAGGATTGCTGCTGGCTGGCTTGCTCTAGCTGGTCTCTGTTTCTGGTTCCCACCTTAAGTTCCTGCCTTGAACTGTGACTTAAACCAAACAGATACTTTCCTCCCCCAGACTGTGCTCAGTAACGGTCTTTATCAGTCACAGAACCTCTAAGACAGATAGTGGTGCCCCAGTGGACTATTGCTGTGACAGATATAACATCGTTCTGATGGGGAGGACTGTGAAGGAGTTTTGGAACTTTGGGATGGAAAAGCCAAGAGTTCAGAGCTTAAGTTATTTTGTGGGGGTGGGGTGGGGGTAGGAAGAGAATATTGAGAGCGATGCAGATGTTAGAGCCTGGCTCAGGAAGCTCTTCAAAGACTCTAGAGCGGCTGTTAACATGATATTTTAAATTGAGAATATGCACATCTGGTCAGCTGCAGTTGGAGAATCAGCTGTGACCATAAGAGCCCAGCATCACTGAGGTGAAATCTTCCAGAAGCCCTTCCTCAAGGGTATGTTTCACATCACACAGAAGCTACGGTTGGGAGGGGCCAAGACAGAATCTCATCTTGGCTGCTGAACTGGGTATCGTGTACAACTCTTCCACATGTTACTGGCTTTGGCAGTGTGAAGGGTTCATGGAGAACACCAGGACTTGGCAGTGTGGGACAAGGCTAAAGTCCTTGAAGAGAGACCAGTAGAGGCTGACTGGGTAGGGTTTCTATTGCTGGGAAGAGATCCCAGGATCATACAACTCTTGTAAAAGAATTTAATTGGGGCTGGCTTGCAGTTTCAGAGGTTTAGTTCATTATCATCTGCTACAGGAGGACCTTCCGCTCCTTCAGCCAATAGCTGCTGAAATACCAGCCCACTGAGGCGTGGTCTATTTATCTTTAAAAAAGAGCGGCAAGCCTAGGCCTGCTCTCTTGGTTCCAGCACTTGGTTCCGGCTCCTGCTCCGGTGACTAGGCTCCTTTCCTGACGGTTGGTGCTTTGTGAGTTTTACCCCCCAAAATAAATACCCCTTTAAATCCTCACTGCTGTGGGATTGTTTCGAGCATGAATCATCATGACAGGAAGCATAGTGGTGTGCAGGCAGACATGTGCTGAAGAAGGACCTGAGATTTCTACACTCAGGTAAGCAGGCAGCAGGAAGAGAAAGGCACCCTGGATGCAGGTTGAGCATCTGAGATTTCAAAGCCTGCCTCCAGTGAGACTTCCTCCAAGAAGGACACACTTCCTAATAGTGTCACTTCCTATGGACGTGTGGGCGTGTGGGGGCATTTTTATTCAAACCACTACAGTGGTCATTTGTGAAGATGCCCCCCAGCTGCACTGGAGACCCCAGCATATATATACCAGGACTGTGTGACGACCACCAGGTACAGTGGCAGGTGTGGCGTGGAGCCAGGTTGAGCCTCTCAGACAAGCCATGTGTGCTGTGACTGACAGAGCCTGGGCCAACTGGAGCTTCCCAAGACCTCTGGAGGCCAGAAGACAGGGAGTCCTTGACACTGGGAAGCAAGCTACTGATATTGCCGAAGTTTGATTTTGCTTTGATTCGATTGTGGCTGTGCCCTGGTTCTTACCTCTTGGAGTAAGAAAATATTTAACTTTTAAAATTATTATTATTACAGGAGGCCATAGACTTTGGAGTAGTTATGGGACTTTGGTTATTTTAGAGGGATTTTTAACTCTTTAAGAGACTTTGGATATTTTAAAGAGACTAAACTTTGGAAGCTTTTGATATTTTAAAGACTGGGACTTTTAAGGTTATTTATGCTTTCTGTTGTGATATTAATATGAGATTTTGAGGGTGGACAAGAAACCAAGGCAACAGCTGAAGAGTGACTCACTTTCTGTCAACTTGACTCGGGCTAGAGCCAGTTGGAAAGACGGCTCCTTCAGACTGGACGATAGGTAAGACTGATGGGTATTTTCTTGATTAACGGTTGAAGACTGAGGGCCTAACCCACTGTTAGGTGCCTCCCTCAGGCTGGCTGGTTGAGTTATATAAGAAACAGGCTAAGCAGGCCATGGGAAGCAAGCCAGTAAGCAGCACCCCTCCCTGGCCTCTGCTTCAGCTCTGCCTCTGGGTTCCTGCCTTCCTTCAGCCTACCCTGACTTCTCTTAGTGATAGAGGGTAACGTCGGAATGTAAGAACAAGCAAACCCTTTCCCCTCCAAGTTATTTTTGGTAACAATGTTTCATCACAGCAATAGAAACCCCGGCGATCCACATAGTTTTTGTTGCTTCAATAATAATGAGTCAGTGTATTTGAACTTAATTATCATTTCATCTTATCTTTAAATATATTCTTACTGTTGGAAATAAAGTAACCCTAAATTCTGACATTTCACTACCAAACTCTATACTATCTAGATTCGGAGCTGTAATCCTGGTGTTTGATTAATTAATACCAGGGCTTAGGGGGATGGTTTGGGGTAAAGTTTTTGAAATGTAGAATTCAGAATAAGAAACATTAAATAAATACAATAGTATAAAGATAGAGATTTTCTCTGGGGGCTGGAGAAATGGCCCAGTCATTAAGAACACGCGGGACTCCTGCAGAGAACCCAAATTCAGATCTCAGCACCCAGTTCAGGTGGTTCATAACTGGCTCTACCTCCAGCTCCAGCAGATCCCACACCATCTTCTGGCCTCTGCCGCACCCCAGAATCATACAAATACATACAGGTACACAGACACACAGAGATGCGTGTGTAAATGTAAAAGAATCATTAAATTAGTTTTAAAAAGAATTTCTTTGCATGCCTTAGAGAACTACTATAGTGCAGTAGAAAGGAGGGACTGGGCACGGAATTGGGCAGGATTTTACACTTGTGAACCTTAGGAGAGCAGCTTCAATCTGCTAGAACTTTAATTTTCTTACTGGAAATTCAGGAATAACATTCTCTTTTTTTCTTCCTTTCGCTTTACTGGATTTTTTGAGACATGGGTTCTCTATGTGACAGTTCTGGCTGCCCCAGAACTTGCTCTGTAAACCAGGCTGGCCTCTAAGTCCCAGAGAGCCATCTGCCTCTGCCTCCTGAGTGCTGGGATTGAATGCATGCGCCCACCACTGCCTGGCAGGAATAATATTCTTTTCTTCATAGTTTGTGAGATTATAATAGTGCCTATCATAGAGACAGTTCTACACACAGAGACACATATAGGCAGATGGACAGACAAACACACAGACACACACGCATGAAAATAAACCGCGTTTGGAAAAGCTGCAAATAATAAAATGCGGATCTGGGTTGGAAGAAGGTCCCAGAAAGTTTGGCATAGGCTCATGTTTCCCAGTGTAAAATAAAAAGATCTCAGTTTTTTCTATATTAAAGTTATTCTGAACTCCTGAACAATACTCCTATTAAGATATGTACCAAAGTTTGAAAATGTAAACCGAGAAAAAGTGTTTATGCAACAGCTGGTCTGAGAAGTCTCCCACCTTTCCCAGAACTGCTAGTGAAGTGGCAGAAAACCAGCCTGTTTGCTTTCTGGCACGGCACAGAAATTTTGTCCACCCAAGTCCCAAGCCTTGCTCAGAGGAGAGCTGTCACTAGCGCTCAACATAAAACAGAGGCTAAGGAAAGGTCCTAGGAGAGCCACCAACAGGGCTTCATAAGGAATACATTGTAAGAAGAGTTCACGCTACTGTCAGGTCTGCTTAGTGCCTCCTTTGGGGCTGGCTTTGAACTCCTGGTCCTCCTGCCTGAGACTCCTGAGTGCCAGGATGTAGGGCCCGGGTCTACCCTTGTTCCTGGGGTGCATCTTGAGGACAGTTTCTGGTCAGCTAACTATAAGCACCCTGTTTGTTCCTGTGCTCCCCCTGCCCTGCCTGGTGATTAGCTGTAGGGCATTGACTCCAGCGTTGGTATGGTAATTTCCCACCTGTCTAGGCGGAAATCCTTATACAGCAGCTAGGTATATAAGGATTTCCCCAAGGTTGAATAAATGGCATTCGGCTGATCTCCTTTCGAATGACCCAGGTCTCTTTGTGTGTTCTTTCAATCTCCAGGCCCTTGCCCAACTCGCGTACAGTACAGTGGCATGCGAACTGTACCGAGGGTGTAACACAAAATCGGGTGTTACACCGGGATCACAGAGCTGCATCGCCAAGCTTGGCAGATCACCTTTGTTTATTCTCTACCAGGGCTCCTCCACAGCAGGCCCTTTCTGTCTCTTTAAAACATACGTGTATGGTTATTTTGCCTACATGTATGTGTGCCACATGTGTGCCTGGGGTCTGAGGAGGGGAGAAGGAGTCAGAGCCCCTGGAACTGGAGCTGAGATCTGCCACGTGGATGCTGGCAATCAAACCCCAGCCCTCTGCAAGAGCATCCAGCGCTCTTAAGCTCTGGCACCTCTCCGTCCCCCACAGGCTCTTAAGTCTCACATAGTCTATTTTGCTGAGCTACCAAGAGCTCTTGCTTCTCACATCTCTGCCTAACAATCCATCTTAGTCTTTGTTTCCAAAATAATCCTGCTAAATCTCATTTCTGTCCACGCTACTCTCCCGATCCAAAGGCTTTGGGGGAGCTTTCTGGTGCCAATCAAATTAAGTACAAACGCAGAACTCTGGCACTGTGGCTTTAGCACAAACATGGTCTAATAAAACTTCCCTGTCGTATTTTCTTTTTTCTGTAACTCGTTCCTTGGGATCCAGTCAAGCTGGCATCATGGATTCCTGACTACTTCAGTTTTCCTCTGTCCACGTTTCTCTGCTCCAGTGCCCAGCTTTAACATATACTTCCCTGTCAATTGTCTCTTTTCTATTATTTTTCTGAATTTCCATACTATTTTCATTCTCCTAAAACCACTTACAGTGTTTTCTTCTAATTTTTTTTTCTTTTTTGAGACAGAGTTCCATTGTGTAGCTCTGGCTGTCCTGGAACTCACTCTGTAGACCAGGCTAGCCTCTAACTCACAGATACCTGCTTGCCTCTGTTTCCCAAGGGCTGGAATAAAGGGTGAGCTCCACATGACCTAGCTTTAGGTTTTTCTAT
Source organism: Microtus obscurus (assembly GCA_963919715.1). Taxonomy (NCBI): domain Eukaryota; kingdom Metazoa; phylum Chordata; class Mammalia; order Rodentia; family Cricetidae; genus Microtus; species Microtus obscurus. Next base: position 5,348,609 of record CAWTZC010000453.1, on the reverse strand, counting down.
TAGTCTATTTGTTATAGTTTTTCCTACATTTTAAGTTCTGAGAACAGAGTGTATATTCGATGTGTTGTTATTATCAGTACCTTACCACACGAGTTGTCTAATAAAACGTTTGCTGAACATAGGTCAACTTTTCAACATGTAAGATTGTGGGGCTTGGTGTGTGGCTCAGTTGGTAGTGTGTTTGCCCAGTACACATGAAGCTCTGGGTTTGTTTCCCCTGTGTGACATAAATAGGGAATGATAGCACACACCTGTAACCTCAGCATCTGGAAAGTGGAGGGTCAGAAGGTCAAGATAATTATCATCTATGTATCGGTGGCCATCCTGAGCTATGTGAAAACTTGCCACACACACTCACACTCTCTCATAAACACACACTCACACACGTGTGTATTTATAGAGCATAAAACTCATGTTTTTTCTTTCTTTCTCTCTCTCTGCCTTGCCCCCATATGTGTCCGTGTGTGTGCGCATGCGTGCGTGCATGTGTGTAACTTCAGTGCTTAGTATGACCTTAGAGATAATATGGTCAGACCTTTTATTTTATAGAAGTAAGAACTGAAGTTAACAAACACTAAGTGGCTCGCCCACCCTCTATGCCTGGTAAGGGACCTAGCAGGTCCATTAGTCCTATACCTGGCTCTGCATTCCCATTCTCTGTGCACCTCAGCCCAGCACTTGTCTTCTGGAGTGATCTGAGTCACTATCCTTGTCAGCTACGACCCTGAATTTGACACCAGCAACAGTGTTAAAGACACAGAATTTTGTCCCGCCTCACAAGGGGAAACCAGGAGAGGGCTGGAGCTGCCACCCAGCTTACCATTCGGAAGAGGCAGATGCTGTTTCCGGCGATGTTGTAGTGGGTCAGAACCTCAGAGCTGTTGCTCATTCCAAACGATACGTCTTGGAACTGTTGTGCCATGCTGCTGAATAAGGACACTATCGGCGCTTCTAAATCCTATAGCAAAACAAACATACAACAACAGAGAAAAGAGAGAGAGAGAGAGAGAGAGAGAGAGAGAGAGAGAGAGAGAGAGAGAGAGAGACCCTTAGGTCTTTTTTGAGAGAAGAGACACGGAAAAAAAATATGCACACGCCAGAAATTGCAGGCTTGATTTGGTCTAGTAAAACCAAAGTCACTCTTACACATGTGGGTTATACTTGCAGTGGTATATTTTAGTTTCCCTGGCTGTGTGAGTTTATAGATCATTATGAAAACTGTGTCTAATCCTGGGTTTTTGTGCGGCCTTATCATGCAGCCTGAATTCTACTTGTAGTTGATGGAGGCCTTGGCGTTCAGAGGTCTGGGAAGTTGGGCTACACAGCCACTCATATACCTAGGGAGGCAAATGTTTTGGGAACAGTTTGTGGAGGAACAGGGCGATGCAAAATTAGGAAACAGGTGCTTAGCACGGTCACTGGGAACGTGCGGGGGACTGAGGTTCTCTTCTCCCAAGGGTCCTTCAGTTTGTGCGTGAAGGTACTCACTGGTCCACACATCTATGGCATCCCAGGCCTGCAGTTAGGGAGCCGGGAAGCCACTCATCAGTGATGGCGGCTGTCCTCCCCAGACACTGGCACCGTCTTCCGTGCAGTGTTAGGATGCTCGTCTGCAGACGCTCTAGGCAGTAAATGAGAGTATGCCACATTTCCCCTGAACCTCACTGAGCTTGGGGGTGTGTGTAAAGAGAAGGGAAGATTGCTAGTCTTGCATCTGGGATCAACGAGATGGAGTTGACAAGTTGCTCTTTTGAAAGGAAATGGGTTGTTCATTTAGAAGCTGTGGATCTTTGTTGACTGGCTCTCTGGTTTCTAAACTTTAGAATTTCTCAAGAACCCAATGGCGCCATCTGGTGGCTATTTATGTTACTTCATTCTTCCTGTTCTCTTTTCTATTTTTTGTGGTTATTTCCAGTTTTGTACACCTAATGGGCATGGTGACTGTGAATTGGAATCAAGGAATGAACATATACAAGGTCTGAGGTAAGAGAATAGGGCTGGGTTAGCTCTGAAGATTGCCAGGTGCTATCAGCGGAGAGAGAAGGAAAGGCTAGAGTGAGCCCCTCTTGTTTAAGGCTGTCTGCATTACCCAACAGCCAATATGGGAGTGACCTCTTCACTTTCCTTTGTATTCAAAGAGGGCAAGAAAGATTACTGAGGATCTGTCTATTTGGTTTAGCAAAGCCTGTGGAAAGTGTTTCCAGGTCACAGGAGATAGATTTAGCCTATCTTTCCGGCTAGTCCCATTATCGCATATTCCCATTACGTCACTACTCAGAAGGCTGAGGCAGGAGGATTGTGGGTTTGAGGGAAGCAGTGGCTACATAGAGAGTTCCAGACCAGCCTGAGTTATGAGACCTTATCTCAAATACATCACAGAACATAAATTTAAAGTGCATGTGCGTTCTCTTCTGCCTATTGGCGGGACACCTAGGTACGGTGTGAGGCTGTTTAGGACAGCGGCCAGGGATGACGGAGGCTGACTTCCTGCAGACACCACTTCATTTCAAAGTGCCCATAGATAAGGAGACCCAGGCAGGAGACTTAGAGATCCCGAGGCAGGTCCGAGGAAGATCTGATCGTAGTGCGGACTGCTTTGAAATGGGGGGCTCTCAGATAAGAGGCCGCAGCAGGGTCTGAGAGTTCTTGCTTCCGGATCAGTGTCCCTAACCCAGCAGATCACTCTCGCGGCTACCCTAAGACAGAATATGCCTGACCATAGGGTGTAGCAAGTAGAACGTTTGTTTCCACAAACCTGGAAGAAGCCTATGACGGCGACTTCAGCAGCATTGATGAGTTCCTCGGTAGCTGGGATGTCTGTGAGCCATATGGGTTCCCGGATCGTGCTGAGACCATCTGCAGTAGGACAGGTGGAAATGCCAGGCAACACACACCTTTACTCAGAAACTTCTGGAGAAGTTTCTAGGCTCGAATTAAAACACCCAGAGGATTTTCATAATCCCTTCTCTTCTCTTGACACGTTTCCTGATGGCAACCAGACTGTCAACCCTCCCCACCCCCACGCTTTTTTTGGTTTGTATTTTTATTTTTACCTGAGGCTTCTTCAGCATCTGCTGTGACTTCTGGGACCAGCCCGCATATGAGGATAAATGGAAGGATTAGGCAGCTGCACCTGGAGATTCCCATTGTTCTCCTGCTCCAACCCTAGATGTTGAGTTTGGGGGTGCCGATCCAGGACAGCCCGGTGTAGTGAAATGGCTGTGGGTTATTAGCACTGTGGGAATTTTACAGCTGGCTCCCGGGGAACCTTCACCTTCTGTGATAAATGACTCAAAGTGGCAGGGCTTTGGAATGTATCCAACCAGGAGAAAGACAGCTTAGTTCATTTATTTAATAAAAAAAATATAAGTACTCTATGCCTCTTAATAATTTAAGTAGGAAGCTACAAATATGGCTGTAAGGTGATCCAGTGTCTCCCAGCTCACACCGCGGATGGGAGAGGTGGGCACAAATTATTGATGATTTAAGTATGAAACAAAGAGCATGGGAAAATTCTGAGGCCTGTGTGAGAGAGATGATGAACAATTGGGGCAACATAGGGCTTGATGAAGGATGTCTGCCTGCAAGTACAAGCAGAGCCCTGGGTGCATGCGGTCGCCTAGACATCAAAATGTGTGACGGACACATAGGGCTTTTATAGGCCAAGACAAAATAGTATAGCTGGCAAAAGCAACTTCAGAGGAGGAGGGTTTGCTTTGGTTTATCCCAATTTGAGGGTACAGCGAGGAAGGCGTGCTGGTAGGAGCACGAGACAGCCGGTCACGCTGCATCCACAGTCAGAAGCAGAGATGGTGCTGAGCTTGCTTTCTCCGTCCCATTCAGCCCAGGATCCCAGCATGGAGAGATACTACTCCTGGGCAGGGTGAGTTGTCCCACCTCAGTGAACAGTCTAGAAGCTCCCGCAGACGTGCCTAGAGGCCTTTCTCCTGGCTGGTTCTAGATTCTGTCGAGCTGACAATATGAACAAGAGATCTCACGGGAAGAACTAAAGTCTAGATGTGAAAGCAGAATGTGAGCAAGCATTAGTCACTGAGAATTACGGAAAGGAAGAGAGTATTGTCAAGGCCGTCTTGCCACAGGCCTTTATGTAACAGACTCAACCAGTGTAGACATTTCTTCATCCAGTAGATACTGAGAGCCCATGGAAGAATCCCAAGCAGGAGCCAGAGTTTGACCTGGCCCACAGATCAAGTCTGAGAGTTCTACAGATAGTGGGGGTGTCTCAATCTTGGATGAAAGACTCTAAGCAACTATTATATAATAAATGAAATTTAGAATGGTCACTCTGATTACCTACACTCACTGGCCATTATATTGTAACAACCTGTTGGCAAGGATATATCCATGCCCTATACTGCAGATCTTACCAATGCCCCATCTGTAAGATGACTTAGGATGCGAGCCTTCTGGTACCATATTTGTTTGAGGGAAAAAGGAAGGGAAATGAGGTTCTCAGTCGCACAAACAGTCACTTTATTCTTTTCCTTTTGTGTTGTTTACAGTGTCTCCCACAAAAGAAGAGCCCCCACGGAATCATTGAACCAGAAGAACCCAGTGGCAAGAATGAACTTCTGAACAGAAGGCAAAGCATCATGACAGCTTGCCTGTTCCCTGGCATTCAGTACTCACATCAGAAGAAAGGGGAGGATGCTAAATGAGACAGAGAACTCCGGAACTCTGGCCCTGCTGAGGGGAAGGAAGTCTGAGGGAACACGCTGGGGTAAAGCCTAGGTTTTAAGTCTCATCTGTGGGGACACGCTTGAAGAATGGAGTAAGAGAAAACACATCAATGAGGAGTGTGTGTGTGTGTGTGTGTGTGTGTGTGTGTGTGTGTGTGTGTGTGTGATAGACTGGAGCCAGCTGTGAACAGGGAGGAAGGAGGGAGACCGTGACTGACACGGCTGGGAGAATCCTTCCGGCGGGGAAGGTAGCGGAAGAACGGGCAGACAAGCTCATTCCACCCAATCCTTCTTAATGGCCAGGTTCCATTCCCAGGTGAGGTGGTCCTGCTTGTCATCATCAGTGAAGAAGGACTTGTTGTGGTAAGTGCCTCGGGCCAACATGCCCTTGGGAGCCTCCTCCACTGGAGTGAGGAACTCGTACTCCTCTGGTCGGGGCCCGTAGCTGCCAACCATGAATGTAGCTTTATCCACTAGGAGGAAAGAACGGTCCGTTAGTGTGAGACTCGGGCAACAGACAAGCAAGCTGAAAATGGGGGATCCGAGAGCGCAGCTTACACGGGTGTAATTCCAAAGCAACAGTGCCCAAGCCTGGCCAAACAGCAATTTCCCTGGGGCATTTCTTTTTTTGTTTTGAAGTAAGCCAGGTGTGTATGATTGCATTTCTGGAACCAGGGAGGTTGAGTCAGGAACTCAAGACCAAGTTTGGCTGTGTGCCCAGGATCTTGTCTTTATGACCAAATAATCCCTCCAGACAGATATATTCAAGCATTTTAAAACCCAAAATTCCTTTAAAAAAAAATGTGATTTACTTTGTCATTCCCCATAATGGAGATCAAGGTTTAGTAACCTGTGGGTACCAAAAACCAGTCTTTAAAAAGTATCAGAGTCGATTCTGATGATGAAGCCAGAGTATTAATAACTTAAATCAGTGTGGGGAGGGGGGTGATACTTCCACACAGGGCCGTAGCAGACTGAACCACTAAAAATGGGCAGTCAGGCCTCAGTCTCCCTCGGAGCTCCCTAGCTCTGCAGCACGTGGGGCCTTCTGTCTTTCTCTATATAATGGACTTTAAGGGCCCCTTGTCTGAAATCATTCTAAGGATATCGTAGTTGGAGGGGGTTACTGTACCATTTGGTGGTCAGAATAGGTAGAATTTAGGAATTCAAATGGGAGATGGGAGGGGTCACTTGAAGAAGCAGCTTGAGGGGACTGCTGGGTCTGGGTTCAGAACACCTGGACTGGAGGAGTTTAACCGGCAGCCAGTAGCTGCGGGGCAGGGTACAGCTGGCCTTGTAATTGCTGCGCAGTTGGAGGCCCAGCTGCACACTTGCCACGGGCTGCTGGCCGCAGTGACTCAGCACAGCCTCTGGGCTCAAAGGAAATAGCAAGTTGAGCTGGGTTTTCATGAGACCAGGTATTAGCAAGCCAGTCAGTGTTTCTCAGGTCCTTGATCTTCTCTGGAATTTAATAGACTGATTTTTCTGTCCTGAAGTCATATCAAATAATAATTGCTCCTGGCTTCTTTGTTGATTTGGGGGACTAGGCTATGTTATCTTGTGTACACGCCTGGTGCAGAAAGGAAGACAGGTCAGGAAGGCGTGTTCCTGCCCAAGGGGTGTCCAGAATAATAGCAGAGGGAATATTAGATTATACTACTTTTTCTCTGCCCTAGAAAGAAATGTTTTCCCATTTCTTTAAGAGATCAAACACCACCTCTCTGTCCCTCCTCCCTATGGAACCCCTGAGGCTCACCCCAACACACAGTCCTTGGGTAGGTCTTTCTTGTCTTTCTGTCATGGTTTTACACTGTAGACTGTTTGTGCTTTTGAATATATGGTGTGTGTATGAGTGTGTGTGTGTGTGCGCACACACACACACACACACACACACAAGCACACGCACGCGCGAGCGCGCGCACGCACAGGGCAGAAATTGACCTCAAGTTTTCTTCCCAGTTAACATCTGCCTTGTTTTGTTTGAGACGGGGCTTTCTCACTGGTCTCTAACTCACCAACTAACCTCTGCTGGCTGTCTGGTGATGTCCAGGGAACCCCCAGTCTCTGCCTTCCCAAGCTGGGATTACAAATGCTTCCAGGGGTTCTCAGGCCTCAAACTTGGGTCTTCATGCAAACATTTTACTAAGCGGGTTGTTTCTTCCACTTCTCCGCCTTTAATGTGCACTTTATGACCTTTGCTTCAATTTATCTTAGTGACCCTCCCTGTGTATGAATGAGTAACAAACTGGAATTCCGGATTCTGAATGCTGAAGGCCAGTGGTTTGCCTTACCTGAACCTGGCATCCTAAATGCTGGTCTCAACGTCTAGGCCTGACGTACCTGTGTAACTTCGCCTAGAGTGGCCGTGCCATCTGCCTATATCTTTCATCCAGCTCTTGTAAACTTATAACCGAAGCTGTTCAAAGCCTGGGGCAGGAGTACCGGTGAGGAGTTTGGGCACTCTTACCTTTCATCCCGGTCCGGTACGTGTGCTGAACATACTTCAGGCCCGACACAATGTCCTTGTTCACCTGTGGGTCAGAAGCCCCAGACAATTCAGGTTAAAGACCCTGTCTGGTTTTTTTTTCTAATTTTCCCTGCCCATCCCATTTAGTTAAATAGATTGAGTGCTCCTGTGTCAAGTCACCGTGTTTCTCTGAGAAAGTGGAGAGACCCAATCACAAGACTTCAAGTTGCCAATGCATGTTTAATATGTAATATCTCTTGATTTAATTGCTTTTGGGGAGGATGCTAATTAAAACATTGTCTCAGTATTCTTCACCATCTCTCTCCCTTCTTAGTGGCTTGGGCAATAATTTCTAGCCCTCTCTCCTTAATGCTACTAGCAAAAACACTGTCCTGGTCTCAGGGAAGGTTATAAAAATACCAATGGAAAATTCGATGTAAGTCTGTGGACACCATATCCCCAGAAATGATCCACCTCGCCTATGAAAAACAAACAACAGGCAGAAAAGCGGTAATGGAAAGTCAGGCCTGGGGGAGGCTGTGTCACTGAGCTCGGAATCCACAGGGAAGGCTGTGGTCACACCAGAACACCCACCCCATAAACAGTGGATGAAGCCCACGGGTACCCGGCAGGCACGTCCAGGTTCTCTCACCACGTATGTTACCTACGACACTGTTGCTTTCCCTAGATACTCAGTGAAAATCCCCTGGAGGAAACGGAGCTGCAGGCAGCCTGGCATTTTGTTTTCCATGACTCATTGTACCTGGGCCAGAACTGGGCTGCCCGTGAGTTTTTCACAGTGGTCATGTCTATGCAAACAAGTTAAAGAGGACACTGAGTCATGAGCCGAAGGGCTTGGGGAACTTTCACCAGCAGAAAAATTAAAGGACCTTCAATAATTTTCCCTCTCAACAATTTTATCTCTCTGTACATAAGGAGGGCGCAATAGTTAAAACCAAACTTCTAGGGCTGTCGTTCATTCTCCTGATGGTGAGATAGACACGCGTGAGTTTTGTCACCTTGGTGCTCCCCAGAGAAACCGCTTCACAGAAACATATTTAGGGAAGATATAGATGGATTTTTATACAGTACCCTCTTCTGCCCATGCCCGCTCTCCGCTGGATCTCCCAACTCCCAAAGCAAGAAGTTTGGGTAACAGGACACTGAAGACTGGAAGTCAGATGTACTTCATGTCCTTAAGAGGCAGAGTATGGGGGTGGAAACCCAAAGAATCACCCTAGGTCAGGGTTCTAGGGGATTGTCAACTTCAGGATAAGAAAAAGAACATGGAGAGAAACAGAATACTGGAGGCTTGTAGGTAACTGGTATTATAAATGCGCTTCCCTTAAATGTTTGCCATGAAATGTCAGGAAAGATTAAATTGCTTTTGAATTGCTCTTTACTGTGGTCTGGGCTCCTTACCACTGCAGCACCAAGCAGGGACAGGCTATAGGCGGATTCACCTTTGCTTGAGTAACAGAGAGAGAGATCTTGATCTTGACGGAAACGGGGGCTAACCAGAAGTGGGCTGGACTCGAAGGTCCCTCTGTGTCTTGATACACAACCCTGACAGCTCTAGACTCACCTATACCCATTGACCTCCCCTCATCTTCTTAGTCAGTCAAAATCTACTGGTTGGATTCATTTGTTAACTCAGGTTTCCTAAACTAACAGCACAACAGTGCAAATGATCAACCACTGGACGGATGGGAAGCCGTTCTGGGTGCTTTTGATAGGAGGCTTTCCCAGCATCCCAGGGGCTCTGGTAATAAACAGTATGGCAGGAAGCAATGCCATCCACAGGTCAAGCGATGGCTGTGTAGGAGTTAGCAAATATTTACAGGATGAAAAGACCTTAAGCATTTTAGCATGTGGTAGAGATTGGCTGTCTGGCCACCTTGAATCATATCCTGCACCCAGGAGAAAGGTGGGCCCAGTGTGCAAACAGAGAGAGCAGATGGAGAGTCCCCTGGAGAACATGACTGAGTGGGAAATGGGTGGCAGCCAAGGCAAGCAAAGCCTGAAATGCAAAACAGTATGTCTCTCGCTTATTTACTTCCAAGGACCAGGTTATTTTTCTGGGAGCTGTAGTTACTCACTGGGATGTATGTCTATTCATGAGCTGGGAGCTTCCTTCTGGCTTAGTTTTGCTAGATGATCTGCTCACCTGCTCTACAAACGCCACTGAAATTCCTAGCCACTCTGTAAGGGCCATGGTTCCTGCATCTGAAGGCTAATTGAGCAGTTGGAGTATCCTGTTTTCTTCTCCTTTTCAATGAACCATTTATTTGTAACATATATCCACAAAGACCTACCACTAACAAAGCTGCGTGATGTCGTGGAAGGAAGAAGCACACACTTTGGGCTTGCCCCTGCTTGCTTAGGTTGTGTAAGGGGGAAATGGCACAATGCACAGTAGTGTGTGCCTTATGGAAGTGTCAGGGCACTGAGAGAGGGTGGTGGAGGATGGGGAGGCTGAGGTGTCCTGGCAGGAAAGGTTCGGGAAGCGAGGGCGGATCCCGACAGGAAGAGCTCAGAGGGGAGGGCAGGTTATTTCAGACCCAAGCTGGGAAAAGGAGGACAGCAGCAACCATCACCAAAATCAGTAGTGACGACAAGAGAGTACCAACACAGTCGCGCAAGAGATGGACAGTTAGAGCGAGCGCATGTGGCAGATACTTACTTTGAAGTTAATTTTGACTCTGTACTCAATACCTTCCTTTAGCACAAATGTTTCCTTTTTGAGGGCTTCTAGATCACCTATAGAAAAGGATTTGGAAAGTTAATATCCTCAGGAGCTGCTACATAAAGAATGAAAGCCAAGGTTCAGAGCCTTCTGCTGGGACCTTCTGGGTTGCATGATTCAAAAGGTTCTTAATTCTGATAGCAAGTGAGATTAGTGTACACACACACACACACACACACACACACACACACACACACCTATACTGCCTGGAATCTTATAGTCCAGTTATTAAAAAAACATGGTAAAGAGTTTTCCTAAACGTTTGAGACCAATGCCAAAAATATACAAACTTTATAATTAGTTGTGAACATAAACCTTTCCCCCATAACTTCCAGTTAGTCCTGATGAAGACAAATACTTTTTATTATTTGTCAGTAACAAAAAAGTGTCAACCAACCCTAAAGGAAGGTGAGTTAATATTCTTTCTATTGAAAACTTCATGTATATCCATAGCCAGATGAAGATGTGAATGTTTTTCTTCAAGAAATATGAGAAAAAAATATATAAGAGCATCAGCTATTGCTTTCATAAAATTCATATGTTTTCATTAGACTTTCCCTCCATCAATTCATATAATTGATATTATTACTATTGCCAGTTGGTCATATATGGTATATCCCAGCTTTAAAAACTACTTTTAATTTTTATAATTATTTAACTAGGTTATCTTATTTTCCTTAGGGAAGATCATTTAAATTGTAACAGCTGTAGGGTTCATGATCCTGATAGCTGACTATAAACCCTGGGCCCTGCTTAGGGAGGCTGTGATGCTTTGTTCTTTTCTCCATACATTTTTTATAGTTCAATTTTATGTATGTATGTATGTGCGTATGTACAAGTCTCTGTGTGTATGCGTGCATATGTATGTGTGTGTGTGTCTATGCGTGTGCATATGTGTGTCTGTACATGTGTGTTTCACACAGCTTTGGATAAGGATTTCACTTCACAAACATGATTTACTTGGCTTCAGCTCAGCAGCTTTCTTCCCTAGGACAGAAAACCTGATTTGGGGTTTCAAAGACGGAGTTTCCAGGCAGTGTTCTCATCCTCTGGGCACAAGCTCAGCACTGTCTGACCTACACTTCCCAACTGACAGCTGTACCTGTCCACACAGCACAGGGTTGAGTTTGGGTGAAAGACTGCCTGTTTTTGTCCTGGAGAGATGTAGCAATGTGGGGCAGAGAGAGAGAGAGAGAGAGAGAGAGAGAGAGAGAGAGAGAGAGAGAGAGAGAGAGAGAGAGAGAGCGCTTGTGGTGTCTGCTCTACTGATTTCAGTTGAACAGGAAGCCTGTCTTCTCAGGCCCTGATTTCCTCCCTCTGACAGAAGAATCCATATAAGGTAAAGCGCACATGGCCTGTGAGAGGGAAGTTCCTGCCGTTGAACTGACAGCCCCAGAGTTGTGCTTTCCTTTGCTTCAGTGAAGCTTTGAACCTGGCAGCAGCCTTCCCCCTGCAGATCTACCTTTGATGCCCCTGATTTGGCTTCTGACCCTCTTTTCACCCCCCTCGCAAGTGCCTGTTCTTCCATGAAGCCCACTTTCCCTGTCTATGTCCATCTCCTTGAGACCTGCCTATGGAAAGAACGCAAAGGGAAAATGAACACTTTTGTTTGTTTTTTGTAGGAGAAATTGCTTATGGCATGAAACTTTAAGCTTTGGGTGTGTTGAGCAGGAGAGTATCTATTGTTACTCAGGTGGTCTTTGGTTGTTCCTCCCCTCAGACCATAACTGGGAGAGGATTAGAGTCTTCGCTGGTCATCAGACCATCTGAAAACTGCAAGCCCTGGCGGGCACAGTGTGCGTCCACATTTCCATCCGCAGTCTTTCCTGCGGGAACAGCTGCTGCTTCTTCCACGTGGGAACACAGAGAGGCGGTAAATGCCACACAAGTAGACATATCAAAGGTGAATAACTGGGGGCTGGGGAGAAGGCTCAGCCAGGGACATGCTTGCCACGCAAGCATGAGGACCCGAGTTTGACCTCCTGAACCCGTGGTAAAAAAGTTTCAGAACTAAATAATCTCCCAAATAAATAAAAGCTGGGCATGGTAGCCCTGGAGAGACGGAGACAGGCAGATCCCTTCCCTGAGGCTCTCTGGCCAGACATCCAAGTCCAAGTGAGAGACCACGAGCAATGTATGACACCTGAGGTTAACTTCCTGCCTCCACATGCATGTACACACATGTACTCTGCACTCTTCACATGTTCACGAATTTGTAATCCTAATAGTATGCAAATACACACATGTATCTACACGCCAAAAGGTGTATAACTCTCAACTGTTCCATTGCATTGAGTCTGGAGCTGGATTTTTCATTAAGCACGGCAAGCAGCGGACACTCAGAATGCAATGGTTTGCAGACTGATCTCAGCATGTATGTTTCCAAGGGCCACCTTGATGATTTTCTCCAGAGAGGATTGGGGACAAGTGTTCCCTGTGACATATTAGACCCCTCTGAACAGTAGAGATGTGTTCACTTACCAGTAAGGTCCATGGTGATTGGTCCTGGCGCACTGTCACAAACAAGGCTAAGCCGGGTGACAGTCACGTTGGGGACTGTTGGGTCTGTAGGGTTAAAGAGAAAACATAAGTATATGGAAAGGGCATATGTGGGTGTGTATGGTGTGTGTGTGTTTCAAGTTGTGGATGAGGGAAGAGATTATAAAGAGAAAATGGCTTCTCTATGTGGAGTAGCAATAGAAATATTCGCTATGCTTAGCTTTGATCCCTATAGAAATGTCAGAATTGTGATCTTTCTAATTCAGAAATTGGCATACTTTTATATCAAGTTGACACAAGCTAGAGTCGTTTTGGAAGAGTGAGTGACCCTCTCTTGAGAAAGTGCCCCCACCAGACTGGCACACAGACAAGTCAGTGGTGTATTGTCTTCACTGACGATTGCTATAGGAGGGCCTAGCTCGTTATGGATGGTACTGTTGCTCCTGGGTGCTATAAGAAGGCAGGCAGAGACCAAAGGTGGTGGAGGCACACACCTTTAATCCCAGCACTTGGGAGGCAGAGACAGGTGGATCTCTGTGAGTTCGAGGTCAGCCTGGTCTACAAGTGAGTTCCAGGACAGCTTTAAAAAATAAAACAAAAAGAAAAGGAAAAGAAAGGGGAAAGGAAGCAAACTGAACAAGCCAGGAGGAGCACGCTAGTAAGCAATCTTTGTCCATGACTTTTGCATCAGTTCTTGCCTTCAGGTGCTCACCTTGAGTTCCTGGCCCGACTTCCTTTAGTGATAGATTGTGACTGTGGAAGCATGAGCCAAATAAATCAACCCCTTTATCCCAAGATGCTAACTAAGACACAGACTTATCTTAATCATAAGTCTCAAACATCGAGACACTGTCTATTCAGGCCTTGTCACCATATTTTGTTCTGAAAGTGCATGTGTGTGTGTGTGTGTGTGTGTGTGTAACAGACACACACACACACACACACAAACACACAGACAGACAAAGAGAACTAATTATGAAACACCCCCAAAGAGATAAGAATACAATCATAGGGGCTGATGGAGACCAGAATACAATAATATAGTTGTGGTCTGAAATTCTAAGTGCTTTTTGTGGGTGAGTAATCTTTGTCTGCCTCACCTGTGACTCTCACACAGTCTCCAGAGAAGACTTAATTACAGAGCCTATGACCTTAGACAGCACGAATAAAGAGTGCCTCACCCTCCTCACCGTGTAGCCCAACTGTGGGTGACAGTTGAGCATGTCTCACTGGAGACCTTGCCCTGACCCTCCCCATGTGCACACACCTGCTACCACAGGGACGTCTCCCAACAGTGTCTTCTTGTACTTGGTTAGGCTCTCGTCATCTTTGTCCATCTCCTGCAGCTCCTTCAGGGACTTCTGAGGGGGTGGCTTGTAATTGAGCTTGCTGTCCAGGTCATCGTCTCCCTCCTCCAGCTGGGGCTGTGCGTCCTTCTCGGTCATCTTGATTTCTCTTTATTTCAGATATAGGATGATGGTCCGTTAGCCAGTCGGGTTGCCATTGGTGCCACCCTTGCCTTATTGGAGATCTACACACATTAGGGAATCTTCAAATTGTCCCTCAGCACACTTTATGAAACATATAATCTTTCCAGCTGTTTCTCTGACTTAATTTTTCTTTGTAGAAACAAAACTATATAAATAAATAACTCACTTGTGAACAATACACTCTGGTGAAGAAGCATAATGAACAGCCCCAATGGCCAATCATTCTAGCTCTCTTTGCTCCTTTGCTGTTCCCAGTATACAGTCTGAGCTACGGAGCCTTACAGACACAAGCAGGGCATCTGCGCTCAGATGGTTGGTTTCTTCTCATGAGCGTATTCTTTCATTGAATAGCAGTCAGATCTAGAAGGTGACACTCGGGAAACACAGACCTCTGACACCTGCCTGGGATATATGAATGGGCCCCATCCCACACTGCTAGTTATGGTTTGAGGGCAGACACTGGGTCCTCGGTTTTTCTTGAGTTCACACCCCCACCCCATAATACATATGTAGCTCTGCATTTTATAATTTTCATTGATTGATTTATTTTACTGTGTATCCTGTGTTCTTTGGACATGACACCAAGCAGCAAAGGACTCAAATTCCTCTTGGCAAAATCTTATGTGCAAATATGTTCTAAGGGGCCTTCTTCAATCTCCCCGGTTCTTTGAGTCCTTACTATATTTTTCTATATTTCTAGTAATCCTGTGCTGTCTATACACTGCACCTTAGCTGTGAGTGTGGTCTAATAGAAAAATCATAAACTTACTTAAAAGATAATGAGATTTGTTTTTTTAAAAAAAACTTCAACTTGATGGTATGACTCGATCATGGAGTTTACACGTGATGACATTGTGTAAAAGTGTCAACATGTTGGACGCATCTACAAGGTCTCCTGTGCATGGACCACGAATCTTTCCTTTTCTGATCATCGACTACATTAACTTGAGGGGTGTAAAGAAAAACGAGGAAGAGATCTAGTAAAATTATCCTCATGTGAGTGATGATGAGCGTCTGTAGATACAGATTTTCACAGCTCCAAAGTTAAGAGGTAAAATAGTCCAGTTCTCACTGAATCATTGGGAAACTGAGAACTGACGGTTAAGAGACTCGTTCCTGGTCACGTAGCGGTGAACTCGACAGTGTGTGGCTCACATAGTGGTGAACTCGACATTGTGTGCCTGGAGGTAAAGGGAGGTGCTGCCTGGGAGAAGCCCGGGCAAGAATGTCAAATTTCTCATCTCCTCTTGCCCATAGGCACAGCCTTCATTTCTCATAGTCTCAAACCTAGAACACATTATGTATCGCATCTCATTCAGAGTGAAAACATGGTGGACGTCTGGGAATTCTCTGGGAATGAGGAAATTTATGGCTCAATTTGGTAGCAGTTAATATGTTACTCACATGACAAGAAGAAAAATAATTTGGAAATAGAGAAGAACTAAAGCAAATTTGATGGAACAAAAGAAAGAAATGGCCGGGGAGTATGGAGAGGGGATGAAGGAAAGGTTGAAACAGAGGAAGGGAGAGAAAGACACGAGGGACCTCTTCATTCATCTTCCAGCAAAACTCAGGGCAAACACCAAAGCCCTGAGTAGCTCTGAAAACCACATTGCAATGCCCAGGTCCGTTTCCTGCACAGAAAGGAAGCAAGTAGGATGGCTCTTCTGATAACCCTGTCTCACTTGAACCACAGCATCACATCCCTCAAAGCCAAGACTCCAGAGATCAGCAGAGAAAGCATAATGACTAATATAGCTCATATCCCGGACAGCATTCAGAGAAAAAATAGAATGAACTGGTAGGAAAAATAAAGAAGGATGCAGTGGGTGGATCTTGTAATCTGGGGGCAATTTAAGGACAAGCTTCAAGAAGCAGATGAAGAGCAAGCTGGGTAAGACGAACGGGAAGAGGCAGAGTCTCATCTGGTGGCCATAGCAGCTTAGCAGATGAGCACGGTCGAGAGTCCACAACCTACTGGATAGAGCAGCAGGCTATTTACAAGGACAAGGGTGGCCCAGCGCACAGGAGAGAACCTTTAGGAATATCATTCCATCCTAACAGCTCCCCACTGAAAGCCTGGCCGTTAGATAGTGACATTGCACCCATTTGTCAGTTCAGGATGACCTTGTAAGCTTGCAAGAGTTGTATCTTCCATCTTATTATTAAATCTGACAAAATTTAAATTTTCATAATTCATTGCAAACATAAACATTTCATAAAACCATGACAACTTTTTGAAGAAGTTGAAGAAGGGAGGACAATGTGTGGTGTCTGGAATTGGTGCAATAAAAGTGAGCATTTCAGAGCCAATTACAATAATTTGACATAATCATAGCATAAGAAAAAGATACGAGACCCGCTGATCCGAAGTTCCTCACTGTGGAAAGATGATTATTATGAGAATACACACAAAATAACTGCAAAGGCAACACTCAGCCAAAGCCTTTTCAGCAAAAAAGAGGTTAAGACTTGTCGGTGGGCAGCCACGGCTTACAAAGGCCTTCACTTCGGAGCATACTGGCATGTACGGTCAGAGGCAGGGAAGGAAGGGAAGCTGGTAGCTTCCGTCACACTCAAGAGACCTAGATGGTTGATTGGTGGCCCTTCTCTTTTGGGAGATGACGGGACTCTTAAAACATATGATAAGGAGGGATTGAGAGATTGATTCAGTCGCTATGAACACTGGCTGCCCTTCCAGAGGACCTGGTTCAGATTCCCAGCACCTAGGCTGCTCATAACCATCTGTAACTCTAGTTCTGGAAGGTCTGTCACCCTCTTCTTGCTTTTGGGGCCTACATACAAACATGTGTGCAAAACAGTCATAAACATAAAATAAAAATAAACAACTCTTGAAAAATATGACAAACATGGTCTTTAGTCCAAAGAAGAAAAGAATAAAGATATGATTTTTTAAATTTTTTTTAGGCCATAGACTCATGGATTCTGAAGTCCTTCATAATCTTTTTTTGTTTTGTTTTTTTTTGTTTGTTTGTTTTTTCAAGATAGGTTTCACTGTTTTAGCTCTGGCTGTCCCCTGGAACTCGCTTTGTAGACAAAGCTGTTCTCGAACTCACAGAAATCTGCCTGCCTCTGCCTTCTGAGTGCTGAGATTAAAGGCATACACCACCACTGCGTGGCCTGGCCTGGCCTTCATAATCTTTATCATGGTCTAAGAACTCCAGGTTGGAAATGTGACCTTGGCCCTCTAACTTCTGGTGAATGCAGTACAGTCAATTGCTACAGAGGAAGTTCTTCCCCCCTGAGGCCCTGCCGGATCCTTGAGATTGGACCTCAAAGTCAAGACTGAACTTCTTGACCCCAAATGTTGGCTATCCAGAAGCAGAGGACATCAGGTGCTATCCATGGCTCATGAGTGTGGGCTTGTGGTGAGACTGTGCGATCTGGGGCTGTTTATCTCCACATTAAGCAACCCCATCACATATGGAGGTTGGTTCTGCCTCCCTTGTAGTGAACTCTGTGGGCACATAGTTCAGCCTTGAGGACCCTATGTTCTTTGACTTGAGAGATGGGGACCAGAGCACATGGTCTCTAGATGGCCCACTAGTCCCAGTCTCTCCCTGGAGGTATCTCCCTTCAGTGTGCCAGCTGAGCTCCTCTTTACTAACTTTACCTCATCTATGATCATGAGAGAACAATACCATCATTGAACTCTTTAAATTTCATATGACTTTCCGCAAGGTGCTACATTCTGAACTTTATATAACTTGCTTTGCTCCCCCTCAGATGTAAATCATTTTTCTTTACCCGAAGCTCTTTGTGTCACAAAGACTATCCTAGAAACAGCCACAAGCAGTTACTGGGCTGTTCTGAGTCCAAACTTAGCAATTCCACGCTCAGTGAAGCCCATGGACTATTGAAAGGAACCACCAGGCACGGTGAGGGAATTTCATGTTACAGAAACAGAAAAACAGAAGAAAATAGTAAACACGGCTTAACCTCAGGCCAATACACACATGTCTGGCTGTTAACACAGCTTCATATGAGTTGTTGGCCATAAAAGAAATTAGATTCTACATTTGTAGGAAATAAATCTTGCCCCTGGTTAACTTAGCGACGTGACCTTCATGTTTGATAAAATGTGGGCTCGAGGAAGGTGGGCCTACTCGAAGCCTGCTACTGCAACAAACTTCTTACAGGCCCTAAGCAAGCTTCTAACATCCGCCAGTGGTGACGGAAAACTGGTCCTCCCCCATAGCACTGAACGGGGGAAGAACTGGCCAGGAGATTATTAATGCATACTAATAAACATTAATCCCTTTTCTCGTCTCCTCCCTCGCTGGCCTTGCTAACACTGTGTGTTTTGCGGTATGTAACTGCCTAAGTGCCGAAAGCTTCCCCTGAGTACAAACTGATCACGTCCAGCCCTTTCTTCTCAATTTGTAGTCTGTTTTTCTGAGGAGTAAGGAAGAGAGCCAAGGTTCAGGGACTTCTGAGGGTTATTTATAAGTGGAGTCTAATGTAAAACTACAAAGATAACTACTGTATTTCCTTAGAAATACCTCGCAGTAACAATTTCATCTTAGACTGACCGAAGCCCCCGTTCACTCTGAACGATGGGTCAGTGGATGCAGAGCAGTGGACGGAGAAATCCCTCTGGCTCTGGAGCAAAATGTAGGGGCGATTCAACTAGGTTGAAAGGCTGGGTCTCCTGGGGTGTTACCCTGCACATCTAAGTCACTACAAGGAAGAGGTAGCAACTAGAGAAAGGGAGAGAGGTGTGGGGGGTGGGGAGGGATGGGAGCAGGGGATTTCCTTGCAGTAGGTCCCAGAGCAGATAGCTGGGTTCTCTCTGAAAACTGCACAGCTAACCAAGGCTCCTCAGGCTTTGATGCTGCTGCCTGGTCTCAGGGGACCCCAGCTTATCTCGCGAAACATCCACAAGGCCTCTTGGTCGCTTCTGGAATCACCCCCAGTCCTTCAGTATTCCTAGCTGCATGGAAGATTTGGCCCTTCCTTGGCATTGAAAAGCCATTCTCTACCAAGTCAGCTGCTTGGACATTCCAAACTCAAAACTAGATGCGAAGATCCAAGCTAGCGACTGAGAGGTACCCTTCTTGTACGCTGCACTGAAGGTTCTTATGTCCAGAATGGGACATAGTTCTTAAATCAAATTCTGTATTTCTCTATTTTCAAAAATCCACCCCCCCCCCAGGCTTCCCTTTTTTCCAGACCGGGTCGCACTATTTAGTCCGGGCAGTCCTGGAAGTCACAGAGAAACCCCTGCCTCTGCCTCCCAAAAGCTATGATTAAAGGTGTGCGCCACGGCTCCTCCAGAAACAGAGTTTCACCTTTCCCTTCCTGAGGGAAACGGCTTCTTATTTCCTGCCTCTGCATTCCTAGCGTGCTTCTCCAGCCCTGTTTTTTTTTTTTTTTTTAGGTGCAGAAGGAGATAAGACTAAGATTTACGGTCCTTCTCCAACTGCCCACACTGAGACACTCTTCTTTCCCAAATAATACTTTAAAACAGTCTTCAAAGTCAGCTGTGCCATGGAAGCCATGACCAGGCAAAAAACAAAAAAACAAGCCTTGAGTAACACAACATATCCCCCAAGGTTTTGAATGAATGAA
Organism: Microtus obscurus; assembly: GCA_963919715.1. Lineage (NCBI taxonomy): Eukaryota > Metazoa > Chordata > Mammalia > Rodentia > Cricetidae > Microtus > Microtus obscurus. The sequence continues at coordinate 5,329,115 of CAWTZC010000453.1, read as the reverse complement.
ACATTATAAGTCAAAGACAGTTTCATGGCCGGTCGAACTTAGGTTATCGGACTCCTGAAGCTTCAAAGACCTGGTGGAGTTTTAGCCAGCCTTGGTTGAGGAAATCAAAGCCTTATCAACAGAGAACAAGTTGGTAAGAGCTTGCTGTATGGGTGAAAGTACTGATGATGGTTCAGGAGCAAGTGGGACCTGGGACCTGTCACTGTAGGCTCTGCACGAGACTCCAGTCCACCATCCCTCAGCACAGTTCATAACAGAGCGTGCTGCCCCACAAACGAAGGCACTCCATACATGGGCGTAGAAAAACCCTCTTCCATGGACGTTTCCCAAGGCTACCGTTTCCTTCACCCTACCCGCTACACGACTTCAGTCGAACTACCGAACACTTCCGTGACTTAGTAATCATCTCCTTTTGCTCAGTATGAAAATGTTGAGTTTCCCAATACCAAGCTTGGCACACAGAGGGCTCTGAGCCAATGCTGGCTGTCTTCTCTCTGCATAATTTTCTCCCCACAGGACTCCTCCTTCCTGCTAGCTGAAGTTAGTCACATTATATTCCCATAAATTCCCCTCAGAATAACTCTGTTGTTCTGAGCTTCCAGTGCAAACAACGCTGCGAGGCTACTCAGAGTCGATCTCCCTAGGGACAGACCCATGGTCCCCAAAATGGCGAGGGACAAAATTCCAAGGGTTGGGAGATGCCCATGAGGCTGAGGCTGCATAGCCATGGTTGTTCCTTATCGGCTGAGCCTGGGCCACGGAGATGGGACCATTGGTCTATCAGAGACTCGGGCCTCCCAAAAGAATAAGCTGATTTTGTCACTACACTGTGCTGTATTTGAAACTGGCAGGGAAATACTCTTAGAAATGACAAGATGAACGGCCCCTGCTGGTGAGCAGTCCCCAGCCAACAGGTCACCATCGATCTCTTCTTGAGTCCTCATGTGAGGATTCCATGTGCCAACCCTGACTTCGGGAGGCTCTTGTCTTTGTGAACGGACGCTTTGGGAGCCTTCCTGTAGTCTACCTCTCTCGCTGGCAGTGAGGAACTGCTCAGGGTTTCTCTCAGCCACATCACAACTTACTCCAGAAGAGAGGAAGGCCCATCAAGTCATCCAGAAAGCCCTTCTAATGAGGCCAAAGTTCAGACCATGGGAGCCCGAAGGCCCACTGACCCTGTTCATGGTTGAGCCCTCCTAGCTTCTCCTAGCCTCTCTCTCCAGCACCCTTCTCTGTATCTTTGGGTTCCCTTTAGCTCTCCCTGGTGTGAAAGGCTGTTTTGTTTTGGGCAGTAACCGTGACTATGTTTCTGCCCATCCCATTGCAGGAATTTAATTCCCTGCTTTTGCTAATGCCTCAGTACTTGACAGCTTGGAACCTTTTTTTTTTTTCTCTTCTCAAACATTCTCTTTAAAGTGTGCTCAAAAACAGGAAACCGCATAACCCCACCCCAGCACAACCCATTATCCACCAGCACAGTACATATCAACGCGGAGGTACGGCTTTTCTTTTCCTGAGCTTGCTCAAATTCCAGCTCCTGCCAAGCTAGGAAACAGCTCAGTGCACCGCCCCCGCCCCATCCCAGGTATTCCCAGAACCCTTCTCTAGAACATTCTCACAGCAGGGTACTTGCCTACCTCCTCCAGTTAGTCTACCAGTCCCAGCCCCGACTTCCCCTTTTCTGCTCCACCGGTCGTCTCCTTAGCACTTTCTTATCGTGAAGTTTGTTTTAAAGAACCAGCCTTCTTAAGAACAGCCGGAGCTCATCTGCTGCAGGGCAGAAGCGTGGTTCGGAGATTTCCTGCGTGGGTTCTGCGCCCTCCTGCAGCCTCCCCCCACCTCAGGCATTCAACTTACATTCAGGGCTTCGCGTTTTCTGTCGGGTACCTCTGCCTGTCAACTCTGACTTCTGAGTACCGGCAGTTAGAACAGGAAGGAAGTTAGTGAGAGAGAGAGAGAGAAAAAAAATGTTTTAAACCTACTTGAAGAGGAAACCCTGGGCTGTCTCAAATCCTGTTCCTTTGCACTGCCTATCTTCCGATCAGCCAGCTCCGAGCAGCATTCTTGACAATTAATGACACATGTGGAGCGAGCCAGCCCATGTGACATGGGCTGCATGAGTGTGCATGCGGGGGGATGGTCCCCATAGCCATGCGTGCTATGAATAACTGTGCGTGCGTGGCTAAGAGCCATAATCTCAGGGAGATACGTGCAGCCCCCCAAACAATAGTGATAAATTTGTAGAGGCTTTGGTGTGTATGCCCAACTTCTGCCTCTACAGGGCCCCCGCCGGCTTTTTTCTTTTCTTTCTTTCTTTTTTTTTTCCTGGTAAGACAATTAGGAAATGCAGAGTAGGAATTCTGAATGTTAAATGTATGTACTTGGTGCTAAATATTTCTTTTCAAACATTTTTGGAGCTTTGTTTCCTGGTTCTAGTTTTAAGATGTTGCTGTGTATTGAGCCATAAACCTTCAAATGAAGTAAACAAAAGCAAAAACAAAACAACAAAAATCCCGCTGCCCTTGGCTATATCCAGGAATGCAGATTTGCAAAAGAAAATTCAACTTCATTAATTCATCATCTAAGGCAGAAATCTGTGATAATCACATATATGCTAAAATTGACTTTGCTGCTATTTGAGGAAATGGTTTGTGAAGTCATGTAAATGAGAACAAGCTGCCAAGGCCATATGCAAACCTTTTGAGGAAACAGTGGCTGTGATCTCTACCTCACTGACTCTCCACGCTCCTGTGACCGCAGTCAAAACTGCAGGCTCATTTATACTAAGATTTCAGCAGTCAGTATTTGTATCTATACACTTAGTGCTTGCTACCTCAACACAGTCAATTGAAAAAACAGCATTAATTCTGTCTTCACCCAAGTTTATTGGATGCTGTGTGTATTAGGTTTATTTTGAAATTCACTGCCAGGGATTGCATTTTGCCCTTAGGGTAATTAGAGCTGGACTGGCCAAGGAGATGGCAGTCAGTCTGGGTGAGAAAATGGACTAACCTAGAAAAAGTGTAAGAGGGAAAACAGTGGGGTTGGGGGTGGGTGCTGGATAGTTTAGGGCAACTTGAACAAGCCTGTATGCATCCAAAGAAAGGAACCTCAATTGGAGAAAAAAAAGCTTCCATAAGTTTGGGCTGCAGGTAAGCCATATAGGGCGTTTTATTAATTAGTGATTGGTGGGGGAAGGCACAGTCGATTGTGGGCGGTTCCACCCTGGTCTATAAAAAAGTGGGCTGAGCACACCATGAAGAGCAAGCGAGTAAGCCACACTCCTTCCTGGCATCTGCTTCTGCCTCCAGTTGTTTTTTTGTTTTTTTTTTTTTGTTTTTTTTTTTTGTTTTTTTTTTTTTTTTTTGCCCTGTTTGAGTTCTTGCCATGGCTTCCCTCAGAGACCTACTATTCGTAAGCTAAATAAACGCTTTCCTCCTCCAGTTGCTTTGGTCACCGTGTTTCATCGCAGCAATAGCAACCCTAAGACAGTGTGCGTGCCTGAAAGCCAGCATTCGGAAGGCCAAGTCAAGAGGGTCTCAGATTTGGGGTCAGGCCTGGGCTACATGGCTTCATAGTAAGGCCACCTCACCAGTAATAAAAAACAAACAAATAAATAAGCACCAAACAGGAGAATAGTACATAATTAAATTCAACCAAGTTAAGAAAACCCCCAGACAGAGCCGTTTTATAAATTTCAAGATAATATGTAGGTAGAAGATCACCCATCAAACACAGTGGATAGCTGTACATTGATAAAAATGCTCTCGAACTGGAGCTAAGAGCCCACTCAACAAGACGAAGAGCATGCCAGGTACTGAAAACCTAGCTACCTACTCAGTGGTGGTGAAGTCATGGTTACTGGAGGAGAATCTACGGCAATTCATTTACTAAAGCATCATCATCCCTTAACAACAATCCTTAAAGGTTGTTCTTTTACCCACAGAGAAATCTAGTCTCTACCCTTCATCAAGAAAACTTCTTTTTGGAACCAATGGAGACCACTATGGATAGACCACCACCAATCAAAGTACAGACTTGTGGAGCCCAGTATCAACGAATACAAAATATTCCCACATCCAAGGCTCAGAAAACATTGCAGAAGAGGGTGTGGAAAGATTATAAGAGCCAGATGATCTGGGAGTTTGCTGTGAGACTGACTAGTAATGTCAGAACCCACACCCATAAAGTCTCACAAACATGACTGCCTGAACGTGAGCTGGACAAGGACAACACTGATGGGCATGCCAAAGTGGACTGGAAAAACCCACAAGACCCTACACAGAGAACTCCAGGCAATCGAGGAATAACTGGGAGTGGGAGAGGTGGTCTTCCCCAAGGAAGAGCACACTGATTAGTTGCCTAGTGCCAATATAGCCCTGAAAACAACATGCAAGTAACATTATACAGAGCAAGCTGGTTATATTTAGGAATATATATATTCATATATATATGTGCATATATATATATATGCATGTGGTAATAATGGGAAAAAGGTCAAGTATTTGAGTGTATGTTTTTATGGGGAGTGGTAGTGTTTGGAGGCAGGAAAGGGAAAAGAGAAATGCTGAAATTGTATTCTACTCTAAGAAATAAAAAAATGTATATGATTTACCCAGAAGAAAAAGAGGGACATATTTATTCATTTTATACTATTTGTTGGGTATTTCTCTTTCAAACAGTGTTGGGGTATTGAGGTACAAGGAAGTCAAACCTCTGCAGTCTGGGGTAACTTTCGTTCCCAAGGGCAGACAAAGAATAACCCATACATTAACAGAATAAAGCATACTTAGAACTTGGCGGTGGTGGGGGTCAGGGTCTACTTGAGCACACCCATTTCCTGTGCTCAGAGGGCCAATACCACGAGTTAGGCCTGACTGTCCCTGTTGCGCTGAACCCAATATGTTCTGGTAGTCTGTGTTACTGGGGCACTTTAAGGAAAGATATCAGAAGGCAAACGCTGTAGACTCCATATGATCTATGTAGACTCTACACCACCCTTGGAACACAGAGAAATTCATAATTTTTATCAAGTTTTCAGAGGGGTCTACAACCTTGAAATAATAGCGACTACTAGGTCAATCGTCATTTTGGTGATATATTCTTGGAAATTGTCCTCCCGTGCACAAACACTGGGGGTCCAGGGAAACTTGTAGGACCTGTGAAGAAGTTGTTATGGGAGTCATTGACCCCAGTTGACCTCTTCCTGTGTTTTTCTGCGGCAGGTCATTCTTTTATTTACCAGACGAGAAAATGGAATGGATTCCTTCAAAAAAACTGAAACAGCAGACACTGCCCTTCCAGCCCTTGCTGGGAAGAATTAGTTATTGACCGAGGCTCCCTTCCCTGTTTATCTTCATGGTAAGAGGATCTCTGTTGCAGCACACAGGCAGGCTAATGCCGAGTGACGCCACTAAACTTTACAAACCTGCTTAAGAATTTTCAGAAACATTCCAGCTATTTCAAGGGAAAATGGCAGAAAGGTGAATCCAGAGAAATCTTGCTTAGGGTCACACTTTTGACAGGGGCCTCCGAAAGTGTTGACTCCGCCCTACTCCCACCCCGCTGGCTGCTGACACAGCAATGACTTTGCACAGACATGGTTCTTAAAGGACATAAAAAGAAGCAGGCAGAGAAGGCTTTCTGCCCTAACCCCTGCCTGCTCTGAAGCGTGTCCATACATATCGGTCTCAGAATGGGGGGTGAAAGGCTGCTTCTGACCACACTGTCAGCATCTCTGGTGGCATTCCCCTCCACTCCACTCCAATCCCCACCTCACCCCATATCTTGTCTGCTTCTGACCCCACTGTGTTGGTCAGCACTCTTGGTCTGACCACACCCCTCCCCCTCCCCTCCCCTCCACTCCACTCCCAACCCCACCCCATCTCTCCTCTGCTTCTGACCCCACTGTCAGCACTCTTGGTCTGACTTTCCCATCTAAGCCTCAGTTTTCTCAATTGCAGAAAAAAGTGTTTTTCTTTTGTTTTTTGAATATATATATATATTACAAGCAACAGCATAAACATTCAAATCAGACCAATTTGGACAGGGTGACAGCCACCCACCTCATTGTCCCAGGCTCTTCAGGGGACTGGCCATCTTGGAGCTCTGATTTCCATGATAACACCTTCTGGGATCCTCCTGAGGGTCTGAATGAGGCTCTTTTATTGTTCATTTTTAATTTTCCTTTTTGAATGGAATGACTGTGCTATAAAATAGAAGAGAAAACACAAATCCCAGTCAATGTACAAATTAGTAACAGTCATTTATAATCATGTGTGAGTATGATGTAGGACACACATGTATTTCCTCCAACAACACACACACACACACACACACACACACACACACACAGAGAGAGAGAGAGAGAGAGAGAGAGAGAGAGGTGGGGGGGTACTGCAGGTTGTAAAAAGTCTTGAACATGATAAGGTAAAGGAAGTATGACATAATCCTAGACCCTGAACTTGATAATAATATAAAGGGGAGATAGAAAAAATTTATAACTTTTGATAGGATAGGACAAATGAGTTTCCATGCGTATTTTGAGGACAAAAATGAGGACCCAGGGAAGGCTTCTTTGAGGAAGTGACAGCAGTGCTCCGTCTGAAGATCAGCTGGCACTGGGTGGCCAGTGTGAGAAGATTGGGGGGTACAGGAGGAGGTGTTTGGTGTGGAGGAGACGCGTTAGCAGTGGCCTGGTGGCCTACAGTGGAGCAGCTTGCATAAGAAGTTTGTAAGGACCTTGCTGGCTTTTGGTCAAGCCAGCTTTTGCAAGCTTTTTCAGTGGCCGCCAGCTCACAAATAATGGCATGGAGACTTATTATTAATTATGAGAGTGTGGCCTTAGCTTAGGTTTGTCTCACTAGCTCTTACAACTTAAATTAACCTGCTTAAAAAAAATCTTTGTTTTACTATGTGACTTTTTACTTTTATTTCATATTGTATGTTCTATTCCCTTCACGTCTCATCAGTGTCTCTTCCACACCTCTGTAGTCTCCTCCTACTTCCTCTCTCTGCTCAGAAGTCTCGTCTACACCTCTTCCTTGACCTTCAGCTCTTTATTAAGCCAATCACAGCAAAATATCTTCACACAGTGTACAAATATCCCACAACACTTTGGCTAACTCAAGACGGCTGGAATGGATGGGTATGGTTTTGGACATCAGTGATCCCAGAGGCAGGAGGATTCTGCATTTCAGGCTCTCCTGTACTACATATCCAGTTCTAGGCAGAGCTTAGGCTAGACTTCTCATAAAGGTCAGAGCAGGGCCACCAGAGAGGAGGTGAAGTGAAAGTCGATGGAATGTAAAGTGTTTGAAACATAAGGCTGAGAAACATGTTTAAGAGGGGCTGGCTCAGTCAGAGTCTAGAGCACACTAGACCGCACTGGAACATAAGCCGCGTTAGTGAGGAACTTGGGCTTGATGCCTACAGCAGTGGACAGCTACTGAGATGGAGGAAGGTGATCTGTCAGATTTCACATAGTTGGTGTACAAAATCCATTCAGTTCTGTAGGCATGGATGAGAACATTCAACACGGAGGAAGTCAGGTCTCAGGAATACACAGGAGAAACTGGCAAGTTGTCTGATGTCCATGTGCTTGAAGGACACATGGCTATCGTATTTCCTGCTAGGGTCCTTGGTGTTCCACTCACTGATCCGGAGCACTGGAAAGGAATGGCAGCTGTGTCAGCAGAAATAATGGCTTGCGTTTGGCTCTGCCGAGTGTTGAGTTTGAACTCAGATGTTGTTGGTAAGGTTAATTCTGTCCGACAAGACAATATATCAAGCTTGGGTTTTGATACCTGGCTCTGGACAGGGATTTAAGGCAGGTTTTCTGCACCAGCCCGGCAAATCATCATCGCTGGTCTCGGGCAGAGTTTCAGAACGGGTCAGGCAGCTCCAGCCAGGAATCTACTGCAGAAAGCATTGTGGCTTTCACTGTGATGTTGACGAAATGCTTGCTTAAACCAGAGAAACAGACAAGATCACTCAGAAGGAATGAAGAAAAAATGTCCCAAGTCTGCAGAAATTCCTTTAGCTCTGTTTCAGATTCATAACCTGCTGACTCCTGCAGCTGTTGCTGGCACCCTGGTCCTCTGCTGTGCCTCAGTTGGACCTCTGGAGTGCCTCTTATATATTCCCCATCTATGGTGGTATCTTGTTTGTGATCTAACAAATAAAGCTTGCCTGAAGATCAGAGTGCAGTGCTAAGCCATTAGTTAGCCACAGAGGCCAGGGAGTGGTGGCACATACTTTAAATCCGGCACTTGGTAGACAGAGGTGAATTTCTAAGAGTTTAAGGACATCCTAGGCTATTGAATCTGTCTAAAAGAGAAATAGTGATCACACAAAGGTGATCCCAGCACTTGGGATTCCACGCCTTTAATCCAATTACTAGGGAGGCAGAGATATGGCTGGGTGGAGACAGGGACATAGGCGGGAGGAGACGAGAGCTCGGATTTAGTCTGAGGTTTCGTAGAGAGAGCATTCAGTCTGAGGTTTTGCAGGCGCAGGATTTCCCCTTTGGTCCGAGGATTTAGTAGCGCTTGCTGCTCTGCTTCTCTGATCTTCAGCATTAACCCCTATATCTGACTCTGGATTTTTATTATTAAGACCAATTAGAAGCTGTGCTGTACCTGTTTCCACAATAGCCTGTAGCACTATCCCTACAATACTCAGCACAGACTCAAGACCACAATTCTTTCAAGTGACGAGGGACCCTTTATCCATTTGGAATAAATGGGGGTTGTGGGTGGGTCTCAGGTGGTAGACTATTTGCCCACCAGCATGGAGCTCTGAGTTTGATCCCCAGGACTGCACAAGCCAGGTGTAGTCACACGTGACTCTAACCTCAGAACTCAGGAGGTGGAGGCAGGAAGATCAGAAGGACATGGTGCCTTGTCTCTAAACAAAAAGGATGGATAAATGGAGACTTTCCTGTGGCCTACAGGTTGTTTTGTTGTGGCAGCCGACCCCCATGACATGCCCCAGTGATTCAGAGAGTCATACTAGACGTGATGTTGGTCTGTGTGACCTACAGAATATGGCAGAAGTAATGGTGTGTCACTTCCAAGGCTTTATTATAAAGGACATCATGCCCATTTTCCTGATCCATCTTAGATCACCCATAGAGTGGGAAACTGGGTACTAGGACATAATGATACTAAATGCCCTATGGAATAGTCTACAGGGAGAGAAACTCCAGCCTTCTGACCAAACCATGTGAGCGAGCCATTCTTCAGCAAATCCTACTGGCCTGTGCCACCAGAACCGGCAAGTGAGCCATTCTGGAAGCGAATCTCATGACTATAGATGACTACAGTTCTGGCTGATAACTTGCTACAATCTAAGGCCCTGGGCAGGAGCCACTTAGTTGTGTTCCTGAACTGACCCTTAGACATCCCCAGGAAAGATAACGTGATTATTGTTGCCCATCCAAGTTTGGGCTTGCTTTTCATGTGGCACCTGTAGCTGGTTTTTGTTTTACTCTTTGAGGACCCACCACCACCCAGCTCCCAAATAAACACACGGAGACTTAATTCTTACTTATGAATGCCCTGCCTTAGCTTGGTTTGTTTCTAGCCAGCTTTTCTAACTTAAATTATCCTGTTTCTCTTTACCTGTATTTTGCCTCTGGGTTTTTACCTTTCTTTAACCTATATATCTTTCTTTCCTTTTCACTCAGAGGCTGGCTGTGTGACTGGGTGATGGGCCCCTGGTGTCCTCCTCTCCTTCCCCCTTTCTTGCTCCTTCTTTCTCTTCTTCTCTAGAGCCTTGATTTCTCCTCCTATTTATTCCCTACCTATTCTTTCTCCTGTGTAGCTATTGGCCATTCAGTTCTTTATTAGACCAATCAGGTGTTTTAGGCTGGCAAAGTAACACAGCTTCACAGTTAAACAAATGCAAAGTAAAAGAATGCAACACATCTTTGCATCCTTACACAAATATTCCACAGCATCAACCAATGCAACACATCTTAAACTAATATTCAGCCAAAGGTACCAACTGATTAATGCACTCATATCTGGTTCCTCGAATACTCTAAACTGGCCTTTCAGGTAAAGGCACTTGCTGGCAAGTCTGACCCGTCAGTTCTATCCTCGGAATTCCCATGGAGGAGGAGAGAACTGACTCACACAGGTTGTTCACATACACATGTCGCTGGACGTATGCACTCCCAAAATTTAAAAAATGTGATAAAAATTGTGCTCTCTAACCATTTATACTTGTTTTTATTTATGAAACAAACATCTAATTTTTTTTATAAATATTCCCCTTAGTATTTATCCATTTCTCCCCAAGAATAAGAGTTCTCTGGGGACAAAGATGTTGTTCTATCCTCAGCTCTTTCAGGGGCTAGAGCCTTGCTCACACCCATTGTAGACTATCAGCAAACGTGGAGAATGAGTATGAGAAGATCACACACAGGGGAGCAGGATCTATGAAAGCGGAAGTTATAGGTACCTGGCATAGGGAAGAGGAAGAGGAGCTAGAGAGGGCAGGATGGCTTCAAGGCAGAGGAGGGAGAAGTGAGGACAGAGCAGCCATGCCAGCGGACCCAGGCTTACATTTAAGCTTGGCACAAACATTGACTTAATGGCTTCTGTGTTTATGTTTCTTTGTTAAATATTTAAGAGCCAGAATTTTTAAGCAAACTTTGTAGTTTTGAAGTAATAACAGGTTTTTAGCAGGCCGTAAAGAAACACACAGTCCCTTCTGTGGTTGTGTCTGCCTCCGAGTGTTACATCGTTATTAGCTATGTTCAGATTCAGTGCTGGATCTCGGCATGGTACAATGTGGAGAATTTACTCGGATTTTCCTCTCTGTGTGTATGTATGCATGTGTATGCGTGTATGTTTATGACTGTTCATGATCGAGATATAACCCACCATCATCACCCAAACTTTACCTTTTTGCTATCTTTACCTGTTTCATTTCTCGATGGTCATTCCCACCTCTTCCTACCTCCCTGATCCATAGCAAATGCTATTCCAGTCTGTATTGAGAACTTTATCAAGACGACTTCATGAATGGAATTGTATGCACTTCTGAAGTTTGACTTCTTCTATTTGGTCCAATTTCCCTAAGGTTCATCGAAGTAGGAGTGTGTGTGTGTGTGTGTGTGTGTGTGTGTGTGTGTGTGTGTGTTTCTGTGCTTCTTCCAGGGCTGGGCAGCATTGCATGGTACAAACATACCACAGTTTATTTACTTGTCAGAACCCTGGATAGGTTTTAGTCTGGGACAAATATGAACCAAGCCACTAAAACATGTGTGCACAAGTTTCTGAGTGAAACTAAATTTTCCCTTCCCTAGGTAAATATGTAGGAATGCATTTGTTAGGTTGTATAGTAAACCCGTGTTTAACTTTAGGATGCTTAGAAAACGCCTGCCAGATGTTTGGCAGTACCAAGCACCATGACTGGAACATTCTCCATTCTGCTTGCAGCACATAGGTAGTCCATCCTTTCCACGTCCTTGCCGTCATTGACTGTGTCCACTTTTTTAGGGGTCCCCATTGGTCATCTCTCACTGTGCTTTAATGCACATTTCTTTAATATGCGCTACAGTAGTGTTTATTTATGAATCCTCTCCTATGATGTGTCTGTGCTTTTTGTTCATTTTTTTAGTGAATTGTTTGCCTTTGGAATGGTATTTTTAACCGACATATATTCATTGTACATATTACTATGTTTCTTAAGGACATTTTCATAAAATACGTAAGTGTGCCTTGAGAATTTTCTGCCACCACCACTGACCTTCCCCTTCCTCTCCTTCCCTTTCTGCTTCTTCTCTGTTCTAGTTCCACCTCTCCTTCCATGTCATTTTAAACCTTTGATTTTATGTATGTTTATAAACCGAGGATCGAGAGTGAGAAACAGCATGCAACGCTTGTCTTTTCCAGACAGGCTTACTTTCTTTAGTGTAGCAATTTCCATTTGAATCCATTTTGCTGCAAACAAGAAAGCTTATGGTTGAAACCATTGCTCTCTCTGTGTGTTTATGTGTGTCTTTTCTCTGTGTGTGTGTCTGTGTCTGTGTGTGTGCCACATTTTCTCCATCCTCTCCTCCGTGGATGGACACCTGGGTTGTTTCCATGGTAACTAATGTGAACTGAGCTACACTGAAGACTGATGTGCAAATGTCACTGTGTTGGAGGTCTTCAGCTAATACCCAGGAGTGGTATGACCCGGTGATACTCTATAGTGTATTGAGAAGCCTCCATGTCGACTCCCAGAAAGCCATTTTAGTTTCCATTCTTACTAGCAGTGTTTATAAAAGACCTCTTCCCTGTTCCGTGTGTTCTCACCAGCATTTGGGATTGTTTTCTTGGGTGAGGTAAGATCCCAGTGTAGCTTTAATTTAATTTTCATTTCTATGATATTGACTGAGATTGAACATTTAACATTATTGTAGTTGTCTTTAAAAAAGGCAAGGTCATGATTGACCTTGAACTTCCATCTTGTCTCAGCCTCCTATGTGCTGTGATTAAGAGCATGTACCACTAAGGAAGACCTGTATGACAAGAACTTTAAATCTTTGAAGAAAGAAACTGAAGACACCAAAAAGTGGAAAGATCTCTCATACTATTGGGTAGGTAGAATTAACATAGTAAAAATGGCAATCTTACCAAAAGCAAGCTACAGATGCAATGCAACGCCCAGCAAATTTATTTATTTATTTATTTATTAAAAATTTCCACCTCCTGCCCTCCTCCCATTTCCCTCTCCTCCCCTTCCCTTCACTCCCCCTCCCCCCTCCCTTTCCAGTCCTAAGAGAAGTCAGGGTGCCCTGCCCTGTGGGAAGTCCAAGGCCCTCCCTCCTCCATCCAGGTCTAGGAAGGTGTGCATCAAAACAGACTAGGCTCCTAAAAAGTCGGTACATGCAGTAGAATCAAAACCAAGTGCCATTATCATTGGCTTCTCAGTCAGCCCTCATTGTCAGCCACATTCAGAGAGTCCAGTCTGATCACATGCTTGTTCAGTCCCAGTCCAGCTGGCCTTGGTGAGCTCCCATTAGATCAGCCCCACCGTCTCAGTGGGTGGGTGCACCCCTCACGGTCTTGACTTCCTTGCTCATGTTCTCCCTCCTTCTGCTCTTCATCTGGACCTTGGGAGCTCAGTCCAGTGCTCCGATGTGGGTCTCTGTCTCTATCTCCATCCATCGCCAGATGAAGGTTCTATGGTGATATGCAAGATATTAATCAGTGTGGCTGTGGGAGAAGGCCAGTTCAGGCACCCTCTCCTCTGCTGCCCAAGGACCTAGCTGGGGACATCCCCTTGGACACTTGGGAACCCCTCTAGAGCCAAGTATCTTGCCAATCCTAAAATGGCTCCCTTAATTAAGATATCTTCTTCCCTGCTCCCGTATCCACCCTTCCTCCATCTCAACCACCCTACTCCCCAAGCTCTCCCCAATCCTCCCCTTCTCCCTTCTCTCTCCCCATCTCCCCTTTTCCCCACCCCACCCCCATGCTCCCAACTTCTGCCTAGCAATATCCAGGAGGATATATATATGCTTTTCTTTGGGTTCACCTTCTTATTTAGCTTCTCTAGGATCGTGAACTATAGGCTCAATGTCCTTTGTTTATGGCTAGAATCCACTAATGAGTGAGCACATACCATATTCACCTTTTTGGGTCTGGGTTATCTCACTCAGTAAAGTGTTCACAGACCTCAAAAGAACGGTACTCAACTTCATATGGAAAAGCAAAAAACCCAGGATAGCCGAAACAATCCTGTACAGTAAAGGAACTTCTGGAGGCACCACAATCTCTGACTTCAAACTCTGCTACAGAGCTACAGTACTGAAAACAGCCTGATGTTGGCATAAAAACAGACAGGGGGACCAATGGAACTGAATCGAAGACCCAGATATTAATCCACACACCTTAGAACACCTGATTTTTGACAAAGAAGCAAAAAAATATCAAATGGAAAAAAGAAAGCATATTTAACAAATGGTGCTGGCATAACTGGATATCAATATGTAGAAGAATGAAAATAGACCCATATCTATCACCATGCACAAAACTCAAGTCCAAATGGATCAAAGACCTCAACATAAAGCCAGCCACACTGAATCTCATAGAAGAGAAAGTGGGAAGTACACTTGAACACGTTGGCACAAGAGACCACTTCCTAAATATAACCCCAGCAGCACAGACACTGAGAGAAACAATTAATAAATGAGACCTCCTGAAACTGAAAAGCGTCTGTAAAGCAAAGGACATGGTCAACAACACAAAACGACAGCCTACAGAACGGGAAAAGATCTTTACTAACCCCACATCAGACAAAGGTATGATCTCCACAATATACAAAAAACTCAAGAAGCCAGGTGGTGGTGGCACATGAGCCAGGCTGTGGTGGCGGCGCATGCCTTTAATCCCAGCACTCGGGAGGCAGAGGCAGGCCGATCTCTGTGAGTTCGATGCCAGCCTGGTCTACAAGAGCTAGTTCCAGAATAGGAACCAAAAGCTACGGAGAAACCCTGTCTCGAAAAAAAAAAAAAAAAAACACTCAAGAAATTGGTCATCAAAAGAACAAATAATCCAGTAAAAAATAAAATGGGATACAGACTTAAACAGAGAATTCTTAACAGAGGAATCTAAAATGGCTGAAAGACACTTAAGGAAATGTTCAACATCCTTAGCCATCAGAGAAATACAAACCAAATCAAGTCTGAGATTCCACCTTACACCTGTCAGAATGGCCAAGATCAAAAACACTAACGACAACTTATTCTGGAGAGGATGTGGGGTAAAGGAAACACTCCTGCATTGCTGGAGTTGTGTAGCATGGATAATAAAACCCAGAGACAGAAATTGGGGTTCAACCTGAAAACCAGAAAAGCAAGGTAGCCAAACCACTAGAAAAGTTTTACCTCTATCAAGGCTGGGTGACAGCAAACCAAGCAAACTAAACCTCTCTCTCCTGCCACTTTATAGTCCATCTAGTGCTGGGATTAAAGGTGTGAGCCACGCCACCTGGATTTGCTTCTGCATTGATCTTGTGTAGCCCAGGGTGGACATGAACTCATAAAGAGACTCATCTGACTCTGTCTCCTGAGTCCTAGGATTAAAGGTGCGTGTCACCAATGCCTGACCTCTATCTAGTGGCTTTAGCTTTGCCTCTGGTCTTCAGGCAAGATTTATTTATTAAAATACAAATAATATCCCACTGTACCATTGCCTTGTTTTATGCACTTTAGGCAAAAAGCTAATTCTGCACATTTGTGTGAGAGTGAATACTGAACTCTTCAGCATTTCCTTGATCTGCAGAATCATTTTGAAATACTCCTATTCTGATTTTGCTGAGAGGCTTGTTAGAAATTAGAAAGCTATTGGTTGTTCCCATAACAATTGTGCCATCACAGCAGTGGGTAAAACTTGCCTCTTGGTTTATTGTAAGTTCTAGGGTTCACATTTGGGTAGGATCACAAACGCCTTTTCTCCCCTAGCAGCCTTCACAGCACCCTCAGATCACAGGAAAAATAACCAGCACGGAGGAAGCTTCCGGTTCAGCCCTAGTTTGATTTCCCTTTATCTTGCAGCCAAGGCACATGGTATCTTCAGCAATAGGGCCTTGTTATACAGTTCTGGCAGATGGCCAAGAGGAATAACAAGAACTATTCTTGTTTTGGGAGTCTTGGGGCCTCTTGATAAACAACTCATAAGGATTCCTATGGCTTTTTCACACACCCTTTACTTTTGTTAACTACCCCCAAGTGTTTTCTTCACCACTGGTAGATAATATGATTTTTCTTCCTTAGTTATTTAGTCTTCATTTAGTTAATATGATGGATTATATTGGTTGATTTCAATCAACCCATCTGCTTATAGTATATTATTTCTTCATATAATGGAATATATTAATTGATTTCAATCAACCTATTTGTTTATAGCATATTTTTCTTTTATTTCAAGACAGTGTTTCTCTGTAGCTTTGGAGCCTGTCCTAGAACTAACTCTTGTAGACGAGGCTGACCTCGAACTGACAGAGATCCGCCTGCCTCTGCCTCCCGATTGCTGGGATTAAAGGTGTGCACCACCACCACCTGGATGTTTATGGTATATTATTCTTTATATTATGGATTATATTAATTGATTTCAATCAACCCATTTGTTTTGGTGTATTACTCTTTACACATTCTGCTTTGTATAAATACATTAAAGATACTGGTTGGTACTTCTCAGTTTTTCCCATCTCTTTTGGTTTTGATGCTTTGGAAAATCAGACCTCACAAAAGGAGTTGAGGAGAGGGAAAGAGGAGCCCGGGTTGTGTGCTCCCCTCAGCCCCTCCATGCCTTAGTAGAAGTGGAGAACCCTGAGAGAGCACAAGCAAGGAACTCAGGACCGCGAGGGGTGCACCCACACACTGAGACAATGGGATGTTTTATCGGGAACTCACCAAGGCCAGCTGTCCCGGGTCTGAAAAAAAGCCTGGGATAAAATCGGACTCGCTGAACATAGCAGACAATGAGGACTACTGAGAACTCAAGAACAATGGCAATGGGTTTTTGATCCTGCTGCATGTACTGGCTTTGGGGGAGCCTAGGCAGTTTGGATGCTCACCTTACTAGACCTGGATTGAGGTGGGTGGTCCTTGGACTTCCCACAGGTCAGGGAACCCTGATTGCTCTTTGGGCTGATGAGGAGGGGGACTTGATCGGGGGAGGGGGACTTGATCGGGGGGAGGGAGAGGGAAATGGGAGGCAGTGGAGGGAAGGAGGCAGAAAACTTTAATAAATAAATAAATAAATTTAATAAAAACAAAAAAAAAAGAAGAAGTGGTGAACCCTGACTAGGGCATTCCAAACATGGAGAAAGCATGTGTTTTCCTCCTCTCATATATTTTAAGAAACACCAAAGAAAGCTTAGGGATTAGCACTGAAGTTAAGCAGCTTAGAGTACAGCTAAACTTTTAATTGCTTGATACCTGTCCTGTAATGACTTCCCTATATAGGATCAACAACCCTTCTCCATCTGTCAGAAAGCGTCAGATGCTAAAGATTATAAAGGTATAGAACATGGACTAAACCCCTGAATTATTACATTTAATTTAAAAGAATAAACACCCTTTTTTTTTCTTGGTGGTCCACCTGCGTGTTGGCATGTACATCAGTTGGGTACCCAGGTACCAAGTTGTCTGCCCCTCAAAATATCCCTCTTGTTTTCTCTTTGCAGTAATGACCACCTTGTTTCAGCTCTGCTTTATTCTCTAGTGCTGAGATTCTGACTTGCTAGAGTGTTATCAATAAAACCAGAAGGTATAGATCCTTTGAATGCGGTGTGAATCATACATTATTGTAACCATTGATAGTCTCCCCATCCCCTAACCCTTCTGCTTCTCTTCCTTCTTTGTGTTTTGGTCAGTGAAATTCCTGACAGTTTTATTCTTCATACAAAATCTCAGAATGTTTCCCATCCAAACTTCTCCTAGAGGAATCCTGTGCTGATTGGTCACCTTGCTCAGAGTTCTGGCCTCAGTGGAACAGCCTTCTCCAGCAAGCTGAGACTCAGTAGGTACAGGCCTGAACGGAAACAGAAAGAGCAGCCCCTTGAGCAGAAAGCAACAGATGCCTTCCTTGTGGATGTGAGAGCAAGCGGCTCCTTAGGTAATCTCAGTGTCCTAAGCAGTGACTTCTCCTCTGCCCAGCCCTGCTGAAGGAGGCAGAGTCCTTTGTTTTCCACGGTCCCCTTGTGTATATTCGTTTTTGTTCTTTCCTTTCCAGCTGTTCCGAAATTCCTTTTTATTTTGGTTAATCCCTTCAGTCAGATTTTAGCACACACTTTCCGGTTAGACACATGCTTCATCTTCCTTTGCTGCACAGTGTCTTTATTTCCTCTTAATCCAGAAGGATACGGTTACTTCGTATAGCGTTTAAGGTCACTGGGCTTCTCTTTAAAAATGTGGAAAGTCTTTGACCTTCTGGTCCTCATGGTGAAGACCCAACTGTCATTCTAGTCATTTGCCCCATAGAGATAGGTCCTTGGTTTGCCTCTGTTATTTTTATTGATTGATTGATTGATTGATTTTGAAAGACAACTTTCTGAAGGTTAGTTATTTGGGCACAGATTTCTTTGAGTTTAATCCATTGAGTTTTGCAAGGTTCTTGATTTTAGGTATGCATGTCTTTTACCAAATCTGTGAAATTATTTACCCGGTACTTCGAAACCCATTCCAACCCATCCCTGACATCTGTCCTTCATAGATGCTGATGATTCTGAATATTTCTTCATAGATGCTGATGGTGCTGAGTCTTTCAGTCTTGAATGTCTCCTGTCTTGCTAAAATTTTCAATTTGTTCACGTGGGATCACTTCTATAACCCTGTTTTTAAACTCATTGGTCCTTTGCTAAGTTCTCTGTTCTGTGACTGAGCCCATATATTAATTACATTTAATGTCGGCCATCTTTGTTCAATCTAAAATAGACATCACTATTTATTATTTATTTATTAAAGATTTCTGTCTCTTCCCCACTGCCGCCTCCCTTTCCCTCCCCCTCCCCCAATCAAGTCCCCCTCCCTAGACATCACATTTTTAAACATTTTTCTTTAGATGCCTTATTACTGCTTAATGAAGGTTTAAAAAGTTAAATCCTTCACTTGAGCTTCTCTGACGCAGTTTAGGTGAAGAAAAGAAGGGTCCTATTACATCTGGCTGGATGGGGAGGACCTGAGCAGGATGGCTCCCTCTGTCTTCATTAAATTGAGCCATATTTTCTGTGATGTATTTTCTGTTTATCTGGGCTGCACCTTTCCTGGTCGTTTGTCTAGAGAGACAGGCTTTTGGAGAGGCATGCTCACTTCTTTTGCAGTTTTGTTAACTGTTTCCCTTTCCCAAACATGGGTCAGGAGCCACACAGCAAGAAGAAAATACAAGACCTTGGCAACCCCACCATTCCTGGGGCTTCAAGGCTTGCCGCTGGTGTGCTATCTCAGATGTTTTATTAACTTTTTTGTTTTTGATTAAAAACTTACTTGGTATTTGTCAATACCAAGAAAAGAAATCGTATGCCAAAATTAACTAGATCCAAAGTCTATGCATTTCAAGGATGCAGTTAGAATAGCCATTCAGAAGCCCTGGAATATCACATTGGATTTACTTTCACTATTAAATATGTTTATGTGCTTACCCACCACCAAAGGGTGAAAAGGTCATGATAATCAGAGTTAAAGCCAGGGGAAAAAAGCTTTATATTCTTTTTCATGACTGTGGACTTTCTTCAAAACTCTGGAAAGATAATCCTGGCACTGTCAATCATTCCTTATACAGTGGGAAGGTGGAGGTGTGGGAAGGTAGCTGTCTTCTCGCTGAACGAACAAGTGATGCTCTGGTGCTGTGCACAGACCTGGAATAGCACTTCTTAAATGCTGATGTGCAAACACATCAGTGTAGACCGGGATACAAAAAGTGCGGGTTGATTTGGTAAGTCTGCAGCAGACACTGAAGGCCTGCCTGGGAAGTACCGTGTGTGTGTGTGTGTGTGTGTGTGCGTGTGTACGCGCACATGCGCACGTATGTAAATGTGTGCGTGTGAGCATGCACCCTTATGCACATGGGGACCAGAGGAGGATGTCCAGTCTTCAGCTGTCACTCTCTGCTCCTTTCCCTTGAGTCAGAGCCTCTCCCTGAGCCTGGAGTTGGCTCATGGTCATGAAACCCAAGTATTCCTCCTGTCTGCACCGCCCTTCCAGACCCAGTGTGGTTACAGGCACACACTTAACTATGCCCCACTTTGTACACACATTTGAATATTTGAACTTCGCTCTTCATACATGGACAGCAAGCACTTTTACCTGCTTAGTCGTCTCTCCAGGGTGATGCTCTTTTGACGGACAACATTCTGGAACACACACTCGCTTTATGGCTACTCACTGCCTTTGTGAATTAAGTCCTTTGAGGAAGTGGAGACTAATAGTGGAGACTCCGACAAGTAATCACTCACCTGTGTATAGAAACACAAATATGAATGATCACGGAATCACTGAGGAGAGAGTAGAGGGACCCAGTCCAGGACTAAACACTTGGCTGGTTCTACACATAATTTGTTGCTTTCAGAATGGCTCTAATTTCGGTAAAGAGCACGGGAAAGCACATAAGCAATCCTTAAGCTGCTTAGCTGCCCTTGTAATCTGCTTGGGGCTGCAGGTTAAGAACCTCTCTTTGCCTTGGGAGGATCAATCAACATTCCAACTCTGTAATCTTGAGAAGAGTGACTCTCTAATGAGGAGAAGTTTGAGGAAGGTGTACTCCAGTTCTAAGGCACAGCATTCTAAGGAAGTGGGCAGAAAATATGCGCCTATTCCTTATCTGCATTGTTGTGATGTAGTTGAGAGACCATCGAATATTTCAAGGGGTTATGAGTGTTGATCTTTATCCTTCTACTATCAACTCCATAATCAATCTTTGAAAGTATCACTGGATTTCTCTATAACAAAATTAGCAAAAGGCTGAAAGGCCCATGAGCTAAGATCCCTTTAAAACTTATGTAGAGCAGTGCTCAAAGGAAGACTAGGAACTGAACGGCACTGAAGACTGAGCTGAGAGCTGTAGCAATCGGATGAAAGCCTCCATCCACATTATGAAAACCGACGATCCTAGGATGGGTTTTCAGACTTCACCTGTTCTCAGAGCTTGGCAACCTTGTGAACTCATTCTCTATCCAATGTTACTGAGTTTGCAATGGCTGACCTTACTGTGTCATCTCTGTGAGGGAGAAAACACTATGTCCCTTACTGAGCCAGAGCTAATCTGCACTCTTCCCTCTCACTGTTTCCATGCCCAGCTGCGGTTTTGTAAGAATCATGTTGTGTGTTGTATGTGTGTGTGTGTGTGTGTGTGTTTGTAGCCAAAAGGAAGAATGGGTTCAGTAAAAACCAAAAATGGTAATGGAGAAACACAAATCATATTGAATCAAAGACTGAACATCTGTCCCAGGTAATCAACATGTTGTGTCATGTGAACTTAATGTTTCCTCACTGCCAGAGGACGTCCTTGTCATTCGGTTAGGGTCTTTATCAGAAAACCATTGAGTCTGTCTCAGTCTCACCCCATCTCCTCCCTTCTTCTTTGCATCTGCTTAGTGATCTCAGCTTATGACGTTGGACTTAAGTGGCAGGGGAGATAAATCAGGATGCAAAGATCCTCTTGTCTGCCGTGGAAAAGGCAACCGGACGACTAACAGGGACAGCATTCAGCTCCGTGAGTTATTAACTCGTGGTAAGTTTGAGTACAATAATTACTAACTAAAGGGTGTTAGAGGGCTCATCTGGCTGTAAAACAAAGACACACAGGAAGAGAACACTCTGGGCTTGTGGGCTTGAGCTGAGGCTGGGGGTGAACATGGGACAGAACACACGCAAACCTCTTTATAATGTTTTGTGACAGACTAGTACGTGAATCGTGGTTATTACCTGGTCACTGCAAACCTTGATTACTGAATCTGTTCACAAGGAACCTAGAGCGACCCTCCCTGTTTGTGGCTTCCTGGCAAACAGTTTTCTGGGAAAGGATGGATCTTGGGCATTACACAACCACAGCACAAATAGTTCTTACTCCCAGGATGAACTTGAGGCTGACGGGAGTGTGAGGAAAAAGAGAAAGCAACATGGGGTGACCGCAGTGTGGGTGGCGTTGCCTTGTCCCTCGGAGGTTGAAATGTTTGTTTGCTCTATTCTGAAGCAAGGTACATGGTGGATTGTCTTTTGGTGGCCATGCCTTGCTTCTTTCTTAGAGCATCAACTTATTTGATTCTCTCTGTCCCAGAGAAGCCCTGGTAACATTTATGGGCCCAGCCTATCAGTGGAAGAAATGGCAGTGCCCATGTCTCTACCCCCCTTTCAGTTCAGTGACCATGAGTCTGTCCAAAGATATATATGTTTATATATCTTTTCTGAGAAGGAAGGGATACGGAGGTCTTGGGCAATGGAGCAGCATCAGAAAGCCTGTGCCAATGCTGCCTCAACTGCTTTTTCTTGGTGAGATCTAAAAAAGGATTGTCCTCTATAATTCTGCCGAGTTTAGCATTGCTCCACTGGGTTTAATGTGACATATCTGCAGGTACTAACACGCTGTGCCTCAACACACCACTTTGCCACATCTATTTTTTTCCCTACGGAAGAGTGTTTTGTAATCTGAGAAACAGGAAGGAGAACGAGCACTGCATTAAACACAGGAAAACAGGCTCTCTCACAAAATAATGGTTTCCTTGACACTTGGAGAGACACAAGTGTGAACTAAAGCCATGTATGCTGCACATCCAGCTTTAAGGCAGAAGGGCAGCACACATTTCCTAGGAAGCACAGCCAGGATGAACTTAGTTTTTGGAGATGTCTGTAGTCAACGGGATTCTATTCCAAGGAAAGAAAGAGTTGTATTCATCTTGGTCTTTCCAAAGGCTTTGCAGAGACCTAATGGGTAATTGTGACAGAAACTCTGTAAGGACCAGTCAGATTTCTCAGCTATTCTGAACTGTAGCATCCACATGAAGCTCACAGAGCAGGAGTTCAGAGAGCAAACACCAAGGTGCAGCCTCATGACTACCATCTAAATCTACAAGGAGTCCTTGTTTTTACTTTTTATTACTTTTAATTCTACGTATGTATGTATGTGGTGTGTATGTGAGTGTGTATGTGTGTGTGTGTATACCTGTGAGTATGTGCTTTTTGGTGCATGCGTTCATGCATTGCTTTCTTTTATGTTACATTTGTTTAACTCTGAGAAGCTGTGTTACTTTGCTTGCTAAAATACCTGATTGGTCTAATAAAGAGCTGAACAGCCAATAGTGAAACAGGAGAAAGGGTAGTCAGGGCTGGGAGGCAGAGAGGATAAATAGGAGGAGAAAACTGGGTAGAGAGATGGAGGAGTGAGAAAAGAAGGCGAGGAGGAAAGTAGGGGTCAGCTCCCCAACTACACAGCCAGCCACGAAGTAAGAAGTGAAGAAAAGGCATACAGAAATAGAGAAAGAAATAGAGAAAGTCCAGGGGCAAAAGGTGGACAGGATATTTTAAGTTAAGAAAAACTGGCAAAAAACAAGTTAGGTTAAGGCCAGGCATTCATAAGAAAGAATAAGACTCCGTGTATTTATTTGGGAGCTGGGTGGCAGGCTCCCAAGAAAAAGAGTAAAACAACCAATTGCAAACCATAGGTCTATTTACATGGCTTTCTTGGCTTCCTAAATTGGCTTCTTTACTGTTAGATACAATACTTTTATTATCTTCTTTAATTTTCTTTGATTCATTTTATGGAGAGGGTCCCAGAAAGGAGTATGAAACTTAAAGAACACATAGCTAGTTTTGTGGAGCAGGACTTTTAATCTACACGTCCTAAAGAACTCATTCTTTCTGCTGTTGCTTCCAGAGGGTGATTTGATCCATAGAATTTACTGTAATCCATTGTATTTTGAACTCTGTCTCCAATATACTAGTTTCCAAATAAAATATAAAATGCTCATTAATTTGGAATCTCTGATAACATTTTAAATATATTTACACTTAAAATTTGTTACTTCTCTAGCAATTTCAAGTCTAATAGATTCTCCTGATTGGGGTAAAGGATTCATGATTTATTACTATTCTGAAAGAACTGGAAAGTCCAAGAGTCTGATCTGAGATCAATTCTCTCGTTTTCCCCTGTGGCTTTGGCACAGCTGTGATGTGTCAGTTACTGGTCACACATGCTGAGAGCCATGCTGCCCTTGGCTGACTGCCCACCACGCCTCCTGGATTTCCAACCACACTTTGGAGAGGCACAGACCTTGCCTGTTGACAGAGGTAGAGGAGGCCTCATTGCACAAGAATTAGACTCAGTAATCAGAAGAACCAGTGCTGCTCTCCCTAAAGCCACTGAGGGCATTGTGAGGTGGGGCCAGCTACTGTTTTCTCTGTGGCCTGATGGAAAACTCATGAGTCAGATCTCATTGCTCACAGTCAAGGACTTTCCCTGAATCCTTCACTAATTTATGCACCCACTCAATAAACACGGCCCCTATACCAAACCCACTTGAGTGCCAACACCTCTTGTAGGCATGGAGGCTACAGAAATGACCCCAAGCTGAAAAGGTGGGCACACGAAGGACATTCCAGTAGGGGTAAAGACAAAGGGAAGAACAGTAAGACAAGGCAGTCAAGTTCATCCTGGGCACTGTTTACAGATTGGCTGCTGTTTTCCTACTGAACAGTTTGAGAACTGGAAGGCAAGAATGGTAACCATGATAGGACAAAGAAATAAGGGCAGAGAGTCTTGAATGTTCAAAGAGAAGGTTAGGTAGTGGAAGTCACCCCTATCACATTAGAGGGCACCCCAGTGAGGCAGGGATGAGTGGAGCAAACAACCCAGGATAAAGGTCGACAGGGCCAGGGCCATCCTAAGAGCCTCACCGTAATCTGCACTAGGCTAATTATGGCACCGTCTGCAAAGGAGTTCCCATGAACTAGGTCATGGGAAGAACTGCCTCAGAGGAGGCAGTTAAGACTAGCTGTGAGTTCCTTCCTTTCCAAGGGAAACTTTCTTGAATGTTGAGAAAGAAAAGGAATTTAAAAAAAAACCCCATATGTTAAAACTTGTAAAATATAAAATTTCTTATATATTTCATTTTATGTGTATGGGTGTTTTGCTTGTACATATGCCTGTGTTCTACATGTGTGTCTGCTGCCGTTAGAGGGCAGACAAGGATGTTAGAATTCCTGAAACTGGAGTTACAGATGGTTGTAAGCTGCCATGGGGATGCTGGGAACTGAACCCTGGTCCTCTGCAAGAGCAGCCAGTAATCTTAAACTCTGAGTCACCTCTCAAGCCTTGAAGTTTTATTTATTTATTTTTTGTGTGTGTGTATGTGCGTGTGTGTGTTTACCTTTGTTGATATTTTTTCCCTGTGGCTTAGGTTTATAGGGCTAGGCATATGTCTGAGGCCAAATGACTCTGGGTATACGGCATTGTTATAGGCTCAGGGTCTGCACAAGAGACAATATAGAGGCTGTCTGAGGGATGTGTGCCTGGCTGAAGTGCCTATCTGGACACGGAGTTAGAGAACACAGGCATTAGCCACTCCATCATATGTTTCTGTATTTCTGCAAGTTTGTTACAGGCTACATTGAATATATTCACTGTTGTCCATAGCTCAGAAATCCTTCTGTCCAGCTGGCTGTGTTGTCATCCTCAGAACTAAGTGAAAAGTCTCTGAGTTAAGTAAGGATTAAGCACAGACCACTAAGACAAAGAGCACACTGTAGAATACCTTTTAGAGGCAGGCTAGTCGGTAGCTAGACGGAGACTATAAAGCTGCAAGAATCTATAGCCACTCCAATCACTCATATCATTCAGATAATTTCCCTTCTTTCCATAGGGTTTCTGAGGGGAAATAAGGTGTTATAATAAAAATACTAATGGATTTTTTTGGAACATATAATACCAAGATTTATTTTTTTTTTTAGATGAGGTCTCATGTATCTGAGACTGGCCTCAAACTGACTATATAGCTAAGGGTGACCTTGAACTTCAGATCCTTCTGCTTCTACCTCTTGGATTGCAGGTCTATACTACCAGCTCTGGCTTTTCAGTGGTGGGAATTGAACCCAGGTCTTTGAGTGTGGTAGGCAAACGCTCTACCGATTGAACTATGTTCCCAACCATCATAAATCTATAGTTTTTATTTCAAAATCTCTTAGTTGACAAACCATTGCACTCTCCTGAATACCTCCATTGCTTTATATCATGTTTTCTAAAGTAATTTCTCCTGGTTTGCCTGTGTCAACACAAAAGGCCAAGCTCACAATGCTCAAAGCTATGATAACTAACAGTCCTTCTGACTCCCAAGGTCTTCATTTCCTTCCACTCTCCAGAGAGCCTGAAAGCAAAACACAGCAGCCACCCCGGGACAGCCAAGATGGCTGACACCACTACTCTGGGCCCTCCAGCACCGAGCCAGGGTCCTATTACCCCGCGCAAAGGTCCCCCCAAGTTCAAACAGAGACAGACCCGGCAGTTCAAGAGCAAGCCTCCTAAGAAAGGCGTGAAAGGGTAAGTGTGAGGTGAGAAGGAAGGGGCCTGTCGCCTTCCGTTCCCACAGATGGCTTTAGTCCTGAGAACGTACTGATCGTGTTATCACACAGACTCACAGAACCCCCTACCTCGCCCTCCATTATCCTCTCTAGCCCATCTGTGTTGAATCCTGTCCGTGTTTCCTTGTAACACCCCCAGGAGAAGGGCCAGTTTCAAAAGGAAACTAGAGGTTTTCATAATGACCTTGCATTTGACCTTCCAGATTTTTCTTGTCCAGTCTTTTTAAAAAATAATTTTTAAAAACTTACTTCATTTTAATTATATTTACATATGGTATGTCTGTGTGTGGGTATATGCGTTTGAGCGTAGGTTCCAGAAGAGGCCAGAGGAAAGCGTTGGATTCTCAGAACTGAAATTACAGGCTATCTGGAGCACCCAAGTGGGAAATGAACTGAGTCCTCTACAAGAGCAGCAAGCGCTCTTAACTGTGGCGCCATCTCTGCAGCTCCGTCCTGTTCTTTATGCAGACATACCCTGTACTTTAACCTGGGAATCTGAACTGTTAGTCATTTCGAAGGAACACTAGGTTTTGTCTTGTTTCTGCTGTTGTTGACTTTTTTGTTTATTGTCATGTCTTATTTCTTCAGTCCTCTGTTTTTCTCTATTGCTATTTGGAAAAAATGTATTCCCAGCACACTCCTCAGAGGTTCATTTATCTTTTACTGCTACTTAAATTTCATCATCACTTCTGTGTTTATATTAGGATGCCTTCAGCCATCGTAACTTGTGCTAGTTTACGTTACATTTATTTATTTATATCTACACTTGGACCAAGATCACTGAGAGAAAATTTGGTTTTTCTTTTATTTTCTGTGCCTAATGTGATGCCCAGGGTGCAGATTAATTAAATGTTGCTATCTTACTGCTTAATCATCTCTATATTTAAGAAATAAAGATTGAGGGTTGTCAGGATGGTATTGTGGGTAAAGGTACTTCCTAGGTCATCCAAGGGTTCAAAGTTCAATCCCTAGAGCTCACCCACAGAAAGGTGAAAGGCGAGAACTGACAACACAAGGTTGTCATGTGACCTCTACATGCACACCATGGTGTTTGCACAGACAGACACGTGGAGAGACCCAGATATAGACGACAGACAGATACACACACAGAGACAGACAGACATACAGGCACACACACAGACACAAAGACAGACAAACACACAGAGACAGACAGACACACAGACAGACAGGTACATGCAGAGAGACAGACAGACATAGAGGCACACAGACAGACAGGCACAGACAGACATAGAGGCGCACAGACAGACAGACACACAATCTTTAAATGAAACTGGGGGGTCAGTTATAGAGTACTTATCTGGCCTGTGGGGAGCCCTCTTTTCAGCTCCCAGTACTGCATAAAGTGGGTGTGAACTCATGCCTGTAATCCCAGAACTCTGGGAATGAAGAAGAATCAATAATTCAGGTTCAAGGCCACCCTCTTGTCTTATGCTATGTCTCAAGTATACCCACTCCCCAGTAAGGATATACTGAGCTAGATCCTGGATCTACTTCAATGTGGATGAAAGTTTCTCAGATAAAACATTTAGGACTTCTTTTCCTTTGAGTGAAGAAACCTTCCCAGGGGTAACCTCAGGGTCCTTCACCTCTGGCCTCAGCTAATGTCTGCTTTATCCATCTGTTTTTTGCGTAGGTTTGGAGATGACATCCCAGGCATGGAGGGACTAGGAACAGGTGAGCTCTGACACCTTGAAGTGAGCATGCTGCTTTGAAGTTTCCTCTTTGCAGAAACTTCAAGATTCAAGGGACGGTTTAGAGTTACAACACCCACAACATGGGATCCTTTGAAGACAGATAGGTGGGGATTTAACTTAACCTTTTAAGTATGTGTCTGCCTACATGCAGACATGCAAAGAGACCAAAGTGTGAGGTCTAATGAGGCTGCTGTTTTATTAACAGCCTTTGAGGGCATGCTGCAGTCAGCTGTGGGGTTGTGAGATGTAAGATTCATAGAGCTGATCCATTCCAACTCCACTTTGCAGAAGAGGAATCTGAGGCAGACTGAGTGGCAGTGTCAAGCCACAGTCTGCGGAACTGGAAAATGTGGCAGATTCTAGAGAGCCCTTGCAGTCTTTCTGGAAACCCACTCCTTACCAAGTTCCTCTTCTTCACATTCCACAGTACAGGGATACACATGGAATCAGGAAGGGGGTACACATAGCAGAAGGAACAGGGGTGCACACAGCACCAGGAACAGGGGTGCACACAGCACCAGGAACAGGGGTGCACACAGCAACAGGAACAGGGGTGCAAACAGCAACAGGAACAGGGGAGCACACAGCAACAGGAACAGGGGAGCACACAGCAACAGGAACAGGGGTACACACAGCAACAGGAACAGGGGTGCAAACAGCAACAGGAACAGGGGTGCAAACAGCAACAGGAACAGGGGAGCACACAGCAACAGGAACAGGGGTACACACAACAACAGAAACATAGGTGCACATGGCATCAGGAACAGGGGTGCACATGGCATCAGACAGGAGTGCACACGGCAACAGGAACAAGGGTTCACATAGCATCAGGAACAAGAGTACACATAGCACTAGGAACAGGGGCACACATCACACCAGGAACGGGAGTACACATAGGACTAGGATGTGGGTGCACACAGCACCAAGAACAGGGCTGCACACACTTGAATGTATCTGATGCAAATCCTTTTAGTTGGCTGGACTGTTTTCCTTCATTAGATACTGACTGCAGTTGCTATAGGTGTCCTTAAAAAAATTAACACTTATTTTTAAAAGAAGTTTTAGATTGCAGAAGACTTTCGCAGCAGGGTCAGAGAACTCAAACCACCATCACTCCTGTTTTCCCAGAAATGAACATAATGCACGAGTCTGGCACGTTTGCCGAGTGTGATGAGCTGCTGTCAATCATTCTTGATGTCTTGACAAAAGTCCTTAGCACATCTAGTTTGAGGCTTATTGGTGCCATATGGCTCTAAAGCTTCTAGTGATCGTGTAAGGTTGCGTAACTGTCATCATTGTGTCACGTAGACTGGTTTCATTGTTCCACACATTTCCTCACCTCTACTGGAGAATGGCTTCCTTCCCCAACTGTACTCCTCTGGACACCGCAGGCTTGTTTTAAACTGGGTATTACTGTTACGTTTTCTGAAATGTTACTGAGTTAGAATTATACACTATTTAGCTTTCCTGTCCTAGTTTCTTCAATTTGGCAATATTTATTCATGTGTCTTCTGCATTCTTATGGTTCAGTAGCTCGTTATTTATTTCATTTTATGTGTATGCTTACTTGTCTACATTTATGCCTGTGTGTGCCCGGTCTCAGTGGAAGCCAAAAGAGGGCAACAGATCCTCTGGAACTGGAGTCAAAGATGGTTGTGAGACACTGTTTGGGTGCTGAGAGCTGAACCCAAGACCTCTGCAAGAGCAGCCGGTGCTCTTAACAACTGAATTATCTCCTCACCTCTAATCGCTCCTGATAATAACATTTTATTTTATCAGTGTATTCTAGTGAAGAAATCTTGATTTCTTTCAGGCATTAACACTAATGACTAAAATCGCTCTGTGTTCATGTTTGAGCTCACGTGTGTATGTGTGTGCATAGTCAGGGTTTTTGGTGGATGTAAGTTTTGAACTTGTCTAGTACACTAGATACATGGTACCAATCACTGTAACCAGTGCATTCAACTTTGTAGACACATGTGACCCTGGATCTTAAGTAGGTCCTATGCTATTTTTTAAAGCTTACTTGTTGCTCTTAGATTATTTTTGTATTATGTTCAGGTAAATTTAGACATGCACAGGAGGATAGGTAAATTCTCCGCTGGGAAGAGGCAAAGAGATTCCCACTGGGGCAAGGCCTGGGGTCTTTGCCCTGGTTTAAGCCCCATCTATGTAAGTGTACTTTTTGGCTAGAGCCAGCTTCTCTGGAAACAGGAGAAATGCCACTTCCCCGAACCAGAGACATGACTAGATGATGCTCTGAGGTTGTTTCTCTGTACATGTTGATGCAGACATCTGGAAACATAAAGAGCAACCATGAGAAGCTTGCCTGAGAAGCTCACTTCGGATTAGTGAAAAGAGCCCATCCAGACCATGGGAACTTAGAAGGGTCCCGCTTCTCATTTCAGTCCTTGACCTGATGAGAGTTCCATCTATGCTCCTCTTGGTGGCTCAGCTTTTGGGAGATGCAGTGAGCTTCCATCTCCTCCCTAAAGAGAGTACAAAATGAACCCAATACCCAGGTGTATGTGTGCGCGCATGTGTGTAACAGTTACGTGACTGCTTGCATCCTTCTTGGCTATGGGGCCATCCTACACACCTTCCCAGGAATGTAGGGGTGTGTGCGTAGCTTTTTGGAGGGTGTCTTTTCCTCTTGTATGAGGGGCTCCTCCTCTGGGTGAGGGCTTGGCTGAGATATTCTCCTGTCTCTTGCAGACATCACAGTGATCTGTCCCTGGGAAGCATTCAGCCACCTGGAACTGCATGAACTCGCTCAGTTCGGGATTATATGAAGAGTCCAGAGGCTCAGCTTCTCTCAAGAGCATCTGCTATGGATGTTTTTACATCTTGAGAGCCAGTATTTGGAAGGAATTTCTTTAACATATATGGTCATTACCCATGAGTTACTGTGTGTGTTCTTTCTTGCAGGGCAGTTCAGTTTCAAGGGTTAAAAAAGAGGCATTTGTTGGGGCATTTTGAATTTTATACTTTCCCTGCCTGATGCTTCGAAGTCATCCACATTGCTCTATATTTTGTTTAAATGTAGGTTCGACTCTTATTATATTAGCAGTAGGATTATAGGATAACATTAGTAGATTTAAAAGGCTCTGGTAGGAGGATAGGTACAGGTCAGCCTGGGCTACATAGTGAGTTCCAGGCTAGCTTGAGCTACAGTGTGAGAACAACTTTCAAACTATATATATATATATATATATATATATATATATATATATATATATATATATATATGAATGATGTAGTACCTGGGGTGATCTGAGCAAACGTCTTCAATTCTCCTAGGGCATCAGTGCATCAGTGCCATAAGAAACAATTCCACTCGAGTTGAATTTATTTAATTGGAAGCTTTAATTGTGATTCCTTCTAGGACCCTGAGCAAGGGCCTGTTTCCTGGAGCAGAGGCAACTTACTGGAAATCACACCACTGTGGAGTGGTGCCACCTTCTCCCCTTGAAAATGTTAACTGCTTATAGATCGTGGAGAGGGGCGAGGCCTCGTGTGCCCTTTTCTGATTCAGCGGTCACTGTATTAACTGCTGCAAGCAAAGATCTAAAGGGGGCATGGCACCTACAGGAAGTAGGTGCAGGGCTTACGAAAGGGCCTAGTCTTAAGAGTCAAGCAGTAATTCTGCTTTGCAAATGGGGGGTGGGATCACATACTTTAATTGAATCATGTTACCTTAGGGGCTTCCTGCTGCTCTCAGTCTGGAAGACTGAAGACGTAAACTCACAACCCTGACCATGCGAGCTTCCATTCCAAGGCTCTGGTTCCAGAGAGTTCCCTTTCATACCGTCCTTTGTCAGCATTATTCCACACGGTGGCTCGAGCTGAGAGTCACCGGCTATTCAAACATCCACCAACCACCTTCTGTAACAAACCACTCAGAAATCACCAGTGCGAAGAGTCCCTGTGCTGTGAAGTTAGACTCAGATGCAGAAGCTGCGTCTCCCCCCAGAGTTGTGTCAAATGCAGTGTGCACATAGCTGTCTTTCCACAACACCTTTGAGGAATTGTGCAATGCGAACACAGCCTCTGGCTTTGTGCTTTGGTTCTGAGAGCGTCCATTTCTTCATTGCAGTTTTGTAATCTGTGGTAAAAGAATGGAGCAAACCAACTGAAAAGAGAAGGGAAGGGTGGGAAGAAAAGGCCAGACCTCTGTCCCGGCTCCGCCACTAAATCGCTTTGTACTTCTGGGTGTAAAACTCACCCTGTGGACCCTCCAGTTTGTCTCAGTTCCATCATTTGAGGGTCACAGTAGTGGTAAAATCGACACCTCAGCATGAAAGGAGGGGGCTCCGCCCTCAGGAGATTGTCTTCTGCAGCAGGCTCCATGCTAATTATTTCGTACTTACCAAATGATCTTCTAACAATAAACCAGACGGAGGAGACAAAAGGCGAAAGATAAACTGGAAAGTAGAAGTGTTTAATGAAGGGGCCATGGGGTGTGAGCTTCTACCTTCAGCAGGAACCCCCCTCCCCTCCCCTTCTTTCCTCCAGACACTTTGAGTTGCTTTGGCATCTGACAGCGGCCCCTTGGTCTGCCCCTCCAGCTGCGGTGTCTTTGAGGCAGGGAGGTCTAACTCTCCAGCCGGGCGAGGCCTTGGTTCATACTTTGTTTACTTTGTAGATGAGGGTTTTTTTCTTCTAAAGATGAAACAGTAATGTCGACCAAACCGCCTGCAGGACGGGGTCTGGGTTAGCCACTTTTCTTCAAGTGGTGCCCAAACACCTGAGAAAAGACTTTGAAGGAATTCCATGTCTTGTTCCACAATTTTAGAGAAGTCAGTCCATGGTGGTGGGGCCGCTCACACCTTCAAGGGAAAGCAAAGGGAGCGGTGGGATACAGGAAGATGTAGACCCCAAGGGTACCCCACTGACTCACTTCCTCCAACTAGACCCTACCCCCACTTTCAGCATCTCTGGGTACACTATCAGATTATGATTTTATCGAGGGACTGAGCGGTTCACTATCTCAGATCTACAGGATTTGTGTCTCAGGCGACACTATCGCCGACACACTCAGATATATGCCTTCCTAATTCCCTAGCTATCTCTCGGCTAGTCAAGAGAGATAGTCAACCAACCATCACATAGACATATCCAACAGCCAGGGTGGGGGAAGGCTCAGAACAATGCTATAGGAGGGCCTGGGGGGAAGGAACCAATAACACGGAGCCTCAATAAGAAACTGGTAAGAACCAGCAAACGTTTGTGGAGTTTTAACAGAATAGCATAGTTCACAAAGGAGGCTGGCACTGAGTGGTGAGCTGGAGCCGATGGAGTCTGCAGTCCATCTGTCTTAGCCAGAGTTTCTATTGCTGCAGTGAAGGATCATGACCAAAAAGCAAGTAGGGCAGGGAAGGGTTTATTTAGCTTACAATTCCACATTATAATCCATCATTGAGGGAAGCCAGGATAGGAACTCCAACAGGGCAGCAACCTGGAGGCCATGGAGGAGTGCTGCTTACTGGCTTGCTCCCCATGGCTTGCTCAGACTGCTTTCTTACAGAACCCAGGACCAGCAGGCCAGGGAAGGCACCATCCACAATGGAATGAGCCTCCTCCTGTCAATCACTACAGGCTTGCCTTCATCCCAGTCTTAGAGGCATTTTCTTTACTGAGGCTCCCCAACCCCATCAGTTGCTTTTAGCTTGTGTTAAGTTGACATAAAATTATCCAACACGCTATCCAAACTCAAGTTCCTTTGTTTCTAGTCTTAAACTCCCTTTCTATCATTTTCAGGAATATTTTATTGTATAAACAACAAATATGAAAGCTATAAAATACATTGTCTCAGAGTTAGGGCAGCAGAGGTGCCAAATTCAAAGAGGGCAACTCGGCAGTTTGAAGAAAGGGACTGGGTTGGGGATGGGGTAATGACTCGGTGGTCTGGTATTTGCTGCTTTAGCAGAGGAATCCAGTTCTGTTCCCAGCACCTATGTTGGGAAGCTCACAGTTGATTGTAACTCCAGCTCAACAGATCTGATGCCCTCTTCTGGTCTCTGAGAACTGCCCCGCACAACACACATAATAAATAAAGATAAATAAATAAATAATAAATAAATCTATTTTTAAGGGGGGAATCTATTTTTATGGAAGTAAAGTCCAGTACAAAAGCTTGGGCACAGCAACTGTGAGCACTGGGGTTCACAGATAGCCGAGAAAACAGCTGTAACTAGTGGGCAAGGCATGCATCATGGGATGTCTCAGAGCAAAGATTCTGTTCACTCCTACGATCCGCTGAGGGGCGGAGGAGATAACAGGATGCAGTTAGCACACACACTTTCCAGCCTGTTCCTGGGATTGCATGGAAGTGGAGGTTAGTTGAACCTATAACCAGACACTGCCACCTCCCCTAGACCCCAGGAGTAGCACAGACAGACAGAAAGCTAGCATGGAAGAAAGGCAACTCTAGCTTTGCCCCCGCTGTGGAGCTGGGCCTCTGCTGTGAGCACAGAGGGAAAAGCCCCTTACGCTGAAGGAAGGAAGGAAGGAAGGAGAGTGTTCTCTGGACAACAAAAGAAGGGAGGCGGGACTGGTGGCCCAGACCAATGGGTAGCCCAGGAGAAATGAAAAGTTACCCAGAAGGAACACAAACTAACATGTCATGTGTGACATGAGCAGTTGTAAAAGCAAAAACAAAGCAGGACTTGTGTTCTATAAAAACCCACTGGGCAAATGGACCGTCAGAATTGTAGCTAAACTAGTGAATTGTTTTTTTTTTTTTTCAGCCCCAAGCTCTTCATCCTTCTTAGCTCCATGAGGCAGAGGGGAGGGATGAAAAATTATTGATTCTCTGTGTGTGTTGGGGCAGCGGGAGCTTTGTAGCCCTGGCCTGGAACTGACTCCCTATCCCGGATTAGCCTTGAACTTGTGGCAGTTTTCCTGCCTCTTCTTCCCAGATGCTGGGGCTGGGATCATCAGAATTTAAAAGCAAAAACTATAATTGATTCATGAGCCACGGTGTTTGCTTTTGACACGAGTGGTCAGGAGACCTGAGAGATTCCTGGTTCTGCCAACAAGCGCCTGTATAACTCATTAATTTGTTTTCCTTTGAGGATGAAATATTTGAAAATAAAGCTCAGATCTTGGACTCGCCAAAGTTTCTCTGGGCACAAATTTCCTTTAAAAAGGTAATATGGAAAAAATGAAAATAGATCCATATCTATCACCATGCACAAAACTCAACCTCAATATCAGTCTGAACACACTGAACCTGATAGAAGGAAGAGAAAGTAGGAAGTACTCTACAACACATGGGCACAGGAGACCACTTCCTACGTATAACCCCAGCAGCACAGACATCAAGGGCCTCATTGAATAAATGGGACCTTCTGAGACTGAGAAGCTTCTGTAAAGCAAAGGACACTGTCACTAAGACGAAAAGGCAACCCACCGACTGGGAGAAGATATTCACCAACCCCGCAACTGACAAAGGTCTGATCTCCAAAATATATAAAGAACTTAAGAAACTAGACCGTAAAAGGCTAATCAACCCAATTATAAAATGGGGGCACTGACTGAGCTGAACAGAGAATTCTCAACAGAAGTTCAAAGGGCCAAAAGACACTTAAGGTCATACTCAACTTCCTTAGCGATCAGGGGAATGCAAATCAAGACAACTTTAAGATACCATTTTACACCTGTTAGAATGGCTAAAATAAAAAACACCAATGAAAGCCTTTGCTGGAGAGGTTGTGGAGAAAGGGGTACACTCATCCATTGCCGGTGGGAATGCAAACTTGTGCAACCACTCTGGAAAGCAGTGTGGCTGTTTCTCAAGAAATTCTGGATCAACCTATCCCTGGACCCAGCAATACCACTCTTGGGAATATACCCAAGAGAGACCCTATCATACAACAAAAGTATATGCTCAACTATGTTCATAGCAGCATTGTTTGTAATAGCCAGAACCTGGAAACAACCTAGATGCCCTTCAATGGAAGAATGGATGAAGAAAGTATGGAATATATACACATTAGAGCACTACTCAGCAATAAAAAACAAGGACTTCTTGAAGTTTGCATACAATTGGATGGAAATAGAAAACACCATCCTGAGTGAGGTAAGCCAGACCAAAAAGAGGAACATGGGATATACTCACTCATATTCGGTTTCTAGCCATAAATAAAGGACAATGAGCCTATAATTCGTGATCCTAGAGAAGCTAAATAAGAAGGTGAACCCAAAGAAAAACATATAGACATCCTCCTGAATATTAACCTTCATCAGGCGATGAAAGGAGACAGAGACAGAGACCCACATTGGAGCACCGGACTGAAATCTCAAGGTCCAAGTTAGGAGCTGAAGGAGAGAGAGCACGAGCAGGGAGCTCAGGACCGCGAGGGGTGCACCCACACACTGAGACAGTGGGGATGTTCTGTCGGGAACTCACCAAGGCCAGCTGGCCTGGGTCTGAAAAAGCCTGGGATAAAACTGGATTTGCTGAACATAGTGGACAATGAGGACTACTGAGAACTCAAGAACAATGGCAATGGGTTTTTGATCCTACTGCACCTATTGGCTTTGGGGGAGCCTAGGCAGTTTGGAGGCTCACCTTACTAGACCTGGATGGAGGTGGGTGGTCCATGGACTTCCCACAGGTCAGGGAACCCTGATTGCTCTTTGGGCTGATGAGAGAGGGGGACTTGATCGGGGGAGGGGGAGGGAAATGGGAGGCAGAAATCTTTAATAAATAAATAAATTTAAGAAGATAAAAAATAAAAAGATAAATAAAATAAAAAGGTAATAAATATAACTATGCTTTAAATATGAACAAACTGTTCTCTTTATGGCCAGACGCTCCAAGGCACATAGCCTGGAGTTCCCTTTAGGAGAGTTTAATCCTTTTCTTTCCACAGCACGCCAGAAGCCAGAGTGAAGTCAAATTGTGGATAGTGCTGCCACCTGGTGTCCAGGATGAGCACTTTCACATTCTTTTCTCTGTCCAGCTACTTCTGAATGTTTTCCCGCTCGCTGACCAGTGTCTGCTGTTGCACACTTGATTCTGGAAAGAGAATTCACACCCAATGAACATGGGAAGGTTGAGCAGTGCAGTGCAGGGAAGATTTCTTTGCCATCCAATTTACCATATAGTATTTCAAGGCTTGGACCATACAGAATTTACAGATTTCCAAACAATTCATTGTGACGGCAAATAACGTCATAATTCCTAATTAGTTGTTATTCACAGGTAGGAAATTTATCAATTCTTGTTAATGTTTATAGATTAGCTGATACTCATTTGGTTATTTAGATTATTTTGCCATTTGATAAGTTGAGAGTTTCCTGATGTGCTGCCAAGCCTAGGGAGACGGCTCATGAGGGGAGGGGCTTTCCACAGGAGCACGAGAACCTGAGAGTTTGTACCTAACACGCGGTGGCACCTGCCTTGCAGTCCTAGACCTGGGTACTGTTGTAGCGGTATTTTATTTGTGCTTTAATAACTAAAGCTTGACTGAAGACCAGAGTGCAAAGAGTTGGACACACTTGTCAGCCATACAGGCAGTGGTGGTGCACACCTTTAATCCTAGACTAGAGAGGAACATAAGACAGGAGGAAACAGGAACTCAGGGCTCAGTCTGCAGTCTGAGGATTGGTGGAGAGCATTGCAGTCTGCAGTCACTCTAAGGACAGGACCACCCCTCTGTTGTCTGAGCCTTGGTAGAGGTAAGAACTCTCTAGTGGTTTGGTTGCTTTGCTTTTCCGATCTTCAGTTTGAACTCCAATGTCTCCCTCTGGGTTTTTATTATTTGTGCTACAGACCAGAATGTGCGGCTCCATGGATCTCGCTAGTGAGGTAGTTTTGATGAATTGGTGAACTCCAGACTCAGTGAGAGACACCAACTCAAAATGTAAGGTGGAGAGTGCCCGGGAGACACCTTCTGTTCAGCTCTGGCCCCTACATGCATGTACAAGCATGTAAATGTGTGTGCACCCACTGACAGGTCTGTCCACACACTATACACACAGTCCTCCCCAGAGCAGATACTCTCTGACGTATTTGTCATTGTTCCTCTGTTCTGCTGTCTTGTTACTTGGACAGAATAAAAATGAAAACAGTTGCCATCATTTTAAGGCTCCATCTGGTTATTTTTGAAGTTTGCAATGTCTGCTTGTTAATAGAGGACCAAATATAACGAAGGACTCAAAAAAGCTTTAATTAAAAAAAATCATGTATCTCATTACTTTCCACTCCCTTAAATCAAGACTGTTCCCCTGGCTTGAATGGAGTCAAGGTGAAAGCGAGGGTACAAGGATGGAGGGTAGTGGTCAGAGCAGGAAGAGCAAGGCAAACAGGGGGTTGTGGTTGCAGTGTTCAGTAAACCTCCCAGGTGATAGATTGGAGGCCTATTGTGAGTAAAACTCACGATAAACTAAAACCTTGACAGATTCAACAACTACTTGTTGAATGAGTGAACAAATGATGTAAAGACAAGACAAAAATCAATTATAAGACACACAAATCAACGTAAGTGATAGAAGAGCCTGAAGCATCAAAATGACCTTGTACAATCTCAGCTGCTTCCTTCCTGCCGGTCTGGCATGGAGCCTAGCAGATAGTAAATGCTTCGTAGATAGTTGGTGAATGAATGAACAAATGATGAATTAAAAGACTTGGTCCTGGGACTAGGAGATGGCACAGTTGGTAATGTGCTTGTTCATGCATGAGGACCTGAATTTGGCTTCTATTTGAGCATGATGACATATTCTCATAACTCCATCTCTGAGGAGGCAGGTCCCTGGAACTCACTGACAAGCCTGCCTACTGGAGTTGTCAAGCCCCAGGTCCCAGTGAGATACTGATGCAGAACATAGAGTCCTTAACACTTGCGGTTCACCTCTGGTAAGTGTGTGTGCAGGCATGAACACACAGCTTGGTACTGGCATGCCTCTCTTAGCCAAAGGGAACCCTTTTGCATAGTGTCCTTCTCTTCTTGGACACTCCATTGGGTTTCTGAGATGCTATGCTGATCTGGACACTGTAAATATAGAATCCTAAGTTCAGCTGAAACTGCCATGGCTTCGGAAGGGCTCCTCTTGAGAACCATGACGCTTCTGAAGACACGCCTACCACAATGCTGCTCACATATGTCTTACTGGGTTAGCAGAATTCTTCTGCCCCATATTTTCAGGAATTCCTGTATTTGAAATGAATTTCTGTTTTTCATTCAACACTAAGACTTTGGTAGATAGTAGTTTCTCCTTTTGGCTCTGTTATATCATATGCTGATTTGGTGGGGAGTTGTAAAGAGGGTAATCATTTTAATTAATTATGGAATTAATTCATGAGGTTTTAAATTTTGTTATTTTTTTGTTACTTTATTCAATAGATTTTAAAAAAGAAGTGTGTGTGTGTGCGTGTGTGTGTGTGTGTATGTGTGTACATGGCAGCCAGAAGAGGACACTGCAGTCATACTGGAGCCTGGACTTCAGTTCTCATGATTGAGCAGAAATTGTTCTTCTTCTCAGAGTTTCTGTCCTGCCCAGTTTTTGTTCTGCCTAGTTCCCACAATTGTTAAGTCCCAAAGAAATCACACAGAGGTCTACATTAACTATAAACTGATTGGCCCATTAGCTCAGACTTCTTATTAACTCTTATTACTTATATTAGCCGATTATTCTTGTATATGTTAGCCACATGGCTTGGTACCTTTTTCAGTGAGGCAGTCACATTTTGCTTCTTCTGTGGCAGGCTCACAACTGCAGAAAGAGCTTCCTTCTTCCCAGAATATTCTTGTTCTCATTGACCCGCCTCTACTTCCTGCCTGGCTACTGACCAATCAGCGTTTATTTAAAATATAACTGACAGAATACAATTGTCCCTCACCACAGAACAGATACAGTCAGACTCAGGAGAGATACCCATGAGAGGACAGAGGTTGGGATAAGCTGTCATGAACAAGGAGTGCTGAGAGCAGCCAGAAACTGGAAGAGGCATTGTTCTCCCCAGTTGGTTTTGTGCTGGACCAGCTTCATACTCAAACTGTGCAGAACTGGAAGAGAATGTGTCTCCATTGTGCTTATGCCATTTGCTCTGTGGTGTATTACCACCAACATAGGAAGCTTACATCCTGTGTCAGACCTTCACAGGCATACAAAAGGTCATCATTTATTCACTTCCCAAGGGAGGCACCTGTTCATGCTCCATGTTCTTGCTGATGTCAGAGATATAGAAAAAAGAAACCGGATGTCATTCCTGCGTTCATAGCATTGGTACTCTGGGGGAAAGAAATATTAAGCAAGAATGCACATGAAACTGAAATGCCACCTGCATAAGGCTTGTGATTATCTGTGGCATTAAAGACCACACATGGATACGATAGAAAAAAGTCCAGGTGAAGTCATCAGGCCAGGCATCCTGTGAAGAAGGTGTCGGGGCCACACCAGGCAGAGAAAGGGCAACACAAAAGTCCAGGGCAATAGAGGACATTACCACAGCTGATCTCGGTGGACTTGACAAGAGAACAGAACAGAAGTTTCTCTGGAAGGGAAGGATTACATCCCCTGCCTGTAGCATTCCATCTTGTTGGATATTTTAGCCTCCATTCCCTTGACAGCCATGAGGAACTGACACCTGCTCAGCCACCCTCGGAGTCAGGACATCCATTCTGGCCTCTCAGTCATCAGCATGTACTCTCTGGGGTTGGTGTCTCAGTTTGTTTGTGTATTGTTTCTTATGCTTCTCTTGTGGAATACTGTCTGGCACAGAAATGAAGAAGCCAGCAGTCTCCAGAAATAGCTGGAGAGCTAAGCATGGTGGTGCAGGCCTTAAACTCTCCACACCCAAGAGGCTGAGACAGGGGGATGGCAATGTCAAGGCCAGTGTGATCTACACAGGAAAATTCGGTTTCAAAAGAGAGGACGGAGGGAGGAAGAAAGGGAGAGAGGGAAAAGGGAATGAAGGCTTGGAGGACAGGATGTAGGAGGAAGACGGAATTTCCCACAGTGGATGCCAGTTCAAACCAGAGACAGCGTTCTGTGATTACTCTGAAAGTGGGTTGGTGTCCAGGGGGCCCTAGCCAGGAACTGGGCAAGTCACACGTCTTAGGATATGGAGGCTGGGGGGTGGGAGGAAAGCCGGAAGAGACTCTGGTCTGAGCATTTATTCAACTTTTCCTTCAACTGTTTCTCTTAGTTCTTTGTTCTGTGCCATCTCTACCTGTGAGACTAGAATGTTAAATGTCCTTCCTAAGTTGGACTTAGACTGCCATCTTGTGGATATTGCAAAAATGCCACACATTTAAAAAAAAAAACTCTTTCTCTCTCTCTCTCCCTCCCTCCCTCCCTCCCTCCCTCCCTCCCTCTCTCTCTCTCTCTCTCTCCTCCTCCTCCCTCCCTCCTTCTCCTTCCCCCCATCTCTCTCCCTCCTCTCTCACTCTCTTCCTCGTCCTCCCCTCCTCCTCCTTTCAGACCGGCTCTCACTGTGTTGCCCAGGGTAACTGAAGTAGTATGCGGGTCGTTTAAGAAGAACTAAGAACCACCCCTCACCCTCCATCCTGAGCCCCCTCTTGTCTTTACTGTCAGTGTTGGTCTCAAGCATCACCGGTCTGTGCCTTAGCCCTTTGCTGACATGGAAAGAAAGCTTGGTTCATGGATCTGAATGATCCATTAAGCTGGTCAGATGTAAATATTGTGGTGACCACTCATTTTATCTTCTCGACCTAGACAGCTTCCATTTGTAAAATTCAAGCAGATGATGGATGATTTAATGTCCCTTCCCGTTATCAACATTGCTTAGGAATGTGTGTGCTCTGAGGGTGGGAATGGAACTCGGTTCATTCCGTTATGAGAAACAGGATGGAATAAAATTAAAAATAGAACTTTCATAATGGTCCAGCAATCTCACCACTGGGTAGATAAACAAAAAACAAAAATTTAAAAAATGAAATTAGCATGTCAAAGAGCTAGCTTAACTCCCTTGTTCCTTGCATCAAGGTTTATCACATTGACTTCAATAGATGAACACATGTAAAATAAAATGTGCTGTATGCAGACAATAGAGTGTCATCCAGCCTTGAAGATGAGGGAGGGCCTTCATTTGTAGCAACGCGGGTGAGCCCACACGGTACTATGTTAAGTGAAATAAGGCAGGCACAGAAAGATAAATCATCTGTTCTCCAAAGTGGAAGGTTAAAAGCAAGTCAAACCCATAGAAGCACAGGGTGGTGGGATGGTGGCTATCTAGAAGTCAGCAAGAAGGAACTGCAGAGGGGCCAGTGGACAATCAGTTTCTGTGAGAGAAAGAGTAAGTTCAAAAGCTCAGCTGCAAACAGTGGTGACAAATAGTAATCAAAACGTATTATATTTGAAAAATTACTGAGAGGTTTCAAGTGTTTCTGCTGTTAAAAAAGTCTAACTATGTGGGTTTTCTAAGTATTTTCCTAGCCATTCCTCAGTGTGCACACATATCAAAACATAAAGGCACACAGTGCCCACCTGTCAATTTACAAAACAATGTGTGGCAGCCGGGTTAGGTGTGTCACACCTACAGTCCCGGCACTCAGGGCGTGGAGGCAGAAGGATTCAGAATTCAAGACCAGTCTGGACTACATAACACCTTGTCTTCAAAAGATAGGAAGGGAAGACTAGAGGGAAGGTAGTTGGGGGAGAGGCAGAGGCAGCAGGAGGAGGGAGAGATGGACAGACAGACAGAAAGACAGTAATGGGTAAATGCCTAAGAATGCTTTGAACTTCTAGGCCCTCAGTTGCTTTTGATAAGTGTGAATCTAATTAGTCTCATTAAATAAAAACCTGGAGTCAGATATTAGGGTGAAAGCGGAAAGATCTGAGCAGCAGAATATCCAACCACTAGTTCTTACTGCTACAAAATCTCAGACCAAATGTTGAGATCCTTAGACTGAATGGGGGTGAACCTGTCTCTACCCGCCTTATATTTCTGTCTCCACCTCCCTAGTATTTAACTCGGATGCATGATATCCCAAATTCTGGGATCAAAGGTGTGAGTCACCAACTCCTAGCTCTGTGTCTCTTTTAGACTAGTTCAATCTCATGTAGCTCAGGGTGGTTTTGAACTCCTGATCTCCCTGCTTCCTCCTCCCAAGTGCTGGGATTGAAGGTATGTGTCACCACTGCCTGGCCTCTATGGCTAACTAGTGACTATCTCTGCCCTCTGATCTCCAGGCAAGCTTTATTTGCCAGAACACAAACAAAATATCATACAACATGCATGCCTTATTGATTAAGAAATACTTTAAAGATCTCTTCTGTGATATTCAGTAGAATATAGAACTTAGGAAACCTAAATGTTTCCAGAATCCAATAAGAGATGGGAGCTGGGTCTGAGTGGAATCGGAGATGGCTTTAAGGGGAAATTGCAGGTGTCCGGCCAGGGGCCATCTGGAAGTAGTGGGTTCACTGAGTGCTTGGACCCAATGTCACTACACACTCAGAAGAAAATCAAGAGATTGTGTTTATATAAATTCTGAGCAGAAACATAAAGAGGAGAACTTCTAATACCCCCTGAAAAGTTTATATTTATAGAGCTAAACTAAAACCCTCTCTAAGCGTTATAAAAATTAATTTAAACAATTTACAGAAGGTGAGTAGAGCTTATATCTATTTTGGATCAGTGAATGCACACGGGAACCTCAAGATTTCAACAGGAGGTCACCATGAGAAACATAAAGAGTTGACCGATGTCTCCCATACTGCAATAGCCATGGTGCTTAGAAGGAACAAGTCAAGTGGGAATCAAAGCATTTGCATTTGCCCATCAGAGCTGCGGCAGCTCTTGCGTGATGTTATTCTAGCCTGGTGACTAAGTGCACACTCAGCTACAAGAGCAAAGATTTGTCGGTGCAGTTTCAGAGGGAGGACTGGCCCCCGAGTGTCACTTCTAGTGTTCGATGTCATTTAAGAAGTTGCTCTTCTGCTCGTGTCTGGATCTTACTGAGAGGGCCATTTCAGATACCCAGGAGGCAATGCCTGGGTCCAAAGAACACACTGGATATGAGTCCTTCCCTCCGGAGACTGTGATGTTTTGTTTGTGCTCTAACAAATAATGCTTGCCTGAAG
This sequence comes from Microtus obscurus, assembly GCA_963919715.1. Classification (NCBI taxonomy): domain Eukaryota; kingdom Metazoa; phylum Chordata; class Mammalia; order Rodentia; family Cricetidae; genus Microtus; species Microtus obscurus. The sequence goes on along the minus strand of CAWTZC010000453.1, from coordinate 5,285,276 downwards.
ATCAGAGAAATAAAGGAGCCAGCCACTAGAGCAACTTCTTACCTCTACTGAATCCTCAAAGCCTGAGCTCCTGTCTCCTCCCATCTTACATTCCTCTCTCTGCCCAGCTGTAACACTTCCTGTCTCCACCTCCCCAGTGCTGGGATTAAAGGCATGTGATACCAAGTGCTGGGATCAAAGGTGTGAGCTCCGTTTCCCTTTTAGACTTGTTAAATCTAGGGTAGCCCAGTGTGGCCTTGAACTCCTGATCTTCCTACTTCCTTCTTTCCTTCCTAACCCTAACACACCTCAGTGTTGAGAGATTTTGCTCATGTGGACTTTTGTTCTTCCCAGCATTGGTAAAGGTATGGTCCCGTGGGCTCACTGTTTTGTGGGACATGACAGTAATGTCTTACTCAGTAAAAGCTGCTAACAATCGAAATGATGACTTATGCACAAGAAAGTTAACATAAAATATTAATCTTCCTGAGCTGAGATGATCACTAGTAATTAGTGATGTTTATGCGTGCTTGTCATATTAGGACAGGAAAGTGAACTGGGCATGTCTTGGTCCTCACAGACCTCTAGGCTAAGCTAAGCTCACACCACTACTCTCACCGACTGGATGTTTGCCGTCCATGTTCCCGGTGAGGGGCTGTTCTCTGTGCTCCCTTAAGCACCATGGATTAGTTTCTTTGCTGCTGCTATGATAAAACATCCTTCCAAAAAGCAACATAGAGGAAAGGGGGTTTCCTTTGACGTGTGGTTCTGGAGAGGCATAGTAGCAGAGCTCAAGGATGACCTAGCAGTTAAAAAGCAGAGAGAACACATTTCACCTACCCACAGGAAGTGGAAAAGGTGAGCAGGAAGTGAGGGCAGGCTATAAAGTCCAACTCTGGTGACCTCTGTCCCCAACAAAGCTCAACTGCCCAGATGTTCCACAACCTCCTCCATTAATATCATCAGCTGAGACCAAGTGCTCAAACATGAACCTTTTGGGGACGTTTCTCAATCAAACTACCTATCACAGACGAGAATTCTCCTGCTCCCTGTCAGGAGCATTTATCACCAAAAAGATGCCCTGGAAGACGATGAACCAAATAAACACTTCTTGGACAATAAATGAAGGAGACTTTAGTTTTATGCACAGCTAGTGACAAAGCCATTATGCTGTCAGCGGAGTTCATCCCTCCGGCGATCGTGAAGCCCTTCTTTGTTTATCAAACCAAGTTTCTAGTGGAGATGCTTTCAGGGATTTTAAAACAATCTATTTTAGTTTACGAGAACAGTTGTCTTAGAAGATACGGTGATGATTTATGAAGCTACTGCCAATGAATCACAAATCACGGAGTGCTAGACTCTGTGACTCTGGGGAAGGGACAACAGCCCATAGCTGTTGGGTTCCATTGGATTCCTCTGCATGGACCCTTGAGGCTGATCACAACAGTGAAATAGGTGCCCCGGCTGTGGTGGTGCACACCTCTCATCTCAGCACTTGAGAGGCAGAGGCAGGCTGAGCTCTGTGAGTCTGAGCCCAAGTTGGTCTACCGAGAGAGTTCCAGGACAGCCAGGGCTGCACAAAGAAACCCTGTCTTAAAAACCAAAAAGGAATGAAGTAGGTTTGAAATCCTTGTTCTTGATCTCTTTCCCATTATGAGAAGCTAGTGAGTCCCACCCTCCAGTTCTTTCTACTCTCCCACCTCTGTCTGCAGCTGTCTCCATGGCAGCCAAGTGCCTTTCCTCTGAGTGCAGCTATGGGTGTGGATCCAGCTCCTCTGGGCCCCTCCACCTCCATGTTTCCCTTTATTATGCCTTCCCTAGGGGTGCAAACCACTTCTGGAAGTCGTTTCTGTATTCTTCAGTGTCTCTCTCTGGCATTATCATCTCCGTTCCCAGTTCCTTTCTGTTAGCTGTGATGAACTTGTGCTGTTTTTCTGAACTAGCATCCAATGGTTAAAAGTTTCCACCCTATCCTCTATCTACAATTACATAAACCTCTACAATTTCTATATTTCATCACTCTAATAATATGCTGCAGACATGCAGGGCTTGTTGTAATTTAAAATACAAGGTGTTTATTTATTTTAAACACATCTTTCTTATGATGAGTATTTAAACTCATGAAATAAACAGAAATATATCCAGAATATCCATACCATGTTGCTACATATCAATTTTTACATATTGCAATTGGATTCATGTTCTTTTAGAGTAACGACTTATTCTCATTTTATGTGTATGGGTGTTTCGCCTACCTCTCTGTCTGCACACCATGTTCATGCAGTGTCCAAGATTAGAAAAGAACATCGGGTGCCTCTAGCTGTGTAGTTATAGACAATTAGGAGCTGATATGTGTGTGCTGGGGATTGAACCTAAATTCTTTGGAAGAGCAATCAGTAAGTACTCTTAACCACTGAGCCATTAGTCAGATATATATATACTCTCTTTTTAAAAATGTGCCCCTTCCTAAGAAAATGATCCACTTGATCCACTCAAATTCGAAGAGCACATATTTTTGTGATATTGAGGTGGGGAAATAGTTTTTGTGAATTTAGAACTCTATCCCCATACAGGAATAACATTAAGTCATTCTTTAATTCTTTTTTCTTCTATAGAATACTTTGAATAGTTTTCAGGCAGCTTAGTTTTATAAGACTCCTTGCAGGCTCCTGGAATGATCACGGGTAGAGGATGTTGATGCAGGAAATTTAGCATTAGAGAATCCTGGCTATGATATGCCATTTCCAGCTGCAGCAGAGAGGATGGCTTCAGAGTGGACTGTTAGGGACAGCTGGGATGGGGCCACAGTGGGAACACATACTGTGTCTTAAGGTTGTTGAAGTTCTTTGTAATTTATTGCCCAATCATGTGTCCACAGTAGACTTTCATTGACCTGGGGTCCAGCAACCAACCTGGCGTTAATAACAGCATTTTCTCATGAACTATAAGAGCTGAGAAAGTGCTACCCCAGGCTCCTCTCATCATAACTGACCTGCAGGCAAGGAGTACACTCGCTTCTCTCTCACACACACCAATTACTGCAGCTCCTGTCCACTGAGCGCCTCTCCCTGGCTTTGGTACTATGTGCTCATTAGTGTCTTTGATAGTTCGCAAGCCTGTGGAGTTGGCACTACAGAGACAGAGTTTACTACGAGGTTTGAACTAATAATCTAATGCCTAAGTACAGGTGATAGAAGTGGACCTTAGTCAAACCAAGTCTAAAGCCTAATGTCCTATCTTGTTTCCCCCTCCTCCTATTATAAAACATTGTGTGTGTGTGTGTGCGCGCGCGCGCACGCACGCGTGTCGGTGTGTGTTTATGTATAATCACATATGGGGCAATTTTCTTGTTCTACATTAGTGATAGCCATACAAAATTCACATCTTTACAGCTTCCAGCTTCCATGTTTCTTACATGTTTTAAACTGGCAAATGATGCCCTATTTTATTTGTAGGTTGAGTATTATGAAATCCAGTATAGAATCCTTGTTTCATTTTTTGAGACAGGATTCTCTACAGAGCCCTACTCATCCTGGAATTTACTATGTGGATGAGACTGGCCTCAAACTCACAGAGATCCACCTGCTTCTGCCTCCTGAGTGCTGAGATCAAAGACGTGTGCCACCAAGCCGAGCTCATCAGTATTCACTTTTAAGAACCATCTCTGAAACAGCTCACATTCATGATTCATTAAAACATCCTCCTGTTTTCATTCTTGTGTTGCCTTGGCATCTGAGAATGATGGTTTAACAGAGAGCTTCTCTGGTGCCCTGGTACCCCCTGCTGGTGCATTCCAGAGTCAGTTTTACCATTTGATGCCTGCAGAGCACTCTTGATGGTATAACTGGTTCATTCCATCCTACTTAGACATGAAGGACCGTTCACTGATGCCCCTGGGTTTGCCAGACACATACTGGCCTTTTCCTTCTGTGCCGTTATCTACCTGGAGGAATGCCCATCCGCTCAGACTGTCCCCTGCCACCAGATCTCCACAGGAAATACATGGTGCTGCCATGTTGGTGTCATTGCTAATGAAGGTGGTTAAACTCAGGTGGACAAGTCAATTCTGCAGTGATCTGGCTAATGAGAGTCGCTCTCATCAGACACGTCCACAACTGTGCTCTGCTATAAGGTTGTCTTACTGCACTTAGCAAAAACCTGAGCTGTGTGGAACTGAGAATCAGAGCCCAGCAGCCCATTTTAGACCTCGATGGATTCTAGGGCCCAGCAATTCTCCATAGGTCTTTCTTGATGTGATCTCACCCTTTTTCCTTTCTTTTCTCTTCTCTTCTCTTCTTTTAATTTCCTTCCTTCCTTCCTTCCTTCCTTCCTTCCTTCATTTCTTCCTTCCTTCCTTTCTTTCTTTTTCTTTTTTAAATCATTCCTGTGTTTTACACTGGCTTGGGTCAGCACAAAGGCTTACTTTATTTGACCGGAAGACAGAAAAAACAAGACAGGACAGCAAATGAGTAGTCCCCACAGCTCTCCAGCATAGACTCAGCATCCACTCGAAACACCTGGAAAGGCAGTATTCTTGGGTCCTATCCCAGACCCACTGAATTGGAAGCCCCAACAGTGGGACCAACATTCTCTGTATAAAAAGATACAAACGATCACAGTGTACAACAGAGCGTGGGCTCCTTGTGGTTACTAATAGGAAGCTGAGGTATCAAATAAATGGTGACCATCCCGCAACTTCCTCAGAATGGAGGTAGAAAGGCATGGTGGGTAACCCCACTGCGAGGACACTGACATGTTTGAAACTCCTCTGAGATACGAGCCACTCACTAGAGAAAACTCCAATTAATCCACCTTAATTATCCTTTTTCTTATTGGAGAAGTCATCAAAAAGGACAAATTTTAGTAAAACACGATGCTTTGGTAAATTCATCCTCTAGACCGGCAGGCGCTGGGATCAGCGTCTGTCAGGAAAACATTCAGATCCCGCTCAGACTTCGTGGAAAGCGTGGCGACTTCACCCCTGCTCTCTGGCTCATTAGCACTGGTCTCTCTCCTGATTGAGATCAGCAAGAAAACGAACGGGTGAAGAATGTTCCGGGTCAGTTTAGACAAACAGAATGAATCACGGACGAGGGATAACTACTCCAAAACCAAGCTTGAATGAGAACAAAAGCCACGGATTGGAGGAGGAAGAAAACAGCCCAAGTTCCTGTGTTCTGAGAACATAGGGGCCCAAGAGACTGTGAAGAATCCTCAGGGGCCCCAGTTTCCCCCTAAGTCATTATGTTCTGTCTTATCCATTAGTTCAGATTCTAATGAGCTTTTGCCTTTAGTCTTAAAAAAATAATTCCCTTCCTTTAGGGCCAGTGGAGTTGTGCCTATCTGAGCCATAACAAAGAGACTGTCGTAATACCTCTTCACGTAGCAGGGTGGCCATTCCCTGGTGGGGATAGGGGTGACAAGCTAATGACTTCAATTAAATAGTCCCAGTAGTTATTCTAAAGCCATTAATGTAATGAAAGCAAACGCTTACCAACCTCCTATGGCAGGCTCGGGCCTGCTGTGAACACTTCAGCTATATTAGGTCATCTGGGTTTGCAATGATTATTTGTAAGAAATAGCTGCTGCCCCTTTCCAACTAAAGCAGATTCCTTTTCAGATTAAATTCATGATGCTCTGTCCTCTGAGCAGGTTATTATTCCATAAGGCCACATCTCCAAAGTCTCCTCAGTTGAAACAGGAAGCTGTTTGCCCCTAACCAGTGTTCCCTTCTGTGGGGAGGGCCGTGGAATAATCTCGGGTGGGCATTTCTTTGTATGAAGATGGGATCTACACATCACGCTGCTCTTTGTTGAAGCCTCATGGTGGAGAACAATTTCTTTTTGAGAGACTCTTTCACCTACTGGTCTCTCTACTAACTCCCACCCCTCCCTACAGCTCCTTAAATTCTTTATAGTGTGTCTGCTCTCCGAGGGAGCACCAACTCCTGAAGCTGCACGTTCTCTGATCCCCCAGAAGCTGTGTGCCTTGACTTTCATACAGACCATCAGAATCTCACATGTTGAGATTAATTTTGAATTTATCCTTGTCTTTCAGGTCTGTTCAGAATGTTCTAGTATAGTTTTTAATTCTGCTGGTTGATTAGCTGGTGGACGTGAAGGTTCTCATCTGAGCAGAAGGGCTGATGTCATTTTCCAGACTTGGTTTATAAGCCTTATTTACCTCAAGAGGTGGCTGGTATGTAAACTTAGCATCCACAGACTCACAAGAGTGCATAGCAAGGAAGCTATTAACTCTCTCTAGGAGACAATATTTATAAACAGAATATAATTATGATCTAATGGCACAGGGCTTCCAGAGATAGAAACAATGAAATTAGCGCAGCAATGAACTTACTGCTTGATCTCCTGGGAGGAAGGGTTCTCCAGGAAATCTGGAACAGGCTGGGAAGAAGGCAAGGAGGCCAAGGAAGCAGGCAGCAAGGTGAGGCTCCTTCACATAGTGGGTGTGTTCTAGGCTGTTCTATGGGAACAGAACGGCGCCTGGAGAAAAGAACACGGCCCCCAAGGAGGGGGATTTTGAGAAGCATTTTCCAACCTGATGCAAACTTTCTCGTGGGAATGTCTTCCCCACAGATGTTTTCCCAAAAGAGGCTTTCTCTTATTTTTCCCAGATAACTGGATTTTAAAAAATTAATAGTAACAACTAACCCACAAGCTGGGTAACACAGCCTTTACCCTTGACTCGGAAACTTGGGTCAGTAAGTTTTCCTGAGCATTTGCTGTGAGAGACATATTTTATTTCGTATTCTGAGAGCTACCCAAACGAATAACTTGCTCTTTATCTTGAAAAGACACGAGGCCAAGATGAAAGGGAAGACACATTCTAAAGGAATTATGAATATTAGTTATACTGCAGCAGGCATTGTTCTCCATGCTTTTGATATAGTAACTTGTTTCTGTTGCCGTGGCAACCCTGCAAGAAGTCATGGTTTTCATTTAATGGGAGAGGAAACTGAAGTTGAACAGCTTTATATAACATGCTCGATGCCACATAGCTATAACCAAATAGTAAATTGAACCAGCAGGAGCTGAAGCTTGCCTTAGTGTTGCAGAGTGAGTCAGTCTGCGAGCTGGGGCTGAAGGTAGTTCAAGTCCCCTGAGGGTCAGCACAGGGTCTTTCTTCATGAAACTGAGGTTATCCTTTCTCACGCTTTCTTTCCTTCCTTCCTTCCTTCCTTCCTTCCTTCCTTCCTTCCTTCGTTTTTTCTTTGTTCCTCTCTCTCTCTTCCTCCCTTCCTCCCTCCCTCCCATTATCTATCTATCTATCTATCTATCTATCTATCTATCTATCTATCTATCTATCTTTCTGTATCTATCTATCTATCTATCTATCTATCTATCTATCTATCTATCTATCTATCTTTCTTTCTTTCTTTCTTTCTTGATAATAATGAGATCAGGAGTGAGTTGAAAGTTCCATCCAAGAGTCCGACTTGCTGATTTAGAGAAAGCAATCAACTTGAAATCAAGTTTTGTTTTGCTCCAGAGTCTTGGAAATGTCCATTAAGGATTTTTATCAAATTATATGAAGCACTGCTTGTACAAATAGCGTTTTAAAGAGGTTTTCTAGCCAGAGTCAAGTTAAATATGCAATTCTCTTGACTTTGCAAGACTTTTATGTGAAGAAATTTTTTTAAGGTTTTTTTTTTCTTCTTTATTTTTTATGACACTGAGGTTGTACTTCAGGACACACTTGCTAGGCCAGAATTCACCCCTGAACCAGTCCATCCCCAGCCCTGTTTTACTATTCACTTCAAGACAGCATGTCAGTGGATTGTGCAGGTTGACCTTGAATGTGTGATTCTCCTGCCTCAGTTTCCTAACTAGCAAGGATAATGGGCCGGGCTTCATTCTTTTAAAATGTGCTCATTTGCCTAAAATGTTTGCTTAGTTTTAGCAGAACAGAATCAAAGTTCATTAACTGATGCATTCATTATCTATCTGCACGAAATTTCTAAAGCATTACAGAAGAAACTCTTAAGATAACTTATAAGCACCTTCTAAGTATATTATATGCGTTCCGAGACCATCAGAGCTGACTACTGTTAATCTGGTCCTTCCAAGAAAGTAAAAGAGAAAGGCACAGGGTCTCTCTGCAGGATTTCCCCTGCTGCTCTTCCTACTGTGTGCCTTCTCACCAGACCCTGGGCCAGCACACCCATCCCCCATCCCAAACACTTGAACTTTCTCACTCTAGCCCTTTTTTGGCAACTACTGAAATTGTTCTCTTTTCTACTTCACTTCTTAAATCCAATGTATTTGAGACGGTTTGATGGGATAGCTCACAAGCTCTTTGTGACAGTGGATAAACTCCAATGTATTTGAGACTGTTCAGTAGGATAGTTCACGAGCCCTCCGTGACAGTGGATGAATTCTTTAGACCCCTGGAATAGCACCACGTACTGAGTGGCTCAAAGTAAAGGAAATTTGTGAGTTCTCTGGCAAAGCTGGAAGTTAGAAGTCCGATATCAATGAGATGGCAGGGTTGTGCTCCTTCAGCAAGCTCCAAAGAAGGTTCTGGTGGCTTCTGGCAAGCCTTGGAGATCTGTACGAGTAGCAGCATCCGTGCCTGTCGCTGTTATCACAGAGCCTCACCAGCTAGGACTCCATTGTGCTGCTATGCTTAAGTAGCCCTCACTCTTCTCTTAAAAACATGCCAGTCTGGAGCTGGGGAGACAGCTCAGAGAGCATGCCCTGCAAGTGTGAGGAGCTCAGCTTCGTGCCCCGAAGACTTCTAAGGAGCCGGCTGTGGTGGCGCACACCTGTGATAACAGATCTGGGGAGGCAGAGAGGTTGATCCCGGAGCTTGCTGGCCAGTCAGCCTAGCCTGGTCAGCCAGCCACAGATGCCAGAGACAGACTGTGTGTCTGAACAAGGTGGATGGAGCTGAGAAATGACACCCAAGATTGACCTTTGGCCCCTGTAAGCATGTATACACACACACACACACACACACACACACACACACACACACACACACACAGAGAGACAGAGACAGAGACAGAGACAGAGACAGAGAGACTGGATTTAAGCCCTCTTTAATTTGGTATAATTTCACTTTAACATTGATTCTGCAAGATCAGATTTTGAAATAAGGTCACATGCTGTCATGGCAATAGACATGAATGTGAAGAACACCCCAGTTCAGTCCACCAGGTCGGTCACAGAAGCCAGAAGGAGTCTAATCATCCTAACAAACATTGCTTTATTTTGAGAAGGGTTGTAAAATTCTATCTTCCCAAAATACCTGTTACAATTTTGACTTCCCTTGGGGGCTAGGAAGTGTCCCATAACCACCTTGGATGTAACTCTGTCTTAAAGCTGCCACAGTGACATTTACGCTGCCGACAAGACGAAGCATGACTGTTAGCTCAGCTAACATCACTAATCACTTTCTCCCAAACTGAACTGGGCGGGACATGCCTTTAAATGGAGTGATGACGACAGAGAAATGACCGACACAGTTGCTGAAGGAAACACATTTTGTTCCATCAAAATACAGCTTCTAAAGTGGACGGCTCTTTGTATTTTTTCTTTTATGTTTATTTTATTTTTTTATTTTTTATATTATTTAATTAAAATTTTCCACCTCCTCCCCTCCTCCCATTTTTCTACCGCTCCCCCCATTCCCCTTTCCCTCCCTCTCCAGTCCGAAGAGCAGTCAGGGTTCCCTGCTCTGTGGGAAGTCCAAGGTCCTCCCCCCTCCATCCAGGACTAGGAAGGTGAGCATCCAAACAGACTAGGCTCCCACAAAATCAGTACATGCAGTAGGATCAAAACCCAGTGCTATTGTCCTTGGCTTCTCAGTCAGCCCTCCTTGTCAGCCACGTTCAGGGAGTCCGGTTTGATCACATGCTCCATCATCCAGCTGGCCTTGGTGAGCTCCCAATAGCTCAGCCCCACCATCTCAGTGGGTGGGCGCACCCCTTGCAGTCCTCCTGAGTGAGGTAACCCAGACCCAAAAAGATGAATATGGTATGTTCTCACTCATAAGTGGATTCTAGCCATAAATAAAGAACATTGAGCCTATAATATGAGATCCTAGAGAAGCTAAATAAGAAGGCGAACCCAAAGAAAAACATATAGTTATCCTCCTGAATATTGGAAGGAGACAAGATTGCCAGGCAAAAATTGGAAACTTGGGGGTGGGGATGGGGTGGGGGTAAGGGGAGATGGGGAGAAAAAAGTGAGAAGGAGAGGATGGGGAGAGCTTGGGGGAATGGGATGGTTGGGATGGAGGCAGGGTGAATATGGGAGTAGGGATGGTGAGAGACTTGACTCTAGAGGTATTCCCAGGTATCCATGGAGATGTCCCCAGCTAGAGCCTTGGGCAGCTGAGGAGAAGGAGCCTGAACTGGCCCTATCCTATAGCCATACTGATGAATATCTTGCATATCACTATAGAAACTTCATCTCGCCATGGATGAAGCTAGAGACAGAGACCCACATTGGAGCACTGGACTGAGCTCCTAAGGTCCAAATGAGGAGCAAAAGGAGGGAGAACATGAGCAAGGAAGTTAGGCTCTTTGTATTTTTGAGAAAAGCTAATGACAAAGTTCATGCCTAAGATGACAGTACGCTACCTTAAAATGTTGAGGTAAAAGATGTCAGTACTGGCAAAGGGTGGCCACCCTTGCCAGGTCTTCATTCTGTGTAAAGTAAGGTTGAGTTCACCCCAATTTCACCTTGAGCAAAATTTCATGTTGACTTGCTAACTCCCAGTCCTCCCCTTGTGTTGCACAAATCGTAAACTCTGATCTTTCTTAGAACCACAACAATTGTTTTGTAGGAAGGTAGAGAGGAGATTTTTCCCCCCAGGGAAACAGAATCTCACACTATGGTAAAGACAGTCTTGGAACTTGCTATGTCGTGTAGGGGGGCCTCCTCAAATTTCCAACACTCTTGCCGCAGCCTCCCAAGCACAAGAATTGCAGTTGCATTCTACAGCTGTCAATGTTGACTGTTAGCTTGACAGGATTTTGAATCACCATGGAAACAAACATCTGGGCATATCTAGGAAGGATTTTCTAGATTAGGTTAACGGGGATGGGAAAACACACCTTAAACATGAGCAGCACGGTTCTGTGGGCTAGGGTCCCAAACCAAGGAAGCTGAGCATCAGCGTCCATCTGTCCCTGCTTCCTGACTGCAAGCCACATGACCAGTGCCTCGTGTTCTTGTTGTCTGATGGTACCCACCACCGTTGACCACACCCTTGAACTGAGAAACAGAGTAAAGGCCCCTTTCTTGGTTGGGAGACTTTTGAGGGAGGTGAGACAGGGTTTCTCTCTCTAGCCCCAACTGTACTGAAACTCTGTAAACCAGACTGGCCTTGAACTCAGAGATCCACCTGCCTCTGCCTCCTGAGTGCTGGGATTAAAGGCCTGTGCCACCACTGCCTGCCTCTCTGGGATTTTCAAACCTTTCCCTGGAATACCAGCTTTCCCATATTGGTAGTGTTATTGGCTCCCCTCCCCCTTTTAAGTCAATTCTGTTAGGTGTTTTGTCTCAAGACAAGCGACTAAAACATAAACACCCCTGGCTGACTGTTACATCCCTGTTTTGTTTTTTGTTTGATTTTGTTGCTTTTGAGTGGCGCTGAGGGCTGAACACAGTAAGGCAGCTTGGTCGGGTCTGCTACACAAACTCTGTACCTAAATCCTCAACAAAGGAGGACACTTTCTGTTGTGGAATATTAGTTGAAGGTGTGTCACATCAGTTTATGCTGTGGAATATTTGTTTAATGATGCAAAGGTGTGTTGTATTCTCTTATGTTTAGCTCTGTGAAGCTGTGCTACTTTGCCTGTCTAAAACACCTGATTGATCTAGCAAAAAGTAGAACAGGCAATAACAAGGCAGGAGAAGGATAGGCAGGGCCTGGCAGGCAAAGAGAATGGATGGGGGGAGAAATCTGGGATAGAGAAGAAGAGGGAGAAGCAAGAAAAGGGGAAGGAAAAGAGGACTCCAGGGGTCAACCACTTAGTCACACACTCAGCTGCAGAGTAAGAAGGAAAGAAAGATAGAAGAATAGAGAAAGGTAAAAGCCCAGAGGCAAAACATAGTTAAAGAGAAACGGGAAAATTTAAGTTAGAAAAGTTGGCTAGAAACAAGCCAAGCTAAGGCCAAGTTTTCATAAAATAGGAAAAGTCTCGGTTATTTATTTGGGAGCTGGGTGGTGACCCCCAGAAGAAAAAAAAAAACCAAATCAACTATACTTTTAGAGGCTAAGAGGTAAGAAGACATTTAGGAGACAAGAGTGCATGTAAGGTGGGCTTTTCTAAGCAGCAACCAGCTCAGAGCGCCAGGTTCTAACTGTGGACAAGGACCTCAGGCTGGTTTGTCTGCTGCTCACTTCCTCATGTTTAACGCTCATTTCCAAAACAGAGTGATGAGCTGACCACTGGGAATTCGCCATGATTTACACTTTGATCGGCTTAAAAAGTGTGCAAACCAACAGAGAAACTTCCCTCTTCAGTTCCTTCTCTTCTTTCTCTTCTTCATTTTCTTCTGCTTATTTTCCTCCTCCTGTCTCCCCTTCTCTTTTCTTAGACAGTTTTATTCTATTCCTGGGCTAATCTAGAACCATCATGTAGCTCAGGCTTGCCTTGAACTCCCTGCAGTCCTGATTCAGCCTGCGGAGTGCTGGGTTTAAAGATGTGAGCACCATGCCCCCAGCCTCCCAGGGGAACTCCGTTCTCAGCAGTGGTCTCTGAATTTCAAGCCTCTGGGTGTGTGTCCAGGGCTCTCTGTCAGGTTGCCTGTCTCTCTTGATTCCCTCTGCTCATTTCCCCCCAGAAATAGGTACTGGGGTTCAAGCTGAAGATCAGAAAAGCAAAGCAGTCAAGCTACTAGAGAGCTCTTACCTCTGCCAAAGCACAGACAAAGGGGCGATCCTGCGATGCTCTCCGCCAACTCAGACTCCACACTACACTGAGTTCCTGTCTCTTCCCTTTTATATTCCTCTCCCTGCCCAGTCATATCACCTCTGTCTCCACTTCCCTAGTACTGGGATTAAAGGTGTGAGCCACCACCACCTGGATCTGTTTCTGGATAGATCTTATGTAGCCCAGGGTAGCCTTGAACTCACAGAGATCCATCTGCCTCTGTCTCCTGAGTCCTGGGATTCAAGGTGTGTGCTTTTAGTGGCTTAGCTTTGCCTTCTGGCCTTCAGGCAAGCTTTATTTATTATAACACAAATACTATACCTCTATACTCTGGGCCTTTGGCTTGTGCCACAAAGGACTTAGGCTATGCTGTAAACCCCCTCTCCACTTCCATAACTAGGTAATGTACCTCTGTCTGTCTGTCTGGCTGGCTGGCTACCTTCTCCTCTCTCTTGACAAATGCTCAAGAAGGAGCAGCTTCCTAAAAGGTTTAAAGTTTTTGCCTGTTCTGAGAGAATTCTGTGAGTTTTTAAGTAGTAATTTATTATGGAGGTTAAATGCATATTTCCACATGAACTTCTTATCTGACGTGTAATTAGCTTGTCTCGATGAAGCAGCCGGCAAGCAGAACTTCAAACGCACTTTATACTGTGCTTCACTGACTCTTTGGGAAGTAAAATAGAGTTCTCATTTTATGGAGGTCAAAATTACACCCTTGTTTTTCACATTTTAAATGCCCAGCTTGCTTTGTTTCTGAGGGTAAAATCAAAAACAATGCAAGCCCCCAGAAATGTCCTGTCACGTATTCCTTCAGCCGGTCCTCTTTGAAAGCCCGAAGACAGTCAACTGCGAAGTGTTAAAAAGAAAACAGTCCTTGCTGAAAGGGACCGAGACCAGCTGCTGAAGGAGGCTGGAGTGAACGGAAACTATCCCAGGCTCTTTCTCTTCTCAGCCCAGTACTTCTCTGACTCTTGACATGGAACCACCGGGCGGTATTGCTTTGCTTGTGGCTCACTAACCTGGCCAAACGTACAGACAGGTCTTGTTTAAGACAAATGGCTTTTATTATGTTTAAAGCGTGAAAATGTTCTCTATTCTCCCACTTGCTTTGTTCATTTGTTGCCACACACACACACACACACAGTCAGACACATCCATACAGACATATACATGCACATACACACACAAGTCATACATATACACACACCCATGCATTTATATACAAACACCATTTACATATACATCCATTTATATACACACACCCATCCACATTTATACACACATCCGCATGTATACTCACACACATGCACACATTTGGCTTTGATTATGAGGAACAATGGGAGGAGCTCGCCTCGGCTGCTGAGCTCAATTGTGATTGGTCTCGTATACTCAGGGCCTTATAGAGTTTCAATCATATAGCACGGAAAGAAAAGAAAAATGACATATGTACCCATTGTGATCGTGGTACGTGAAGTCGTAATAAGAAAGGGAAGACTCCCGCAGCTGGAGGCCAAGCAGAGAATGTAGAAAACTACCTAGTGGGAACGCAGAGGTCTGAGGCAGACTGAGAATCTGGAGCAAATGAGTGGGTTACGGAAGGTGTTTCTATTGCTGAGATGAAGGCTATGACCCAAAGCAACTTAAAGAAGAAAGGGTTTATTTTGATTACATTTTCATATCGCAGTTTGGCAGGGTAGGAAGTCAGGCTATGAGCTCAAAGCAGGAACCCGGAGGCAGGAAGTGAAGATTCACAGTCATTAACTATGAAAATGCTGACAGGCTTGTCTACTGGCCAGTCTTTTTTTTTTTTATAGTTTTTCCAGGGTTACTCTGCTCAGAGTTGGCGCCATCCACGAACTAGACTGTAGACCCCACTCCTCGATCAGAGATCCGCCTGCCTCTGCCTCCCGAGTGCTGGGATTAAAGGCGTGCGCCACCACCGCCCGGCTGGCCAGTCTTACAGAGACATTTTCCCAATGAGACTCCTTCTTCCCAAATGTCAAGTTAGCACACACACACACACACACACACACACACACACACATACAAATCAACCACGACAAAAGAGAAAGAAGCCCCTCACTTTAGAGTCCGACTAGGAGTCAGAAACAAAACGATAAAGTCAAAATTGCTTATTTTCCTAAAGGCTCCTCAAATAAGGAAGCTAAAACCAACAGATTCTGCTCAGCTGGGGCCAGAGCTCCCAGCCTTGAGCTCGCTGTGTTAGCATCTCTCCCACAGAAACCACCTCACAGTTCTGCAAAAGAAAACACATTAAGACAGAAGCAAACACACTTAGAGTTTTGCTTTAAACTTTTAAACTTAAAATCTCTCTAAACCAAGCCGGGCGGTGGTGGCGCACGCCTTTAATCCCAGCACTTGGGAGGCAGAGGCAGGCGGATCTCTGTGAGTTCGAAACCAGCCTGGTCTACAAGAGCTAGTTCCAGGACAGGCTCCAAAACCACAGAGAAACCCTGTCTCAAAAAAAAAAAAAAAAAAAAAAATCTCTCTAAACCCTGTTGGATAGTATATCCTCTGAACAACACAACATTTTAACATATTTGTTTTATTTTACATTCCTGGGTGTTTGCCTGCATGTAGGTCCATGCACTATGTGTGAGCCCGGTACCCTTAGAGGCCAGAAGAAGGTGCAGGTTCCTCTGGAACTGGTTACACATGGTTGTAGGCCACCATATAGGAGCTAGGAATGGAACCCATAATAAAACTCTGTAAGAGTAACAAGTCTCTTAATTGCTGAACCATCTCTCCTGTCCCTGAACAATGCAACATTAAAAGACAAAATTGCCCACAGTGGTGGCCTCCATCTATAATCCCAACACTTGTAAGGTGGAGGCAGTAAGATCAGTTCAGAGTCCTCTTCTGCTCCATTCGGAGCTCATGACAAACCTGGGCTATGTGAGATTCCGTCTCAAAAACAGCAACTACCTCTCTTTAGAAACTTGTACCCACATCTTTTGTGCGTTCTTTCCATTTTCTTTGTCTTTCTCCCTCTCCATGCTTAACAAACTCACTAGCTTGTCTCTTCTCTTTGATTTATGTTGAAATTGTTTTCTGTGTCAGTCAAAGATCTGCCTTTACTTGATTGACAGCCTTCAAGACAGAAGGGAGCATCTCAGGCTCCTCGTGGTAGCATTCCTCAGGGTCTCCCCATGGCCAATGGCAGGCCTAGAAGACAGGTGAAACTTGAAAGTGTGGCATGTAGTGAGTCTTTCTCTATCCCTCCATAACCGTGGGGAGACTTATTATTAATTATGAAAGCTTGGCCGATAGTTTAGACTTGTTTCTAACTAGCTCTTGTAACCGCATTTCTATTAATTTACATGTTAATTGGTCATGTGACTCATGGCTTCTTACCTCATCTCCTACATGTCATGTTTTCTCTGCAACTCCTCGAGACTCCTCCCTCTTCTTCATAGTGCTCTCTCTGCACAGAAAATCCTACCTAGCTATTGGCTG
Source organism: Microtus obscurus (assembly GCA_963919715.1). Classification (NCBI taxonomy): domain Eukaryota; kingdom Metazoa; phylum Chordata; class Mammalia; order Rodentia; family Cricetidae; genus Microtus; species Microtus obscurus. The sequence goes on along the minus strand of CAWTZC010000453.1, from coordinate 5,268,913 downwards.
TTTAGCTTTTTATTTTTTATGTCCAGTTCACACACTCCAAGGCATCTTTTGATTTTGTCACCTAACAGAGGAACCACTCTACCCACACTTGCTCTTTTGAAACCTGTTATTTCCTCTGACCACCATGGTCACAGAAAGCCCTGACTTCTGTCATACTGTTTGGGATGGAGTACTGCTCCCAACCCTGGGGAAAGTTGGGGGTACTGTTGACATTTGGTACTAGATGGTTTATTTTAGGGACTGTCTGTGCTTTGAAGGATGCTGAGCAGCGTCCCTTGCCTAAGGCCATTGTGTGTCAGCAGCATAAGGTGTCTGACAGTGGTCCCCTAAAGGGCACAGTCAACCCGGTTGAGAGCCACCAAACTAAACTATTGTCTTCTATCAGTTCCTTGTAAGTTGGTCCCAGTAGACCATGGAGAGAAGCAGAGGGTTTGGGGATTCAGGATAACCAGCAGCTGGGGAGCATTAGCAAGTGGCTGGAAAGAATATAGGTGAAGGGCTATCACAGGGCAACAATGACTCAGAGGGCTACAAGGAAGATGTTGGAAGGAAAGAAGGAAATGAGAGACACAAAAATGACAGAAAGAAGTAAATACTGAGGGCACCGTGATCTTAACTATACTGCCTACACAGATACCAGGGGACCACAATGCTAAATGGAAAGACCAGAGTTCTGGTCTCAAGTCCACCCACCAACTGGTCTGCCAGTCATGTGCGCTTCCTTCTTTTCATTGTGCATAAAATATTGCTAGATTTCCAGACATGATGATGGCCTCAGAGTCCCACCTTAAGGTGGTATTTAGATCACACCTCATAAAAGGCATTCTTCGTAAGAGTGCCGTGAGTTGATAAATCTATCTAGCTAGGCTCCTCGTATAAATGGAAAGGGTGACAGGACCCAGCTGAGAACTACAGATGGTGATGTTCTAAAAAAGCCGGAGGGGTACCGGCGGGGTTCTAAGGCCGGCGGGGTGTGTGGACGGACACGCGGGACAAACAAACACGTATGGTGAAGACAAACACAGACACGCGGCTCCCGCGCGGGTGCATTTAATGGGAGGGGGATGACACAAGGGGAAGGGACAGGTGCGCGAAACACACGGGAAGGGGAAAAGGGAAGGGCCAGGCCTCGTGGCCATCTTTTAACGGGGACCGCAGGGGTGTTTGGGAAGGATGACCTCACACCTGCACGGTACAGGTGTACGTAATGCAGGAGGATTCTGGGAGCTGTAGTTTCCAAAAGAACTACAGATGGTTAGGGATAAAGAGTCACTTCTAGGGCAGCAGTGACAGGATTTGGTGAAAGCCAGGTCATGCTTCAGAGGTATCAGCAGCAAGTATCCTAACTTCCGGGGGTATCCTGGAGTATTCAGTTCTATCTGAGTTTATGGGAGCGTGGAATTCACATGTTAGCATCTTTCCTACCAAACACTTCTTGTTAATCTCAGGTTGCACATATGATTCTTCACAGAAGGACTCAGAAGTTGTACATCTTGGTATTAAGGCCTTGCATGATACACCTGTGTATTAGTTACAAAAAAGTGATAAATACTTTGGGAAGCGCCTGTGATGGTTAGTTCCGACTGTCAACTTGACACAGCCTGAAAGCACCGGGAACTATTGTGACGGTAGTGTGTAAGCCGATAGAGTGAATCCTCTTTGACTATAGCTTTGCTCCTCAGGAGAGCCCTGACGACACAGCAGCTTAACAGAAGAGGCTTCATTTCACCTCACTGCTGGAGAGTACCATGCATCCTGGTGGGGAAGGCTTGGTAGTAGAGGAGATATAAACCTGTGGCAGCAGGTTCCGCAGCCATTCGCTTGCAACTCTTTGGACCTGGAACATGGAGAAGAACCAACCAATAAGCCTCAGAGTCAGCCTTCCAGAGAACTGCTTCTTCCACACATGCCCCACCTCCTAAAAATTCCACAACATCTTAAAGCAGATAGCATCTGTGTGCCAAGCATTGGAACATGAAAGCCTATGAAAAACAAAAAATATATATATATATTAAATGAATAAAAATTAAAAGTCTAGGTCTCTGAGGTCTAGGTTGCCAAGTCCAGGTCTCTGGGGTCTAGTTTGCTAAGTCTAGGTCTCTGGGGTCTGGGTTGCTTGTGTTCTGTAGTAGAAAAGGGAATTCTTGCCTGGCAAATTAGAAAAATTCTTTAGGTGACTCCAAACACCAAATAACCACACTCTCTCCCCTCATGGCCTGTGTAGAGTAGGTAGACTCTTCCTCCAAAACACAGTTTTGTTGTTGTTTTCTTTTCAGTTAGGACTCAGATTGTCTATCAAACAAGAAGAGAACACAGGAAAACATCAGTTTCAAAACCCAAGGCAACAGAGCTCTGGAAACTCCGACGTGACTATGATCAAATTCCCAGGAAAGAGTTAGTGTTTGTTCATTTAACCCGAGTAAAAACAATGCAACATGCTTTGCCGCTGGAGTCTAGGCTTCTGCACCTGACGATACACGTCAGCTAAGAGTAACTCATTTTATCCTGGGCTATGCATGGCTGGAGCATGAGGTGTGGGCACGAGGGACGGAACTGAGTCCTTGCCACCTGAGATGTTGGGCATCATCCATCCTCATTTTTAAGTCTGCTCTTTGCCAAAACACAAATAAAAGTATGTGAGTCCTTAGTTTAGATAGCCAGAAGTGGTGTAGCTAGCGCCCACAATAATTCTGTTTTTGTATTTTTCACAGGAACCTCTACGCCCATTTCTACAGTGGTTGCAATCATTTGCATCCCTGCCATCAGTAGAGGGGAGTTCTTTCCTACAAGTCTCTTTGCCAGCGTTTGTTTTTATGATGATAGCCATCCCTGTGAGGGTGAGGTGGTGAGAGGGAATCCCAGTATGGTTTCATTTGCATTATGCTGACGGCTGAGGCTGTTGAATATTTTTCCATGCACTTCTCAGACAGTTTTAACTTAATTTGAGAAGTATCCAGGGCACTTTCCCAGTTATTGATTTGCTCTCTCAGTGTTTAGGCTCTTTATGTGTTTTGGATATTAAGGTCCTGTTAGATGAACATCCGGCAAAGCTTTTCTCCCATTATGTGGGCCATCTCCTCACTCTGCTGATTGCTCCATTTGCTGACCCGAAGCTTTCAAAATTCAACTCAGTGCCAGTTGTCACTTGTCACTTTCTGGGCTGATTAGTCCTGTTCAGAGGGTCATTACCAGTGCCCGAGTGAAGCGTTGCCTGTATGGTTTTCCCCAGTAGCTTCGACACTTGTGTCTTTTCCCTTTCTTCTCTTGTGCATATATGTAATGTATTAATGTTTGTGTGGGTGTGTGTAGCTGTGCATGTGTGCGTGTGCTTTCCCGTATGCATGTTGAGGCATACACTAGGTATCCTCATCTGCCCTATGTGTCTGACAAGGTCTCCCCCTGAACTTAGCTAGGCTGAATGGCCAGTGAGCTCCAATGATCTGTGTTGACAATCTGCATGACACCATGTTTCCAATGTGGGGTTATGGATGTGCACCTCTGAACATAGCTTTGTGGTTGTTGTTCGTATGCAGGTGCTGGGGAAAAGATGCTTGTGTAACAAATACTTTGATGACTGATAGTCTTTCCAGTCCCCTCAAAAATCTCAATTTTTATTTAAGGTTTTAACCACATTTTGAGTTCTGCTTACTACAGAGACACCGGCATACCCGTGTTTACCATTGCGCTGTTCACAATAACCACACTACGGAACTGACTTTGATGTCCATCAGCGTATGGATGGGTAAAGAAAATGTGGCACATATATACAATTATTCAACCATAAAGAACGAAATGGTATCTGTAGGCCCATATTTCATACAAAATATTGTAGCCAGGCTCTCTGGCCATACTTAATTTCCAAGGCAGCTGCAATCCTGCCAAACAAGCTAGCCGCCTGACAAAGACTCAAGATGTATGGCTCCTTCTCTTTTGTTACTATGTAGATTGCCTGGGGAGAGGTGTTGATTCCAAAGCTGGTGACTTAAGCTGCAGGTGTTTTCTGTAGTCCCTCGGTCCCTTGGAAAGAGAATATTAAAGAGTATCCACCTTGGTTTACCTGGGGGATAAAAGGTGTTTAAATAATAAACGCTGGTAGATCATCAGGAATGGATGAAGCCTGAGATGCCCTTCCAATATGGCTGTGTGAACTGAGTCTCATTATTCCTCGTGCCTCTGTACCAGTCCAGTTAGGGAAAAATAGTTTCTATGTTGGGGCCACGGACCCTGACAGGTATCATTTTTAGAAAAATGGATGGAATCTGGGATAATTGTGTTCAGGGAATTAAACCAGTCTTACAAGAATAAGTGTCTCATCTTTTCTCTCATATCTGAAATCCAGAAAGAAGACAAAAGGAATAAGAGAAAAAGGAGGACCATTAGGGGTGTGGGAGGGAAAGGAAGAAGGTAGGCAGCGGTGTTGAATAGGACAGAAGTACATTATGTGTATCTATGGAAATGTCACCATGAAGCCCTTTACTTCAGACAATTAGTAGATGCTAAAAATAAGTGTGTGAAGATATAATTCAGCTTTTCTATTTCTGAAACACCTTTGCAGGTTACAATTGTACAAAGTTGGAAGCTGAGAACTTAATTACAGTAACATAAACTAGTGTGGGAGTGTGCCGTCAGCAGCAGAGACACCACAATGCATTTTCTTAGTTTCTGGCCTTAAGTTGAATTCCAACCTTTCTCTTCCTCTTGTACTTCCCCTGTTTTCACCCCCTAAAACCTGAGAGCTGAGTCGGTTTGCAAAACATTGCTATTCCAGGGTCTCATAGTAAGTAAATCATAGTTCAAAGACTCAAGGAATAAATGGATAGTTCAGAAAGTCTATAGCAGCTTCAAGAATGCCAAATGGTTTCAAGGTAAGTAAGGGCTCTAAGTCACCATTATTTGCTTTATTTCAGTAGAATGCTAAGATCTTAAAAAACAGCCCCCAAAAGGTAAGTCAGAGCAAGGGAAGGAACCTTGTCAGAATCCAGTGGTTAGATTTGTAAGAAAATGGGTTGTATACCCTCAAAGTTAGTGGATACATTATTGTTGCTGAATAATTTCTCCTTTCTGTGTATCTGTGTGTATTCCTGCATTTATGTCATGCGTGTGGGTGACCACAAAGACCAGAAGAAGACATTAGGTCTCTTGGAGCTGGAGTTACGGATGATTGAGTCACTGGATGTGGGAGCTGAGAACTGAGCCCAAGTTCTCTAGAAGAATAGTAAGAGCTCTTAACTTCTGAGCCATCTTTCCAGCCCCCTGAATAATTTCTAATAAGAAAAATGGTCTCTTCCACCTTAAAGACACTCACAGGTTGGATAGACAAATCTTATGGTTCCTTCCACATCTGGTATTGTATGATCATGCGTGTTCTTTGATTCTTAAATAATTTTATTTAAGCTTGCTTATTTGTGGTGTCTAGACTAATCAATATTATAGGAATATAACACTGAACAATGGCTTCTGGGCTCTGGAGAAGAGAGAAAGACATAGATGTTTAGAGAGTCTCAAGTTTGGAGGAAATAATGTCTACAGATCGGATGTGTACACTGAAGTCTGTCTGTCTGTCTTGTGGATTACCTGTTTTTAAAGGCACTTCAGTGCCTGGAAACAGACATGCCATTCATGAGTTCACTGACCAGTTACGGCTGGCTTATTAAGAACCTTTCATCATGGTACCAAACACAGGACCATTCTAACAGGGGTAAAGATGACATGAGGGAAACACAGGTCGGCTTTCCCCCTTTGCATTAAATGAGTAATCTCAGGAGAGTCCTGAAAATTTTGTCTTGGGGTGGAGTGGAATATACACACTAGCTGGCTTTGCTACATCATTGGTGGTGGTTAGTATGGGTGTAAATAAAGAGAAAAGCATGGGTCAATGGGTTAAAATACTAGCACATCTTCTAAGAAGACTGCTATAGTGACAACCTTATATTGAAAACAATATTAAGATACAAATGATGATGATAATGAACAATCAACCCCCTGTGTACTGGGAATGCAGCATTTTTGCTCTTAAGTGTGTTAGTCATGTTTTCAATCATAGTGACAAGTATCTAATGCAATAAACTTGAGAAAATGTTTGTTTTAACTTTGATGGAGTCTCAGATCATGACTGATTAGCACCATTCTGGTCCTATGTCCAAGAAGCTTATCATGGTTGTAATGATTATTCTGTCTCTTTAAGAGACAAGCCACACCCACTCCCTGCAGCCTCTCTCTCTCCCTCGCCATCTTGGCTTTCTCTCTGTTTCCTTCTCTTCCCTCTTCCTCTCTTTCTCTCTCCTTCTTTCCCCCCCTCACCCCCTTATCCTCTTTTTCCTTCCCCTCCATAACTCAACCAATAAATATCCAATTCTATTCTGTACAATGTGCCTGTTTATGTGCCTCTTACTCACCGCCTGCCCACATGGCTCACGGGGAACTTGCACCTTCCCAGGGACCAACTGACTGCCGCCACCAGGATCCCACAACAAGCTGCTGGGACCCATTGCAGCCACCTTGGTTTGTGGACCTGCTGCCACCAGGACCCCACAGCAAGCTGCTGGGGACTTGCTATAAATTCATGACAATGGTGGAAGCTTGGGATGAAGCAAGACCCTTCTCCTCATGTCAGGGACAGACATACCACACACACATACACACACACAGAGAGAGATAGAGATAGATGATAGATAGATAGATAGATAGATAGATAGATAGATAGATAGATAGATAGATAGATGATAGATAGAGAGAGAGAGAGAATGCATAGGTTGCAGACTCATAGTCCCCTTGGAGAGCATGACCTTATGCTCAACTTTTTAAAGATTCTACCATCTCTCCATACAGTACCCCAGGCTGGGGACCAAGCTCAAAACATGAACATTGGGGAACTTTCTAAATCCCATCTGTAACAAGAGATACTATCATTGCTAGCCGTATCTTCCCAAGGGAGGATTCTGCTGAAGAGGATGTGGCTCTGATGTAAGAATGGGCTATGGCAATGGTAAAGTAACTGCTTTCTCCAGAATGTGACAGAACAGACTTAAGAAGCAGCTATGGAGAGGAGGGTCTTATTTATGGTTTCAGAGAGATTTCAGTTCCTCGTGGCAGGATGGGCACTACCTCCTGTGGCTCTGGAGTGTTGGGGATGAAAAGCAAAACTTTTTGCCTGCGTACAAATAGGGAGTAGTGAACAAAAGCCAGAACCAGGCACAGCCACAACCTTCTAAGGTCCCTTAGCCCCCTATATTCCCACCAGCCAGGCACTAGGTACTAAAGGTGTCCCCATCTCCCCAGTCTCACCAGCTGAAGCTATACAAACACATGACATTCAAATTCTAACAGATGAATAATTCTAAGACCTTTTGCAGAATGTGGGAAGGGAGAATTTGGAAGAATGGGAAGAGTTTTGAACTTCTAATTTCCTAGCCTAACATACCAAGCATCTCCCTTCCCCTAACTCTTCTTTCATTTCAAGAGATCTGTTCTCGTTCAGCTGCTAAGTGGAAGACAGACCATTGTTGGTTATTTTAAAACCCAACTGTAGAAGAGATTTGGCCCCATCTTTTCTACTTTAAGCCACATCAGGGGGAAAGCTCCAGGAAAAAAACAAAACAAAACAAAAAAACCTGATTATTTGATAAGAAGTAATCTTTGCCTTGGGCAATGTTTTTCCACTGAATTTGAAAAAGAGAGAAAGAATTACATCTCTGTCAGTAACAATGGGAAGAGAACAAGTTCACAGACCTCAGCTCCTTTGTCAGAGACACAAAGCCATAGAACAAACACGTGATAGCTTTTGACAAAACCCGGAGCTCTTCTGCATCCCAGGACTGAGCACAGATTACAATGGGGTGGGGGTTGTGCAAAGGGACTTAGCTATCTTGGTGTTCCTAATATGACAGAACAGAACCAGGCTCACAGCCATTACAAAAGCCACTCACAAAAGCTAGAGGAATGCAGGGCAAATCCTGCCCCTGCCAGGAAGGTTAAAATGCATGACTCAGCTCTCTCTGCTCTGCAGCCAGGCACGCCAGGACAGTGGGTTTCAGAGAGAATTTTTCCTGCAAAACCTTTTCCTGTTAAAAGGGGTTCTGCTGTGCTTTTTCACCCCAAGTCACTTCCCATTTTATCCTTGTAATAGATATGCCATAGCGGCAAGGCAGGTACTGTTAGATTTATTTATGCAAGAGAAAGAAAAACAAAGCATATCTAGGCTGTTTGTCTCCACTGAGTTTAGGGGGTTAGCACTAGGGGGCTGCGCTGGAAGTTGGCATGCATTTCACCGGTGCTATACCCATTACTTCAGTAAGTCAAAGCAAACAGAACAAAGGGATACTGTTGCAGAATATTATTTTAAGGTGTGTTACATTTGTTTATGTGGAACATTTGTTTCAATGATGTAAAGATGTGGTGCTTTTGTTTCTGCCACATTTGTTTAACTCTGTGAAGCTGTGATTCTTTGCCTGTCTTAAACACCTCCTTGTCTCATAAAGAGTTGAATGGCCAATAGCGAGGCAGGAGAAAGGATAAGCAGGGCTGGCAGGCAGAGAGTAGAAAGCCTAGCCTAGAGTAAGCGTGTAAGTAAGATAAACAGAACTAAGAAAAGGAAAAAGCCCAGAGGAAAAAGGTAGATATGCTAATATAATGTAAGAAAAGCTGGCTAGAAACAAGCCAAAATAAGGCTGGGCATTTATAACTAAGAATAAGCCTCCTTGTGTGATTTGTTTGGAAGCTGGGTGGTAGCCCCCCCCCCCCCAAAAAAAAAAGAGCCGAAAGGGTAAAATCCAACCAACAACAGGATGCGACCTCAGATCCCACAGCTCCACGGTCCAGGAACGCGGTATAAGTGGAATATGAAATGTCCCTCACAGGCTTGGGTATCTGAAAGTCTTGGCCTTCAGTTGGTGGTGGTGTTATAAAGGTTGTGGAACATGTGGCCTTTAAAGTCTAGAGACAGGATGCTCTGAAGTCACTACAGACTATACTTTTGGAATTGTAACAACATAGCATGCTGTCCTGAACCAGAGAAGAATGCCTGTAGAGATTCTGTTTGTACCTCAGGGACCAAAGCTAAACTCATACCTGGCGTCTTCGCACAAAACTGTGATCTCGGTAGGAAGATCAAGAGTTCAAAGCCATCCTGGGCTACAGTAGCTAGTGAGGTTGAAGTCAGCCTGCAGTAGATGAGACCCTCTCTGAAAAAAAAAATCAAACTCAAATGAATAAACAAATAAATTCAAAATCCAAGGGCAGCTCTGCGAACATCAAGATAAGGCCCTCCCCCAGTCTTTGTTGCTGACTACTGACCACTGTGAATCCACTGGCTTGCACATCAACACAACTTGTTTGTAGGAAAGACTGGGGAGGATTGGCGCTATATCTTCAGTAATATTGCTATATAAAAACATTGATTACATGGAGCCAAAAAGTAGAAGTGACCACATGAAAACAGAAGTGTGAAGTTGAGGTTGTAGCATGTGCTGGTGATTATACACATAGCCTCATACATGCTTAGCCATGCACTCTACCATAGAGCTACAACCCCATCATCTGTAGGCATTTTGTCAATCATGTTTAAATTTAGCATTTAAAGCTTAGAAAATTATATATCTAGTACACCAACAGTAGGAATGGGAAAGGTAGCTGTAGAATATTAGCACAATTTTCTTTTCTCCAAAAAGAGGGAAACGAGGTATATTACTAGTTACTTTTCTCTTGTGATAAAATGTTGGGACCAAGGTGACTTAAGGAAGGAATTTGTTTTGGCTTATGGATTCAGAGGGCTAAGAGTCCAACCCTGGAGGCAGGCTTGTCAACAGGAGCAACAAGCTGAGAGCTCTCCCCTTGAACCTGACACGAGACAGAGAGCAAACTGGAAGTGTGATGAGGTTTATGTTGTCAAAGCCCACCACAAGTGACATACGTCCTACAGCAAGGTCATACCTCCTAAACCTTCCAAAATAGTGCCACCAATGGGGGATGGAATATTAAGGTACTGGATCTCATGGGGGGGAACATTGTCCATTCAAATCCCTACTCATGGGAGTGAGGTTCCTACCCATTTCCCAGCATCACCCCTGCCAACTAGATGGCACAACATTTAGGGCTCTGTTGAATGCATAAGGGCCTTTTCCATGCAGATTCTGTGGCTGTGAGAACAAAATCAGAGGCGGGCTATTTCTGAAGCCTAGGATGGAATCCAATTTTGATGTTTACGTTCAACCCTTGGCCCTGGATTTAACTTCTAACGATGCAATTTTGAATGAACTGTTTATCATCAAAGGCTGCAGTTTCAGGTGCTTCAGAGATCCTTCCTCTCATCACAGTCGAGGAGGAAATTCCCCTGGTCCAGCTGAGCAGCTAGTTATATACCTGATGGCTCTGGGAATGTCTGCAAATTCCCATAGACTTCCAAAAATACTTTCTAATTGGCTCCTTAGTTTGTTTGAGCATCGGAGACTTTAAAGCTATAGACATTTAGGTCTTGCTCTTGCTGAGTAAGTCAGTATTTCCACAGGCACAATCTGAGATTCAGCACTTACAAAAACAGTTCAAGGTGATGTTGATGATGATGACTAGACCTGGGGAGGCCAGTGATTTTCAGATGGTGTTAAAGTGTCTATGAATCGCCTTATTAAATTGAAACTTCTTACTGAGTATACCCTGGTAAAGATTGGACCATACTCAGCTAAGGAGTTCCCAGGGGATAGAATGCTGTTGCTCTTGGCAACACTGTCCAAATTAATGGATACCCAGACCTGATAAAGCTCCCCCCACACACAGTGCATGTATGTCTGCAGGTGTTTAAAAGAGAGTATCATTTGAATCATTGAGTTGCATGAAGAAGGTTGTCCTTATCAATATGGCTGTCGAGGTTCACATTGGACAATAAGGCAGAAGAAAGATTAATTCACTTTCCCTTCTGGAGCAAGGATGCCTATGAGAATTCTACATCTTAATCTGAAGGTAACAGGAAGTGAACTGTAGATACAGGGCATAGCTTGAGCATATACAAGACCTCAAAGCCCACCTCCACAGTGACACACTTCCTCCAACAAGGCCATGACTACTCCAACAAAGCCACACCTCCTAATAGTGCCATTCCTATGAGCTTAAGGGGGAAAATTACATTCAAACTACCACACCTATTTCACTTTATTCTCAGGCATCAGAGCTCCAGAGCTGCAGATTTTCTATGTCAGGACTAAGAGCTGCACTGTCAACTCTCTGGGATTTCCATAGCAGATTCATCCTCTCTCTTTCCTTATCTTTGTCTCTTCATTAGACAACCCTGACTAATGCACGGATATAGAAATAACTGGTTGACTATTGGAATAAGGAGTAAAATTATATGCAGATCACTATAAACTCAAGCAACTTCCAATAGGGTTAACAACATGAAAGTACAAAAAGAAAATTTCTACTGAAAATTTTATTAGACTTAGAAATCTCACTTTGGGCCATCTATTACAAACATGAATTTAGAAAAATGATCAAGTATACACAGGATCAGCCCCTGTGGATAGATAGTATTTGTTATAACAGAAGATTCAGAAAAGCTCACAGATTTATCACATGTCTATTGGTTGGATAATGGAGCCACAACACAGTGGATTGATATACAGTTGCAAAAAGAAATACATATATTAGAAGGATTTTTATGTATTATATTTTTTAAGTCCAGAGAATATAGATGAGTAGAGACCACAGATAAAAATGTCTGCGGTATGCTAGCTTTTACACACACACACACACACACACACACACACACACACACACATACACACACACACTTGAAAAAGTTGAAAACTGAGGAAGGGTCTGGAGGGATGACTCAGAGTAGGAGAGCACTTTCTGCTCTGGTAGAGACTGCAGTTTGGCTCCTGGCACCCAAATGGCAGCTCACAAAACCTCCAGCTCCAGTTCCAGGAGATCTGACACACTCTTCTGACCTTCTTAGTTAGTATATGCACACAGTGCACAAATATACCTATGGCCAAACTTATATGCATAAAATGTAAATAAATAAATCTAGAAATGAAAAATGTAGAAAAACACAAAAAAGGATTCTCTGAATATATCTGATTATGTATATTCAGTTTGAAATTGTGTGAATATTTTACAAGAAAAAAAGTAGAAAGTTAATGTAGAAAAATAATTTTCATAGTGTTCAAAATTCAAAACAATTTGAGAAGAATGAAGGTTTATGTATATTAGGTTAGTAGGAAAGTCTTGCAGGGAAATATTTTGCTGTCCCTAGCTTATGAACACAGCCCCACATCTGTGAGTCCTAGACACCATGTAACCCTAGGAGGAACCCAGTAGGGTAGGGAGGAATCTTTTTGTAAGGTAAGTTACTTTGTTTCTTTTAAAAGTTAATGTCCACCTTTCAATATATAAGAAATCACTGGGCCTTCTATATACCGCAGCATGTTCCACCAAGCCCGAGGATCTGAATTCAGTCTCCCAAACCCCCAAGGTAAGAGAACTGCTTTCTAACAAGCTGTTTTCTGACCTCCACACTTGTGCCAAGGCACGTGAGCCACCCCAGCACACACAAAATAAATAAATAAATGTTTAGAATAACTTCCAAGTTCTTTCTAAAAAAACACGCTAGGATTATTTTTTTATTATTATTATTAAAAATTTCTGCCTCCTCCCCGCCTCCGTCTCCCATTTTCCTTCCCCTTCCCCGCTCCCCTCCCCGTCCCTCTCCAGCCCAAAGAGCAGTCAGGGTTTCCTGCCCTGTGGGAAGTCCAAGGTCCTCCCCTCTCTATCCAGGTCTAGGAAGGTGAGCACCCAAACAGCCTAGGCTCCCACAAAGCCAGTATGTGCAGTAGGATCAAAGCCCAGTGCCCTTGTTCTTGGCTTCTCAGTAGCCCTCATTGTCTGCCATGTTCAGAGAGTCCGGTTTTATCCCATGCTTTTCTAGACCCAGTCCAGCTGGCCTTGGTGAGTTCCTAATAGCTCAGCCCCATTGTCTCAGTGTGTGGGTGCACCCCTCACGGTCCTGACTTCCTTGCTCATGTTCTCCCTCCTTCTGCTCCTCATTTGGACCATGGAAGTGCAGTTTAGTTCTGAGCCTAGAACATGAAAAACGTCAGAGGGCATGGCTGCTCCTCCAACCATCATGGGGAATCAGGCCAAGTCATCCCTAGAGACTGGATAACTGGCAACATGGTGATAATTAGGGCGGAGTATGAGGGTGTGATTTGATTAATTCAAAATAAAATGGATCATCATGTATTTTTGTATTCAACTCATAATTGTAGCAAGGTCGGTTTTGGTATTTATTCAAAAAGACAGGAAGAATGTATGATTGTCCTTCTTTAGTAATTTACTTTTTGTTTTTAGTTTTATTGCATTTATTTGTGTGTGTGCACACGTGTGTACATGAGAGTGTTTGTGGGCACACAAGCATGTGTATGCACATATGCGTATGTGTGTATGTGCATGTGTATATACCATGGTGGGTATATAGAGATCAGAGGACAACTTAGGGGAAGTCAGCTCTCCCCTTTCACCCTGGGCTAGACTCATGGTATCAGGGCTTGGCAGCAAGCCCCTTTACCCTTCTGAGCTATTTAACCAGTCCTGTAATCCTTTATATATTGAAATTCGTGATGAATTTACTTCTCAACCTTCTACTTAGATTAATAATATAATAATTAGGTGAGTCCTTTCCTATGCTCTCCATCCCCCAAATTCTGTTATTTCACTATTCTTTGAAGTATCGAAACCCAAGTTGTAATTATGTAGTACATCAAAATTACAAATATCATCAAACCTTAAAAAAAAAGCTATAAGGACCAATGAGAAGCAAGGATTCTGCCCAATAAATAGGAGTCACAGGAACTGCATGGGTTGGTGGGCTGGGAAGTTAGCCTGTGACCAGCAGTGACTCAAATCATCCTGATGTTCGTAGCAAAGCAGGAAGGACGGCACCCCCTTCTTTCTTCTGGACCCTTTCTTTCTCTCTCTCCCTTCCTCTCCCCTGTCTTTCCTCACTCCCTCCTCCCCTTCATTGTCCTTTTCTAGTGGCGCACAGTTAGGAAGCAGGAAGCTTTTGTGTGTAGGAAACCCTCACTAACCTCAGGCGCCTAGCAGCTGCCTTCAATATGAACTATTTGAAAACTGTCCCCCATCCACAGCCAGAAGTCTCTGTAGCTTGTAGTTCTCCCTTTATCCTGAATCCAGAATCATCTTCCTCCAAGGAGGGCTCACAAGTCCATCACAGTCTCTGTGGCACTGTAATTCCTAAGCAAGCAAAGAGATTGGAGACATTACTTTAAACAGCTACTATTTCTTTGTTTCACTGATGCAGGAAAACTGCTCCGTTTTCTTCTGTTTAGGATGAGAAATTAAGGCTGATGAAGCAGCCCAGTGGGTGAAGAGACTGTTACAGGAAGACTTGAGCTCAGATGCCTGGCAGCTATATAAGAGCCAGGCACGATGGCACATGTCTGTAACCCCAGTGCTGGGCACGAACAGGAAGATGTGGGCTTGCTACCTAATTAGTCCTGCTGAGCAAGCAAGCAAGCAAGCAAGCAAGCAAGCAAGCAGGCAGGCAAGCAATCTTCCTGTCTCAAAACACAAAGTGGAGAGCAATAGAGAAAAATATTGGCTGTTGAACGCTGGCTTCCACGTATTCCTGGATGAATGAGCATTTCCCATGTGTGTGCACACATGTGTACACGACATGCCCAAACACGGACACCGACATGACAAAGTGTGAAACAAAAATAGAAGAGAAATGGAAGAAATAAGCAAGTAAGTACACTCTTGGTTTCAAATGAAAACAAATGTTGCCTTTACTGCATGGTTCGATTATTAACCACTAAGCCCCACTTAAACTGAGTTTCAACTGATAGCGTGGCTTGACAAAATTAACTTAGAGTTTGCTATACAATGATGTGGTGCTTTCACTTTAGTTCCCAATGTAGTTTAGAGATTTACACCACCCTAAGAGCTTCTATTAGACAGGTGCTCACACATACACTCACTAATGCACACACACACCACATGTGTTTGTACATACACACACACCACATGTGTTTGCACAGACACACACATACAGAACAGTTACATGATCTGCATCCTGCCCCTGAGTACAGTACCTCAGAAAACCTGCTTTTCAGCACTTTAGCTGCTGCTCTGAAATGGACTCCCATGAGATCCCTCTCTGTGGCTTCCTGCTTCGGATGTGTCCTCTGACGGCTCATCCCTCTCCAGTGAACTTCCACCCCCACCACGCAAGACATTAGTTTGCACTTTTAAAAATCTTTACCTCCCTTCCTCTGCTTTCTCCTCCCTCCCTTCCTCCCTCGCAAGCACCTTTTCCATTCCACGATGCAAATGTGTGGGTCAGAAAACAACTTCAGATGTCGGTCCCTGCCTTCTACTTTGTGTGAGACAGGGTCCCTTGCAGCTGACCACTCTGTGCACCAGACTAGCTGGCCTAAGAGCCTCTGGGGAGTCTCCCATCTTTATCCCTTGTCTTCCTGGAGGAGCCCTGGCTTTACTGATGGGTCACGATGGTGTCCAGCTTTGTGTGAATTCCCAGGATCTGGGACTCAGGCCTTCATGTTTGGGAAGTAGATTTTTCTCACTGAAACATCCCCAGCCTTACTTCACAAATGTTGGTTGAGTTGGTGTTAGGTTAGGTTACCAGGAGTGTGTACATACGCCCCAGTGAGGCCTTCATTGTGCTCCACATTTTCTGCTGGCCTGAGTTTTCAGGTCCCCTCATTTTCTTTGTATCTAGAACACTCAAGGAAGAGGGAGTCTTAAGTGTGAGTTCCATCAGCTTCTTCTTAGAAACCAGGTAAGATCAGTTCTCTCACTGACAATTGCCTGACTGCCATCAACGAGGCAGATGCTTCTAGAAAGAAGGATGCATAGGCCTCTTTCAGGGTAGGGACCATATGCCTCAATATCAACTCAGATGAGAAGCCGGGAAGAGCAACAGTGGAACTTGGAGAGGCTGTGTGAAAAATGAGGAGTCCCACTTCCGGGAAAACCTCTGTGGTCGCCTGAGAAATAATACTCTCAATTCATGCACCTGATTCTAAACAGAAAAATGGGAGAACAGAAAGGAAGAACTTTTAAATATGGGAACTCATGAGACAAAAGCGACACTCAGAGGAATTATAACGTCTCCAGTACTGTTTCTGAGATAAGGCGGTGCACACAGACATAATTGTCCTTCTGGGATAGTTTGCCTCTGCGCTGGGAATTTCTTGGAGCAGAGTACTCTAACATATGACATCAGTGTCTGTTCACAGACTATAGAGGATGCAGTGGAATAAGACGTTTCCTCCTTTATCTATTATGCTCACGTCCACCCACCGCCCCAAGATGTCCTAGCACACGGCTAGCTGTGCGTTTTATTGAGTCTGGGGATGTGGCTTTTCCTTCTAGGCATTTGGGAGTAGGAACCAAGGATTTGTTTGAGAAGGTTTGCAGGTATCTGGCCAATGATATGATGTCAAATAGCCTATTCGGTATGACTAAAGATGATGTATTACAATTTTGAACAAGAACTAACAACTTTGGAGGCACCAGTGGGAAACAGACCATGATGCAGAAGCCACTGAAGCAAGCCCAGTGTAACATCCTCTCACTGAGGTGCAGAAGAGAAAACTGATTTGAATTTTATTTATTTCTTTAATACACAAGGAATTTAGCTAGTGATTTTTTGTGGCCAATGCTACATTTGGAGAATATTGATATTGTTAATTTTCAGGACATTGTGTCATCAAGAGATACTGTTCTTTTGTTATTTTAATATGTTTTAGAATCTCGGGTAACTTATAGTAGCTAAGGTTACTGGATATATTTTTTTAAGTATTGTGGATTGAATTCATGGCCTTGTACATGACACTGTATTTCTCAACACTCACTGGCCATGTTTTATGTACAAAATTCAATAAAACTGATTTTTAGGAAAGTATAGACAAAATAACTTTAGTTAAATAGTGTTCTCTGATTCCTTTAATGGGTTCAACCATTAAAATATCCTTTTATGTACTTTAGGAAGATGCACCAGGACACAGGAGGGAGTGTGTTCTGGCACCGTGAGGAACTTCTATGCAGTCAGCCAGAAGTCTGGTGTAAAATCTACTGGCCTGATAGAAAAAACACTGATGGAATCCTTGCACCATTGCTTGTTCCTGGGTTGATCCAGGAAAAGGGGTGTTTCTATTTCCTGGTCGACTGGGAAATGAAGGAAGGTGAGTGGCAACTGCTGTCTTTACAGCTTCACTTGCTCTTCTTTAACAGTGAATACACCATGAGAGTCTGTGCTTACAGTGGGCCAAGCACTTTCATAAATGAGCTTGGTTTTCTTGATTTAAAAATGTCAACACCTGAGAAGAAGAGTAGTCAGCTTGTGTTGTTTTTTCCCCACTACTTGAGGGGTGGAGCTGTCCCTGGAAGGCTCCCCATGCCCTGCTTCCTCTGTCTAGCTCAGTTTCTTAACCTGTAGTCGGGGAGTACATCAAGTTGGGTTTGCCTCATTTTGAAGGTGTCTTCACGTGGAAGAGTGGGGGGAAAGAGACTGCTGGGTTGCTAAAGTCAATCTTATCAAGAAAGGTTGTATATCATTATTTGTGTATTTGTGTGTGTGTGTGTGTGTGTGTGTGTGTGCATGCGCATGTCTGAAGACTAGAGGCTGGAGTAAGTTCTCTCCTTCCACCCTTACACAGATTCTGGGGCTTGAACTCTGACACCAGGCCCTCCCAGCTTTACCTTTACCTGTTCAGCCCCAGTGCTGTGCTTTTAACTGTAGCACCCGAGGGAGGGTAAATTAAGGGAACGCTGTGAGTCTCAGTAGCTGTCATTTCCTTGTGCCTACTTTTCACTGTTTAAGGGAACGTCTATCTTACCATCCCTATCTTTAGAAAAGGAAGGGGTGACTGTCAGGGGACTAGGAGGGCATTTGAACTGTTGGGTCTATGTGTGCCAGCCATGTTACACCTGTAGACAGCTCAGTAGGGCAGTTGATGGACATCTGGCCTCACCCCCACCCTGGAAGCATCTGGGGGGCATTTACAAACTTCAGTCCTACTGCCCTGCTTCCCAGAGATTTGATTGAACTGGCCATAGTTCTTTTCTTTTCTTTCTTTTTGTTTTGGGGGATGGGAGTGCAGGTAGTTCCCAGTATCAGTGCTTTCAAAATGCTTCTAGAAGATTCTAACCTGGTGTTATTTTGTTTGTGATCTAACAAATAAGGCTTGCCTGAAGCTCAGAGTGCAGAGCTAGAGGCCAGGCAGTGGTGGCACACACCTTCAACCCCAGCACTCAGAAGGTAGATGTAGATAAATCTCTGAGTTCAAAACCACCTTGGGCCTCACTAGATTGATTCAGTCTCAAAGAAAAACAGAGCCAGGCAGTGGTGGCTCACACCTTCAATCCCTGTACTTGGGAGTCACACCCTTTTAATTCCAGCACTAGGGAGGTGGAGACAGGAGTGATATGGCTGAGTGGAGAGAGGAATATAAGGTGGGAGGAGACAGGAGTACATGATATTTCGTCTGAGTATTTGTAGTTTCCCAAATATTTTTACTTTATAGTAGAATATAAACTAAGCATCATTTGACTTGAGGTGTCCAAACTCATGAGACTTGGCAGGACGAAGAAATTCTGCCTGCAAAGACAGATGAAAGTTTGTGATTCTGCCCTTCGGGAAGAAGTGCGGTTTAGAAAACTTAAAACCTGTAAAGATGGCCACATGCCAACCCTTTGAGGTTGTGACTTTGAAAGTTTTTGCAGAATCTCTGCTGGTTGGTTTTTATGACTCTCAAAGCTGCTGAAAAATAAGCAAACAAGTAGCGAACGCAGTGCCAAGCACAAGTCTGGGAGCTTGCTTGTTTCTCTGGCTTCAAAAGCAAACTCTGCATTCAAACCTTGTCAGGGGGAAGGTTGGGAAATCTCCCAGATGCGAGAAAGGAGGTGTTTCAGATTTAACAACAGTGCTGTTGTGTACCAGGGACTGTAAAATTATTGCCGGCTTTGATACAACAAAGTCATTACATGGCCTCTCAATCTTTAATTTAGAATTCATCTTTGTATCTTATGCCAGTCTTTTAAAGGTTACATGGAAATGATAGAAATATAAAACCATTCATGAACTTTCAGTATTACTGTTCAAGGAGATAAAATTGTCTAGCAAATGGGGCTAGAGAGATGGCTCAGCAGTTAAGATCCAGTGGACTGGAGTTTGAGTCCCAGCATCTACATGGCAGCCCACAGCTGTCTGTAACTCCAGGCCTGGGGTATTAGGCACCCTCTATGGCCTCTGTAGGTGCAAGATGCATGTGTTACCCAGACATTCATGCAGGCAAAACATATATACAGAGCATACAATTTAAAAACTAGCAACAACAGAAGCTGTCTTTTTCTTCCTCTTCCTCCTTCATCCCCTCTTGTTTTCCTTCTCTCTATTGTAGACAGAAGCTTCTGTCTTGCCTGGTCCCAGAGCCATTCAGTCTCAAATAAACACACAGAGGCTTATATTAATTATAAACTGTTTGACCCATTGCTCAGGCTTATTACTAAATCTTACTACTTAAATTAACCCATATTTCTTATCTATGTTTATCCACATGGCTTGATACCTTACTCAATGAGAGATTCTCATCTTGCTTCCTCTGCATCTGGCTGGTGACTGAGTCTGTGCCTTTCCTCTTTCCCAGAATTCTCCTAGTCTGGTTGCCCCACCTATATTTCCTGCCTGGCTAATGACCAATCAGAATTTTATTAAACCAATAGGAGTAACAAATCTTTACAGTGTACAAGAGCATTCTCCCACAGCACTATCCTTTGTTCCCTCTTCCTCCCTTTTAAACCTATAATGTACATGGCAAAATAAATGTAAAATGGATACAACATTCAGGGCAATGTAAATGACAGACATTACATATTGCCAATATGAGGCACATGGTCAGCACGGTTGCGAGGAGGAGGAGGCATCTGAAAGACAAGTTGGAGACTATTATTAGCAAGGTTGCAGCAAAAGAAGTAAATACACACACACACACACACACACACACACACACCTGCCTCTAGTCTCTGCATAGGCACACAACCCTATACACTCATGTACATTCACCAAAACACACACACATACACACACTACGTGTGTGCATGTACTATACAACACATAGAAACACAGAGAAAAAGAGAGATAGAAGCTCCATGCATGTAAGACTGAAGCCATGATGTAATTGTGGTCAAAAACATTTATTTTGGTTTACTAATATTTTTCCTACCAAAGAAAATACATGATAACCTAATTATAAACTAGCCACTAGACTAATTATGACTGCCAAAATTTCAAATGAACTTGGACTGACTTTAACACATTTTTCTCACTAAAAGAAGAATCCAGTGCCTCTTCTTCACCCCATCATGTCTCCGTGTCAATCATACTCTTCCCTTGAGCTACACTTTAAAACACAAAGACTCTCCCGATCCTGAAGACTTGCTTCGTGGTCCTAGATGGATGACTCAGTAGTTAAGAGCACTCCCTGCTCTTGAAAAGGACCTGTGCTTGGTTTCCAACACCCCACATTGCAGATTACAGCCATCTATAACACCAGCTCCAGGGGAACCTGTGGCCCTCTTCTGGCCTCTGTGGGCACTGCACACGCTGGTACACAGGCATACAAAGATGCAGGCAAACATTCATACACATAAAATAAGAAAAAAATCTTTCTTAAAAAGATGATTGCTTTATATTTGGACATTCAATGTTTTACTTTCTTTCATTGCTTACTAACAAGGGGGAGTGGGGAGACAAGACTTTTGCTTTTTCCCTCCCTTCAATCTTTCTTCGTCTGCTCCACCCCACCCCACCCACCCCAGCACAAGCAAATATTGACACTGATTTATCTTCAGGAGAATATTGTAAGAAAACATGAATAAGGGCTGTTAGTCTTCCACATTTAAACCCTTCGGACCAACTTTAAACAAGTTTGGCATATGCAAACCATATGTTTAAATGTCAGCCAAGTAGCTCGATGTCTGACGTTTAAACATAAGCTGGAAGTTTAGAGGTGCGGTAGAAAACTCCTTCTTACTCAGAGCTGGGCTGGCACGGGAGGGCTGCATGCCCTCTGGTCTGAAGGGTACCAGACACAGTTTTCAAAGCTCACCCTCCCCGCTTGCCTTTCCTCTGCTAAACGTCGCTTTTATTAAGCTATTTTTTTTGATAGAATATGACAAAGACTTGCATGCAACACAAATTAGATTACTTCTAGCCCAAGGAAGATTAGAAAATCTGAAAATTGCCAGCATGTTGGAGCACTTTGGTTGAGCGAGAGATAATGTAGGTGAGAGACAGGGTCCCAGATGAAGCTGTGCATAAGGCATTTCTGTTTCTGCACATTTCCACGGTTTTCTGGAGGTAGAGTGGTTCACCGTGGCCATCTCTGTCTTAAAGATGGCAGGAGCTTTCTCCTGGAGAGCAGAGCCACCAAGAACACCTGGAGCATTAGGGAGCAGCAGAGCCTGTTTTAATTAAAGCAAACGTTGTTGGTGTTTGCTTTTGAGAGACCGTCTAACGCATGAAATAAAGACACAGGCCTTTAGGAAAGCAAGCACGGAGCAAGTCTCAGGGGTTAGAGCCAAGCTGTCCATGGTAAAGAGGAAGCGTTCGTTCCCTTCTCCTGTTGCTGCTGAGCTTAAGTAGGGAAGCAGCCAGCTCTGCAAACTGTCTGTGGTACGGGTATGAGAGTCAGGCCCAGCTGACTGTCACTATTCAGTAATTTCAATTCTGTCTCCTTCCATTTGTCCTTATGACTAAGATGGCTTCCTGAGCTAAAGTTTTGTTGTCTAATGTTGCCTCTGGCAGCCATATTATTTCGGTATAACTGTTAGTTTACCAGTTACCTACACTGGGGATTCTAACTCTTGACAGTTTTTAAATTGTTCACATTAGGACATTTTTATTTTCGTTGTTTTCAGCCATGAGCAGAAGCTGTGCTGAGTAGAAAAGCAAGACATTGGAATTTCCAAATCATTCTTTTGACATGCAGGTGAAGGCACTTCTCAGCCATTTGGCTATACAGATCTTTAGCCACGCTGACTCCCAGACACACTGTTCAACCACAGCCTTACAGGCTGGCTTTGCTCTGGGGTTACGAATTATCATGGAATGGAGCAAGTGTGGGCTGTGAGCTCCAAAAGTTTAGCTCAGCAACAGAGGTGGTAAGAACAAGCTCAGCAAACCATGGCTGCAGCAGTTTGACAAGGTTAAAAATCTCGCCTCTGCATCACTAGCTGTATTTGATGGTACCGTAACCTGGGGCAAATTCCTTACAAGGGTGAAGATGTGGAACTATTTTAAGAGGATTAGCATAAGTGACTCATGAGTAGGCGGTGGGAATTGGGGTTCATAGCATTCTAAACTTTCTTTAATCCAGTGTCTCCATCATGATGCACATACCTACCCCTCCAGCTTTGGTCTACGTGTCTGATGAACCGGATTTTAAGGGCAAAGCTGGATACATTCATTTCCTTGCACATCAACTCTCATTGGGTTGATTACAAGTGCTCAAGGTATTTTAATGTAACACCTTGGCTTATGTTTCCATTGAGATCTTTATTAAGTGGCCCTAGCTTCCCAAATTCACAGGATGTCCCATGACTGTCTCCACGACCACTTTAGGGAGCAAATCCAAGTGTCTGCTTGAGTTTGACATTTGTGTTTATTTCCAAAGTGTTCTCTGAGAAGACAGGAAGGACAGGGCAGGAGAGGGCCATGCCTGGAGAACCCATTCTCTTGAGTCTAACACCGATTTTATCTACACCACGGTTTCCTGTAACAGCCAAATAATGGAATACATTCATCAGAATTTGAGTTGAAAGGGGAAAAATGTTTATTAAATAAAACTGAAAGCAATTATCTAGAGCGTTAACATCACCAGATAAATTTAATTTAGATCCAAGGAACCAAGTTTGGGGAAATTTATTAAAACAAATGTTATAGTGAGGATTAAAGAAATTTCCTTCATTTCTGGAACTGTGGAAATATGGAAAATAGAGCAGAATGACTTCCTACAAATGTATATTGTAGACTGAACATGCCTCCTACCGTCACCGGCTCCCCTCCCCTCTTTTCCTCTCCCTGTCCATCAGTCCTTTGTTCTTTCAGACAGATTCATTTCTGCTGCCACACCCACCATATACAGATGTGATTTTTGTATCTACGTAAAATCTACTGACTACATCTGAGAAAAAATATGTAACATTTATCTTCTTGAGACAGAGTGAACTTCCTTAATATAATTATCTCCAGCTGTGATTCTTCCATTGGTCCTTCTGTATGAAAACAATTCCATGAGTGAAGGTGCTCCCTTTTCTCCATCCACTCCTCTGCTGATGGACACCTCGGCAAATGCCAGGAGGAGGGAGGAGGCTCATGGGTAGATGTGAGTTTTCTGAGGCACCTCCAGGGCGATTCCCGCGGTGGCTGGACTAGTCTACGTTCCCACCAGCCATACACAAAGGTTTATGAAAACACTTTTATAATGATAGTTTCAAATACAAAACAATTACTTGTGCTGAGGAAATACCACACTTTAATGTACTTACATATGGCATAAATCCAAAGCCAGCGAGAACAGGACTAATGCGTTTCAACTCTGGCTTCACCTTCAGGTTTTGTTTAGAATGTTCTCTTCGGATTCCTCCTAGGTCAGCTGTCAGACTTTTGGTAGTAAAGGCTTTTTTGGGGGGTTTGATGGTTCCCCTGGCAGGTGGTTTCATCGCACAAATATGCCTTTTTTTCTTTCTTTCTTTTTTTAAACTGTGATCATAAATAAGAAGGGTTGTTTTCACTTTCCCTTGCTAAATACTTCTTCTCACCCAAGAGCTCTCATTTTATCTCATTTTCTTTCATGTGGAAAAAGGAAACATGAAACATGAGCCGTTATATAAGCTGCCCATGACTTTTGAACCCCTAAGCATATCATGGTCTTCTGCACCCAGAAGGGGGTTCAGTTGCTTGAGTCAGTACCAAGTGCTGCAGCTGCAAGCTGTTCTTCAGCTTCTAAGCCATGTTCACAGCATCGTTGTAACCGTGTAAGAGGTCCCTGAAGCGTAGTTATTTGTCGGCCTC
This sequence comes from Microtus obscurus, assembly GCA_963919715.1. Taxonomy (NCBI): domain Eukaryota; kingdom Metazoa; phylum Chordata; class Mammalia; order Rodentia; family Cricetidae; genus Microtus; species Microtus obscurus. Next base: position 5,244,807 of record CAWTZC010000453.1, on the reverse strand, counting down.
CCGGGCATGTAGTGGGTTGCTTAAGATGAACTGGATACACCATAGATAAGTTTTATAAATGAGAAATTCAAGTTCTGAGATGTTCGAAAGGTCATTTAAGGTCACTTTGGAGCTGGACTGGATCATGAGCTTTTTTCAGTCCTGGGCGGGTTTTCTTTGCCACACTGATCAGACCTGCAGTTTTAGGTTCTGCAAACATTGAAGTATTTAGCTGTTAAGCGTATGATCTGAGTTTTTCAACACACCAGGGAAGAAGGCAAACATCCCGTCTCCCCAGTTTTTGCCTACAATGCTTTCCACAGTCTCTCACTCCAGACAATCACTGCTCTGATGCCTTTCATGCTGTGGTTTAGTTTTGCCTGCTTGAAACTTCACAAAGTGGGATTGTGTGTGATGTAATGACCAGGCTGATCTCGAACTCACAGAGATCTCTTCCTCTGCCTCCCGAGTGCGGGGATTAAGGTGTGCACACACACACTCCCGCTCAGCTAGTGTTTTTTTTGTTTGTTTGTTTGTTTTTGTTTTTTTTGTTTTTTTGGTCTGCTTTGCTTTTTAGGTTGATTTTTTTATGTCCTGTTATTTCACCCAGTATAATACCTGAGGTTTTGCCACGTTGCAATGTATACTTATCTATTCCCTTTCATTAGTAAGCAACATCACTATGTGATGATAACTCACCTTGCTCCTATGTTCCACTGAGGGACATATGAGCTGTTTCTGACTTTTAGTTGTTTAAATTACTGTAAACACTTGCATACAAGTTTCCCTGTGAATGTCTTTTCCCTGTCTTTCTCAGTGGCATGTCTGTCCCCCCCCCCGCCCCCCCGCTTTTCTTCAGGATTGCCATTGAGTTTGAGGTACTCAGTACACAGACATTGTTTGTCAGGTAGATATATTGGTGGCTGGTTTTCTAATTTGTGTCTATTTGTTTTTTTAGTAGTGTCTTGGGAGAGAGGACTTAAATTTTATTAATTTTTTTCAAAGGAAAAAATGACTGGTTTAAGCATATGCAATTAGATGCAAAAGTTTTTTTTGAGGGGTTTTGTTCTAACCTGGTTCTATGTTGTTCAGAGAATGTAGTTCATGAGAGTGTACACACCTAACGCACACACCAGTTACAGCTTGCTAACGTGTGTTCTGTGCATGCACACGGCTCATCCTGGCAATTACCTCCTCTCTACTGAAAGAGTACATGTAATTCAGTTGCTGCACACAGCGATCAACAGATACTAATGAGGCTAATTTGATTATCATACCTAAATCTCTTTTCTTCTAACTGAGTTGTATGCTATTAACATCTGCTGTGGAGAAGGGGGTGGATGTAGCTGTCAAATCACTTCTGGATTTCTCTTTGATTGTATTGGTTTATTGCTTCTCTTCTTATGTCTCTTTGGCTGTTCTTTCTTCCCTGACCACAATTTCTTTCTTTCTTTGTCTGTCTGTTCGTATCTCCTACTATTGAAGGGTGGCACAGGGGGCACAGGGGGCACAGGGGGCACAGGGTGGCCACAGGGAGGAACATCAAGAAAACCCCTAGGAAACAATCTAAGAGACCTTGGACTTTCCAGTCCTTCCTAATTTCATTTTCCTATTTACACAGAATATCGGCATAGATGCTCTGTAATTCTTTCTGAGATTTAATATTAAAACTTATTGAAATAAATCTGTGCTTTGTGAAATAGCCAGACTAAGTTTTTTTTTTCAATGTAGCACAGATTAAGATAAGGAAGAGAAGTTTATTTAGAAAGAGAAAAGACATTAGATGTGTGGTGAGGGTCTTAAGTCTATTTCTGATATTAAATTAAATGAGAAAAATTCTGGAGTCCTTTAAATTTTACAGTAAATGTAGAGAATCAACTGTCTTATTTTCTTTATCTATTAGTGTATGTTCATTGTACAAGGTCATAACCGTTGTCATGACACTTTCATACATGTACAAACTCACCCTGGCTTGCGCTCTGTTGATCTTCCTGCTGATTCCATGCCTTTCGCCAAATGCTGACTGCTTTTTCTGTGACCTGTCTTAGCAAATCTACCTTCCATCTTTAAAGTCCACTCAGAGGTCCATGCATACACATTTTCCTGCAAATTTTGCTCTAAATAATCTCTCTCTCTCTCTCTCTCTCTCTCTCTCCTGCCGCCGTGTGTGTGTGTGTGTGTGTGTGTGTGTGTGTGTGTGTGCACATCTTTGTGAATGTATGCTAAGTGAGTGCAGGGGCCCATGGAGGCCAGCAGAGGGCATCAGATCTCCAGGAGGTGAATTACAGGAGGTTGTGAGCTACTTGTCATGATGTTGGGAATTGATTGTGTCCTCTGAAAGAGCTGTGTGTGCTCTTGACTGTGAAACCATCTCTTCAGGCCCAGTTTATATTTTGTAACTTAATGCATGACTCTTCACTGCCTTATAAAATTACAGGTGGAAATGCAATATTGTCTTTGAATTTCTACTACGAGAAAGCACCATAGGCTGGCAGGCCAACTTAAGAACAAATGTTTGCTTCTTACAGTCCTGGAAGCCAGGAATCCAATACTGACCGAAGTGACTCAAGTTTACTGTCTGGAGTATAGATGGAAAACTCCTTTATTATTTTTTTTAAAAAACCCTATATTTAAAATTTTATTTATTTAAACCCAACATCTCTTCATAAAGTCCTGGAGAGACTAGGGATACAAGAGACCATACCTAAACATTATAAAGGCAATTTACAACAAGCCTATAGCCAACATCAAATTAAATAGAGAGAAACTCAAAGCAATTCTACTAAAACCAGGAACAAGAAAAGGCTGTCCACTCTTTCCATAACTATCCACTATAGTTCTTAAATAGTGCTTAAAATCTTAGCTAGAGTAATAAGACAACTGAAGGGGATCAAGAAGACACAAATCGTAAAAGAAGAAGTCAAAGTAGCATTATTTGCAGATGATATAAATACACATGAATATATGATATATACATCCCTAAAACTTCTACCAGTGAATTCCTACAGCTGATAAATACTTTCAGCAAAGTGGCAGTATACTAGATTAACTAAAGAAAAAAATTAGTAGTCTTCCTATATACAAATAATAAGTGAACTGAGAAAGAAATTAGGGAAAGAACATCTTTCACAATAGCCTCAAATAGCATAAAATATATTAGGGTAGTTCTAAACAAGTAAGTGAAATACTTATAAAAACTTCAGGTTTTTCAAGACAGGGTTTCTCTGTGGTTTTGGAGCCTGTCCTGGAACTAGCTCTTGTAGACCAGGCTGGTCTCGAACTCACAGAGATCCGCCTGCCTCTGCCTCCGGAGTGCTGGGATTAAAGGCGTGCGCCACCACCACCCGGCCCAAACTTCAAGTTTTTTAAGAAAAAAATTGAAGAGGATATCAGATAATGGAAAGATCTCCCATGCTTATGTATCAGTAGAATCAAAAGAGTGATCAAAAGTGGCCATCCTACAAAAAGCAATATACAGATTCTCCAGATGGTGCTGGTTAAACTGAATGTCTGTATTAAAAGAATACAAATAGATCTATATTTATCACCTTACACAAAATCCAAATCTAAGTGTATTAAAGACCTCAACATAAAACCATACAAACTGAACCAGGCAGAAGAGATAGTGGGAAATAGCCTTGAAACATTAGCACAGGAGACAGCTCCCTTCAGTTCAGATGGTTAAACAGAACACCAACAGCACAAGCAGTAAGAATAATAAATAATAAGTGGGACCTTATGAAACCGAAAAGCTTCTGTAAGACAAAGGACTCTGCCATTTGGAGAAAGTGGCAGCCTACAGAGTGGGAAAAGATTTTTACCAACTCCACATCTGATAGAAGACTAACATGCAAAATAAAGAACTCAAGAAACTAGATACCAAAAAAAAAAAAAAACCAACCCACCACCACCACTACAACAACAACAAAACCCCAAATAATCTAATTTTAAAGTAGGAGTACAGAACTACACAGAGAACTCCCAATAGGAGAATCTCAAATGGCCGAGAAACACTTAAAAAAAATGCTCAACATCCTTAGCCACTTGGAAAACACAAATCCAAACTACTTTGAAATTCCATCTTACACCTGTCAGAATGGCTCAGATCAGTAACACAAGTGACAGTTCATGCTTTCTAGTATATAGAGCAAGGGGAATACTATTCCATTGCTGGTGGGAGTTTGAACTTGTACAACCACATTGGAAATCCTTATGGTGGTACCTCAGAAAACTGGAAATTGATTTACCTCACAACTCAGCCATCCTATTCTTTGGCATGTCCTCCATCAATGCTCTGTCCTACCACAAGGATTTGTTCAACCATGCTCATTGTGGCTTTACTCATAATAATCAGAAACTGGAAACAACCTAGATGTCCCTCAACTGAAGCACAATTAATAAAACTCAGAGAGACAAATTGGGGTTTAACCTGAAGACCCGAAAAGCAAAGCAGCCAGTCACTGGCTCTTACCTCAACCTCAGTTCAAAAATGGCAATCCTGCCTCCAGAAATTTCAGAATGAGACTGTGTCTGAGAGCTGTCTCCTCCCATCTTATAACCCTCTCTAGTTCAGGGATTAAAGGCATGTACTATTACCGCCTGGTTTCTATGACAAGCTGGTGTGTCTACTGGGATAAAAGGTGTGTGTTATGCTGCCTGGTCTATAAAACTGGCCAGTGTGGCTGTTTAACTTTTCCGATACTCAGCCAAGTTCTATTTATTAAAATGCAAGTAAAATTCCACTACACTTAACAGAAGAATAAATAAGCAAAATGTTGTACATTTACACAATGAAGTATTACTCACCTGATAAAAAAAAGTGACACTTTGAAATTTACAGGCAAATAGGTGGAATTAGAAAAAAGTCATTCTGAATGAGTTAACCCAGACCCGGAAGGACAAATATGGTTTCTACTCACTTGAGAGTGTATATTAGCCATTAAGTAAATGATAATCAAGCTACAATCTGTAGACCCAGAGAGGTTCAGTAGAAAAGAGGGGTCTAGGGGACACATGGGTCCCCCTGGAAAGGGGAAATAGAATAGATTTTATAGGTGGGAGGGGGATGGGTTGGGATGGGAGCCAGAGGGAGCAGGTTGGGGATGGATGGGATGGAGAGAGAGAATGTAGGGAGAGACAGCTGGAATTGGGAAGCATTTGGGGGGGGGTGGTGTGGAAACCTCATGCAGTAGAAACTTCCTAGAAGATGGCGATCCTAGTGAGGACTCTAGTAATGTGGAATACAGAGTCTCAACTGGCCATCTCTTGTAGCCAGGCAAGGCTTCGAGTAGAGGGACTGAGTGGCCTTCAGTTGAGACAGTGGTCAATTGGGTCCCATGGAGATCCCCAAACAACCCAGGCTGATGCTAAGGTGAGGGGTACTCTTGACAGTGGGGCCCCCATTGCTAAGGACAGCAGACCACACAAAATGTGGTATACAAGTGAACACAGGTCGAGCTGGTGCCTACGTAGAGCCTTCATCCCCGCATTCCAGTCTCGTTGATTCTGGAAGGTACTCTGCAGGTTACTGAAAGGGAAACATGGACACCAACCCAGCCACAAAACTCTTGACCTACAGTCTGTCTTGCTGCAAAATAGGCTAGGGCAATGGTGGTGCAGAACTTGTGGGAATAACCAGCCAATGTCTGATTTGATTCAAGGCCCACTTCACTAGAAGGAATCCATACTTGAAACTGCTTGGGTAACCAGAGATTAGATAGCTCGGACACCTAGGATAAAACCAGACACGACTGGTCTAAACACAAAAATCAACAAAATGATTCCTAATGATATTCTGCTATAATAAGTGCTTCATCCATCCATGATCAGAGAGGCTTCCTCCAGGAGCAGATGGGGACCCACAGCTAGTCATTGTGCAGAGAGAGTCTAAATTGAAGGAATACATCAAATCCTTCCCCTTAGGGCTCAGGGAATCCTACAGGAAAGGAGACCAGAAGATTGTAAGAGCCAGAGGGGATGGAGGACACCAGGAGATCATGGCCCTCTGAATCAAGTAACCAAGGCGCATATGAGCTCACAGAGACTGGAGTACCAAACACAGGACCTGCATGGGTCTACACTACATATTATACATATTATAGCTCTGCATACATCTTATAGCTATTGGCTTAGTAGATTTTTATGGGACTCCTGGTTGTATCTATGGTTTGTATGTAGAGGTCAGAGGACAACTTGCAGATGCCAGTTCTTTCTTTCCACCATGTGGGTCTCAGGGACTGAATTCAGGTAGTCAGGCCTGGCAACAAACACCTTTATCCACTGAGTCATCTCAATGGCCCAACAACCAACTTCTTGATTTACATCCACATGGCAAGAGAAGAGAAATTAAGTTCCTTCCTTCTTTCCTCCTCCTTCCTTCTCTCTCCCTGCCTTCCTTCCTTTTTTTAAAAAAGATTTTTTTATTTATTTACATATACAGTGTTCTGTCTGCATCCCTACACACCAGAAGAGGGCACCAGATTTTTGTTATAGATGGCTGTGAGCCACCATGTGGGTGCTGGGAATTGAACTCAGGACCTCTGGTAGAGCAGCCAGTACTCTTAACCTCTGAGCCATCTCTCCAACCTCCTTCCTTCCTTCTTTCCTTCCTTTCCCCTTCCTTCCTTCACTCCTTCCTTCCTCTTTCTTTTCTTCTTTCTTTCTTTCTTTCTTTCTTTCTTTCTTTCTTTCTTTCTTTCTTTCTCTCTTTGATCTTCAATCCGATCATAGATACTCCAGCCTCATGATTTTATCTAAATTTATTTGCTTCCCAGAGACCCCACCTCTTAACACAACCCTTTAGGGAGTTATGTCAGTTTGGGGGCAGGGGACAGAAAGATGCTCTTTGTAGCCAATATCTGATAAAATGTCCTCCGCTTCCATAAACATCATAAGTATTTCATTAACAGTAAACATCACAAACATTAGCACTTGGTTATGTCTTAATTCTCTCTTATATGAAATCCAGGCTGTATGAATAATAGAGCTTTTGCTTTCTCAGGCAAATCTGTTTTCAGTAAGGTCTCAGAGAAATATGTTGCCATGACTACAAGTTTAGTTGCTCATTCATTCAGTTATTAAATTACTGTGTAACAACAGTCATTGCTACATCCTGGCTCAGGGACATGAGCTGACCTTTAATTTTGAATTACTAAGTCAAATTATAAATTCATGTATTCATTCTCCTATTTGAGAACACTGCCTTTTATGTTTCTTTGGTTATCAAGATTGATTTTCTGGGTTGACTCTACTCTGCTTTATTAAATGAAATAGCTGGGTGGAGTCATGGGCTTTTATTGGTATCACAAGGACTCATAAAATCTAATAGACTAGCTACAATGAAAACTGGAATTGTCTGCGGGAGCAATGGTACCCTGATGAGTGTCTAATACTGACATTACCGTGGCTTATGTACGGAAGTGTGAGGTATATCCAAGCAGCCCAGTTAGCAATAACCAGAAGCGTTCCATGTACCATACAAAAAATATATCTCAAGTTGAATTCGAGGTCAGATCACATTTGCTACTTATATTTGCTCCGATGGGTAAAAACGATCATGTTACAAGCAATGCTGTTGATGTAAGACATTGATATTTCAAATTATTTTCGTTACTTCATGCCTCTACGTTCCCAGAGGAAGTACCGTAAGGCATGTAAAGAAAGATGTTAGAAACTTGGGAGCCTCTTGGGGAGGAAACAAAATCATTTCACTGAATGGGATTTATTGTGAGGTGACCTAATTCTTCTAAACAACACTGCAGTGGTTGGTGATGTCAATCACTGGCACTAACAGAAGGGAACGACTGATATGTTTACCTTTGCGTAGACTAGGCTCTTCCCTTTCAGAATATGCTAATCTCTTTTGCAAAATGCAGGGATGTGTAATTGGACTCTTCTGAAGGACTGAGGAGAAAGGAAAGGAATCAAGGAGAAAGGGAAGGAATCAGCGCAGTGCTGAAAATCGTGTTAACCACCAACATGTGTAGACGAGCCAACTCTGGCATGTGTGCCACCAGGCACATGCCTCAAAGGCTGGGACGGTGTATAGTCCATCTTTCCTTCTGTGTCAGACTCCAGGATCCCTAGGAAAGGCCACGCATCCTTCTGCCGTTAAAATTATTAGTTATAAAGTGGGGAAGTTGAGTTGGATGATCAATGCTTCTTTCTGGCATCTGATACTCTGTTCTGGGTTTCACTGATAATCTGTACTCATTTGATGCTTTTTTATTCAAATTCAACTTTTTATTGATTCTTTAGGGACTTCACATCATGAATCTCCATCCCACTCATCTGCCGGTTCCTTCCCCTCCATCCTGTACCCTTGCAATCCCGTCCCACCCCCACTACAGAAAAAAACAAGATGAAATTTAAAAGAAAAAAAAAGAAAAAAAGAAAAGACAAATCCCTTTGTGGATGTTGTAGTGTGCCGCAGTGGGACAGCCTCATAGTCCTTTAGTCCCTGGGTTATCACTGGCAGGTGTTCCCTGCAATGAGACATTGGGCTGGTTTGAGGTCTGGTTTTTGCTACATCATCAATTCTGGGTACTCCCTGGGGCTCCTCTTTTGTTTTAAATTTTCCTGGGCATTGGTTTTAGAAATTCCAAAGACCTTAGACAATGTATGTTAAAATATGTCAGAGTTTGAGCCTATGATTATTTTCCTAATTTTTTTGATAAAATATAGTCAAAACTTTGAGAACAGGAAGCAAACATTTATCACTCCCCCCAGCTGAATATTTATGTTATATATAGTTAGTTATGGGTTTGAAAGGAACTGAGAGTCCAGTTCAGTCCGGAAGTTTTTGTATGACAACGGAACTGAGGAGAGAAATGGAGAAATGGGCTGGGTGGCTATCTCAATTAGGAGTCCAGTCAATGAAGTGCTTGCCACGCAAACATGGGGGCCTGATTTGGATCTCCGAAACCCTTGTAAGCAATCCAGGTGTGTTGACATGTGTTTGTAATCCCAGCATTGGTGATATGTAGACATGTAGATCCCTGGGGCTCACTAATTAGCCTAACTGATAAGCCCCAGGCCAGGGAGAGACCCATGTCTCCAACAAGAAGGACAGCCCTCCACATCAAAGACTTCTGAGGTCATCCTCTAACATGCACACTGACAGAGTGAGCACACACACAAGCACACTCACAGCCACGTAAAGAGCAAACATAGATGGATAAATAAACCAGCCATCTGAACTCCCAAGAGCGATGCTCCTCCATGCCAAAGGCAGACTCTAGGAGTCGAGAACCTTCCACCATCTTAAAGTGTATGTGTCTCGGCCGGGCGATGGTGGTGCACGCCTTTAATCCCAGCACACGGGAGGCAGAGGCAGGCAGATCTCTGTGAGTTCGAGACCAGCCTGGTCTACAGAGCTAGTTCCAGGACAAGCTCCAAAGCCACAGAGAAACCCTGTCTCGAAAAACACAAAAAAAAAAAAAAAAAAAAGTGTACGTGTCTCCTTTCTCTTGCACATACTTGGTGCATATACACACACTTACATACAAACATTAAAATGCAATAATAAATCCCTGTTTCTCAGTTATCTCTATTGTTTTTCTCTTCTGTTGTGTTTACTCTTTTACTTAGCTAGGAAATAAGTTGAGGTGAAATAGAGACGATGTCTAATGGGCTGGAGAGATGGCTCAGCCGTTAAGAGCTCTTTTGATCTTCCAGGGGACCTTGGTTCATTTCCCAACTCCCACATGGCAGCTCACAACTGTTTGCAGCTCCAGATCCAGGGAATGTGATACCCTCTTCTGACCTCCAAAGGTATTGGACATATATGTAGTACACACACACACACACACACACACACGAAAAACAAACATTCAAGTACATGCAATCGAATAAATAGAACTAAATGATTGGTAGACTGTAGAATCTTTTAACCACCTCAAGAATTCAGTGTTTCTCTTTACCACAATATTTAGGAATAAAATAGGTTACGGTCAAGTGCAAAGATAGGTGTATGTGTGTGTGTGTGTGTGGCTTCCTTGCCTCCTGGATGTGGACAAAGGCAACTCATGGAAGGGAAGCATTGATCCTGCCTGGTACACACGGTGAGGGGAGAGTCCTATGTGGCAGGGAAAATGAAACAGTTTTTAGCTGTGACTGCAGGAGGGCAAAGCAGCTGGTCACATCGGAACACCACATTGCAATGTCCCATGGCATCTCCCTTTTTTTCTTCTTTTATTCCGTCTGGGATCCCAGCCCTTGAGGATGATGCCACCTGCATTGAGAACGGGCTTAGATAGCCACCTTTGGAAACAAGCTCCCAGACATGTCCTGAGGAATATGTGATTCTAAGTCTTAAGTAGACAATTCAGATTAACTACTGCAGAAGTGACCTGAGCACAAACCATATGGAGGGCTGTTTGGGTCGTGGATAGAGCGTGTGTTACTTGCATACTGCCCAAACAGGATCTCAGTGGACCTAATGGTCACTTAAGGAGAACTACAGCAGAAATAGATGCAGGCTTCCCGCAGCTGTCATCCTGCCCATCAGCTGTCAAGATCTTGAGACAGCAGTGCCGAACCCTTCCATACATTATAATTTTTAGGATTACAATGGTGAGCGGGACATTTACAGTCCCACCACTTTAGGCAGAGGTATAATTACAACATATAAATAGATGAGTGGAATATTTAGCGTAGCTTTGTCAGAGATTTTGAAAAAGGATTTTGAAAGCATTGGAAAGTTTTAAAGCTCTGTGCTTTAACCACATCATGCTGGACTTCTGATTCTGTTAATTAGTCTAGAGATGAATATTTAAGCCATCGCATGAATATTGATTTACATATCACAATGACAAGAATTTGACAGTGAACCAGTTTTGCTGGTATGGTAAGTAGACCTCTCTCTCTCCCTCTCTCCATCTCTCCCCCGTCCCCGCTCTGTTTTCTTTACATGATTCTCAAAGAATTGCTTTTCCTTTCATTCCCCAAACACCCACATGGAACTGTCATGCACTCAGTCTTCAACACGCCAACCCTGTCTCTGCTCCAAAGCTTCGAGACTCTCCCAGGCTCCTGCACTCCGGATTGGTGTTTCACTGTGTTAGCCCAGACCATTGCACCTCTCTCACTAGAGTGACTCCATTTCTTTCTTCCTTCTGCAGCCGACTCTGAGGTCAGAAGCCCATCTCCTTTATCTTTATACCCTGTCTCTAGACTTATGTATTACAGCCTAAGAATAAATCTGAAGACAAAGCAAATAAAAATATTGAAAATATCATTGTTGCCCAGATGGAACCTCAGGATGGTGAAACTATGGAAATCTGTGAGCTTTCATATAATTTGTTATGTGATCTCTGATCTTGCGGAGAGCTGAGTGCCTGCGAATAGAGACATCTAATTTAAACAAACCTTCTGGAGCTATCAGACAAGCAATTGAGGTAAAAAAGACCAAGGAGCTAGAGTGACTTTAGTTTCCAACCTTTTGTTTTATTTTTAGTGGTTAGGAGTAGGAGAGGGTTCCACCCCAGTTTAAACAAAAGCCGGGGTGTTCTAGGGGGGAGCTGACCTAGACTAATGTCGATGAAATCATGGAAGAGCTAAAGCAAGGTGACCTTCAAAAGCTTACGGTGGTTTCTTTTCTCTAGCTGCCCAGGCTTGCATGTCCGCGATAGGGATTGCACGGTGAGCGAGGCCCACTGCACTAGTGCTAGTTACTGGCCTCTTGCTGCTGCAGGCTATGTACCATCGCCTTATTTTTTTCGAGACAGGGTTTCTGTGTAGCTTTGGAGCCTGTCCTGAAACTAGCTCTTGTAGCCCAGGCTGGCCTCAAACTCACAGAGATCCACCTGCCTCTGCCTCCCGAGTGCTGGGATTAAAGGAGTGCACCACCACTGCCCGGCTATGCATAAGTGTCTTAATGCATATGTATTCATAAAGGCAGAAGCAGGCAATGGATCTCCTGGGCTAGAGTTACAGGTAGTTGTGAGCGGTGGGGCTGGGAACCAAACTTAAGCTCTCTGCAAGAACAAGAAGTCTTCTTACCACTGAACGATTTCTTCAGCCCCTTTTCCTCACTCTTCACACTGTGCCTTATCACGTGATTTGTTTTACAGTAAAATAAAATTATACCACAATTTTCCACATGTGTGAAATGGCGCCTAGAGGACATCTTTCTTCTTTAAAGTTTGTTTGCCTGAGAGGATAAATCATAGAAATGCGCCTTTACAGAAGAGATTTATTATAATCTTCGCAGGCACCCAAAATAAAGCAAGACAAATGTCTAGGTCAGACAACCGTATTGGGAATCTCAGTTTCTTGTTCCCATCAGTCTGTCTGAGTTGATTCATAATCCCTTTAGCAATAGACTCCCAGTTTAGAATAAAGCATCTTGGTTTTTTTTTTCATCTTATAATTGGTGCATAGTTCAGAATTTACTTGAATTCTTCCTCTATCTACCAGAATAAGTCAGGGTAACTAGGCAGAGCATGTTCCCTCTCTATGCTGTGGATATCATTGGTTAATAAAGGAACTGCTTTGGGCCTATAGCAGAGCTATAGGGGAACAGAGCTAGGCATGGAAAACTAAACTGAATGCTGGGAGAAAGAAGGTCGTGTTGGAGATAAGCCATGGAGCCTCCGCCAGAAACAGGCATGCTGAAACTTTGCTGGTAGGTCATGACCTCGTGGTTATGCACAGATGAATGGAAACGTGTTAAATTAAAATGTAAGAGTTAGCCAATAAGAAGCTAGAGCTGATAGGCCAAGCAGTGATTTAAATTATATAGCTTCTGTGTGATTATTTCGGGGCTGAATATCTGGGAATGACCAAATGATTTCCTACAACAGTTTCCAGGGAGAAAGCTGCAGACAGATACAGGGAATGGGAAGGAGCCACAGTGGTGAAATCTTGCCAGTGTCGCGGTGTATTTGAGTTGCCATAAACTCGGTAGCTCCAAACTAATAAAATTCTGTAGAATAGTAAGTCACTACGACGAATATCTGAGATAATCAATACTGTGAGCTAAGATTTTCTTCAGGAAAACATCACGTTGCGTTACACCTTATAGAAAGAACAAATAGCTAAATACTTCAAGATCAGGGAGTGACTGGAATGTTCTAGTGCAGATCCAGGATCCAACTATACATATCTTGGGATATCTTTCTCCCCCTTAAGAGTTGTTCATTGTTGACCCCTCCACCCACTCTCTCTTGCTCTCTCTCTCTCCTTCCCTGACCTAATATCTTTGTGACTCTCAGATGAAATGTTTGGAAGGTATGAACTCAGTGGACTACTGGCTTACATCAGTCCCGAAGCCAGGAATGCCATCAGGTGCCTTCCTTCCTGCCTGATGGCTACATGCTTATTAGGTAATCAACCCCGTAAAAGCAAGACCAGACTCTCACTCATGCGTTAGACATCCTCTGCCTTTGGAAATATTGGTAAAAATTCTGGGGGATAAACACTTGTCAGTTATGTCTGTTTGAAGGTCTTATTAATATTTCAAATACAGTTTTTTTCTGCCTCTGATTGACTAGATTTGAATGCGTTATCTCGCCATCTCAAAAGGTTAAGATTTTATATAAACACCTGGTACACATCATCTAGGCAGCCCTGAATTATGTAGAGGAGAAATCGAACCTTTCTGAGGCTTAGGAAGCACAAACACTGGGCAAGATGGATGTTGATACATTCTGACCTGATTTTGTAGAAGACGGCCAAGAGTGAGGCAGAAGCCTCAGCCTAGGAGGCGGAGACAAAGTCACGGGGAAAGCATAAACACTATTACTTAATTTATTTGTTGAGAATTTCATAATGAATATAACATATTTGAATCATCATATCCACCCCTTATGCTTCCCTTTAGCTCTCCCAGGGTCCCCCTCTTCCTCCTCTCTTCCATCTAACTTTTTCTCTCTCCTTTTTTTTTTTTTTTTTGTATAACCAACTCACTGTAGTGTAGATTAGCACTGCCCATTTGTGCATGGGTATGGGGCTGTCCACTAGGGCACCAATAACCTACCTGGGGCCACACCTATGTAGAAAACTGTCTGCTCTCAGCGGTAACCATTGGCAGTCTGTGGCTCCTCTAACAGGAGTGGGCCATGGAGCCCTTCGTTTTCCGCGCCAGAATGTTGACAGGTTTGGGCCTGGGCAGATCTTCTATACCATAGCACAGTTTTTTTTTTTTTTTTTTTTTTTTGCTTTTTTTAAAATTTTTTTAAATTTATTTATTTATTTATTTAAGATTTCGGTCTTTTACCCACCACTGCCTCCCATTTCCCTCCCCCTCCCCCAGTCAAGTCCCCCTCCCTCTTCAGCCCAAAGAGCTATCAGGGTTCCCTGCCCTGTGGGAAGTCCATGGACCACCCACCTCCATCCAGGTCTATTAAGGTGAGCATCCAAACTGCCTAGGGCTTCTTGAAGTTTGCAGGCAAATGGATGGAAATAGAGAACACTATCCTGAGTGAGGTAAGCCAGACCCCAAAAAGAGGAACATGGGATGTACTCACTCATATTTGGTTTCTAGACATAAACAAAGCACATTGAGCCTCTAATACGTTATCTTAGAGAAGCTAAATAAGAAGGAGAACCCAAAGAAAAACATATAGGCATCCTCCTGAATATTAACCTTCATCAGGTGATGAAAGGAGACAGACACAGAGACCCACATTGGAGCACCAGACTGAAATCTCAAGGTCCAAGTCAGGAGCAGAAGGAGAGAGAGCATGAGCAGGGAGCTCAGGACCGCGAGGGGTGCACCCTCACACTGTGACAGTGGGGATGTTCTGTCGGGAACTCACCAAGGCCAGCTGGCCTGGGTCTGAAAAAACCTGGATTAAAACCGTCTTGGGAAAAAAACATAGAGACAATGAGGACTACTGAGATCTCTAGAACAATGGCAATGGGTTTTTGATCCTACTGCACGCATAGCACAGTTTTTGAGAGTTCCTGGCTGTAATATACCTGGTATGTCCGGAAGACAGTGCTGATGGGAACCTTCAAGGCCCTCTGGTTTTTCTTTCTGTCCCCTCTTTGGTGTCTCTGGAGTCTTGGGGGTAAGAGAATGTGATATAGATACCCATTTAGGATGAATGGTCTACAATCACTTATTCTCCTCACTCTGATTAGTACTTGTACTGTGTGAACTTCCAACAAAAAGAAACTCTCTGATGAGCAGGGAGCCCTGCGCTAATCAACCGAGCACTCGAGTGTCAAGCATACAGGCTTCGAGGGGACAGGGACTTCCATTCTGTGATTAGTGTTTATTTGCCTTGCTTTGGTATGGAAGCCTTTTCGCACTGACAAATCACCTGTAAGTCTGACCAGACGCGTGAAGAGTTTATGCGACTGTTCTGTGTTTTCTTTGACTTTTCTCCTCTGGAGAAGAGCCATGTGACACTTGGACCAGAAGATCAGAGACCTAGAAACCAGAAACAAGGCATCAGGAAACAGGCGTGGCCACAGAACCGCATATAGAAACCTTGGGAAGAGCTTTAATGGCTATGGATCCATCGATCACAATGTACAGAGTGGTGTGTGTTTGATTTCTCAGGTCCCGTTTTAAAAACTCCATCCAATGCATATTTGCATTCTTCTAGGTTCCTGTTGGTTCGGTTGTTGTTCCCTCTCTGGCTTCTTTGTTGAGGGTCAATCTGTGGTGGTGCCTGAGACTGGATTTCTAACAGGCTCCACATGTACTGTACCAGATGGAATCAGTCTCACATTTCCAACCAAAGATCAAGTCTGTTTTATCATTAGCTCATAATGAGCTCTCTCCACCAAAAGCACCGTGAGAACACTTAGTTCTCGAGTACCTAAGATGCCCTTCACGCTAGCACAACACGGCAGGAGAGATGTTGTCCATCTGTGGCTCTGCCACCCACCAGCATGACCTTAGGCAAACCATGGTATCCCTTTGCTTCTGCTGCTTCTTGCAAAAGCATCCTCGGCAGTTTTCATGCCCTGCCAGCTCTTTCTATAATGTCTAGAATGTTAATTCTCACTAAAGAACTGAGACTATGCAAGCCTTTACAACGACACTCACTAGGCTCCAGTGATAGTTCAATTTCCTTTTCCAGAAGCATGTGTTATGATATTCTATTAGCCTCGCTAGAGAAGTTACACAGGAACCCTGTGCGTAAAAACACAAAACTTGACCTTGGTCTGTCTTCTGTTCTTTCTCTTGTACAAAGTTAATGGGTGTGCCTTATTTAGACTGGGGTCTGCTCTCTCTCTCCTTCCACACAAGAAAAGCAGCCTCTGCAGGAGTCAGAGTTAGTTGCCTCTTTTGTCTGTGTTCTAGAACGACATGAGCTATTGAATATGTGTGCAGTGATTTGAATGGCAGCCACCCAAAGTGAACGAGATCATAATCTTTCAGACCCCGAGGTTTTGAGGCAAAGGCACTTCAAATTTAGTATCTCGCGCTGACACAAAACAAAATGTGGTTTAAATTTAGCTGTGTGGGATAAAGATATTTTTACCCTATTCTTTTCCTGAAAGGATTCAAAATTCTTTTACAATCAGGATGCCCTTTTGCGTTTCTGCATATGTAGGTGTTCGCTTTTCAGATTTCTACAAGGCACATACTCTAAAGGCTTAGACGAGGCCAGGCTTTATTTGTGAGTTCCAGATGGGGACAGGTCTCCAATAATTGCAACCACTTTCGTTCTCTCATTTGTCCTTGTGCTCGAGGCTTGGTTTTAATTTGGTGGGTGACATTGATTGACAGAGTCTAGACACAATAATTGATTCTACCTTCCATTCTTCTGTGTAATGGGGAATAGACAGAGCTTTGAAATGAGTTGGGTTCCAAGAAAAGATTTGTGTAGCACCAGGGAGTCATGTTCCGGTGCTGAAGAGGACTGATGTTAGCTTCCTGCTCTGTGCCCTATTATAATATGTGCTTTGTGTTGAATCAATGTTGGGACTCTTTCTGGAAAGAGAAAATGGCATAGATGACAATGTATTTTTTTTTCACGAAAATCATGGCGTTTATGTGTGCATGCATGCGTGTGTGCATGTGTGTATGTTATTGTGGGTGTGTGCTCATGTTTGTGCCGGGGCAGACAGGTGTATGTGTAGACGTGTCTGAATGCTGCATGGTGATGGACCTTCCTTCATCTTTTCCCATTGTATTTTTTCATGACAGGGTCTCTTACAGAAGCTCATCCGTTAGGTTAGCTGGCCAATGAGCTCCAAGGATCCATTTGTCTCTACCCACTCCCTTTCCCATTACTGGAAGGGTTATAGAAGCATTCAAGGCATGACTTTTGGGTGGCTGGTGGGTCACAAGCTAAGATCTTCATGCTAGCAAGGCAGGAATCTTAACAACTGAGCCATCTTCCCAGCCCTTAAACTCATAGTAGTACCCTTAAAGCAAAAATAGATGTCAATTGCTTTTTCCTTGCTATTACAGCAGAAAGGCTTCTTTGTTAATGTCGTTGCTACAGATGGCATGCTGCCTCAGGCAGATGTAATTTATACCTATTTTCCCACTAAAGGAAATTTACTAATAATGCTCTCTTTTGTACCCAAGTGCTTCAAGTTTGGATGGTAAATGTGATGCCCTTAAATATTAGCAAGTGCAAACCACAGCTTAATAATTCAATTGAAAAAACAATGATAATTCAATTCACATAGTAAGAGTTAATAAGTTTAGTAATTTGATAATGAAAATCAATGATTTGATTATAATGATATCTTCTGTGCACCTATTAAAGAAGCCAACTGAACATTTCCTAATTTCTGAAATGTAGTTAACTTTTAACATATTGGGTCAAAGAATAAGCATTTATTTCATCAGATGGTCTCTCATTCAAAGAGGGACCTTAATGGACACTCTGACGGTGAAGCACTCATTTTGTAACTATATATTTATGTCTCAGAGACAAGGGTTGCCTTTGTGCCAGGTTAGTTTTAAAGCATTGTGATTGGCTCTATAGTGTTAATGGACCCAGCAAGTATTTGCCGAGAAGACAGAGACAATGATAACCAGTGATATTTTGCGGCAAACTCCCTGACCAGCAGGAAAGAACAGCCACCAGACGAGGATTCTTCCCAAATCACGCTTTATTGGAGCCTCTTGGTTGAAGGGAGAGCAGGAAGCAAGAGGCCCAGAGCTCTGAGCTGCAGCTGCTTATATAGGGAGTCTGCCTAGCAACCTTTGATACTTCAACTGCTTCTCTGGAGACCCACTGGCCAGAAAGAAAACAAACATCCCTGTCAATTACAGACCACAAGGAAGTTCCCCTGCCGGTCAGGGGGAGTGTGGGCAGCTATATCACAACAACTCACCCTGTTTTCTGGTGGAAGAACTGCAACCTTTATCATGGAAACGAATCGTGCCTACACTGGCCGATGCACTCCTGCCAATGCTCCTGGCCACGGGATTGGCCCTAAGCACATATGCGAGAGGCGCAGTTCCACGCAGCTCCCTACAATATTTAGTAATAGGATAGTCCATGGTTGAGAGAGGATAGAAAGTGTGCTGGGGTAGAGGGTTCCCCCTGCTAATCATGGCCAGCTTTTGCTAAGTTATAGACACCACCTCTCACTATCAATAAACATGTTTATCATTAAAAATTATATTCTAACATTTGGTGATTGTGCCTTAAAGTAAATATTTCAAAATACTTAAGGTTAGGATTTCACTATGTGATTTAGGGAAGACAGAAGCAAAATATTATACATTGGTGGTGCGGGACAATTCTGTATTCTGTCAATTATGTTTTAAATAAACACTGATTGGCCAGTAACCAGGCAGGAAGTAGAGGCAGGGCAATGAGAACAGGAGTATTCTGGGAAGAAGGAAGTCCTTTCCGCAGTCCTGCCCAGACACAGAAGAAGGAAGATGTGACCAACCCTGCTGAAAAAGGTACCAAGCCATGTGGCTAACATAGATAAGAATAATGGGTTAATATAAGTTACAAGAGTTAGTAAGAAGCCTGAGTTAATGGGCCAATCAGTTTATAACCTAATGTAGACCTCTGTGTGATTTTTCTCTGGGACTAAATGTACCGAGCAGGACAGAAACCCCAACAAGCAGGCCTTCATGTTACACACTGGTTAGAAATATTGCTTCAGAAGCTTTCTGGGCCACTATAAGGCATTGCATACCTGTGGTTATGATAACTATAATAATTTTTCTGATAACAAATTATGTCTCAACTGTAGTCTCTATTAGAAGTCTAGAGCCCTGACTTGTAAGGAGTATAGGATGTTGGAAACATTCAGACTTTGTTAATGGCCAAAGTGATGTTTGCTGATAGCTATGTGAATTTAACTGAGTAAGTGAGCAATTCCAAGCCTTCTTCTTATGTTTTTTAAAGAGTTCTTTTTCTTTTAAGTTTGTGTATATGTTTCTGACTATGTGTAAGGGCAGTACCCATGGAGTTCAGCAGGTAGTGCTGGATCTCCTGAAGTTAGAGTTACAGACATTTATGAGTTACTTTGGGCAATGGGAGGAACCAAACTCAAGTCCTCTGGAAAATCACAAAGTTCTCTGAACTACTGAGCCATCTCCCTAGCTCAAGTCAAGCCTGATTTTTCTTATCACTAGGGATAATATTTCATGTGTTGTTTTATAGATCACTGCAATCACATTTGAACAGACTAACACAGTGATTGATAGCAGCATTCAGGTAATATTAACAGATTGTTCTGTGTATGTATCTGTATTACTGTTGAAACAAATCATCCCAGATATACTGACTTGAAGCAGAGTTAATTTATTGTCACTGCTATGGACGTGAGGAGTCTGATACATGTCCCAGTGGGCTAGCATTAAGTGTTGTCCAGTCTGTGTTCCTTTCAAGAAGATCTAGAAGGCAATATATTTCCTTGTCCTTTGTCGCTTTAGGAGCCCATTCCTATTTCCTAGTTCATAGCTCCCTTGTAGCCAACAGTTTTGTTTGAGTTCTTGTTGCTCCAACTCCGCTTGGTCCTTGTGAAATCTCTGACGTCCTGACAGCATTTCTGTCTTTTTAAGTATCTGTGTGACTTGACTCACATAGACAGTGCTTGACAATTTCCCCCTCTTGAGATCTTCAATTTAATTATATCTGCAAAACCCCCATTCTGTGGAGGTGACACAGGCTCATAGCAGCGAGGCCATTATTCTGTCTGCTGCAGTGTTCTTGGACACGTGTTCTCTAAACCAGCTCTGTAATGATAACATGGCTGTGTTGCTGTCCCCGTCCTCTCTGACAGAGGTTTGCTGGGAAAACTGAATTGATTATTCATTAGTTGATACTAACAGTATTGTGATGAATTGGAATCTCTTATCATTACTCTATACCTAAACGAGAGATTAAATCTAATCACCTGAGCCATTAATAGACATTATATCCATGGCAAATGTCCTTTATTTGTCCTCTTGTACCTGACTTTAGCTCCACTCTTCCTTTAACTTCTCTGAGAGTTCTTATAATGTGGACTCAGGTAGATTTCGAGACTTCACATCTGTTCATCTGAGTATCCTGTCTTCAGGAAAACCTGCCTTGGTATTTCAGTTTGCTGGCGTGGCCCTTAACATGAATGGCTCCATCTTAGTTTGGTCTGGTCTGCTGGGCCCTAGCACAGACACAAACTCTGTACCAGGTGTATAAAAGGATTTTAGAGATCCTTGTTGTAGACTATGCATTCACTGTAAGATGAAATAAGGTGCAGTACAGAGGCCATTATCTTGGACAAAGGTGTTCACTACAGAGCCATGGTGTTTGCTCCACAGCTCTGAAATGGGATCATGTGAGTCATAGGCTCCACAGGGTTATACCAAGAGCACACATGTGGTAGGCTGGGTTACAGAACAGTGCCGCTGCAGTTCAGACATGAACTGAGTGCATTCTCCAAAGATCCGTAATCCTCACACTTGGTCCTCACTATGATAGTTGTACTAACAGGAGTGGTCTAATTTGAGTTTTAGACACCATCCTTGGAAGACATTAAAAACTGGTCTCATGGAGTGAATTAACCACAACACACACACACACACACACACACACACACACACACACACACACAATCCTATAAAAAGAGCAAGCCATGCCCTTGCATCTGTCTTGTCCATCTTACCTACGGAAAGTCCCACTATGATGCCATCCAGCCTGATGCAGTCCAAACAGGAGGTGTCTTGTTCTTAATCTCCAGAACTGTGGATTAAGTGATTCTTTTGTCTTAATAAATTATTTCACCTCAAGCATTTCATTTTAATATGAAATTTTATATTAAGACAAGCAAGAGGCTATACACAAGACAAATACTTATTTCAAAGTTGTGGATGGTGCAGAGCCCTGCAGTATGAGTTATTGTGTCCAAACTCAACTACATTAAAGACACTTTCAGCAAGGGAAAACCACAGATCAATTGGTTAATGTCAGATTTTAAAAGTCTTAAAAATGGTTTTCTTTTGGGTCCTGGCTTTACTAACTAAAGATTTTTTTTGAACTTGTCCTAGAACTCACTCTGTAGACCAGGCTGGCCTTGAACTCATAGAGATCCACCTATTTCTGCCTCCTGAGTGCTGGGATTAAAGGTGTGCCACTACCACCAGGCAGCTCTAACTGGAGATCTTTTTAAGATGTGGTTTTGGCTGAGTGATCAAAGCCAGGCTCAGGGAGCTAAACCAAACCCTGCTTGGGACTGAGTCAGCAGAGAGATGCCGAGCAACAGGTGACATTGTCACCCTGGGCAGAGGTCACAGTTTGTACACTCCAGCCCTCTAAACTGGCAATGCCATAGGCGGTAGCTCTAATTTTAGTGCACTGTCTCATTTATCACTAGCTTTGGAAACAACAGTTGTTTTTACCCAGATACTGACCTTGTACCAACACAACAGACCCTCACATTCTCACTTTCTCAGGTGTCCTGATTTCATTATTATATTTATTTTGTCCCTAAGTTGCTGATCGTCTTTGAAGCATATTTATACTACAGGTAGGGGCCTAGTAACAAAAACCTACACCTATAACTCTGGGGTTTCAAAGGTTTTATTTTATTTTAAAATATTGTGTTTAGGAATGTTTTGTCTGCAGGTATCTCTCTGTGTGCCACATACTGATTAGTGCCTGAGGAGACCAGAAGAGTCATCCCCTGACTACATATAGTTAGTATCCCTCTTGCAGGTGCTAGGAACTGAACTGAGGTCCTCCAGAAGAACAGCAAAGTGCTCTTCACCACTGAACCACCTCTCCAGTTTTCAGAACTCTCGGACACATTCGTATTAAAACAGTGTAGTTGAGTGTGAAGGCTCTGGACCATAGCTGTGAGAATCAAACAGGACTTGTAATGAAGTAGCAATTCTTGGGTTCCCAACACCAATAGAAGCATAGATGGACACCTAGCAAGACAGAGATCAATTGTTTTTAAACTGAGAAATCTGGGTGTTTAAAGAAGGAAACGAGTAGAAGTCAAGGCAAAGGAGACTGAAAAGGTGACACCTTGAGTCTTTAAAATCGGGGAACATGCACTTTGGATGTTGTCTACAGCGTTTTCTTACCCCCATGTTCTCCATGTACAGAGTATTGGGCAAACACCATAGCCAGTCCTGTGCTGTGCGGTAGAAGAGCACCACACTGCTCCATTTCCTTTCGTTAGTCTTTTCTGCTATGATAGTTTTTACTTGACATTTGCTGCCCTCATTTGTATCCTATTCATCCTCTAAATATACCTCCTAAATGTTTTCCTGGGTACCTTCATACATTCCCATGTTACTTTACACAGGGGCCATGCCAACCTTTCTGCGTCTTTCATGTTTGTGAAATGTGCACTTTTCCACGTTTGCAAAGGTTTCCCAATCATATTGCAGTGTCCGGATCAACTTAACTTACTTAGATGTGTATGTTTAAACAAACCACTGTTTTTAAAATCAGAATTTTTCTTGTTTTTTGATACTATGAGAACTATTATCTTTTCTAGAAATACTTTTAAAATACTTAAGTACTTTTCTTAAAATACTTTTCTAGAAGTAGAGTTGAAGGGACAGCTCTGTTGGGAAATGCTTGCCTAGCAAGCACAAGGGCCTGAATTTTGATCCTACAGCCTGGTATGTTGTAAGCTTGTCGTCCCAGCGCTGAGGAGGCAGAGATGGGCTCCCTGCTCTGAAAGCCTGCATATGCCCAGGAGTGACATAGGTGGGTCATGTGTACACGAATGCCTAACCACCCACTCGTACACGTATACACCCCCCCCAGAAAACCCACTGTAGTCTAATGAAGTGTTTCTCGACCTCTTTAATATTGTGACCCTTCAATACAATTCCTCATGTTATGTTGACCCCCAACCATAAAATTATTTTTGTTGTACTGTAATTTTGCTACTGTAGTGAATCGTAATGTAAATATCTGTGTTTCCCAATGGTCTTAGGCAACCCCCATGAAAAGGTTTGATTGACCCACAAAGGGTTTATGATGCATAGGTTGAGCATAGCTGCTCTTCAGTGTACTGGTGTGTGGGGGCTAGCCAGCACAATTTAGAGATCCCTCTCCTCCCTCATGGCTCACAAACTCTCAGAAAATAGACATCTGATATGCATGCCGTGTTCTTTCTCTCTGGTGCTGCAGCCCAAGTGGTCATCATTTGGTGTTCATGTTCATCTCAAGGCGAGCTTGTTACTGTGCTGATTTCTGGGCATCAAGCCCTCATCTTCTGGTTCAGTAGTTCTGGAATGGGTCCAGGGCTTACATCTTAAGCAAGCTTCCCAGATAACTCTTTGACAGTGGCCCAAGGGCCCAATATAGAGAAACAATGCCACGGGGATAGAGGCATCAGTTATGCCATGACAGAGTCTCAACGTCCCCCACCCCTAAGCAGGGTAGAAATGGGGCATGACATTTCGACATTTTATGACTACTGTGCTGCCAGGAAGATTTGACCAAGACAGTTACAAGACAAAGAACTACTTACTGAGGGATTTATGGCTTTTCTCCATACTTTACCCTTGACCTTTTAGCAAGGACATGGTTTCCGTGTGGAGGAAACATCTGCCAAGCCGGCGGGCTGGTGTGCAGCCTGGTTTCAGTAAGCAGAACTCAGACACAGCAATACGTATGTGGGCCGTTTCTCTGTAGTTACAGCGAGGGAGGAGCTCTCCATGCTGTTTTAATTGTTCAGGATTTTCTGGTCGCAATCCAGTCCCCCATGGGCAAGAGGCAGCCCAGCATAATGTCTGTTCCCCATTGCGGCTGTGCGTTTACTAGATTGTTTACTGTCAGGACGGCTGATAGAGGCAGGATGTTGACTCTCTGTTAATTTATTTCATCCGGGAAGATCACTAAAGCATTCCGTCTTTACTTTGATATTTGGTGGTTTCCTGAGAACCTAGACGGTGTCTCCATGCTCTGTTTCCACCTGTCCTTTGTATGGGTTTTTATTTTATTTTTAAGTAGTGTGTGTGTGTGTGTGTGTGTGTGTGTGTGTGTGTGTGTGTATGGTGCATAAATGCAGGTTTCCAGGAAGGTCAGAAGAGGGCATCAGATATCAGTTACCCATGGCTGAGAACAGCATGGATGTTGGGAAACAAACTCCGGTCCTCTCCAAGAGCAGTAGACACTCTGAACCACTGAGTTGTACCTCCAGTTCCTAAATGACTTTTTCAGAAACAACAAACATGATTCTGTGCCCTGGCTGACTCAGGTGATGTTTGCTCCTGTTTGAACTTTGGGTAATACGGCATGTTAACACATTACAGACCCACTTTTTGCAAAATATCAGTATAGATGTGAAAGGAAACCATGAGCAGAAAATTGGCTGGATATAGCTAGTGCAGCTAGTCATATTTTAATTGACCCTGTGGACATCTCAAATCTTTCAGAGTTCAGCTTTTACTGAGCTCAAGTAAAACAGATTAAGGAAAAAAGTGAAGTTGAAAATCTGAGCCGTAAGTGGTATTGTTGGCTTGTGAATGACATAAGCAGATGGATTGAAGCTCAGTATCCTTCTCTTGTGAAACAGGAGGCTCCTATGTGGCAAGATTTCTTGTAGCATCCAAGTTTATCACATTAACATTTAATGGAAACAAAGACACACATGGAACAAACGTTGGGCTTTACACTACAAAATCCACTCTGTTTGAAGACTGACACTAATAACAAGCATTGCAACATTATTCTGTGTACTGGAGACAGTCTGGAAAATATATCTGCTGATGTGGGAAGGCCATTTGTCAATCTGTTGTTTCATTGGTTAATCAATAAAGAAAACTGCCTGCTAGGACAGAAAATTAGGTAGGCAGTGTAAACAGAACAGAATGCTGGGAGGAAGTGAAATAGATGCCATGCCTTTCCTCTCTGTGCCAGATGCGATGAAGCTCCAGCCCAAGATGGACATACACTAGAATCTTCCGGGTAAGCCACCACCTCGTGGTGCTACAAAGATTATTAGATATGGGTTAGTCAAGATATGAGAGTTAGCCAGAAGAGGCTAGGTATAATGGGCCAGGCAGTGTTTAAATGAATACAGTTTGTGTGTTGTTATTTCGGGTATAAAGCTAGCCATGTGGGAGCCGGGCGGGACAAAAAGCAGGCCTGCCTGCAGCTCCTACTACAATCTGCAAACTGAATTTTTGTAAAAAGGCTTAGTTGATAAATTTTCTGATGTGTTTTTGGTGTTTAAGAGAAATTATACACTGACTTTTATAAGCTAGAGATTGCTCTTATAAACTCAAATCTTTTGTGGATATAGAACAAACTCATTTTATTTTTTTTTAAACTTTTTGACACTTTCATGCATGAGTACTATGGACAGAAGTTTCTGTCCCACCTGGTCCCACAGACATTCAGTCCCAAGGAAACACACAGAGGCTTATATTAATTATAAATTGTTTGGCTCAGGCTTATTAGTGACTAGTTCTTACAACTTAAGCTAACCCATAATTCTTATCTATGTTTATCCATATGACTTGATACTTTACTTGGTGAGACATTCTCATCTTGCTTCCTCTGCATCTTGCTGATGACTGTGTCTCTGCCTTCCCTCTTCCCAGAATTCTCCTACTCTGGTTGTCCCGCCTATACTTCCTGCCTGGCTACTGGCCAATCAGTGTTTTATTAAACCAATAAGAGTGACAGATCTTTACAGTGTACAAGAGCATTATCCCACAGTGGAGTATTCACATAATTGTCACCCCTCCTTTTTCCACTAATTTTTCCTATGCTCCGCCTATGTCATCTCAAATTTATGACTTCTTGTTACACACACACACACACACACACACACACACACACACACAGTCTAGTGAGTCCATTTAGTGTTGCTTCTATGTATATATATTTAGTGCTGACCACTTGGGGTTGGATAACTAATTAGGAAGTTCATCCCTGGAGAAACTGATTTTCCCTCTCTCAACAGCCATTGGTTGCCTATAGTTCTTCCTCTGGGGTAGGATGTCATCAGGTTGTAACTCATTCATATAGAAAAGTCATTGTTGTTATCACTATGCAGGTCTTGTTTAGAAAACAGTATGGATGAGATGTCATGGGTGCACCTTCACCCTCATGACTAAATGACACAGCTTGTACATGCCCTGGTGCCCTGAATCTTAAATTCTGTCCCCTCTTCTGTGATTTTTTCCTGGCCTCAAGTCTTAAATGAAATATGTGAAAGTTGTTTGGTATGTCAGTTCTTAAAGAGTCACCAGGAGACCTATATTCAAAAGTAGTGGCTCCCACCTGTAAGCCCAGTGCCTGGGAGGCTGGCTGAGGTAGGAAGATTGCTGCTAGTTCCAGACAATCGGGGGAGGGGCATAAAAAGGGAGTTATAGATACCAGGGTACCCAGCACTATATGCAATATAAATAAACAAGACTTGTCTGGCAAACAATTTTGGAGACTGTAAATCCTTGCTCATGTGGTTCTATCTGCTCAGGGTCAACATTGTGGAAAGAGTGTGTGCAAGAGGGATCTCCCAGTAAGACAGAATGAAAGAAAGATTCAGAGGCAAGAGAACTTTCAAATCAAGTTCTCCTATCTCCTGTA
This sequence comes from Microtus obscurus, assembly GCA_963919715.1. Taxonomy (NCBI): domain Eukaryota; kingdom Metazoa; phylum Chordata; class Mammalia; order Rodentia; family Cricetidae; genus Microtus; species Microtus obscurus. The sequence goes on along the minus strand of CAWTZC010000453.1, from coordinate 5,217,898 downwards.
AACATTAAGGTTCTCCCAGAAGCACACTAATTTTCCAGGGGTACTAACCTGAAGAGCTAAAGACTTTCCACCGGATGTCACCTCTTAAAGGGCTACCACCTCTTATCTGGGCCTTCTATTCAATTCCATTGATCTACCTGTCTGTTTTAATGCCAGTACCATGCAGGTTTTTTATTACTCTTGCTCTATAATTGCTACCTCCTGAACTTCTTTTATTGTACAAGATTGTTTTTAGTTATCCTGGCTGATGTGGGAAGTCCTTCTGTATATGTGTTGCTTTTTATTGGTTAATGAATAAAGAAGCTGCTTTGGCCTGTGATAGGACAGAGTAGAGCTAGGTGGGAAAACTAAACTGAATGCTGGGAGAAAGAAGGCAGAGTCAGTGGGACGCCATGCAGTCACTGAAGGAGACAGATGCACTAGAACCTTGCCAGTAAGCCACAGCCATGTGGCAATATACAAATTAATAGAAATGGGTTAATTTAAGTTATAAGAGCTAGCTAGAAGGACACTTAAGCAATAAGCCAAGCAGTGATTTAATTAATATAGTTTCTCTGTGGTTATTTTGAATCTGTGGCTGGGAATGAACAAGTGGCCTCCACCAATACCTGTTTTTGTTTGTTTTTTTCTGAAGGTAAGTATTGTTCTTTCAAGGTCTGTAAAGAATTGTGTTGCAATTTTGATGGGGATTATGTTGAATGTGTAGATTGCTTTTGGTAAGATGGCCATTTTTACTATGTTAATCCTATGGATCCATTGGCATGGGAGATCTTTCCATCTTCTGATATCTTCTCCAATTTCTTTTGTCAAAGACGTTAAGTTCTTGTCATACAGGTCTTTTTCTTGATTAGTTAGTTTTACACCAAGATATTTTATATTATTTGTGGCTATTGTGAAAGGTGTTTTTTCCCTGATTTCTTTCTCAGCCCATTTATCATTTGTATATAGGAGGGCAACTGATTTTTGTTTTAGTTAATTTTGTATCCAGGCACTTCACTGAAGGAGTTTATCAGCTGCAGGAGTTCTCTGGTAGAATTTCTGGGGTCATTTATGTGTAATATTTATGTGCAAATATGGATACTTTGACTTCTTCCTTTCCAGTTTAAATCCCCTTGATCTCTTTAACTGTTCTATTGCTCTAGCTAAAACTTCAAGTACTGTATTGAAAAGATATGGAGAGAGCAGAAAACTATGTCTTGTCCCTGATTTTAGTAGAATTGCTTTGAGTTTCCATTTAATTTGATGTTGGCTTTTTGTTTGCTGTATATTGCTCTTTTATGTTTGGATATGTCCTTTGTGTCCCTGTTCTTTCCAAGACCTTTATCATGAAGGGGTGTTGGATTTTGACAAAGGCTTTTTTAGCATCTAATGAGATGATCATGTGGGCTTTTTTTTTTCAATTTGTTTGTATGGTGGATTACATTGACAAGTTTTCATATGTTGAACCATCCCTGCATCTCTAGGATAAAGCTGACTTGATCATGGTGGGTGATCTTATTGATGTGTTCTTAGATTCGGTTTCCCAGGATTTTATTAAGTATTTTTGAATCAATGTTCAACAATGAATCAATTGTTCGTAATTTCCTTTGGTGAGTTTTTGTGTAGGTTGGGTATCAGTGTGAATGTGGCCTCACAAAATGAATCTGGCAATTTTCCTTCTGTTTCTATTTTGTGGAATAATATGAGGAGTATTGGTATTTTCTTTTCTTTGAAAGTCTGGTAAAAGTTTGCACCAAAGCCATTTGGCTCCAAGCTTTGTTTGGTTGGGAGTCTTTTTTTTTTTAAACATGATTTTTTTATTGACTTTTTGGGTATTTCACAGCATGTTCCCCAATCATGCTCACCTCTCAGTCCCTCCATACCCCTTCTAACCCCTGCAGCATACACCCCAAAAGAACTCTCCCCTCAAGATTAACTAGAAACTAAACAAAGCAAAAAGGAAAACCTTACTTTCTCATGTTTTCAGCACCCCTCATTCTCCCTAGTAAATCAACCTCACCTACAAAATGTTCATTGCTATGAGTCATGATCTGGTTCAAGGCCTCTGGGACACCATCCTCACTGGATCCCCACCAGAACTCCCCTCAGATATCCTGCTGTTGCTCTGAGTCATGGAGATCTTGTGGTTCTCTTTCCATAGGACCAGTCCCTTCACACACTCCAGCAGGTCACAGATGGTGTAGATGTTAGGGTGGGCCAGCCCAAGGCCCAGGATGTGGGACTGGGTGGTAGTTTAGTTGGCCTGCCTGGGCTACTGGGACCACCCCCTTAGCCAAGGGGCAGAGTCAGCACTCCTTAGGCCCAGATACTGGGGCCAGCTCTCCTGTGGGAAGGGGTGGGGCTTCTCTCCTGACTATGGGATGGGAGTACTGGGGTGGGGGTGGGTGGGTGAATGGGGACAGGTCTGCTTGGGAGATTTTTAATGAAATGACTGCTTCTGTTTCATTGGGATATAGATTTATTTAAATTGTTTATCTGATCTTGATTTAACCGAACCAAGAAATTTGCCTATTTATTTTAGATTTTTCAATTTTGTGGATTACAGTATTTGAAATATGACCTAATGGGTTTTTTTTTGTTTGTTTTTTTTTTGGGGGGGGGGTTCTTGATGTCTGTTGTGTCCTCACTTTCATTTCTATTTTGGTAATTTGGATATTACCTCTCTGTCTTTTAGTTAATTTGGATAAGGATTTGTCTATCTTATGGATTTTCTTTAAGAACCAACTCTTTGTTTCATTGATTCTTTGTATTACTTTCTTTGTTTCTATTTTATTGCTTTCATCTCTCAATTTGATTATTTCCTATCATCTACTTCTCTTGGGTGTGTTTACTTTTATTTTGTTGTTCTAGAACTTTCAGGTACGCTGTGAAGTTGCTGTATGAACTCTTAAATTTCTTTATGAATGCACTTAGTGCTATGAACTTTCCTCTGAGCACCACTTTCATTGTGTTCTGCAAGTTTGTGTGTGCTGTGCAATCATTTCCATTGATTTTTAGGAAGTCTTTAACTTATTTATTTCTTCCTTGACCCAGTTGTGATTCCATAATGTTCTTCAGTTTGTAGACTTTCTGTAGTTTCTGTTGTTGAAATCCAGCCTTAATCCATGGTAGTCTAATAAGATACACGGGTTATTCTAATTTTTTTTATTTGTTGAGACTTGCTTTGTGACTGAGTCTGTGGTCAGTTTTGAAGAAAGTTTCATGAGGTGCTGAGAATAATGTATATGTTTTGTGTTTGGGTGAAATATTCTAGAGATATATAATAGGTCCATTTGGGTCATAACATCTGTTAGTTCCGTTATTTCTCTCTTTAGTTTCTGTTTAGATGACTTGTCCATTGGTGAGGATGGAGTGTTTACGTTTTCCACTATTAATACGTGGGGTTTCATGTGTGATTTAAGCTTTAATAGTGTTTCTTTTACAAATGTGGGTGTCCTTGCATTTGGAGCACAGATGTTCAGAATTGAGCTGTCATCTTGGAGGATTTTTCCTTTGATGAGTGTGAGGTTCCCTTCCCCATTTCTTTTGATTAATTTTGGTTGGAAGTCTGCTTTGTTACATGTTAGAATGGCTAAACTGGCTTTCTTCTTTTTTACTTGGAAGAAAGATTTTCCAACCATTTACTCTGAGGTAGTATCTATCTTTGGTGTTGAGGGGTATTTCTTGTATGCAGCAGAATGATGGATCCTGTTTTCATTTCCATTCTTTCAGCCTGTACCTTTTTATTGGAGAATTTATTCCATTGTTATTGAGAGGAATTAATGACCAATGATTGTTAATTACTGTTATTTTGATGTTGTTGTTGTTGGTGGTGGTGGTAATGTGTTTGTGTATGTGTTTGTGTAAGTGTGCTTCTCTTCTTTTAATTTTTCTGGTGTGAAATTATTTTTTATGTTTTCTTGGGTGTAGTTAACTTCCCTGGGCTGGTGTTTTCCTTCTAGTATCTTCTTTTTTGTAGGACTGGATTTATGGATAGATAATGTTCAAATTTGGCTTTGTCGAGGCATATTTTATTTTCTCCATCTATGGTGATTGAAAGTTTTGCTGGGTTTAGTAGTCTGGGCTGGAATCTGTGGTCTCGTAGAGTCTGCATGACATATATCTAGGCCTTTCTGGCTTTTAGAGTCTCTGAAATTCATAAGACTGAAGTCAGGTGTAATTCTAATAAGACTGCCTTTGTATGCTACTTGGCCTTTTTACATTGTAACTTTTAATAATCTTTCTTTATTCTGTACATTTAGTGTTTAGATTATTATGTGGCAGGTAGAATTCATTTTCTGGCCCAATCTATTCAGTGTCATGTAAGCTTCTTTTATATTTAGAGTTAGCTCTTTATTTAGGTTAGGAAAATTTTCTTCTATGAAAATATTGACTCAGCTTCTCTACCCAGGCAGCTGGTAAGCTTCCTGCAGGTAAGCTGCTCCACCACCACCACCACATGGACCAGACTCCATAAGCTAGTTACAAGTCCCACTCTGCCCCTAAACTCTCCTATCCTCCACAACCTCAGAGGAACTCTGAAGCACAGGTTGTGACTGCACAAAGAGGGCCAAGAGAGGAACTCTGAAGCACAGGCTGCGACTGCACAGACAGGACAAAGAGAGCAGACCAAGAGAGTGGGTCAAGAGAGACCTCAATGGCTCTCTGAGACACAGACAGTGACAGTACAGAGCAGACCAAGAGCAGCTCGCAGAGACACAGACAGAAACTGTAAGAATTGGAACAAGAGGCAAAGACACTGACAGCACCAATTGGAGGAAAAGATGGGTAGGCGCCAATGTGAGAATTCATTCAACAACCGTAAAAGCAACATGGTAATACCAGAACCCAGTGGTCATATAGCAGGAAGATTTGAACACCCCAACTCAGAAGAAGCAAAAGAAAACTATTCTAAATGTAACTTTATGAGAATGATGGAGATCTTTAAAGAGGAAGTAAAAAATTCCCTTAAAGGATAGAGGGAAAGACAAAAAAATTGGAAGGAATCAATAAATCTCTTAAAGGAACCCAAGAAAAAACAATCAAAGAGGTGAAACAAACATTTCAAACAGTTCAAGGCTTGAAAACTGAAATAGAGGCAATAAAGAAAATACAAACTGAGGGAATGCTGAAAATGGAAAATCTGGGTAAATGAACAGGAACTACAGAGGTAAGCATAACCAACAGAATGCGAGAGATGGAAGAATCTCAGGTGATGAAGATACTATAGAAGAAATAGAATCATTGGTCAAAGAAAACATTAAATCCAACAAATTCTTAAGACAAAACATTCAGGAAATCTGGGACACCATAAAAAGACCAAACTTAAGAATAATAGAGAAAGAAGAAGGAGAAGAACTCCAGCTCAAAGGTACAGAAAATACATTCAACAAAATCATAGAAGAAAAATTTCCCAACCTAAAAAAGTATATACCTATGAAGGTACAAGAAACTTACAGAACATAAGATAGACTGGACCCCAAAAAAGTCCTCTTTTCCTATATTAATCAAAGTGCAAAGCAAACAGAATAAAGAAAGAAAATTAAGAGTTGAAAAGGAAAAAGGTCAAGTTACATACAAAGGCAGACCTATCAGAATTACACCCGACTTCTCAATGGAAATCATGAAAGCCAGAAGGTCCTGGACAGATGTGCTACAGACACTAAGAGATCATGGATGCAAGCCCAGGCTATGATACCCAGCAAAACTTTCAATTACCATCGATGGAGAAGACAAGATATTCCATGACAAAACCAGATTTAAACAATATATATCCACAAATTCAGCCCTACAGAAAGTACTTGAAGGAAAGATCCAATCCAGTAAAGCTAACTGTACCCACAAAAACACAGGCAACAGATAACCTCCCATCAGCAAACCCCAAGGAAGGGAAACATACAACCACTACTGCTGAAAAATAACAGGAATTAATAATAACTGGTCATTAGTATATCTTAATATCATTTACATCTAGAATGACACAGGCTAAGACACATGATAAGATAATGGATATAGAAATAGAATTCATCCTTCTCCTATATACAAGAAGCACACCTCAACCTCAAAGACAGACATTTCCTCAGAGTAAAGGGTTGGGAAAATATTTCAGTTCTCTCATGAACAGCGATGCAAAAATACTCAATAAAATACTGGCAAACCGAATCCAAAAACACATCAAAAAATTATACACTATGATCAAATTGGTTTCATCCCAGAGATACAGGGATGGTTTAACATACAAAAAAAAAATCTATCAATGTAAACAAATGTAATCCACCATAGAAACAAAAAGGGAAAAAAAACATGATCATTTTATTAGATGCTGAAAGAACATTCAACAAAATCCAACACCCCTTCATGGTAAAGGACTTGGAGAGATCAGGGATACAAGGGAAGTATCTAAACATAATAAAAGCAGTAAACAGCAAGCCGATAGGCAACATCGAATCAAATGTACAGAAACTCAAAGGGATTCCACTAAAGTCAGGAACAAGACAAGGCTGTCCACTCTTTCCATATCTATTGAACACAGTTCTTGAGGTCCTAGCTAGAGCAATAAGACAACAAAAGGAGATTAAGGGAATGCAAATTGGAAAGAAAGAAGTCAAACTTTTACTCTTTGCAGATGATATGATAGTATACATAAGTGACCCCAAAAACTCTACCAGGGAACTCCTACAGCTGATTAACACATTTAGTAATACAAGGTTGGCGAGGTAGTGCCCATTTTACATCTCATTTCTCTTATGGTGATGTGATATGGAGATTGGAGATTACTGGAAGCTCACAGGCCAACTGGACTGGTGTTCCCAAGGCAAGCAATATAAAGACTTTGTCTCAAACAAGGTGGAATAGACAGGACTGATAGCCACAGTTGTCCTCCAACCCCCACACATGTGCTGTGGCATGTGAGTTCTCCTATTTAGACAGATAAGCACACACACACACATCATAACACACAATACTCATATGTACACACACATATTCATCTTACCTGATATTGTGTTACATAAGGGTATTTTCATATATGTACACACTGTACATTTAATATGCTCCCCACCCCCATTTCCCTTCTTCCTCTGTCCTCCCATTAATCTTCCTTGTTCCCTATAAGTCTTGCTTTGACTCTCTTGTCATGAGATGCATACATACACATATGTATACATATATATGTAATTTTATGCACCTATACAAAACATAGAAACCACATATAAAAGGAAAAACAAGATTTTTATCTTTCTGAGACTGGCTTAATTTACTTAATGTCACTATTTCCGATTATTTTTACAAATTACAAAGTATGATTATTACTTTGCAAATGACACATCTTTTTTTGGTCCTCTACTCCTTGTACTTTTTTGAGACAAGCTCTCTCTCTCTATTGCTCTAGGTGGTCTGGAACTCACTATGTTATTCAAGTTGACTTCAAACTCACAGAGATCTGCCTGATTCAGGCTTCTGAGTGCTGGGATTCCACACATGTGCCACCATGCCTGGCTCTCCATGGCCTTTTCAAATTACTAGGCAGTGGTATATAGTCTCAAAAAGTTACCTTTGGGAAACGCTGGTGAATTGGGCAATCGATAGGTTTCTTGGTCTCTTTTACATCAAGATACACTTGCTTCGTGTATATATGCATCTTTTTGTGTATATATGTTCTTGGGGACTGCTAAGCTAAACTAACATAAATGTTTTAAAGGTATCTTGACTTCAAAATTTGGGTCTAAGGGTATGTTGCTTTGGAAAAGAGGTTCATCTTTTATTTCCACAGAGGATGAGGACCTGTGGAATCTTTCTAGACTAATGTGGTTTGATGGACCAAGAGCCCCTGAAAGGTTGCCGTGAGTACCCACAAAAATTACTTTGCCCAACAAAAAGCAAAAAGGCAGTTTGGAGAGAACTATGCCCAAATTCCCACATACTGTTTATAAATGTTTGTTTACACTTAATGGGGGATATGATACAGATATGAATGATTTGCATTGGTATGGATCTTGGCTTATAAATACAAATTTAATGTCAATATTGTTATATATATATTTCTGCTCTGGATTAAGGTATTGTGTTTGTGCAGCTCATTTAAAAATTTAGTGTATAATTAAGAAATATAGGTTAGTAGATAATCGCCTATAATAGTCAAGCTTGTTGTCATGCTAGTTAGGTTTTTTTAAATATATATAGATATATTCCAGTTAGTTAGGAATTCTTCAAATCATTCAGAGACCTTCAGAATATGACATTTAAAATGTTTAAAAACAGGACTTTTCTTGACAATGAGATACATCTGCTCCTGGTAGCACCAATAGCTTCAAGAGGAAGATGGGCACTGAAGAGGCTCTGTATAGAGTTTGCTAGCCATTTGGGCAAGAAACTGCTCTTGCCTGGACTGCTTGATGTTATTCTGTATGAACTGAACATGCAGAACCCACAAAGAAATGACTGCTGAACTTGCCTAAAGTTCAGTCCTTTGGGGTTCCTGCTTAATGGAAGTGTCTGCCAGACATTATGCAGGACACAGAAGAAAGTGACTGACAAACTGCCAATATAGGCAGAACTGTCTTTGAAATTTCCTGCTTCATAGAAAAGTCTGCTGGATACTATGGGTCTGTAGGCTGAACATTGATGCTCCAATGATACAGAAGAACTTTGGGTAGCAGTCCAGATAGTGAGATGTCTCTGCCAATTTTAGAGTTTTAGAAGTTGCTTGCAATGCACTTCCTGTTAACTTAGGTAATATTATATCCTTCTGGAATTTTTGATGCAGTTGAAGAATAGTTATAATTATAGTTTTCCTCCATCATGATAAAAGATAAAGTAGATATAAATATTGTGACTATAATTCTTGCTTTATAGCTGTTTTGTTATATGTAATTTTACTATGTTAAAATTAAAACCTTCCTTTTCATTTAGACAGAAAAGGAGAGATGATGTGGGATTTCCCTCTGTATGCTGTGATTACCATTAATGAGTAAAGAAAGCTGGCTTGAGCCTATAGCAGGGCAGAACAGAACTAGGCAGGGAAAACTAAATTGAATGCTGGGAGGAAGAAGATGGAGTCAAGGAGAAGGCATGTAACCCCTCCAGAGACAGAACTTTGCCAGTATGCCACAGCCACATGGCCATGCACAGATGAATAGAGATGGGTTAGTTTAGGATATAAGAGTTAGCCAGAAATATGCTTAAGCTATGTAACAAGGAGGGGCCCGCTTGTTTGTTCAGACTACCCAGCTAGCTTAAACCTGAAATAACCACACAGAAATGTATTAATTAAATCACCGCTTGGCCCATTAGCTCTAGTTTCTTATTGACTAATTCTTACATCTTAATTTAACCCATTTCTATTAATCTGTGTATCACCATGTGGCAGTGGCTTATTGGCTATGTTTCAGCAGTATGTCTTACTCTGGAGGCGGATCCATGGTATCTCTCTGGCTCTGCCTTCTTTCTCCCAGCATTCAGTCTGTCTTCCCTGCCTACTTAAGTTCTGCCCTATCAACAGGCCCAAAGCAGTTTCTTTATTAACTAATGAAAGCAGCACAAAGACAGAGGACCTCCTACCCCAAAGCTATTAGCCAAACAGTATTGCAGATAATATAGTTTTCTGTGTGGTTATTTTGGGGCTGAGTAGCCAGGAACAAAATAGCAGTCTCCCACAACATATTCATTTCCATGGTATTTAAAACAGAATCAGTTATCTCTGTTTATCTTATCAACCATGATCTTTAGACATTTCTAACCTGAAACTTCTCCCCAATGAAGGTGTTTAGTCAAGAGTTTAAGGAAGGGCAGCCTGATTATGTCAGTATAAAGCTGAAGGTTAGGTGAGGGCATGATGAAAGCTATTTTTATTCTCTTTAAGATCCTATAGTTGATGTATACCCCGAGGAAAAGAGATAAGCTTTATATGGCTTAAGTATGCTGCTGTGGACTCTCTGGGGGAACTTATATGAGATTTATAGTATTGTTTTCCAGGGTAATTGCATTCAGCATTCCAGAAAACTAATTTACCAGCAAATGTTAGGAGCACAAATTGTAGATTGGCTGTCACTGGCACATAGATTGACTTTGAAGCTCAGGACATAGGTTCAGTCAGCATTCTATATTTGCTTCTACGTATTGCTTTTTTGCAATAATCCCTTGTTTTTCCAAACTCTGAGCGGATGGGGATGACAAGATGAAAGTTTTTATCACTGTGTTATGAGCTCTCATGGAGGAACATCATGTAGCCCTCATCAAGAATCTCACTATGTTACAGCGATTGGGGAGATGGCTCAGAGTATAAAATGGTTTCTTTCCAAGCATGAGAATCTGAGTTAGGAGCTCTAACACTCACATAAAATGAAATATGGGCACAGGGGTGTGCCTCTGTCTTATTCACTGTTCTACTGCTATAAAGAGACACTAAGGCCAAAGCAACTTTTCAAAGGAGGCATTTAATTGGGAACTTGCAATTTCAGAGGCTTAGTTCATCATCATTATGGTAGGAGGCATGGCAGAAGGCAGGCAGGCATGGTGTGGGGGATTAACTGAGTGCTTACATCTGATCTGTAAATTGTAGGCAGGAGAGAGGGAGAGAGAGAGAGAGAGAGAGAGAGAGAGAGAGAGAGAGAGAGAGAGAGAGAGAGAGATTGAACTTTTGAAACCCCAAGCCCACCCAGTGATGCATCTTCCCCAACAAAGACATACCTTCCAATCCTTCCCAAACAATTCCAATAACTGAGGACCATTCTTTCAAACATATGAGCCTGTGGGGGGGCCAACCTCATTCAAATCACCCCTACACCGGGAACCCCAGGACTGAGGAATGGAGACAAGGGAACTTCAGGCCAACCATTACAACTAAAGTGGTGAGCTCCAGATTTATTGGAAAATACTGTCTCAAAAAAAATAAGTGGATATGAAATAATAGAAGAAGACATCTATCATTAACCTCTTCCATCCAAACTAGCATACACCAGTGAGTGCACACATGAATACAACACAAACATGCATGCACGCACACACATGCACACACATGCACAAACACACACCTCCTTTATAGAATAAGAAAAACTATTTTCAGCAAAGTGGACTTAAATAAAATTATTATTTTAGCATAAAATATTGATAGTTTCTTAAAATGAAAAATAATGTAAGATGACAAGCTACATGGAGTCTATGTTCCAAGCAGGTGTCAGGAGGCTGGCTTATCCAGCTGGCCTCACATTAAGTGTACTGTCTGGAGCCCCCAAGAACAGAAGCTGCCACTCACCACTCAGCTCTAGCCATGGGCAGCGTAAGGGCTCCTTTAAGTTTTTAATTTGCATCAACCTAGAATCACCACCTGCTAACAGACTCTCAGTAAAGCATTGACTAGATCAAGTTGACCTGTGGGCATGTCTATGGGGATCTACTCAGCTCATATGGGAAGTCCCAGCCTGTGGTGGACAGCATGATTCCCTGGGTTGAGGCCCTGGACTCTGTGGGCAGAGAAAGCAAGCTCAACTGGCACCTTTAATGCATGCATTCATTTCTCTCTGCTCTTGTTGGTGAATGTCATGTGACCAGTCGCTAAAGGCTCTTGCTGCCTTGGCTTCCCCACAGTTATAGCCTATAGCTTGAAATCTCCCTTAAGTTGTGTTTTGCCAAATATTTTATTGAAACAGCAGAAATGAAACTGTGCCAGAGAGCGCCTACATCCCCTGTGCAGTTCATTTTCTCTGCCTAAACACACCCTTTAACTTTCTTGATGGAATAAACCTGTTGACAGTCAATTCTCTTTGATCTTGTTTTTATGAGTGGCAACCTTTTCTCCACTTGGTTGGTGAAAAATACTTTAGCTTGTAATGGTATTCTAATTTTTTTCTTCCAATAGTTTCAATTAAATATGCCACACTAATGTCCCCCAGTCTACCCAGATGTGCAGAACAATTAGTTGGTCATCATTCCTGTCCTTGTTCCTCTGTAGGTAGTGCGAATCTCTGCCCCTCAGCTTCTTCAAAAATTTTCTACTTATCCTTGTCTCTCATCAACTTAATTTTAAGTTAATTTTAATAGCATCTTTGACTATCTTCCTCCTGGAGTCTTTTGAGTTTTTAGAACTGAAAGTTTACACTATGATTTTTTTCAGTGATTATTTTTTTCAGTTACTACCAGTCAATTTTTTGTTAAATTGTTTTATGTGTATGAGTGCTTTGCCTGCATTTATGTCTATGTGCCACTTGTGTGCCGAGTGCCCACAGAAGCTGAAAGAAGATGTGGGATTACATGGTACTAGAGTTATAGACAGTTGTGCGACACCATATTGGTGCTGGGAATCAAACCTGGATCCTCTGGAAGAGCATCCAGTGCTCTTAACCACAGAGCCATCTCTCCAGCCTGCTACTGGTTTTTGCCTCACCATTAGTAGCCTCTACTTCTGGAAGTTCAATCATCATGTGTTTTTTTGCTTAAATTTTATCTAGGAGAGTCTGGGTTGAGATTACCTTTCTTCCTCACTGTCTCATTGTGGTTGTTTCAATCGCTCTGTCATCTCCCTGATCGGCATTTCCTCAGCATCCAGTCTGATGGCAGTAGAACTCAGTACTTTATCTTTTCAGATGGAAGTCATGTTCATCTCATGCTGATCCTTCTCATCTGTCCCTCTTATGCTCAGACCTTCCTTTACCTTCGTGCATACACAGAGCACATCTGTAAAGCTATCTTGATTTCCTTGATTAATAGTGACAGTGTCTCTCACCTTGGTCATTTCTATCAACTGATTTTTAATTCTAATTGTAGAGGGCAGTTTCTTGACTCTTTGCATAAAGAACCTTAAACCAGATATGAGGCATCTTGATTTTCAATCTTGTCGAATACAGAATATCCTAGTGTACTTTTGTAATAGGATTTTGAATATTTTTCTAGAGCAGCAATAATAAAAAATTTTTCTCTGGATTTAGTCTGACCAGCTTCAAACTTTTTAAAGCTCTATTAGTGACTGGAAATGAATTATTTAGACTCATAGCCAATATAACATTCTGCTAATTCCCGTGCATTGAGACAATGGTTTTCTAAGCTCCTGTGTATTGCTTGTGTGTTGCCGGGTCCTTTCAGTGTGGCTGATGTGAGCAAGAATTGTTTCTAGTCCTGTGTGTGCTTCTTCCAACACTGGTTGGGAGACCAACTTCTCTTGTTCTGGTTAATTTGCACCATCAACTTGATTGGGTTAAGGAACATCAAGGGCATGCCTTTGGGAGAGTTCCTGAGAGCAATTCCCGAGTCTCCAGAGATTAAGAAAGGATTAACCAATGAAGACCCACACTGAAGGTAGGCACTATCATCCCAAGGGCTGAGGTTCAGATGAGAACAAATTCCAGTCACATGCCCTACCATTATGGACTATCTTCACTTCAACTATGAGTCTCCCTTGCATTGCTCCTTCCCTTATCGTAGGAAGTTAAGGCCTACCAGGCCAAAAGGTCCCAATCTGGAGTCTTCCTGGAGCTGTCAAAGGTCCTGTCTGTGCCTAGCCAAAAAGGAGCTACCAAGCAGTGTTTCCTGGGTGCTTAGCAACAGGCATTGTCAGAGGTCCTGATCAAGCCTAGCCAATGAGAGATGAACATGAAATGTCAATTGTCAACCGTCACCCAGCCTGGGTGCTGAGTGGGTAAATAAGCCCCCCCCCTATTGTTAAATAAGTCTCCCTCGTTGTTAAATAAGTCTGCACTAAGCCTTCTACCTATTCCTGGCATCTGTGCCTGTTCATGTCATGTCTTTTCACTCCCTTCCCTGAGGAAGACTAATGTTAGGATCCAGTAATACCTTCTCTTGGTTACAGTGGTGAGGAGTAACCAGGGAACCAGGGACACCCTCCTTCATCTTTTATTTCAGCTTGAATCTGCCTGTCAGTCTTTAGCAGATCTCTTGGGCCACAGAATCTGATGAATTTGGTTTCTTCAAATTCTGGTTTTTATTTCAATGAGCTCTCAGGATCTAGTCTATCTTTGGAAACAGTACTCTGGTGTTTTTTGCTTGTTTGTTTTTTACTTGACATTAAGTTGGGACAGTCACAGCCATTCACCTTGGTGCTCTCCCTTCATTCAGGAACCCTAGTGCCTTATTGGTCATTATTCAATGTTAGGATAATTGTTATTACATATACTTTCTCTGGTTCTTTCTAGTAATGTGAGATGCAAAAATCAATAGGGCTCTTGTCATTCCACTGTGGCTACATGAATGGCATGTGTTTGATGTGGAAAATCATTCTTATTCTAGTAAATGAAGCTGACATCATTAGCATTCATCAAAAATGAAGCTAAGAAAAGCAGCTGTACAAGTTTGCACTCACACCAGCAATGCAGAAATGTTCCTTTTGCTCACATCCTCTTCAACATAAACTGTCATCAGTGGTTTTGATCTTGGCCATTCTGACAGATGTAAGATGGAATCTCAGAGTTGTTTTTATTTGCATTTGGAAATCACTATGATGATTTCTCAAAAAATTAGGAAACAATCTACCTCAAGGCCCAGCACAATACCACTTTTGGGCATATACCCAGAAGAAGCTCATTCATACCACAAGAACATATACTCAACTATGTTCATAGCAGCATTATTTGTAATAGTCAGAACCTGGAAACCATCTAGATGCCCCTCAACCAAAGAATGGATAAAGAAAATGTGGCACATTTACACAATGGAGTACTACTCAGTGGTAAAATATAATGTTATCTTGAAATTTGCAGGCAAATGGATGGATCTAGAAAAAAAAAACATATTGAGTGAGGTAACCCAGACCCTGAAAGAAAAATATAATATGTACTCACTCATAAGTGACTTTTAGACATAAAGCAAAGACAAATTTGCCTACAGTCCACAACTCCAGAGAACCTAGACAACAAAGAGAACCCTAAGAGACACATACATGGATCTAAATTAAGAAAGAGAAAACAAAAAGATCTCCTGAGTAAATTGGGAGTGTGGGGGTGCTGGAAGAGGGTAGAAAGGGAGAGGGAAGGAAGGGAGGGGAGCAGATAAATATATATAGCTCAATAAAGACAATAAAAAATAAAAAATGAAGGTAGCTTTTTAAACAGTTGTAGCCTTAGTTAATATTTCTTTGCGGTGAAGCCTGGGATATGAGAGAAGTTGCCATGTTATAGCAGTGACCTCATATGCACTTTAATTAAAAGATGGAGGTTTTATGTTTGCCTGAATTTACATGCCCATGTCTGATTTTACGCTTGACTTCCTTACTTTGGCATTTTATGTGTTGTGTGTTTGCCTGGTTGCGTGTATGTATGCAGCGTATGTGTAGTGCCCTTGGAGGGCATAAGAGAGATTTGGATCTCCTGGAACTGGAATTGCAGGCAGTTGTAAACCTTCCGCTGTGTGTGTTGGGAACCAAACCCAGGTCCTCTGAAAGATCAGCAAGTCCTCTGAATCTCCAGCTCCAACTTCTTCATTTTTGGCTCAAGGATGACGTTCATGTTTGCACTGCCTACTAGTTGTTTTTAGCAGGGACTGGCTGAGCTGCATTTCCTAGTGAAGACAAGTGAGGAGGAAAGAAACTGGATCTAGAAATCCCAAACACTAACTTCTCCTGCTTCCTCTCCCTTTGGATTGCCCAAATGGAAAACGATCCCCATAGCATTTCCTCACTTCCTTCTCAACAGGTATTCTCGCTGGAAAGAGTTTTTGATGCCTTTCGTGCTTCCTACCCTTTGCACACTTTTAATCCATCCCTTCAACTTTCCTATCCCTTCTTTCTCTAAAAATGATAATATGTGGTCATCCGAATTCCTTTTGGACTATGCATTCATCATAATAGTCTTGTTTCCATATTTTCATTCCAAGCTGTTCCTACTACTTAGAAGGTTTTCATGACCTTTTTTAGATTGTTCTAATGTATTCTTGAACTTCAGGTCATATACCATCCAGTGGGCTATATCAAATTACATAATTGTCATATATAAATGTGTTTGCAGTGAATGGATGAACGAGAATAGAGAAGGCACGGTTTCCCTTCATTGCTTTATTTTGTGTCTTTACGCTTGCAGTCCAGTGGGCTAACAGTGCAGTCCAGTGGGCTAACAGTGCAGTCCAGTAGGCTAACAGTGCAGTCCAGTGGGCTAACAGTGCAGTCCAGTGGGCTAATAGTGTGGACCACACAGTTCAAGTCTCTATCAGGTCATGATCTGGCTTTACCCTCCAAACACCAGTGTAGGCTTGGTGACCTCAGCCCGCTCCTGTCTGACTCAGTGTCTGTACCTCTACCGTGGCTATCACAGCACTGCTTACTGTCTTAGGATAATGGTGAGGATTGGGACAGACAGTGAATAGAGTGCCCACAGCAGCCCCTGAGTTGTCTGAAAGGAGCAGCTGGTGTTATTAGCAGGAGCTAATTTCTCTTCAAATCGGGTTCCCTGACTTTTCCTTCTGCAATTCAGTTGCCTGCCAGGCCTCCCCTAAACTTACAAACTAGTCACAAAAAAATCTCGACAGAACTTGAAAATTATACTTTTTATTATAGTCACATAAAACGAAGTCAGTTACACCAGATTGTGCAAATACGTTGTGAATTAGAGCCTCCAATGCTTACAAATTTTATACACACTTATATGAATACATATAAATACATACATATGTAAAAGATATATATTTTCTTCTAAAATAAAGTGCCCAAATCTAAATATATGGGGCAGGAAATGGAGAAAAGGGCCATCAACTCTCGGCTGTTACAGTTCCTTTCACCAGCTGAGCCTCCACGTTATATATGCCCATTCGGGTATAATGAATTATAATCACCCATTCTTTCCCCCAGTTCTTCCTAGGGAATCAGTCTCACTCAAAGGTTAAAAGGTTAAGAAAGCGTGTGGCGAACTTACTGAACCAGAAGTTGACTCAAATGACCACATGGGATTCAGCCTTGGTTTCCAGCAGGGAATAACTAGGCATTATAGTTCTCATATTTAGAGGATTATCTTCCTGCCACAGAGCTGATGGAGTAGTACTATACAAACCAGGTGTCTCTAATTCTAATTCCTCTACTAACATGCAGTGAAGCCAAGCGTTGGTACAAAGGTTCCTGGTGTTTCCCATCACCCAGGCTTCAGGGAGCAAAGACACAGCAAGATTGTGACTTGTGGGTCTTGTTTCTTTTGTTATTAAGGAGATTATAATAGAAGGGCAGGTAAGGACTGAGAGAGATCCAAATTGAATTGAAACAGGCAATTACATTACAAAACAAAAATCAATGACAACATTTCAGACTAAAAGTGAAATAAAGGGTTAAAGAAAAACTGTACTTAAGTACGATAACAATTAAAAAATCCTTACTTCAAATGGGAACTAGAGCTCTATTTCCATCCCAGTCGCTCAGCTAACTACTTCTCAAGTTCTCACCAGACATCACAAAACGTTATAACGACTTTTGCAGTATCCCACAAGAAACAGAATCTTAAAATGCCTTTGAAAAGACTTCAACTTATTGAAGCAAGTCAGGGATGCCTAAAATTAGCTTCCACGAACCCAGCCACTTCAGCATCTTTGGTGGTTACATCTTCAAACTACTTTAGCACGGATCCTACGCAAGCAGTAAAGGGAGAGACTGTCACAGCCATCAGGACTGAAAGGACACCAGAGAACTTCCCAGCATTTAGCAGACCAGGAACCACGAGAGACCCTGCCATTTCCCAAAGTCAGAATAAGGAGTAGGATATTTTGCTCGTGTTTGGAAGGGCAAAAGAAGAGCCGGGAAGGACTTTTCCATTTTCAGCACATCTTGGCAGGGCCTCTAACTACTGATTTTGGTGAGCATCTTGTTAATCGCTTGCTTGACGTGTGTGGTGGAGCTGCGTCGCCGTGTCTTGCCTTGGACCATCCTTCTGCGACGCACCTCTCGACAGAGCTCATAGAATACCTCAGTGATGTTCCCTTCTCCGGTGCAGGCGGAGCATTCGTAAAAGGCACAAGCCAATTCTGTAGCCAGCTTCTCCCCTTCTTCCGTACTCACTTGTCTGGAGTGGTCCAAGTCGGCTTTGTTTCCGACCAAGATGAGAGTTACATTTTTGGGTTTTTTGACTTCATCCAAGACATTCTTCAGCGGCAGCACTTCTTCGAAGCTCCCTCGATCGGTGATATCGTAGACCAGCACGAAGCCTTCCCCCCAGCGCATATGCCCTTCCCTTTGGATGGTGTCTTCCTGCGGGCAAAGAAAGAACCGCAATCAGGAGACCTGGAC
Organism: Microtus obscurus; assembly: GCA_963919715.1. Lineage (NCBI taxonomy): Eukaryota > Metazoa > Chordata > Mammalia > Rodentia > Cricetidae > Microtus > Microtus obscurus. The sequence continues at coordinate 5,199,717 of CAWTZC010000453.1, read as the reverse complement.
CTAATCCCAATGTGTACATTGCTATTGCCATAATAATCCCGTAATTATACCTCCTCATATCTGTTTATCATTAAAGGTCGAGGCTGTTTTCCTGGTCGAACTTATTTTCTTAATTAGTTTGGAAGAGGTAAGTAAGTACAACCCAGCCCCATTTGTTTTACTATCCTCTCCGTTCTGATTACAGACAGTTGGTAACCCTAGAGATAGACACAAACAATGACATGTTGTATAAAGCACACTGCTTAAACTTGAGGGTGAGGATGCCCATCCACACATCCCCATGCCCTAATCTGTGCTTTACAGTAGTAGTCATGATGAAAATTCTCCTGCAGTGACATCAGAGAGGTGACTACTCCTTCATGAGGAGAAAACTGGCACAGTTTGAAAGATGTTGGTGGCTGGGTCTGGAGGAAGATGTTCCTGTGGTCCTAGTACTTGGGAGGCAGAGGTGAGAGAATGCCGTGTTCAAGGGCAGTCTGGGCTTGATGAGATGACGAGATATTATGTGTGGGAAGAGAGACAGAAAGAAGATGAAAAAGAGGAGGAGAAAAAGAAGGAGGAAGAAGAAAAGATGAGAGGCAAGGAGAGAAAAAATACATTGTTTTCATAGGTTCAGATGTCTTCTAGAGGCTTCTGCCTCTCTTGGTGTGTTCATTACTGTATGAAGATCCATACACAAAGACAGAGTGATGAGAAGGATAGGGGTATAATAATTTCAGGAGCATCTCTTAGATTAAACATTTTAACTCAAGTCTTCTTGGAGGTCATGGGTCATTGTTACAGTGCTGTGGAAATGCCTGGCCACCAAACTACCCTCTGTAGCCATTTCTATATTTAGGGACTGAGACTATGAACCTTTTGTAAGACTTGATCTGATTAATGTCAAAGGAAATTTGCCAGCAAGATTTGTAGGCAGCTATCTTCACATAATGCAGTGTGAAACACACAGACGAACCTGCATGTGGTCATAGAGACGTGGAACGCAGGATAGACCAGAGCGCTCCCTCAAAGACTCACCTTGCACATGAGGCTTTTGATAATTCCTTTCGATAGCAATGCTTATTTAAATTCACCTGAGCATTCCAAAAGCATGTTTGGCTATAAAGCCACATGAATACATTGGCATCCCCCAGATATAGAAGGAAAGTCACCCTAGATGTGACTGTGAGTATTTTATTGTTTATTACACAGAATCAGATCACAAATGCACCAGTGTATAAAGTGGAGAGATAATGGAAGCTATGAGCTTTTAGTCATATAAAAGTCAAAATAAATTCTTGAGCTTTATTTTTTTTACATTATGCATAACTTACATATCTCCTTTTTATTTACTGCAGAAAATACTTAGCTGAATTTCTATTCACCTGGCCAGCGGTATCTAGGATCTCCATAGAAACAACTTCGTCATCAATGGTTGCCTGGTGTCGGTAGGTTGACTCTAAAAGAATGAGAAAATGAAGACAACACAAAGGCACATGTGAGATTTAATCTGATCCTCAAAGCCAGAAATTAGGCATGGGAGGAGTATTTCTGCTTTTGTAGCAATAGGGATGAGGGTCCTGCCCAGGGACGAGAGGAAGGACAAAGAAACAGCACTATATTCTACAGAGCTTTATAAGGGTCCAAACTCCAGCCAGCTGCCTCATTGCTTCTCTAAATCCTTTCCTCGAGGCTGCACCTTGTCCTCCTATGAGGCCAGCCCCCCCCCCCCCCAGTGGTCTCTTCCATTTAAATTGGGTGAAATAGCTACATTCTAAAACAAAAAAAGAAATTTTCCACACAAAAATACATTCTGCCTTGATATTCCTAAAATTCAAATTTTTTTTCTTCAGAAAACCCCATTGTGTCTTTTCCTAACTTCAACCCTGTAAAGACCAAAGTCCTCAGAGGGAGACAGGTAGGACTGAGAGATCAGGATTTGATAGGCAGGCAGATATAGATGGTGAACTTCCTCTCCTTCCTGACCCGAGACAAAAGCCTAGCACCTTCCTTCCTCCCTCCCTCCCTCCCTCCCTCTCTCTCTCTCTCCCTCTCTCTCCTCTCTCTCTCTCTCTCTCTCTCTCTCTCTCTCTCTCTCTCTCTCTCTCTCTCTTCCTCTATTCCACTGATATTAAGCCCCTGCTGGCTGATGAACCTGACAAGGCAAGACTGATCAGAAGGTGTTTACATAACAGTTGTGGGTTAATCAGCCATCTTGCCTTTCTTCAAAGGAACCAACCACAAATTCTGGAGGGGACCCCTTCAAAGACTGTTTAAAGTTCCTGCTCTGCTCTGCAGAGGACAGTTCTGTGTCTGCTGCATTGTCTTGTTTCCTCACCTCTAACAAAGCCTCCTTTACTGGCTGAGCCTGCCTGCTGTGGTTGAGAGTTCCCCTACTACTTCACATCACACAGGGGCTTCTAGGCCTTTTATTTCCTTAGCTTACAGATAAAACAAACAAACAAAACGAAACCTGATCAAGACCCCTAGGCTAGGCTGTAACAGGCTGAGCAGGTGATGTCAGGGACCTCAAGAGAGTAAGAAGCTGAGCTTGTTTTTGGTTTCTGATTAAAGCCGACAACAGCAGCTGTTCGGTGCCAGCTATAGTGGCTGGGTCCTTAGTGGTCCCCAAACCCTGAGGGACGAGAAGGTGGCAGGTAGAGGAAACCTGGGCAATCATGAATAATACATCCTTCATCATGTAAGTGGAATCACAAAGCAAGGCAGCCTCAGCTGCGCTGCCATCTATGAAAACTGCAAGGCGTACAACAGAGCCTAGAGTGACTGACTGAGCTGGTGAAGGCCACACCGAGGGCCTTTCTCAGAAGGCATCACTAGCTGGTAAGAAGGAAAGCGTGCTTTGAAATTTTAATAAGAAATATGTATAACACATTTATGAATCTTATTCTTTATAAAACAAGCCTCGGTGGAGAGACTAAAATCTACATTGATGTGGGATTCCCCTCTGTATGCTATGAATGTTATTACTGTTGGTTAATAAAGAAGCTGCTTTGGACTATGGCAGGGCAGAATATAGGTAGACAGGTAAACTAAACTGAATGCAGGGAGAAAGAAAGCAGAGTCAGGCAGATGTCATGTAAGTACTGAAGGAAACAATAGTCTATCTAAGGCATAAAATGCAGAAAGAAAGCTTGCTATGGGCAGGATTTAGTCATCTAACAACAATAATGTGAATGCTCACCACCGGAACCTTTATAACGCAAGCCTTTTTAGAAAAGTTGTCATTTGCACCTCCTCCCTCTCCTGGAACTCATGGCCCACACATTGAGAGCATGTGGAGTCTCATCTGAAGGGCATCCTGGGCCTGCCCTCTTTTATGTTAAATGAGAGGTTCTAGTCTGGTGATTGAAGGCTCTAAAATGCCATTTATAGCAGCTACTGCTCTGCCAGTGTCTCCCCAACAGTTTCCTTTCTTCTCTAGTCTTTGGGCCTGAGGAGAAGTCCAGCTGGCCGCACACATGCTAGGCATCCACGCCCTTCTGGTCCTTCCCCCAGGCTGTGGCTGTTCTGTGCCTTTTGTACTGACTCTCCCCCTTTTCAAATGGCTGGCATCAGCCCTGCAGCCTGGAAAACGGAAACCCAGGCTCCTATCCATCTCTTGCCACCAAAATCTGTCTCAGAGGAAAGGCCACTGTTCTTTGTAGCTCCCGTGACAAATGGTCTCTTGGTCTCGACTGCAGAAGGCCACAACAGTGGGGAAGAGAATAAAGTGAGCGTACAGGAAGTTGTGAGGTCCTTTGGCTGTTTGTTAGCTGAGCGAAAGGGATGGCATACAGGGACTGAGGAAATGTCTGCTGCAGACACAGCAGCGGGTGGTGTTGACCAATTTTATCAAGATGAATACTGTTTTCACACTCTTTTGAGCATTTTTTCTTCATGCTTTTTTCTCACATTATGAACTCATTTCCCTATATGCAAGACATTGAAAATATTATCTAATGAGAAAAATATCAGATATGAATTTGTGAGCTTGTCTGAGATAATAACAAACACATTATTTCTGCTCTTCATTTTAAAATTCAAAGGAAAGCTGGGTGTGGTGAGGCCAGCTTGATCTACATAGCAAATACCAGGACAGCCAGGGATATTTAAAGAAACCTTACCTCAAAAACTAAAACAAAACAAAACAAAACCAATCAAAGGATACACATATGTTTGGACTGCTTACACATGCTTTATTGTCTTTATACTAACAAGACCAGTAACATGAGTACTTTCTTTGTTGGACTGGGGGTATATTTGATTGATCTATGACCAAAAGCACTCAAAAGTATATATATTTTAAAACAAACATCAGTCTCCTAATTGAATTAGGTATATTAAAAGTATCTTTCAGATTTCCATATATGGAGGAAAACATGCCTTCAGGGATCTGGAGAGGTGGAACAGTGGTTAAGAGTGTACGTTGCTCTTCCAAAGCACCTCTGCTTGGTACCAAACCCTTATTTTGGGCAGCTGACAACCTCCTCTCTAGGTCAACCAGATGTCTCTAGCCTCAATGGGCAAGTGCACTCGTGCACATTTGACCCTCCCCAACATATAACTAAAAATAATAAAAATAAACCTTTGAAAAACATGAACCTCAAGACATTTCTGTAAATAGTGTGTTTTGCACACTAGCAAGGTTGGGCACTCAGCTATTTGCACATAGTTAATCCTTGGATTAAGTTGGGTTTGCACATTTCACCATAATCGTATGGCTTCTTGGCTGGTGCCGTAACAGCAGCAGTTAGCAACATGACGTTATGTTAGAGTGGAAATTGTTCTGAGATGGGTTCTGGCTGGACTACAAACCCATCATGTCACCTTGGATGAAGTCTTGCTTCTCTGGCCCTGTTGATCAAACGCCTATCTCCCATTTTCCTGCAATATGGTTATTAAATAGTTCTATGGCGTGCCTGAGCACTTCTATTTCAGTGTCCAGTTGAGAGAACTTGCCTCTCTGAGCCCTTCCAAGCAGAGGAAGCTATGAGGTAGGCAAGATGAACCAAGCACAGAATCAATGAGCCTGTGGGCTTATTATGTCCTCTGAGTTCTTCCCTTGTTCCTTGCTGATCTTTTACTGTGCAAAAGGACATTGACCCTTGCTTCAAACACAATGTGCATCATCTTCTTTGTCCCAGGGCAGTGGTACTATATACTAAGAAGCACCCCTTCTTCCTCTCTGCAGGCCTCCAACATGCACCAATGAGCAGGGACACACACAGGCACGCACACATTTATACGTGGTTACAAGTTTTTGTCTGCATTCTTGCATCTCACAACATTCTTTGAGGGTAACATGACCCTAAAAGGCAAGGATTCAATTCCTGATTGGGACTAGACGTTTATGGATTCTGTTTAGTCCAAAGCCAGAATCCTTCTCTCACCATCAGGGTCTTTTCCTGATTAAATGGTCCACATCCAAATTCTGATGATCTTCAGGGGTAGTTTTCGGTGTTATTAACAAACCAGGGATGAATCTGGCCAAGCACCCACTGATGAGAGGAGAAAAAGTCATGGGAAATGAAAATTGTTCCATATAAAGGATTGTGGGATTTTCTGAGACTCCAGCCTTCAAAACATTTGCATTAAAAAAAAAGAAAAAAAGAATGCGACTTTATAAAATGGGCGCTTAAGTTGGTGTACAAGTTCCCTCCACCCACCTTCTATCCTTTGCTTGTACCTCTAATTAAAATCAGCAAGACAGACCCTTTCATAAACAAATTCAACCAAAAACAAATATGAAAATCACTGGTCTGAAGTCCAGAAGCCTGCAGTCACTGGCCACTACAATACTCTGCTGATTAGATACTGTAAACTAGGCACAAACCCATCTGTCTCAGGAAGAAACCCCAGATGAGGAGTTGCTTCCATCAGATTGGCTTATGGGCATGTCAGTGAGGCACTTTAGGATTGCTAGTTGGTGCCTATTGACGGGGCCCAGCCCACTGGGGGCGGTACCACCCCTAGGCAGATGGGCCTGAGCTGTACTGGAGAGATAGCTGAGCAAGCCATGGGGAAGGTTTATGCTTCAGGTTTCTGACTTGATTTCCTGTCTGGCTTGCCTCAGGGTGAAGCTGTGATTGGAACACAGAAGCCAAATAAACTCTTTCCTTGCCAAGTTGCTTTTGGTTATGGTTTTGGTTATGGGTTTATCACAGCAATAGAAAACCTATTGGGACAAAGTGCAAAGCGTTTTCTTTAGAGGACTGCTTCAGAGAGCGGTGACTATTCCGTTTTGTTAATATGTGGGACGGTGTTCCTAGTTTCCAGCTACTCATGAAACAACAACGAAAGACCAAAACCAAGAAACCCACTTCCTCAAGTTGTGAGGAAGAGACTGAATTCAGAATTCAAGAGGACAACTCCCATCCTCCTTCCTCTTCCTCCTTCACAAATATGCCGCTCTGTTTTGTAATGTAACTAATCATGGCTGCCGGTTGTTTTGAAATTTGCAAATTAACCGTGAATTCCACAAAGACCCAGTCTTTCCCTATAGGAATAAGACAGTAAGCCCAAGAAATGCTAATTTCTCTCGAATCCACTGGATTGAGGTTTCCTGTATGCTAGAAAATTAAGGGGCTTCCAATGCACACGCCCACACAGATCTCTGCAGTGTGCGAGCTAATGGCAGCGTGCCCTTCCAGTGAGTCATGCACCTGTTCCTCGTGAAAGTGGAGGAAGGCTCTGGTTGCTTAGCAGCCAGGGTCCTTGGTGAGCAGCACGATGCAAGGTTAAGCTGCGACGTGATGCTTCCTGGGGAAGGATGCCTGCAGATAAGCAGTGTAGGCTCTTTCCTATTTATAGCTGCTGCTGTTCTGAATGAACAGAAGAAAAGGGAAAGGCTTCACCCAAGACTAATTAGAAATACTTGCGTTAGTTACTAAAACACACCTAGAGAGAGCTAAAAAAATGTATTTTTTTTGTAAGTTTCATCTTTTGTTGTGATATGTGTGTAGAGTGGGGAGTAACTAGCTTTCCACTGAACTCCTATGATAGTGGAAAGTACCAAAGAATCACTGTAAAACTTATGGAAATGGAAGAAATACAAGAGAGAGTATTTACACAGCGGGGAAACGACAACAGATAATGGCCCCTTCTAAAAGTCAGGTTCATCTTATATCCAAATAGACTACCTCAACCTCACGATATGTTTATATTCATAAGTATGCTTGAAAAATTGAGAAACAAAAAAATTTAAAAGCATGTTTTCTCAAGAAATAATTATTCCTCTCCTTAACCCTATGGTAATATATAAAAAATGTACTGGGAAGAATGTGACAAATCCAAGTATACTTTTTGTACTTTCCTACCAACAGATATATTCCATAATACATGCCTATAAAATAATTTCAGAAATTTAAAATGTTAAATTTAGTTCTTTTTATTCTTAAGCCAGGGAAGCATTGTGTGATGGTTTGAAAGAAAATGGCCCCTGAAGGGCACAGCACTGTTAGGAGGTGTGGCCTTGTTGGTGGAAGTGTGTCACTGAGGAGGCGGGCTTTGAGGTCTCTTATTGCTCAAGTCACACCCTTAAGACAGAAGGCTCCCTGCTGCCTGTGGGTTGAGATTGAAGAACTCTCAGTTCCTTCTCCAGCATCATGTGTGCCTACATGCCACCTTGATTCCCACCATGACGATGGACTGAACCTCTGAAACTGTAAGCCACCCCAATTAAAAGTTTCCTTTGCAAGAGTTGCTATGTTCATGGTGTCTCGTCATAGCGATAGAAACCCTAATTAAGACATATTGCATTTCATATGTGAGTCTTTTTTTCAGTTTCTTTTCCTGTTTTGTGTTAGAAAGATATATTTAGATAAACAAAAAATGAGAAACCATTACCTTGCTTTCTCATCTCATTCAATAGCTAATGTTACTGTCTTAGCATATAACTTTTCATTCTCCCTTGAATTTTCACAGAGTTACCTGGAGGTATTTCTATCCAGATACAAATCTGGAAAATTATGACGATGTATTTACTAACAGAGTCACTCATGACTGTTTTTTAAAGAGCAAAGGCAGAGGAGGATCCTTAAAATGGATGTAAGTCAAACTCCTGTTTAAAAGATTGATTATCATAAAATATGAGGTTCCAGTAATGACTTAAGATTTCGGTCAGTTCCAATCAGTCATGCCATGCTATCACAGTCTCTGAAGCTGATCTAGAAAAATCTGAGAACAGCCAAGATCACATCAGAGAGTGGAGGAGGAAGATGCATTTTCCCATCAAACTACAGCGTGGAGCTGCTGGAGGGGCTCGTTGCCCTTCACAGTGACTTTGTTATGGGAGCATAGACAAAGGAACTGTCTGCACACACACAATTGGATGATTTTGACTCACCCAGAGGAACAGAGAGATGCCATTCTCAGGAAAATGGATGCAAAAGGAGATGATTATACTGAACAAACCAAGGCATCCTCAGAGATAGATCCATAGGGGTTTTTTCCCTCACTTGTGGTTCATAGATTTTATAGAGATGTATAAAATCATGTAGGTCTATATGGCATGAAAGTGGAGGAAAAACTGTCCAGAGGAATGAAGGGAACTAACAGGAGGCAGGATTGGTTAAAAAAGAAAAAAAGAAAAAGAAAGAGGAGAAGGAATCTGGGGAGATGGGAATGTTCAATGCACTGCATAGGCCTGTGGGAAATGCACATAGCAGCACAGACAAATAGCACATATGATGAAAATTAACAGAAATAAATAAATAAGAGAATGACACTGGATGTTTAAATTGCATCCCACTACAAATGACTTGGTATCTGAAGATGGTCTTAGAAGTCACATGAAGAGGTCAGAGCTGTATAACTGATGACAGAAAACATGATCAATGATTTGAAAACAATTACTGAGTCTTCACCATCTACCCCTCTCTAACAAATAGATTATAAAGTTGAGCACTAAAGAAATAAACCAGCATCTGTCTATCCCTTCGTTGTTCACTTCCCCCACCACATCTGACTATGGTTATTTATTTTCTGGCTCTTTTCTGGACTTCTAGGTCAAAACAGCAGAGCAGTGAGGTGGAGAGATGGCTCAGTGGGTGAAGCGTAGACCTGGGATTTTATCCCTAGAGCCCATAGAGATATTCAGTTATAGTGGCATAGTTCTATAATCTCAGCACTGGGGGGTAGGGGACCGGACAGGAGGATCCTGAAAGCTGGCCAGCCAGTCTAGCAGAAATGGTAAGCTTCAGATACAGTGAGAGATCCTGTCTCAAAAAACAGGGTGGAGAGAGATAGAGGGAGACACCCAACTGTTGACCTGTATGTGCATAAGAAGCGCAGCCCCACCTCAGCAGATCAGTCAACCGGTCTCTCTGAACTACAGGGCAAATGCACAGAAGGCCGTTCACAGTTGGTGGAATGAGCGATTAAAATAAGCGAAGTACAAGGGATAAACTTCCTTTGGATTGCATATGCATGATACGCTTTGCAGGGAATTACCTATGTCAAACCCAATACTATGTACAAGGCCTATGGACCAAAAACTATCAAATCAAAACAGAGGGACTGGCAAGATGGCTCAGTGGGGAAAGGCACTTTATACCAAGCCCGAGAACCTGAGTTTGAACCCTGGGATCCATAAGGTGAAGAAGAGAACTGATGCCTGCCAGTTGTTCTCTGTCCTCCACACATACACTATGATACATGGATACCACCACACATGCGCGCACGCGTGCACACACACACACACTAACAAAAATAAAAATAAAAAATAACCCATCAGAACTGAAGTGCCTAGGAGTATTCTTCACCCATATTTATAAACAGTTTCTGCCTTTTCTACCCACAAGCACCTCTTTGCTCTTACCTTTGGAAGCTAAAATGATGAGATAAGGTTTTCTGCTCTCACTCCCCTAATCTCTTATGGGGGCATTCTCTTAAGCATACCCTTCTGTCCCACCCCAAATGCTGCCAGAGTCACCCTGTCTCCCTCTCAGTAAGACAAGGTGGCATATTGGATGGGAGAGCGAGCATCCTGTTGAACCCATTTGCTTCTTCACCGAGGATAGATTTAACTTCTTTATTTATGCACTAGGTCCTGCAGGGCTTGAAACATAGGACATGACGCACACTGCAGGCCTCTAGGAGGGTTTCGTGCATGACAAATTAAACATTATGCTTTCAAAACAGCCAAAGGGGGATTAACGAGGGTACCACAGACATGCTCTCCTCTTTTCAGGGCCATAAACACGTTGGAGGGGGAGGTGAAGATATGATGTTTGACATACCGAGGGTCGGATCATATTCCCAGATGAATCGTTTGGTCAGAAATCTCACTACAATAGCTGTGGAAGAAAAAGAACAATATGTCAACCATGCGCTCTTGCTGGAGTTCTTATCCATCTGTAGAAGGAGGAGAGATTCATACAACACCATACCCGTTTGATATTTCCTTCACCTGTGACTATTGCAATGCACTTCCAATTCATATGGTGGCCTCAGACTTGGGTGGTGTTTTTAACATGCTTGTCATTCACAAATCTACAGCTTAGATTTATTCTTCTAGTCATAGGCTTCAAGCCAACCAACCAGCACAGTGTGAAAATGCACACACAAAAATGTCAACAAAGCCTTTAATTCAGATGCAAAGTGCCCCATTACAAGTGTTTAGAGTTCGAGTACTAACAGAGATCCACAAAGGTGAGCTAAAATAATGGGGACCACCCCATTATTTAGGGATGAAAAGATACACTAGCGCTCCAGAACGGAGACTTGAGAATTCATGATTGCTCATCAGATAGTGCCAAAGAGTGCTGTAAGAAAATGAGGGCCTAAGCTCAGATTCCAGTGCCCATGTAGAAAAAGCTGGGTGTGGCCATGCATGCCTGTATCCCCAGACATGCAGGGAGGAGAGAGAAACCAAGGACAGGAAGATCACAGGGGTTTGCTGGCTCCTTTGTTCCAGGTTGTTTGGTATAGAGCCCATCTCAAAGAAATGTCTATAATCTCCCCATTGTCCTGCACTTATTTTAAGTCATAGGCAATCTGGATGCTCTTCGACTGTAACTATGGGCACGGATAAAGAGAAGTGGCGGTCAGTAACGTTGTCACGTCCCTGCAAGCCCAGCACTGGGAGAGTGAGGCAGGAGGATAGTGTGTTTGAGGATGCCTTGGCCTACATAGCAACTTCCAGGTTAGCCTGAGCTAAATAAATGGTCCCTGTCTTAAAATAAGAAAAAACAAAGCAAAATATGCTTAACCGTGTGGACACTGTTGTCTTGAAAGTTGACAGGACTCATGTCAGAGAGTTACATCCCATTGCCGTTCACAGGAGTGCTTGCCAAACTTGAGAAGGCTTGTGAAGGAGGCCATCACAGACAGTAAAGATAGACAAAGAATCCTTGGGAAGAAAACCAGCACGTTCAAACTATTTGACAAAGAATTGCACCAGCACCTGATCTCTCTGAAGGCACTAGATGGTCTCTCTGAGAAGCCACTGAACTTAACTCAAAAAATCATGGGTACTAGTTTAAAATACCAATTATATCTTTACTTTCACAGAAACACCTTGAATGAATTGCTCACAAGTATTCCTTGAAGGAACAAAGCTAACTGGAAGAGGGGAGGGGGGGAGGCTAGGTCCATGGCGTCTGTCGTCACTTTTAGGATCAGCAGAGAAGCATGACTCTTTCCTGTTTGTGTCTCCCGTGAGCTGCCACAGTGCACAGTGCCACATGGACACTGTCAAACAGACCTTATTCACTTACTTATATGTGAATTTGCTGCTGGTGACCAATAAGGGAAAATAGCAATATTCTTTCTTAATTGCAGAGCTTGAGACTTGGTTAGAGCCAGTATACGTCCAGAGCCTGAAGTGGCATGGCCACTGACCCTGTCATCCTTCCCACGGGGAGTGGACTTGTGGTTTCAGCTGTGCCCTCCGTCTGTCACTGCGAATTCTCTCGAGAAGAAGGCTTTTATTTTTAAGTTGGTTTTTACACGTGTGAAACAATAAGTACAGACAGATACTTTTCTCCTTTAAAAATGAACAATGTTAGCCAGGTATAGAGGCACATTTCTTTAATCTCAGCGCTTGGGAGACAGAGGCAGGTGGTGTCTCTCTGAGTCCTGGGCCAACCAAGTCCACATAGCGAGACTCTGTCTCAAAAACAAAACAATATTAGCAAACAGAGCTGGCCAAGGTATTTAAAGACCCTGTCTTTAGTTAGAATGCTTATTTTAGCTTTAAAGGCCAATCTATAAAAAGTGTTTTGTATCTATAAGGAATGACTTATTCAAAATATAACTGGCGTTTCTCAATTCCAAAACCACTTAAAATTTAATCATTTCTCAAAGTATTTCTGAACTACATTAGACACTTCACTGCCTTTCAAAATCAAATATGCTGAGAATAATTGCATCATTTGATGATGTCTGGGCTGGCAATACAGCTTGAAGCTATAAGGAAGATATGCAAAAGACATCCAGAATGCTGTTACTGTTGGATGTTTGAAGGTTTTGAATATGTATAGATGGATTTTACATAATGTAACTTTGTCCTTCAGTTACGGTCACTGGGACTATGCTTAATGACACACTGCTCTTCCATGCTGTCACTTCTACTCCAGCAAAGACTTGTCACCCTCTCAAGAAACTTGTCTAAAATACAGGAGGAATTTGGATATGTTAACTCCAAAGAAATTTCTTGTACGCATAACAACATAACTGGGGCTGGAAGGATGGCTCAGAGGATAAAATAGCTCATGGCCCAAGCCTCAGGACTTGAGTCTGACCCGTGGATCACGTGGTGGAAGGAAAGAAACAACTTTGGAAAGTTGTCCTCTGACCTCCACAAGGACACCATGGCATGTGCATGTCCACACACATACACACATACATACAACAACAACAATAATAAAGTACAGGTTTCATCTACCTTCAAGACAACCTATTTGCTGTTGGCAGGCTGTTCCTGTTGACTCTTCGGATACTGGCTGAATTCCTACTGCCAACTATACAGAGTAACCTACTTCTGGTAGTGTAGCCAATCTAACAACGTCAATATTCTTACACAACTGCACACAGTGATTATTTCTAACAATGGGAGCATGCATTTAACAAACAAATCTTTTTCAAATACCAGTAAAGTACGCAGAAACAGTGACACACATTTATCAGAGATGTGTTCTCAGGTGTTCCTTTTTCTCCTTATGAATTAATTTTGGGAAAGACAAGATGACATATTTTTAGATTTCTATTTCTATAACATTTTAATTTGATTGGCATAAAGAATAAAATGGTAATTTTACACTGTGATGTATTGTCTGCTAAATGTTTTATTATTCTTTAAACTGTGTCCAAGATGCCCCAGCGACTCTGCATTTCAAGGGTCACCAGAATTATTTATCCCCCAGAGTTTTCTTTTTTTCTTTCTTTTTTTTTTAAATTTCATTATGGAATATGATTTTTATATATGATATCAGTCCCCACCCGTGTATATTTCATTTCCTGCTTCACCAGTTGTTACTGCTGTTGCCCCCTGGCTGTTGGGCTGCTTCTATTCACTGGAGCAGCCTCCTTGTGCTGAGATTCAATACAGCCCATGTCATGCAACATCTTTGTCGTAGATGCTCCATGACTGTAGACAGAGACTGCTTGTTTGTTTCCTGGCTGCCCAGACCCGAAACAATCACACAGAAACTCTATTAATTGCAGCAGTGCTCGGCCTTTTGGCTTATGCATATTTCTAGCTAACTCTTACATCTTAAATCAACCCATCCCTATTAATTTATGCATCACCACGAGGTCGTGGCTCCAGCAGGGGCATCTGTCTCCTGTGGCAGCCACAGGGTTTCTCACTGATCTGCCTTCTTTCTCCCAGCATTCAGTTTAGGTTCCCCGCCTAGCTCTGCTCTGCCCTATCACAGGCCAATGCAGATTCTTTATTCATTAACCAATAAAAGCAGCACATATACAGAAGGATTTCCTACATCATATTCCCCTTTTTGTCTAAATAAAAGGAAGATTTTAACTTTAACATAGTAAAATTACATATAACAAAACAGGTATCAAGCAAGAATTACAGTTACAATATTTATATCTATTTTTTCTTTTATCATAACTAAGCAATACTTGAAGAAGTGAGGGATGGTATTTAAGGGAGTGGCAAAGGTGATCCCCCTCCCTTTTTTCGGTCTTTTGAGATAGGGTTTCCCTGTATAACAGCTCTGGCTGTCCTGGAACTCACTTCGTAGACCAGGCTGGCCTTTAACTCACAGACAGCTGCCTGCCTCTGCCTCCTAAGTGCTGGGATTAAAGTTGCATGCTACCACTGCTTTGTATGTGATCCTTTTTCAAAAAGAGATTTTTCTTTTAATTTTATGTGCTTGTGTTTGCGCGCACATGTCTGTTTATCATCTGCATGAAGGTACTCAAAAAGACCAGAAGAGGGCATCGGATTCCTGGAATTGGAGTTACAGGCGGCTGTGAGCCACCTGATGTGGGTTCTGAAAATCAAACCTGAGTCTTCTGCAAGAGCTGCAAGTGCCCTTAACCACTGAGCAGCCTTTCCAGCTCCTGTAGTCCTTTGTGATAAGGAGTTTTGAAATGTATAAGAGAAGATATCTGAAGGGATAATACTTCAGACAGAAAGAAGGGCAAGGCCCTGAGACAGGGAAATGTGAGTGGCATGGTCCCGGAGTGTGGCCTGGGCAGTGTGGCTCGTGGAGAAGGAGCAATAGTGAGCACAGACGGAGGGAAGGCAGTTTTGCACCATTGCCCCATGATGCACTGCTGCTTATGACAGAGCCATAGCTGCTATTAACTACCACAACCACCTACAGATATTAAGAGGAACAGAGCAACTATGATTGCATAGAGCTATTATTATTATTATTATTCCTGTTACTGTTGCTGTTATGTTGCTTGGCCATTTCTTTAGAAATGCATATTCTGCGAGTGCGTGGGATTCATTCTGCTCATCAGTTTTCCGGTGTCTAGAGTGGTTCCTGGTAGACAAAAAGATCCTTACTAGGTAGATGAAAAACCAGGATCGGTGATGGTAACAATGATGACTCATCCTTAAAAGGGAAGTAACAAGCCATCACTGAAAGACACAGCAGAGAAACCAGTCGCAGAGGAATCCCAATGGTACCATGCCACTTTTGAATAAATCTTCCCATAAGAGGTGATATGGGTATATGACGTTAGGGGCTCAAGCAGCATAGCGGAGGCATATAAGGTCTTTTTCATGATCACAATAACATTTGTTATTCTATAGCTTATTAATATGTACTGTCTGGGGCTGGAGAGGCAGCCAGGGGATGAAGGTGACGGCTGTTCAAGCCCAATGACCTGTGCTAGGGCCCTGGAACCCACACATGAAAGTGGAAGGAAAGAACTAGTTCCATGAACTTGTTCTCTGACTTCCACATGTGTGCCATGACAGGTGGTGCGCTCCAATACATGTGCACACACGCTAACAATAAATAGTGTTGAAAATATCTTTTAAATGTTTGTGTAAGAGTTGGGGGTGTGAGTCAGTAGCAGAATGTTTTCGTGGAATGTGCAAAGCCCAGGATTTAGTTCCCAGCACTGCCTCCTCCCACGAAAGCTTCTGTTAACTGCAAAGGCCAGTTTAATTTTCTCACTTTCACTATCCCCACATCTCGGGCAGAGTGTGAGTGTGTTTGGTTTTCTGAAGTCCAGTGCAAGACTGCAATCTTTGCTTCCCACAGAACTCTTACTTTTCCTCTTGCCGTTTTGTGTTTGATATGATAAATCTTTTTAGCCAGAAGTAAACAGATCGGGTCAAATGCAAGCTCACAGTGATACTTACAAGAGTCTGATCCCACAACAACACAGACAGACCCTGCAGATGGCACTGTGCAGGCTCCCTCTGAACAGTTAGTTCATAGAGTGGCCCTGATCTAGAGTGTCTGTGCTGTCTGTTGTTAAGATGCACAAGGGCAGGCGATCGCCTACAAAGACGTGATTGCTCATCCCTGCAGGGCCTCGGGCATGCAGATCTGGCTGTGCAACCAATTGACTCTAACCTCAGTGGCACGGGAGAATAAGCATTTACTATAGAGCAGTAGAGAAAAATAACACACTAGCATGGGGCTGAAAAACCTACATGGAAGTGTTGAAAATACCCAGGCCAAAGTTTTGAATATTTCATATTTGTTTATGTTATGTGAGTGTGTGTGTGTGTGTGTGTGTATACATGTGCCACACAGCACATGTGAAGTTCAGAGTACAGCCCATGATGGTTCAGTTCTTAGCTTCCGTTCATGCAGACTCTGGGGATTGAACTCGGTTCCTCAGGTTTGGCAGAAAGCACCTTCTCCACTGAGCCATCTTGTCAGCCCCCAGGTCAAAGCTCTTATAACCATTGCTGCTTCCTGCTTCCCACCTGGTCACCAGGCACCCTTTCTGAGTTGTGTCCACCATCCTCGTCACACCCCAGTGGAAACCCTTAATTTAATTTAATTTAGGCTCTAAGGCTTCTACTTCCTAACTAATGCAGTAGTGAAGGGGTTGGTTACAAATAAATGAATTCCTGTATTCACTTTATAACCCATGAGACCTTCGTGAAACATTCCATGTTCTAGAAACACATAAAATAACATCACTTTGTAATGGCTTCTACACATTTTACTAACTAGTGCCATAAAAACCTTCAAATGCTCTGTGAGAAACAAACACAATGTTTGTTACACACAACAGAAGGGGAACCTTCTATTGCATAGCACCTTTGTGGACCATTAGTTTTGGGGTAAGAACTCTTGATCTTTTTTTTATCAATTTTTCCCAATTTAACTAATAACCAAGCTTATTACCATTCAACAAAAGTTGTAAGCTTAAAGCTGGAGAAGGGCATTAGAATGAGTTGACCCAGTATCCCAAGCATGGAGTTTCTTGAAATGAGACTGTACCCACAAGGGATCTTCTCTTCCCAACTCGCCTCCTCCTCAGCACCTGCTGCATGATTATTTGGCTTTAATACCAGCAAACACCCAAGGCCATGGTACCTATTGCTAACCCTACATGGTTTGCAAGATCAATGTAAAATTGCTCTGTGTACAAAATTCACTTTGAATTTATGGTCTGTAGTTACCGTGTCATAATAAAGCAAGCACCAAAGCTAACGCAAGAGAAGGATGAGAGTTTTCTTCTCCCTCTCAGTTGTCGGCTCATTCCGCCAAGCACAGCCTTGATTGAAACGGTGTCATAAAAAGTATAATGGGAAAGGCTCAAGAATGCAGCCGTGTTAATATCACCAATCTAATTTACTGAGCATGCACTGGAAGCTCAGACACCGTGCTAGGCCTTTGCCAGCACAACTGTGCTCCCCACTTGCTCATGGCAGGAGAATATTGGTATATATGGCTGTGCAGCATGAAGAAATTAAAGCTCAGATCATTTACACATGTCTTTTTACAGCTTTTGATTACATTTATTTATTTATTGGTTTTTCCAGACAGGGTTTCTCTGTGTAGCTTTGGAGTCTGTCCTGGAACTCACTCTGTAGAGCAGACTGGTCTCGAACTCACAGAGATCTGCCTGCCCCTGCTTCCCGCTGGAATTAAAGGTGTGCACCACCATTGCTTGTCCATTTATTTATTTATTTCTATTGTGTGTGTGTGCGTGTGTGCATGTGTGCATGCACACGTGCACATCTGCATGTGTGCATCTGGGGAAGCCAGAGAACTTTGAGAGTCAGTTCTGCCCTTCCAAGATTTTCAGCCTGGGCAGCAAGCCCTTTACCTACATAAGCCATTCCACTAGGCCCACATTTCTCATCTGATGGCCCCCAACTTCAGGGTCCTCGAGTTTTCAGCCACTGGGGTTCATATGAAGAGAGTGTTGCCAGAGATTGCTGCACCCCTCTGCTGTCACTGTGCTCTCTGGATGAAAACTTTCCTGAGGATGCCATATGTAAGTTATATGTACAAGTGTGCTTACACGCATGCTACCTGCATACATTGCTCCATCTTGGCTGGGGGTGGGCAACCAAGACATTGCATGGTTTTGCTCAACATTGCTTTTGCTACAAAAGAATCAAACCCATGATGAAAATAGCACCTGAAATATCAAGAAAAATCATTTTTCTAGACATGAGGTTGAGTGTTTATTATTGGCCTTTTTTTCTCACTGTGGAGCAAAGACACACTTTTACTTCTATAAGCCACGGCACACTGATACACACACATGGTGTGTCAATCCTTCCACACTGCTTTGCCTGACCATCTACATTTATTTGACTTAATTATTTTCTTTGGGGTTGAATATTTTAAATATTACGCAAGAGTGTCACGGCATTGGTGGGGATCTGGGGAAGGGTTGCTTCCAAAGTCAGTCCTCCTGCGCCAATTTTATTTTAATTTAGCTTCCTTAAAATTCCGACAAGCTAATAACTGATCAGCATAGTAAGTAGCCAGTAAAGACTGGACCATCGTCAAGTGAGGGAGGACAAAGGACATACAAAACACAGCAGACGCATGATGCTACTATACAACCCACAGCAGTCACCTCCCATTTAAAATTCCAAACTTGTAAGGACACCACTTCCTCTATTGTGTTCATGCCATTCATTTCTTTTCTATCACAGAATATACCCAACGACTTTGTAAATATTTGTTGTTCTTAGGTCTAACCACTGGTTCTGATGACCATCTGGCTCACCTACCATCAACCCCTTCTCAGGTCTGGCCACTGGTTCTGATGCCCATCTGGCCCACCTACCATCAACCGTTTCTCAGGTCTGGCCACTGGTACCAATGTCCATCTGGTCCACGTATCTTTGCTAATCTGATTGATCAGAATTGCAGGACTCACTGTACCTCTTCCCATAGGTCAGTGAGGAACCACCATCATTGCCACCCACAGCTGTTAGCCTTACACTAGCCAAAGGTTTTCAGAAAAAACTGAGATGGGCATTCTTCCCAAAAGAACACCCACTGAGGACCCAGGAGATGATGACTGTGGATTATCATGACTCAATTATATGAAACTTAATTGCCATTCATTAATCAAATTAGCTGTTCTGTTGAAGTGTATACACTCCTAGACTACGACGTTAGAGAGGGTCTAGGAATGTTTTAAATTCAACACCAATGGCACTTTCTGAACATTCAACGGGAGCCAAGTACATAATGGATATTGATCACAAATGTATTTACTTATCATACAAGCTCTTGAAAGTGGGAATTAATGCTTCTATTTTATACAAAAAGAACATGAAAAGAAATACGATTAACTTTCTGTATTTGCAGAGAAGCTAAATGGAGGAGCCAAGACAGAGTTCAGTAACTTTTTAAATCTCAAAGCACATACTTTTAGCAATATGCAATAGTTACTACTAAATTTTAATATTTCCACACATGACTTAATTCTACATGGTTGAGATTTTTTTCGATATGAGTGTACACCCTATCGAGAAGCAGGCTTTGGGAACTGCATTTTTGGTTCATGACTGGGATTTCTTCTTTACTGGAGAAAATCACCATGACCCAAAACCATGGCAACACAGCGAGAGATTATAAATTTTGAGAAGCAAAAAGGAAACTTTAAGATAAGCAAGATTTTTGTTTCTCTCTTCATATTTTTTTTTTCAATTCATGCAACAGGCCAAAGGAGACAGGAAGTACGTAATGGAGCAGATATCAGGCAATGTGAGCTGAACTGTGGTCTCCTGGCCAGTTTCTTTCAGAAAAAAAAATTAAATAAATAAAATGTCAGAAACCATCTTAGGCAACCGTCTCAGCAAAGAAAATAACATATGGTTTTTATCCTTATAGACTTGAGAATTCGCTCTCTCGCGTGCCCTGGGAAAAGCTAAGACAGGGGTGACGGTGGTGGGGTGACTGATCTAGAGCATGCCTCAGGTCCAAACTAACCCATAACCCAGGTCCTGCTGTCACGGTGTTCTCATTGGAGAAAAGAAGCAAGGGCAGATGGTGGGGAGCTCGACTCACTTTGGTGCTGCAGAGGACCTGGTGATCTCCAGAGTGTGAAACATGAGACATGAACATGGAGTCACACTTTATGAAGGGCTAACTGATGATTCTGCTCTGGCGTAGAGGTAGAGGCAGGTGATTGGTAATTCTCTACCTACAGCTTTTGGTAGTGTCATGTGTTCAAGTTCAGCATCACAGAGACTTAAGAAATTTCCTTACTAGACTCCTCCTCAAAAAATAATAAAATACATCCAAAATTATTTCTCCCCCTTCCTCTTCCCTTTCCTCCCTTCCCTCCCCTCCCCTTCTCTCCCCTCTCTTGTCGTATCTTTCCTCCTCTCCTCTCTTCTCTTCTGTGGCAGGGTCATGCTTGAAACCCCCAGATGGCAATGCTCCTGCCCCAGCCTCCTGTGTACTGGGATCACAGGCACATACTATCTCAGGCTTTCATTCTGTGGACAACACATCCACTCATCTCTTTCCTTCATTCTCCATATCAAATTAGTGTTCGTCTCGGGAGCAGCTCAAACCCAGCCATCCTCATCCTCAGGACCCCTGTATACCCACAAACTTCAGATGAATATCTAAACTGTGCACCTCCTCCCCTTTCAACTCCGCCTTTGTCAGTCCAGATCAAATCAAAGCTTCACCTTGAATATCCCTGCCTCCTCATGCTCCGGGCCACCCACCGTTCTTCTCTTCCAGACCTAGGTCTTTCTTCGACCCCACGTTCTATGTGCCTACTCTTCCTTTGTGTTGGGGTGGGACTTTCTGTGACTGTTCTTTCCTCCTTCAAGACACGGCAGCCATTGTGCCTCAAGGGAAG
Source organism: Microtus obscurus (assembly GCA_963919715.1). Lineage (NCBI taxonomy): Eukaryota > Metazoa > Chordata > Mammalia > Rodentia > Cricetidae > Microtus > Microtus obscurus. The sequence goes on along the minus strand of CAWTZC010000453.1, from coordinate 5,179,002 downwards.
GACAGAAGTGTTGATGTCCCGGCACAGAGCCTGGTGTGGTCTGCCCTATAGAGCGAGGGCAGCTCTTTGAAGCTTTGGGTTATCAGGCTTCGACAATGGTTGAGACCAGCAGCATGCCGATTTGAAATCTCATAGACTTATCAAAGGAAAACAAAGTAACTTCTGAACTGATGAACTATGTTGGAAGGACACATTGGCTAGACTGGAGCTGGACTGGTAAGAGCTGCCTGATTTGAAATGCCAGGACTTAAGGAGCGAGGATCATCGAAAGATACAGACACAGAAATCAAATTTCAGATGTGTTTACTGACAACCAGCTTCAGTCCTTTGAGAGTTCTTAAGGTTTGGGAAGATGGTTGAGTAAAGAACCTGCCACACGAGGATGAAGACCTGAGTTTGGATCCCCAGCACCCATGTGAAAGGCTGGCATGGTGGTATGTGTCTATACCTCCATTGCAAGTCAGCTCACACCCAGCTGCAAGTACAATTCCAGCGGATCTGGTGCCCAGGCATGCTTGCCAGCAAGATACCCACACATATAAAAACTAAAATAAGAAGCTGGGCAGTGGTAGCGCACACCTTTAATCCCAGCACTCGGGAGGCAGAGGCAGGTGGATCTCTGTGAGTTTGAGGCCAGCCTGTTCTACAAGAGCTAGTTCCAGGACAGCTAGGACTGTTACACAGAGAAACTCTTGTCTCAAAATAAATAAATAAATAAATAAATCAAAGCAAAAAATTAAAATAAAAAATAAGGTGAAGAGCAATTGAGAAAGACATTTGGCATTGACTTCTATCTATAGTGAACACACATGTGCATGCACACAGATGTATACTCATACTGTCCATACACACGCCTTTTTATTAAAACTTTCTTTTTTTTCATATGCAATTTTCATATTTAATCAATACACATTTATTGACTCCCATGCAAAGTACCAAAAGAAAGCAAGACAGAAGATTCCACGGGCAAGATGATATCATATTAGAGCTAAATTGTGAGTTGAGGCTTGGATGAGTCAAAGCTTGCTCACTTCTAGAGAGAAAGTCAAGTAGAGACTTGACATGTCTAATAGTGACAATGCAGAAGAGCCACATTCAGCTAGGAATCACACGTTCATGGATGGGTGAAATGCTGTGTGGGTGGAGCCATATATGTGTGTTGGGGTGGGCTGTGAAATTCTTTTAGCCCAGAATATGAAGAAACTCATGTCACACTGAGAAGCTCAGTTCTACTCTGGAGTTCATGAGCCCACACATATGTTCCTTGGGATGAAGATGACTGCACTTGATCTGGCCCAGAAACGATCACTGATTAGGAGTTGAGAGTATGGGAGAGGAATGAGTACATTGGTTTGGTGAAGAATGACATCATTCTGGAAGATCAATGAGTGTTTTAAAGAATGACATCAAGCTTGAAAATGGTGAGCATGTGATGTTAATGAAAACATCAGAGTTACCATCCAGCCAGCGTTTCACACACACACACACACACATACACACACACACACACAGAGACACACGCACACACACACTTACACGTGCATCATCCTTTATTCTTCTGTTCATCCATCCGTCCATCACATAGTCAACATGTGTCTCTTGGCTGTCTGTCCTGTCGTAGTTACTGTCAGACACTGTCCCCTAGCTGCTGGCTGACCCAGCAGCTGGAGGGAGTGATCCCTGTCATGGCGCCACTCTGCTGGGTTGTAAATGTAGTTGATGTGGCTAAAATGGGGTAGATGGTTTAAAGAAAGCAGAGACGTTGTCCAGAATGCTGTCTTTTCATAATCATGGTATTCTCTCTTGCTTCCCGTGTTCTCTACCTAATCTCAGATTTCTGGCTGCACCAAAAGAGTGAACGTATCCAGAACAAGGAAAGTATTAAACAATCCGTTTCTATAGCTGTACTCTCTGAAGAGACCCCACCCCCACCCCTTATCATTTTGGCCCCTTGCTGTCTTTCCCAGGAAGGTCAAAACAAGTTGACACAAAAATCCTTATGCCTCATAAAAAGTAGAAATGAGCAACTTAATGGATGCGTAAAATGAGTCCAGTACAAAGACGCATGCTGTATAAGCTGGCGGGGAAAATGGGAGGTGAACTAGATCCAGATGGGGTTGAAGCAGAGCTTTGAAATGACTGCTTGTGTAAGCCTGAAAATGTGGACTTGTTCTACATTCTGGGAAGAATATCACCCTGAAGGAAAAGACTTATCATGAAAATGCGAATTTTCGGTGAAAGGCTTTTCTTAATACAGTTTCCAAGAGCTGTCGGAAAACATTTTGTTTACGGAACCTGAGCTATAGAGTCTCACTTCAGGACACTCAAATCGTGAATGATGAGGCCTCCCAGCTGTGGAAGTGTCGAGGTAAGGATTAATTTGATTATGGCAACTGTCTTAGGGGGGCAAACGGGAGTAGGAAAGGCTGGGGAAGCATGACTTCAAAATCTCAACGTAGCTGATAAGAAGAGTGGGAATGTTTATGATGATTATAAAATGAAAGCAATAAGTTTTTCAAGAACAAAACCAATGTGTATGATTGTCTGCCCATATATTACTGCTCATTTGAAACTGAAAGAACAAACTAATGGAGACTAATTTGGAATATTGTAAAGAGGTCACTAGATTTTGTCTTCAAGTCTGAAGATTAATACACCAAATTTCAATAACACTCTACACTTTCTTGGTCCAAACTTTCCAACTAGATTCATACAAGTCAAGAATTATTATTTGCTTTAGTTATAAGAATAACAATTAAGAAATAAATGACATCTTTCCAATATGGGGTTTGTAGTCACAATTTTCTAGTTTGTTGTGTATTATTAAAAGCAACATTTCATTCTAAGACAATGAGTTTCACCAAAATTGTCTGTAAGGAATTAAATACTGTTTATGTTATCAAAGGATTTGAATAAAAATCAGGTTTTTAATTTTTTCTTTTTGCTGAAAGAGGAAATACATGTGATATTAATGTCTATTTCTTTTTCTTCTTGTGTCTACAGCTACAGAGCAGTAGAAATTGATAGCTAGAAATATTCTGTGGGCATAAAAGAGATTTTGAATGACTAAGTGTCCCAAGGAAGCTGAGGAGTCTCTGGCACAATGCTTATGGGTACATCAGTCACGGAAAGGCTCACAGACCTCTCAGGACTCTGTCCATAGAAGTTCTTTGCTCCACCCTGGTCTTGTTTCTTGTCCATGTGATACTTAGTGGCTTTAACTGGCTGTGGCTAGTGATTAGGTGTAACTTCAAACAGTGGGGAGTCTCTGTGGGTCTCATCATGATCCTGAAGTTGCCCTCAGAACTCCATAAAAACTGGACCCAAAGCTGGGTGGTAGTGGTGCATGCCTTTAATCTCAGCACTTGGGAGTCAGAGGCAGGAGGATCTCTGTGTGTTCGAGACCAGCCTGGTCTACAAGAGCTAGTGCCTGGACAGGCTCCAAAGCTACACAGAGAAACCCTGTCTTGAAAAACAAAACAAAACAAAAAACCCTACAAAAAACAAAATAACAACAAAAAAATGGATCCAAAATGTCCATTGTGAAGGGAGCTAGGGCTCACAAACCTAAGAGTGTAGGTGAGAGAAACTGTGGGCCACTGGGCTGGAGAACCACCCATTAAAGCTTGTAAGACAAACAACAATGTGCTCAAAATACATCACATACTTGGACAAAGATGTTGAAAAAGTCTCTTCTATGTACACAGAATATTATAAAAGTAAACAAAAGCATCATAAACATATGAATGGTCAAATGGTTGTATTTTTATTTAATCCATGTGGCTGCTGCTTCACTACCAAGGTGACCAGAGTGGGGCAGGTGGGACTGAAATGCTCCCAGCACGACATCAGGACAGCAAAGAAACACAGAGTGGTGCCCGTTTTCCTTCACCATCAGCAACCGTGCAGAATCAGGCATAGAAATAGCCATGTGTGTTTCATCACATCAACTCCTTCATCCTGCGGCAACACTAGGGTTCATCCATGGCCCTGTGTGGCTCAATAATTCATATCTTCCTATTGCTGAATACTCCAGTCTATAGGCCTTTCAACCAGCCACTATTTGAAGAATCTCTTAATTGATCCCATTTGGGGGCAGATCTGGTTCAGTAAAGGAAACTCACATACAAGTATGATGTAGAGAGATACCATCAGAATGTTTGGGTAAACGTCAAAGAGCACAGTTGCTGGGTTAGGGTAAGGCTGTACATTTATTCTGAGAAGAAATTACCCAAATGTCCTCAAAGTGTCTGCACCATTTTACATTTTTAAGATCGTGACTGGCACCATCATCAGGTTTATAGCCTTTTCAGGATTAGGAGATCATAGTTTCCAAGTAGGGCAAGATAGCTAACATCTGTAATCCAAGCACTTGGGAATCTGAGGCAGGAGGATTGTTGCTAGTTTAAGAGCAGTCCAGGCTCACACGAGAGTGTATTCTGCTACCAGGAATGAGCCTCCCTGGATACTTTGTCCCACCCATAAGATCCCACTCCGTCACTCCTGCAGTGTCCGTGTATAGTCTATGCATTTCTTTCTTCCACACGTTCTTCCTTCCCTTTTTCTAGAGTCTCTGGTTTAATTGAGCACCTTGCACCATTCTGATTTTGAGTTTCGGGGCCGGAGAGATGGCTCAGTGGTTAAGAGTACCATCTGCTCTTCCAGAGGACCCAGGTTCAATTCCTAACACCCACAACTGAATGTAAATCTAGTTCCAGGAGACCTGATACCTTCACACTAATATGCATAATATGCATAAAATAAAGTTATATTAAAATAAATTTTTGAATCTCTCTTAGCACATCAACCACACTTTTAAAAAGAAAGTGCTGATCTTAGAGCATGTAATATACAGCACACCTAGGTCAGTTTCTGAACAAAAAGCTCTTCCTCAAGTGTAGACTGCCATCCACCCTTGCCCTGTGTCATTAATGTCACTCATTTTGATTATATGCATTGTTACTATCATAGTTTGAACAAGGGTTATCTATTAAATCATTTAAAGGATAAAAAATAAAAATACAAAAGATTTCATGATTTCTTCTGCATCTTATCTCAAGTTTCATGCTAAACACATTTCTTTTTTAAAATTATTTTATTTTATTAATGTGTGTATATAAGTATGTAAATGCGTTTTTGCAAGCTCGTTTGTATGTGTGCGCACAAGTGTTTGCATGTGTGTGTGCGAGGTATGTGTGGGTACCCATAAAGACTGGAAGAAGATATCGGATCCCCAGGGCCTGGAGTTACAGGAGGATGTGACCCAGTGGGAACCAAACTCAAAGGGCAATATCTTGATTGATGAGTGATGTGGGAGAGCCCAGCCCACTGTGGGTAGTGCCACCCTTAGACTGGACGTCCTGGGTTGGAAAAAAAAAACAGGCCCAATAAAAGCAAGAGAGTAAGCAGCATTTCTCCACGGTTTCTCCTCAGTTCCAACCTCCAGGTTCCTGACTTGAGCTCTTTTCCTGGCTTCCGTCTATAAAGGACCATAACCACAATACACATAAGACACAATACATCTGCTCCTTCCCAAGCTTTATCACAGACACAGGAGCCAACTAGGACAACCATTATTTTGTTTGATTTATTCCTACCTTTTCACATTAAGCTTAACTTTAAAGATTGTGTCTGAACACAAGATTGGTTAATATCTATCTATCTATCTATCTATCTATCTATCTATCTATCATCTATCTATCTAACTTCTCGATATCTATCATCTGTCTTTCTGTCTTTCTATTTCTGTAAAAGTAATGACTATGTTCCATAATGACCGTGTATTATATTTTACAGTTCATAAACCATGTGTTGCCTTTTAGCCAGCACAACCAGAACTGTTGCTTTGCTCAAACTGGAAGCTTCACTTCAGAGTCACGTCACTAGGCTTATTTTTTTCAACACAAAAGGTTCTCTTTCTAGCAACTCAGAGAGCAGATTTATTCAAGGTTAAATCTCCAGGACGGAGCATCTAGAACCCCATCAGCAAAGGTGGTGTTTCCGTGTGGTTGTCTGGAGTATTTTGTAAAATTTCACTTTACGCCCCATCTGTCTCCCTCCAGCCATTTCTCTATAACTGGATGTTAAAATGAACCAAGCCACTGCTGTGCTCATTTATGGGATCCTAACATAGATATGCTGCTGAGATTCATGTGGTGTGATGCAAATATCAATTTAATTATTTGGTGATGATTTGTCAATTAGTGTCTGAGTTATTTGCTTCTGTTTTCTCTGGCACGTCCCTGAGTGTAATAAGACTATTAGGGAGTTCCAGGGAGAGAAAAATGAGAGGGAAGAAAATATGTAACACTAATCTCTCTCATTAGATGTTTTAAAGGTATTTAAGCCACCTTAGCAATCTATTGGAATATATATACACACACACACACATGTATGTGTGTGTGTGTTTACCCAGCTTTTCTTTAGACTGTTCTGAACACTCTTTTCATAGTATGAGGTAGGAGAGGAAATTGCACTGAAGGAGAATGTTTGCACACAGGAGAGTACCATGGGACCCTTTTCGTCATGTAAGCACCGGCTCAGGCTGTGCTGGGGGTCTTTGAGGTGTCCACATGTGCTGGACACTGGTAACCAGCACAAATCCTCTTGCCTTGGATGCATAGCAAAGTTTTGTTTAAACTCAGTAAAGACTATCTCAGTGAGACTGAATGGGTCCTTTCTATTAAAAAAAATCAAAACAAAGACAAAAGATCTACAGAAGATATAGATTAGTCCTGTGTGTGTGTGTGCATGTGTTTCTGTGAGTTTGAGAGTTCAAGATAACTGCTTAAATATTCTACCCATTCCATTTGTTCATTCAATATACAAACATTCTTACCCATAACAATTGAGTGTATGGCATTGGAATGATTGCTGGGGAACTCTATTGGCCCTGAGTATGTTTTGTTTGTTCATTCATTCAACATTTATCAAGCAACTATCACACACCAAGCTCTATTGGGTCCAAGGAAGAAAACAGACAAAAGCTTCATCCCAGGAGATTCATGACCTTTTGATTTCAGTAAAACACTTATTAAATCAGAAGTTTTAAAAATGCTGTGTTTCATTGTGACAAGTGCAGGAGAGGGAGAGGAAGAGGGGCAGCAAGAGATAAAACAGTGCATTATGGGGGTGGGAGTGGCTACACGGCTTCGCTGAGAAGGAGCCTTGACAGAGTCTGAAGGCAGGCAAGAAACTGAACGACCTATATATTTGGGAGAAGGAACGCATGAAGCAGAAGGGAGAGTGTGTACAAAGTGCCCAACCCACAAATGTACTAGGTGTGTGTAAGGAAGAAACATGGCCAAAATGGAGTGAGAACAAAGGAAAAGGTAGGAGATGAAGGCGGCCAGGCAGAGGCTGTGAGATCACAGAGTATTTGTAGGTAAACGAAAACATCTTGATTTGATGTTGGGAAGCATGTGATCATTATAAGGAAGGACTTGATTGTTCTGTGGGTCATAGAGAACCTATGACAGGGTGAGCAAGAAAGAGGAGGAAGCAGCTGGAAAGTTACTATGACAACGGGAATGCTGCATGGACCAGGGAAGGGCCCTGGGTGGAAAATGAGCAGATTTAGTTTGGGGCCAGTCATGGAGAGTAGGGGAAAGTGAGGAACAGTGAACTCAGGTTTATGAGCAAAGGAAGTGAGAGGAGGAAATGCCAGACCCTGGACCGGAGCAAAGCTGTGGTGGAGAAGAGCTGAGAAGTCAGTATAGGGAAATCTTCACAAGACGGTGATAAATTTTAGATGAGCAATAGAAATGCAGAGGCAGAAGGATTCAGAGTCTGGGGTTAGATCATTAGGCATCAGAGAAATGAAATTAAAACTGTGTGGAGATTCCATCCACTCCAGCCAGAATGGCGGCCATTCAGAAAAGAGTAACAAGTGCTGGAGAAGACACTGAGACAAGGGGATTCCTCCACCCTGCCGCTGGGGATGTAAACTAGCCTGCAACTGTGGAAATCCACGTGCAATTCCTAAGGAAAGCAAATTGAATCTACTATGGCATCCAGTTCAATGCTAAGCTATGGAAACAACCTAGGTGTGCTAAGGGAGGGGTGGCTGGAAGCAGTGCAGTATACCCACACCATACAGTTTTAATTCTTTATGGAGACTAAAGAAACAATGTCATCTTTGGGGAAAAGGAGGGAAGAGGAGATTATCACATTAAATCCAGTCTCTAAAATAAAAAGTTTTCTCGTATTTTGGACCCTAGATTTTATACAGAAACATAAACTCATGGGCATGTGGCGTGAAAGTAGAAATGATATTTTCTAAGTAGGATGGGATAAAGGGGTTAGTGGGAGAAGAGGTGAGAGAGGATGGTGAGGGTCAGAGTATAAGGGGATAGGATTATATATTTGCATGAAAATGTCCTTATGGAGCTGAGTTCTATGTACAGTGAATATATATGCCAAATTAAAAGAGAAAAGGGAGCCTGGAGTCGAGGGGCAGATACCCAGGATATATACATGCTTGATATTTGTTAGTATAATCATGATATTTCAAACCTCGTGGCTGGACAAGGTCACTAGGAGAGCCAGTTAGGATGAGGAAGCATTCTGGACTCTGTGTCGATGATACACATTTAACACTGAGTTGCCGAGGGGAAAACTAGTGGGGGTGACTGGGAAGGTGAAGCAAGAAGGAGACTGGAAGTCTAGACTCCTGGAGGCTGCTCGATGAGCGTTCTCTACGGAGAAGGATTCACCCTCTCCTCTCACACTGCAGACAACAGGAGGCTCAGAGTCGGGGTCAGGGTGTGAGGTACCAGGCAATAGACTGGTAGGGAAACGTGAACTTGGGAAACGTAGAGGGGAAACTGAGAGTGGACCGCAAGCTGTTCTCAGATTGCTCTTCGGTCACAGCCCATCCTCTGATGAGCTCACTTTAAACACGCACAACCATAACACTGAACCACATAAGCTCAACAGTCCCTCTAGCTGTTATTCACCAGTACTGAATACAGGTTGAGAGCCCAGCGCTGAGGAAAGAAGACTAGAATAAAATGGAGGCCACAGAGGGGAGGTGGGATCTCTTCAACTGAAAACACCTCCGTTTTTTTCTCCATCTTTCTCCTTACGTTAGACCTTGACTTCCACATCCAGAGATCAAATATGAAAGGGAATGGGAAGTCAGTGCCGACTTGAAATGTATCACAAAACATCAGCACTGACAGAGTCTAGTGAGACCTCTGCGTCCCTCCCTGTCTCTGGACACTTCATCCTTGGAGGCCTGGGATAAACCCACTAGAGAAGGAAGGCAAGACAGCCAGCCAGAAATGGTGATGGTGTCCTGTGTTTCTTTCTTAGACTGAGCCGCCTGTGCAGAGCTGGAGAAGAAACACCCGAAGGGGGCCATGTTGGTGGCTAAGAACCATGCAGCTGCTAAGGGCCGAGCAGATCTGAGTGCCCTGTGCGGTTACCCAGGGCCAAGGTGTCATCCTGACTAGAGCTGAAGCCATGTCTGAGTCTATGGTCCTACCGAGGACAGGGTTTGTGTTGATGTCCACCAAAAGCCACAAAGATGCCCTTGTTCTGGGCCACCACCCGTGGCTATGCTGGGGTCCAAGTGATGGTTGCTGTGGGGCCATGCCCATCTCAGTAAGCCTCTGTTGTTTCCCAGGGTCATGGTGTTGTCTGGGTCCAAACTGCTGCTGAGGGCGGAGTCTGGGTCCGCGGTCCTATGCCTCCCATTACCATCGAAGGATGTGCAGATGTCCAGGGCCCGAGTCAACACCTGGGCCCTGGACCAGGGGAGACGGCCTGGAATGACTGACCGCCTTGATTCACCAAGCTGTTCATCCTCTACAGGACCTGTGGGCTGGAGAGGAGATGCAAGGCAGATATTTTGCTTTCTAAGGATGCCGACTTGCTGTCTTCTGAATAAATTATGACTGAAAAACTCAGCTCCTGTCTCTGGTCATTCGCCTTCGCCATGACAGGCACCCTGGGCTGAGCCCCCTGTACATTATTATGCCATTTTATTTGATTCTTGGCTCGACTGAAATTGAGATATTCGACTGATATTTTACTGGTATAGTTTGAATAATTCCCATTCTATTAGTAGACATTTTGCTCCGGGTAATAAAGTTTATGATATCCTTTTCCTATCCTATAGTCTTTGTAGGTAATGCAAGTAAGTGTTTCTGTTCCCTTTTCAAAAGTGAGGGTCACTAATACTGGGTCAGACTGAAGAATTAGCCCACAGCTGCTCATACTGCCTTATAAACTAGGAAGTCTAGTCTCCTGTGTGGAAGGCCAGGCTGTTCTCCTGTGAAACCACTGTTGGAGCTCCAGGATGGTTCTTCCCATTGGCACTAGAACCCTATGATACGAAATGAGCCTCTTTCTCTGAGGTGCAGAGCAAGGGCCGCATCTGCCTGGGCCTCACAGGCTAAGCGCAGGGTGAAGTCCGGGTGTTGAATTCTTCAGCAGGCAGCTTCCCGGCCCTGTTTACTTTAAGGATCTGGCCTAAGCCTTGGCAAGCAGTCCAAAGACAGGCAGATGGACATGACGGGAAATAACTTAGGAATACTACACAAATGACCCTTTGCTTTAGTTTCAGTTTTATTTGGGTTTTCTTCAAATATTTTTAAATAGAAAATCTGTATCTCCCTTAAATCTGCCCTTTACATGGCATTCTGAAGATCTTGCGTCCGAAACAGAGTTATTGGAACTTAAGACAGCTCTGTCTTCTCTCCTCCCCCATCCTTTTCCTCCCCTTCTCTCTCTCTTTGTTTTAAGGTTATAGTCATTTTAGCTCCGCTGACATTTAATGCTGGATAGTATTTAGAAAAAAAAAAGAAAGACTTCATTGTCTCTCTGTAAATTTCTAATGAAACTTACACTGGTGGCCAGAGAGGTTGCTTGGCTTTGGTTCATAGACTGATGGGATCTGCACTCTCGCATCGTAAATCCAAGTGATTAAAATCTACGTCTACAGTGAGCACGGTTCCTATTGTAAAACCCGCTTTTAGGGGGAAAGGCCTTTTATAGTGTTCCCTCACTAAAATTGTGCCTTTACGAGCCAAATGGGATGGAAACTCGGGAAGAACCTTCAGTCAATATGGGCTAGAACAATTTAAATAAAGAGAGGAAGCATGGGGTTATTTTCAGCCACTGTGATTTTGTGGGTTTATTTTTAAGAAGAGTGATGACACAAATTAACTCCCCTTTATACTAATAAATGACAAGAAAAACTGGAATTTGTCATCCACATATTTTGTGGATGCCAATGGGTCACTGGGTAAAGGAATTTGCTCCTAAAGCCAACAACCCCAAGCTTATTCACAGGCTTTGTGTAGTAAAAGCCAATTGTTTGTTTCCAGCTGCTAAGCCCCAAAATAACCACACAGAAACTGTATTAATTAAATCATTACTTGGCCCATTAACTCTAGCTTCTTATTGGCTAACTCTTACATCTTAATTTAACCCATTTCTATTAACCTGTGTATTGCCACGTGGCTGTGGCTTATGGGCAAGGTTTGGCACCTGTCTCTGGCGGGCTACATGGCTTCTCCTTGACTCTGCCTCCTTTCTTCCAGCATTCAGTTTAGTTTTCCCTGCCTAGCTCTACTCTACCCTATCACAGGCCTAAGACAGCAGGGGAAGGCTTGGCAGCCCAAAGTAACTGAGGACCTCACTTCATCCCTTCTCTCTTCTTGCTCTCCTGGAGCCAGACTGCAGCTGAGTAGGCTTGACACAGCTCCATCTCGCTCTGCATCCCCCGCTTAATAAGCTATAACCTTACCCACAATTATCCACACAACTGTGTATGATTCATTGAAAAAAGACACTAGAACTCAGAAGGTCTGATTTCTAGATTTACATCTGAACTCAAAACGAATGAAAGGAAGGAAAGAAGGAAGGAAGGGAAGGAAAAGAAGGAACGAGGGATGAAGAAAGGAAGGAAGAAAAAAAGAAAGGAAGGGAGGAAAAAGAAAGGAAGGAAGGAAAGAAGAAAGGAAGGAAGCAAAAGAAACCATTCAGTGGCACTCAACACTGAGCAAGAGAGTATTACTCCAGGCAGATGAATGAGAGCTGAGATCTGGATGCATTTGCAGGTCGGCTAAACAGATTCATGAAAGCAAGACCACCAAACTATCTGCCACTTGGGAGAAGTAAATATTGAGTTTAAACTGAAGCTAATGCTTTTTACCATTTCTGTCAGGTCAAAATCAAGTCTCAGAATGAAGACTTGGACAGTATACCATGAGACCTGATGGGTACTAGCGGCCAGGCCAGCATGTGTGAGCTATGAGCTACAGCTCCTATGTTAGTATGTCTGTTGAGCACTGGGATTTTGAACATCAATACATTAATGCTATTTATAATTAGCCATCTCCTTCCCCCTTTCCCTCCGCTCTTAATAACATAGACCCTCATTCTGGAACCCAGGCTATCCCTTCATTTTACTATACAGTCAAGGTTGTCCTTGAACTCCCGATCCCCTTATTCCTAATCCCCAACTGCTGGTATGTTATGTGTACCACAATGCCCATTTTAACATTTATTTTTTAATAGATAATGTTAGTTTCTAACAATGACTTGAAAAGGGGCTATTTTTGTTTGCTTATTAGGTGTTTTAACTGTTTTATTATTTTATGTGTGTGTGAGCGCGCGCACACATGTGCATATCCACCACAGCATTTTTGCGGCAGTCAGAGAACTGGCTGGAACTGGCTCAGCTCTCTTGTATGTGGGTCCTTGGGATCAAACTGATATGGTCAGGCCTGTGAAGAGTACCTCTACCTCCTGGGAAATCTCACTGACTCCTGGATGTCTTTTAACAGCCATGAGAACTTTCAGCTATTAGCGTTGGTATGTTTTCTCACTGAGTACTGACTCAGACCCCTTTCCATGCTAAGCAGTTGCACTACCCCTGGGTTACGACCCCAAGCCATTTTTAAAGTCTTTTAATAACAGAAGAGTTTGTTTCTTTATTCATTTACTTACTTATTTCAGACAGAGTCTTGCTATGTAGCCCAGGTTAGCCCCAAACTCACTATCCTGTTTCTGCTTCTAAAATGCCAACACTCAAAGACTGGGTTTAGAAGACAAAGACACTTAAAAGAAAGTGTGCATGCAAATGTGTGTTAATGATTTCTGACAAAAGCCCAAGGACCACCACTATCCCCATCGGGTGCCTGTACCAGGCATTATTAGTTGATTATGGAATACTTTCCTCTAGGATTTCCTGTGACCTCGGGACCTCTTTTTTGAGGAATCTGAAACATAGTCTGCACATTGTTCATCCAAGAAGTCACAGGTTCTAGGTGGGACGGCCAGACTGAAATTCAGGCTGTGTTTTATTTTATGGGATATTTATTACTGTTACACAAACAAATTCTGGGGTGATATGGACCAAAGAAGTTGAACAAGCTCCGGCCCAGATAGTCTGAGGAGGGATGCTCCGCAGGAGGCAAGTGGCCTGGCTGAGGAAAGGCTTTGGCATGATTAAGCGGCTCCTGGAGTTAGTATGCCGATGCTACCATTCCTAATTCGAGACAGAAAATGCACGAATGCAATGCTATCAGAGGACCTTTAAATCAGGCAAAGCTGTGCACATAGGTAGATGAGATCAGTCCCTTAAATTCTGCAGGGGACATTCCAAGAAGTAGCCTGCTCCACTGGATCCGTTCCAAATCGGCCCTCCGCTTCGGAACCGCTACAGTTGATTCCCTCCCTCTACACTGCCAACATTTCCGATGAAAATCCCTTCGTCTCACAGTGGAAAATTAACTTTAAAAATAAAAAGAAGAGAAACAAAACCTAATCTCAGGAAGGCAATAAGAACCACATGCCTTTTAAATGAAAACCATTCTTACTTCTCCTTTGTTCCTCGTAAGTTTGCCAGAGACACAGTCTACAGCTTTGAGCCATTTACATAAACACAACGGAGGCCGATGCTTGCACGCAACAGCCAAACTGCACCCACACTAACCAGGCCACTTTGAGGCAACAGTAAAGCCCAATCTCCTCTCTGGTTGAATTTACCATAGATGCTCCTCATGGACCATGAACCAGGGACATTGGCTGTAGTCCATCTTGTCACAGAAAGCTCCTGGGATGGGGACAAGGCGCAGGGGCCAGTGCTAATACTGTAGATGAAACAAGAGCCCCCAAATTAAGGGGTGTCAGCTGAGCCTTCCATCCGTCCACCAGAGGGCGCCACCAGAATGCACGAAAGCCCTCCCCACCTTCCTCCATTCTGTGCAAAGGAAGCATGCGAGGAGCCTTCAGAAAGCCCCCTTATTTGCACTTGTCTTTACTGTATAAGCCAAGTTAGAGTCTTTTTTTTTCCCACCTGCAGGAGATTGGTGATGGTGCGTGTTACCCTTATTGCTAGGGCCCCCTTCAATTGCTGAAACCATTTGGTTGTAAAATCTGTGTTTTCGCAGAAAATGCTGAGTGTCGTCTCTACAGAGACTTGTCCCGTGGTGGTTTCAATGACCTGTAAGAGCATCTTCCTGCCTGCGCTCTGGAGATGGATAAAGAAATGCGGAGATGATTACAAAGCGCAGGCAATGACTCTGGGATTATAAAACACAGAGGGCAGGGCTGTCTTGTGCTTTAACTACCACAGCCATCCACTGTGAGAACTGTGGCTACCGTCCTCTTCACAATGTATGCCGAAGAGGGCAGACAACCTAATCTCTATAAACAAAAGGAGACAGGACGATTCCAAAAAGCCACCAAGTTTCACAAGGAAGATGCAATGCAGTTGAAATCACATCATTAAGAAGCCTTTCCTTCAGGGCCCCTTTCCCAGGCTGACTCGGATGCCTTTAGATGTATTGGTGCACCTACTTTGACGCTGGCTGGAATTTCTGCCGCCTCTACCAAGGCACATGGTCTGTCTTCTGAAGTTGTTGTGCACCGTACCCACTCTCCTCCAACTTCAAAAGCCCAGAGAAAGACCAAACAGAGGGCCCTGGCTTTGGACAGCGTAGGCACCTCACTGAGACGGCAGATTGTTGCTTCATGCTTCTTAATCTAGGTCGGACACCTCCAGGAGAGGCTGCAGGAAGGACAGAGGACATGCGTGCCATCCCTTCTGTGACACTGGTCCCAAGTTTCCGTATCAGTGTGCCTTAGAAATAGTATGATAGTTTGACCTGGGGAAGCCAGTTCAGGTGGGATGTCTGCATCTTGGTTCCCTGTAACTAGGGATCGACATCTGACAGAATCAAACTTTCTTTAATTGACTTCACAAAGTATTTATTTGAAATTTAGCAGACCTGTTTTAGATTAGAACCAGATTGAACTTGCATGCTTTTAGGTATTAAAGCCTAATGCAATTATATTATTATCTGAAAAAAAGATTCTTTTATTATAAAGTATAAATTTTCTTTGAAAATAACATTTCTAAAAAAATGACATTAAAGTTTCTGCTGTTACTTAGGAAAAATAGGAAAGTATTTGCTAATCATACGTGGACTCAACCTCTTTGTAAGTCCTAATATTTATGGAAGAGGAGGGAGGCAGTTCAGTGACTCATAGACTTACACTTAGCAGATAGATTAAGAACAAAAAATAACACCACAGTTTCCCTTAAGTAATGAGGGAAATGTGACTTGTTACATGTTTATTTTCTGGGTCAGTGTTTTTCCAGTCACTCTGCAATCCTGGGGTCACCCAGGGTTTCCTTGAAGCAAGAGCGACACTATGATAGGTGTTCATCTAGAATTTTAAAATTATCTCCTGTTTATAGGCAACACAAGCAACCACTGTGAAAGCTGCTTCCTTGGAAAGGATCAAGTAGGAACCCGGAGTGTGAGCTTGTTGCCCACGAAGTGTGGGTTTTGCTTCTTCCAAACGAATGCTCTTCCATCAAATTTCCCTTACAACTTGGTTCCTAAAAGACCTGATCTTTAGACGTGTGATTAAAGAGTACAAGATTCTATAGCTTACCAAGGAAAGGGAAGCAGTATCACTCAGAAAAAAATGCCAACAAGTTCTAGGAAGAAGCAGCAAGAACCAGTTCCTGGGAAATGTGGAATTAAAGAACATTTGTAATTTATAGGGGAAAAGAGGTCTATAATCTGATACTTTTGGCATTCCCTCGCCTTGATAAGGCATCTAAAATAAATACATTCATTAAAGGAAAATTATTGGAGTCCACACATTCCGCAGCTACAGATTATCTTTCTTGGGAATTTTTCAAAATGGATAATGTTACAGGTTGTATTGTGTCCTCCCCAGTGGAAAGTCTTCACCCCATAAATGTAACCTTATCTAGAAACAGAACCTTTGCAGACTTGATCAAGTCAAGATGGCTTCATAGGCTGTTATCAATAACAACTGTGTTCTTCTCAAGGGGGGATTTGGTCATAGGGACAGACGCAGTCAGAATATGTAGGGACTGGGGTGACAGCTCAGGACTTAAGGGCACTTCCTGTGAGAACCAGAGTTTAAATACAGCATCTCTGTAACATGGGGTGCCCTGTGAATACTTATAACACCTGTTCCAAGAGAAGTGGAGAGATGATAGCTGAGAAGGAAAAAAAGTACACCCAAAGTTCTCAAAAGAATAGGAAAAGGGTGATAGAAAAGGTACCCAGTGCCCTCTTCTGGCCTCCAGGTTCATGCACAGGTGTCCATGTGCTTGTGTGCACAGATGCAAAAATGAACAAATAAAAAAATAAGCAAGAGAGGCTACCATCTACAAGTCAAAGCCAAGGTACCCTCAAGGTTGTCAGAAGCTAGCCAAGAAAGATGGGGCCTATTCTCCCTTAGTCCTCAGAAGAAAACAAGTCTCACCTCCATCCCTACAAGAGGATACATTTCTGATTTTAAGCTATGTGTTAATTAATTAATTTGTTTGTTTGTCTGTTTATATATGTATGTAAATGGTACAAAATGGTCCTTTGTGATGGCTGTGCTAGGACTAGATGCAGATCACTGCAGATCATCTTCTTAAAACGCGTCTTTGAGGTTGCAGTTTTGCCCCGAGTCTCCTTGGCACTCCACAGAAAACAGCGGCTTTGCCCAAATTGCCTTTGGGTCCTACCACCTGGTCCACTTCACACTGCCATCTATGTGAAGCCAGTTCCAAACTTGGTTAGAACAAAGCAACCAGGAAGGAGAGTCTACTACAAATGCTCACAGCACCCTTTATGTCTGTCTGTCTGTTGTAAATGCTCACAGCACCCTTTATGTCTGTCTGTCTGTTGTAAATGCTCACACCACCCTTTATGTCTGTCTGTCTGTTGTAAATGCTCACACCACCCTTTATGTATGTCTGTCTGTCTGTTGTAAATGCTCACACCATCTTTTATGAAGCCAAATACAAATTTTTGCCTTGAACATAATTCAAAGTAGAATGAAGGGGAACCTGATAAATTAGAAAACGTTCAGAGTTCAGTTATGTCTTTTGGTCAAATAGCCTTGAAGTCTGATTAGTAATTTGTTCAAAAGAAAAAAAAAACCCACGGGAATTACAAACAGCTGTCACGGTCATCTGTTGATGGTTCCCGAGTACAGAAAGGCTTTTGCTACTTTGAACATGGGGCAGCTCATCGGTCCCCTGTCAGACAGTGTAAACAACAGTTAGCAGGAACCCCAGTGATCCTTGGAAGCCGTGTTTATAAACATCGTCTGTGCAGCTTTTGGTCTTTCCGCTCCCAGTAAGTACTTAGGATGCATTACAACAATCAGAAAAACATGCACACGCGGGGGCCACCTGCATAGAGACCAGACTCTGCCTGCTGGAGAAGAAAGGATTAAAACCAGTGAAATCAGAGAAAATGTCACACAAAAGGACAACATGAGTTTCCAGTAAAGCGAAGAGATAAACTTGGTGGATTGACCCTCCAGCACTGGCCTCCTGAGCTGTTTCCAGAGGAAAATGAGGGTGGAGAGAATCACAAAAGTCTTAGCTTTCATCCACCCACTGGGCCTGCTAATACAGGCCCGGCTTCCAGAGCACTGGGTCTCACTGAGCTCCAGAAGACATACCTTCATTGTAACTGAGTAGGCAGGAGAGCAGGAATTGGGGGTGAGCAGAAACTGGGCCGGGAAGGAGGTAGGTGTGGTGACCGTGTCTTCCTTCTTGTGGCAGGGAAGTACTTGGTTGTGTGGTCATATCTAACTCCTACCTTCTTCTGGGATAATGGTTTGTACTATAGAGCTCTTGAGGGGCAGGGATCTGAAGCAACTTGTGTTAAGCCAGAGTATCCCCCACTCCCAAACTCCAATGTGGTCTTTGATACAGAGTCCTTAACCACTTTTATGCTGTGGGTCACTCTTACAGAAGCTGTGATTCATGTCTCACAGTGATACTTTATAACATATAAGATATGCATAATTATAAATAAACTAGCCATGTTGAAATACCATAATAATATTTTATAATGTTATTTTATAACACAATAATAATATTTTACAGGATATATTATGTATAATTATAGATAACACTAGTATGTTGAAATACCACTATTACATTGTTTAAAACACTGACATAATGGTAAAAATAATTTTAAGATGCAACATAGCAATTGTGTCTTTATTAGCTTCTTAAATAGGATCTAGTTTTAAATTTAATAGCTGCCATAATTTTACTTTCATGGGAAGTTTAAGTGACATTTTAAGATATCAACAATTACTGTGACTAAAAGTAATAGATTATTCTTGGTGACAAAGTCACAGGCTTGCTAACAATGCTGGAATGATAGTCCGCATCCACAGTACAAAACATGCTACATGTCATAAAAGGTCAGTAGAGACAGAACATGTTCCCATAGAAACTGTCCATGCCGATCAGGACTTCAGATACAGAATCCCACTGAAGAGGTTTGTCTGTCCTCCTTGTCTTTGTTTCTATAGCTGTCAAGAGGCACCATGACCATGGCAACTCATATAAAGAACACTTAACTGTGGTAGCAGCTTACATTCAGAGGAGTAGTCCATTATCATCACGGTGGGGAGCCTGGTGGCCTGCAGGCAGACATGATGCTGGCTACACCTTGATCAGAAGGCAACAGGAAGCGGTCACACTGAGTGAAGCTTGAGCAAAGGAGACCTCAGAGTTCACTCCCACAGTGACACACTTCCTTCAACAGGCCACACCTCCTGATAGCGCCACTCCCTATGAGTTTAATGGGGTCAGTTGCATTCAAATTACCACACTCATCCAGCTTCTCACAGATCCCACATCAGCTCTGGCAGCTGCATCACTGTCTACCAGCTTTGCAGTTGGTGTTCATGGGACAGCTCAGCAGCTTCAGAAGAGGAGAGACTATGAGCATTAAATATGGTAGTGGCACACACCTTTAATCCCAGCACTCGGGAGGCAGTGGCAGCCTGTGAGTTCAAGTCCAGCCTAGTCTACAGAGTGAGTTCTATGACAGGCTTCAAAGCTACAGAGAACCCCGTCTTGAAACAAAGCAAATAAACAAACAAACAAACAACAACAACAACAAAACCATGGTAGCCCTACATGCCTGGTAATGACATCAGTTGTTCAGAAAAACTTGAGCTATTGGTTTGTTATTTCTATCTACACTAGGGTATGCAATAAACCGGGCTACAAAGGTGTGTTGCAATTGTTGCCTTGTGAGTCTCCAGGAGAGAGAAGTGGAGTCTAGTGAAGAACTCATGAACTCATCGTAAGGAAAAGAGTAGTGCAAGTTTGGTAACTACCACACACACACACACACATACACACACACACACACACACACACACACACACACACACGGCAATTTTCCTCTCTAAGCTTCAGGTATCTGAGCCGCAAAATGTGCATAAAAATAGTGTTTATCTCATGGAGCTTTTAAGGGGATTAAGTGAGATAACACTTGAAGAAGTGTTAGACTTTGCGAAGCACTGTAAAATATCCACTGTCCATTATGGGAGGGGGGGCAGCTACAGATCTGCCAGGTCTCTTTGGCCTGTCTTCCCTACTAGCTCCCTTTCTTGGACGATCTTCTAGATCATCTTTGCTCCAGGGTTGACCGTGTTCCTCGCTCTGAGTACTAGAATTCTTCTGTTTAAGAACGCAGGGAGAATTGACTCCAATAAGACTGTACCCACAGGCAGATGCCCAGGCGTACCAAAATAGCTTAAGACTGTCTACAACCAGCAGATAAGAGTGTGAGACTGGTATCAGCTTTCAAATATTTTATAATTTGGGGAAATATTTGAAAATCCACCCACCCTGAGTATTTCTATGCCAAAATGTGACACGGGACATGCAAGAAGTTTGGGAAGCAAGTCATTTTTCAAACAAATTCCCACTATGTGAGACCAACTTGAAGGGTGGAATTTATGGCCATTTTTGGAAGCAACCATATCCCCTGTTCATGAGGATGTGCTGCTGAAACTTGGTGAGCATCTTCCTGTCCTTGAAGCAACAATTGATGGAGGTGGGTCTTGTATCTTATCTGTTGCTTTCATTGGTTAACTAATAAAGAAAACTGCTTGGCCTGATAGGACAGAAAATTAGGTAGGCGGAGTAGACAGAACAGAATGCTGGGAGAAAGAAGCCGAGTCATAGTCGTCATGATTCTCCTGCTCCAGACAGACGCAGGTTAAGATCTTCCCTGGTAAGCCAGCTCGTGGTGCTACACAGAATATTAGAAATGGGTTAGATCAATATGTAAGAGCTAGCCAATAAGAGGCTGAAAATAATGGGCCAGGCAGTGTTTAAAAAAATACAGTTTCCATGTAATTATTTCAGGTAAAGCTAGCTGGGTGGTGGGAACACAGCCCACCACTCATAATACAACAAACACTAATTTTGCCAGGGAGCCCTGACATTTCTCTTTTGGGTTTCCATCTCATTATTTAAACATAAAAAAAGAAAGGAAAAACGTGAAACAGAATTTTAGCTCCCAAAATGCACTAAGGTTATTAAGGACCAGAAAGTGGGAACTCCAGCTGCTCAGTTCAGGGAGTCACATGTTTCTTTCTCTTTGCACTGAGATGGATCACATGGCCTCCACTGTGGGGAACTTTTGATTTCCAGCATCTTCTGTTTTTTTCTCTGATGCACTTTCAAACAAATCTATGAGAAGAGAACTGATGATTCTCATATTCTGTTTGTCTAAGTGTTACTTTTTTCCCCATTGTTTCAACATCTATCTACTATCTTTCTTCTTTATGGTCGTATGACTGTATGTTGGCCACACAGATCACAAATACCTATACATAAGTATGTACATATGCACAAATGCAGACAAATGGTAGGAAATGCATGCATTTGCACACGTGAAATTCTCTGTGCTATTTCCACTTCCTTTCTGTGCCACACCTTTCTGAAGGTGTGTTAGAAATATTATGACCCCTTAACTCCACAACTTTCCCACAGGTAACACGGAATCTGTGAGAGATGCTCAGATGCTTGGTTAACTTCCTGATCCTCACCAGAGGCGCCCCCCCCCCCCGCCACGGCTGATGGCATCCTAATGAGGGCCTTCTGGCATTCCTACCACAGCTGTTGGTAGAGCAAGGGAGAGCTTATCCTTTTCTCCACTGCCTTATTCGTTCATCTATTCCTTGTCTCAGTGGGGACATATGCATTCTTGGGTGAGCTGGTAGGTTGCAACCTATGACAACCACACATGCATTTGTCTTCTCATTTTATTCATTAGGTGCAAGACATTGCTATGATGATTTACTTTGTGCAGGGAGTGACAGTGACAGTTCTTTCAAGCTGGCCTCCTGTGTCTTTGGCCAGGTCCTCAACTGTTTAGCATCGACCCTCAGCATTTCACTGTTTTTGCATAATTTTAAACATTGATAATATAGAAATAAATCTTTGTCTCTTACATAAAGATGGCTTATTTTAATTTAACAGGAAGTTGAGTTGTTGATTTTAATATTCACTTGCATTTTGCATTTTGAGATTTTTAGTTCTTTACCGGCTATTGATTTTTCGATACTTCTTTATGCTTTCTGGGAGAATAATAAATCAGACCCCCAAAGAAAACAAAGAGCAATAAAAAAAATCAAACTAATTAATCTTCTTGACAGTAGAGAAAGCGGCAACTGAATGCATCTAGTCTTTATGTGATAAGAGAACTTGGCATCCCATTGTCTACGTGTGAAGAAAGAGAGAGAGCCTCGGCAATCATCATAAATGTTGGAACGCAGAAGAGAAGAAAGATCGACACAAGTCCGTGCCATCTATGGCAAATTTCTTTTTGTACAAAACTGCAGGTGTATTTCAGCATAGTGATTTATACAGCTCTGTGTGACTAGGCAGTATCCTCTCTCTCTCTTTCTCTCTCTGTTACTCTCTTTAAATCATAGTTGGATCATTTGTTTTAAACCCTTTTCTTGATGCATATTAAACAAACATAGGGGTAGCGTTAGACCGTGCCCTTCCCTGGTCAAAGCTTTCTCACTCTCTGTAGCTACCTGCCTAGGTACAAATCAGCTGACATCAGGGGATGAAGTGCCCAGGGCTTGGAGAAGTAAGGCTGGTGCAGACTCCATGGAAACGTGGCTTTTTCAAGTCTTTGCTTTGGGAACCTCTGTAGGGCTCCATCCGTAACAGAAACCAAAAGGAATAATATAATAGAAGGTATGCTAGTCCTTCTGTCTCAAGCTCCTTACCTACGATGAGAGAGAACTGGCATCAGCTGCTTCACCTCTCCAGGGCTGAGCACACGAAGGGTAATATAGATGGGAATATTGGGGTGAGAGGGAAAGTGGAGAGCATGAGTTTTCCGGCTCACCCGAAGGTCTCTTTTGTCCTCAAGGACAAAAAAAAAAAAAAAATTAAATCACAAAGAAATTGTTCTTTAAAAGCCACAACCAGATTTACTCCACAGTTACAATTTTCTGTTCGTGGACTCTTAGAGATTACGTACCCAGCTCCTATTTTTAAAATGCCCCCCTGCCTCTCAACACACAATTGATGAGCATCACAGTGAAGACCTGAGCATGGACCTCCTGACAGCAGTGCATTGGACCCTGACATCACACCTGAACAGTTTTGGGTCCCCTGTTAGTAACAGCTTTAAAGCCTTGGAGAGGCAACAGTGCTAAGAATTGAGAAACTTGGCTGATGCGATGGATGCATGGCTTGCTCTTGCTAATGAGGCCCCCTATTTCTGCCTTTTGTTGAAATAACTCAGAACGAGGTGGAAATCATGAGTGGTCTCCCGTGCTGTGAGCCAACGGTATCAGAAGCACGGCATAAAAGCCAGGCAGATCACCCCTGCCAGGTGAGCTGATATTCAAATAAAGAGCGAGAGAGGAAAAAGGGAACTCCATGCTAGGAAAAGTAGGTGACTCGGACAGCAGGAGAGAGGAAAGAATGCCAATTAAGACTTTTAATTTCATTCCGTGACTCTGAATCATGCATCCTGAACTATACATCAAACGGTGCCTGCTAATCTTCAGATGAAAATGCAGATTTGAGTGGAAAGGCAGAAATGCCTGAAAGAACTGAAGTTCAGCAGGAATGTGAAGAAAATAAGTGAGCTAGAAGGAAAAACATTTTAAGAAAGGGATAGGCACAAATATGTGTTAGAGGAAAAGAAGTAATTTTGTGGACGTCATCTCCTGCAGGTTGAGATCTTCCAGTAAAGGGAAATGGCTCTGGGTTTTCCAAATAGAGGCCATTTAATACAGAAACATTATTATCTAAAGTAAAGACCTGAGGGCCTAGCTCAAGCCTGGGAGTTTACCCTGCTCATTTTCCTCAGTGTTATGACAAAATACTTAACAGAAAGCAATTCATAAAGAAAGAAATTTTGTTTTGTCCCAATGATGCTTCAGGGTTCAGAGTTCAGTCAGTGATGATCCAGCCCCATGCATCTGGGTAGAACATCCTAACAGTGGGAATTCAGCAGAGAAGGCTGCTCACATCCTGGCGACTGCCCACCTTCAGCACGAGTGCTTCCTCTCAGGTCTTAGCACAAAATGATCTACAGAAGCATCTCACTAACGGTTCCACGCAGTTTTAAATCCAATAAAGTTGACGGTGGTAATTAACCATCGCTGAAAGTCAAGAGCTGAAGGGAACTGATGCGTAAGAACTGGAAAGATGGCGCGAAGAGGTGGGCGGCCAGAGTGAAGACGGCACCAGGAGGTGGACGACGAGAGTGAAGGCGGCGAGGAGGTGGGCGACCAGAGGGAAGGCGGCCCAAAGAGTTGGGCATCCAGAGCACAATGTTTAGAGCTTTCCCAAAAAAACCTGGAGTCAGAGAAACTCACACACGAGGGAGAGTTTTCATTTTTTAAGGTAATTAGCCAAGATGCAGATACTGCAGGAAACACCATCAGAATCATCGAGAGAAAGAAACGCCCTGGTTCTCTCTTTCCCATCGTCCCTCAACCGTTTGCAGGCTGCCTCTTACCTGGCACACATACTTGGGAGAAGGACTCTGGGAATGAAGCTGTAAGACTGCAGACCAACCAGAGACCGCCCAGATGTTTGCCACATGACACCATTTATCAGGTTCCACCCTCATGGACCTGTAGAGCTCTGATCCGAATCTGATTCCAGTAAGTGTCATGTGATGACTCCATACTGTTCCTCCAACCTGGATTTGTCCATGTTCCTCTCTCCTGCTTCTGAAAGCAAGCTCAAAACTCACAATCTGGTCAACAAACGTTTGAGTCTCTGCCACAACAGCCCAGGTGTTGAGACTCCCATGCACTCACCATGGGGACTCACGTGGAAAGAACGACTTTCAGGAGCCCACAACAGTCTACGACGCTCACAGACTTGCCTTTCCCAAGCAGCAAGAACTGAACCTCCTCCTTGGAGACAAAACAGGGATCCAGAAGAGACCACTGGGTCCTCAGAGCAGTTACTTAACAGAAGCCCAGTCCAGAGTGGCAAGGGTCCCTAGACAGTGTGTCTACTCAACAGGCTGGATCTTAACAGCAGACACCACTGCACCACCCTGCCCCGGACTCTAGACCTAGCGCTGGGCTAGAAGAGTCATTGTCACTTCCCGGCCATGGACCTGACTTGATCTCCAACTACTCCTGTTTACTTTCTTTGCATTCTCACAGTAATGAGCTACCCAAAAGAGAGTAATGAATGGCACCAAAGAGTCAAAAGGACAGGCGAATGAAGCCAAAATGAAGTCAGATTTCCATTAGGAGCTTGACCTTTGTCCCCTGGAGACCATCCTGAGATGTCTTACTGAAGTTTTCCAGGAGAGTGCTGGCTTCGCCAAGCCAGAGTGCCCCTCTGAGACTTCTCACAGAAGAGGAAATTGTGACTAATTCCCCTGGCACAGAGGACAACACACTCTGCCTTTGAGGCTCCAAACTGCTGTTCTTCACAGCCAGATGAAGAGGAACGAACTGTACCGAGTCCAAATTGATTCTGAGGACACAGGCAGATTCTCCATCACTTTCCCTGCGGTTCTTCAAAGTGAAGGTTAGGGCAAGCAGCGTCTCCAAGCCGGGGTGCATTTGTCACAGCAGGGTGGTGACCACTCCAAGTCTGGAAACCGGTGAAAACTGGCAGACTACTTACTTGCTGCCTCTGCCTGCGAGCGGTCATGGCACAAGCGAAGAAACCAGGCTGGAAGCCTGTACACCAATCACTTGCAGTCAGAGAGCTTTTAACTCCGGCCAAGACTTTTTTTTTTTTTTTCTGAAATAAAGTTGCACAGGCTCCAAAAATAACATCTGTTGCTCCGAGTAACATTTTCAAACAACATAATAAACTTTACTTCCAGAAAATATACACTCTGTACTTCCCTTGGGGAACTCACAGAATGGATAAGGAGTAATCCAGGGCTCATAGACCAACCGCCTTCGGGCAGATTATTTAGCTGATATGGAAGGTGGTAAGACAGGCCACATACGAGTTACATTCATCTGCAGCAGGCAGCGGCTGAAGTAGCTTCAAATAACAGCCCTACCCAGACGTGTCTGGCAAGCGTTCCCTGGCAGGATGCGTCTTTACACTGGGGTCACCGTGGCCTGAAGTATGTACTGGTAAGATCCAAAGAGTCCGTGAAGTAATGACTGTATCGATCCCAGAGCGGCGCCTTTTCAGACTCTCTGGAATTCAACTGTAATTCTAGGGACGGCGCACTCCTCTAACTCCCAATATGAGCCTATGGATGGACGATTGGTCTTTATCTTCTCTAACACACACACACACACACACACACACACACACACACACACACACACACTGCTGCAGCCACCAAGGCTGTAAAGGCAAGAGATGGGCAAAGCTTAGGAGTGTGCTTGGACCACAGTTGGCTGTGACTGTTGGGAGCCCCACGATCACCCAGTAGGTGGAAATCACTCCTTACAGGATGGGGTGTGTGCATGTGGTATGTATGCTATGATTACTACAGCAAACAGGGAAGAAACGTTTCCGGGTCAGTGAGACGGGAGCGGAAGTGGCGAGTCCTAGGTCAAGCACTGAATCACTACTGCCAGGTTTTGCAGGGCCCTCTGCTCTGTTCTCTTTGGCACAGGGACTCTGACTGGGCCCCCGGGAGCAGCAATGATGAGACAGAGGCTTTGATCACAGTCACGAACAGGAAGTGCCAATAAGAAGCCAATCTGTCCGGCAGAATTGCTGCAATCCCCGGGGTTGTCTGGAGCTGCAGTCTGCCCTCCCCACCCTGATTAGAATGGACTGCTCATCACCGTGTTGTTGACTAGGAGACCTCACATGTGAAGTGATCAACAGGAAAGCTTAACGAGCTGGGGGTAAGTTGGTAGAGTATTTGCTTAGCACGCTTGGTGCCCTGGCTTTGACCCCTCTCCACTGCATAAAACCAAGCTCATGGTGCCTGCCTGTTATCCCAGCACAAGGGAGGTGGAGGCAGAGAGAGCAGAAACTGAATGTCGCCCTCGGCTACTAAGCAAGATGAAGGATAGCCCGGCTTCATGAGAATGTGGTTTAAGATAGAGAAAGAATGGGGGTGGGTGGCAGAGAGAATGCATTTATAAGCGGGGGGATTTCTCATTTTTCTCTTATCAGCAGGTTTGGATTTAATCATACACATATGTCTGACATGAAAACAGAAGGGAGCCCACGAAGTGGAGGAAGGGGACTTGAGGAAGGTGTAGTGGATGGACGTGAGGATGGCACAATGGTGCCTATGGATGGCAATGTCATAGGAAGCCCTTTATTTTACATGCCAAATAAATTATTTCTAACAAACTGAAGGACTAATTTTTTTGGAGTCACAGAGCAAAGAAGGATATAAATCTATGGGAAACAATAACTTCTCATTTGTGAAGGGATTTTAAAGGGACTTGCATTGTTATCAGCATGGCATGGCCCTGCTGGCTGCTTGGGCAATGAGGTATGGTAGAATTGATACAGGAAGGTGACTAGGATGGACAGGATATCCATAGCGAGTCCAGGGTTCCTGGCAGCTTCAAAGATGGCAAGTGATAAACGCTTTTATGGGCTTGCACGGAGAAGTAAAACCTCCACAGTCCGGTTCATCCCACCATCCTGTGAAGGTGTGTTGAAGGAGCTGCGGGCCGCTTTTTGCCACGCAGCTCCCAGCCGCCTCGCTAGCTTATGCCCCAAAATAACAACACACAAATTGTATTCATTTAAACACTGCTTGGCCCATTAGCTCTGGCCCTTACTGGCTAATTCTCATATCCCGATCAACCCATTCCTAATAAACTGTGTAGCACCAGTCTTAACGGGAAAGATTCAGCATGTCTGACCTGGCAGCTTGCTTCATGGCGTCTGCCCGGGAGAGGGGAGCATGGCCTCTGTCTGAGGCGTCTACCTCACTTCCTCTTCCTCCCAGCATTCTGTTCTGTTTACCCCTCCCACCTATGTTTTAACCTA
Organism: Microtus obscurus; assembly: GCA_963919715.1. Lineage (NCBI taxonomy): Eukaryota > Metazoa > Chordata > Mammalia > Rodentia > Cricetidae > Microtus > Microtus obscurus. The sequence continues at coordinate 5,151,242 of CAWTZC010000453.1, read as the reverse complement.
TGAGGCCAAGCAGTTTCTTTATTACTTAACCAATGACCTTCCTCCATCAAAGGTGCCATACGAAAGGGTGAGAAAACACAGTTAGTCCTATCTTCTACCTCCTGCAGGCTCTGGACCTGCCTCCTGATGGAGAGGATCATGACGATGGTGAAGATGGTGTCTCTGCCATACACTTTCCCTAACACACGTGCTATTTGAATATCACACTAACATGCATAAATAGCCTTATAAAAATACAGTGCTTAGAGAGTATTTATTACTGCCATCGTTATTATGAACGCTATACTCAACCACTATGCTCCTGACGAAGCTCCGGTGAAATGGCTTTTCAGAATATGCTGTGTGTTCATGAGCCCTTCCATCTTCTAACTTCAAAACATCAATGACAAGATAATGTCATGCCAGCAAGGTATGGCTTATTAAGGAGACAACGAGAGGCAAGCCTTAGTGCAGAAAGCAGATTTTCTTGCTTAGCATATATATGCATAACTATGCCTGGGGGTTTCTCTCCTTCCCAGGTGAGTCCTGCTGGACAGCCTTCCAGAGACTGAACTCCCCCTATGTTGAGCATGTCTCTGGGGAGGATTAAACCTCCAGATTGGTTCCCCCACCATTTACTCTACAGAGGGACCAGAGGAAACAGAGGTTTCTCCAATTAAAACACTCGACCCAATTGTAGTACAGCACTTACTTTCCCGGCACAATGTTCTCAAAGTGTAGCCGCATCCGAGCCCTCTGGCAACCTGCAACACTCGATGCCTCAAGCTCCTCCCTCGGAACTGATCATGCTACTGATAGGTCATCAGGCTACACACTCAGGATCCCTCTGGCATGGGCAGTCTATGTAGGAGTGCCCCTAAGTTCTGCCCTCTAAAATGACCCATAAACACACCGCAGAAACAGGCAGTCTTATGATCTGGGGCTCATGGAACTTAGACTAGATGACATTTAAAAGGTGGTGGGAGTGGATTTTAACTCAGAAAATAAGCTAGTTATGAGAACCATACCTAAACACAGCATTTTGTGGATACAGGCACCGTCATAGAAGACAAAGTCACACTGCTTCCCCCTCCCCCATCTTCACTCTCCCTTGGGCTAATAAAGGTTTAATTGGTTCTTTGTCCAAACCAAGGCAAAGACCTTCAGATTGGTATCACAGATTTACAAACTGTCCTTTGAAAGTTGGATAATAACCAGGAAATATGCCCATGAGAAAAGGTGAGCTCCATGTCCACGTTGTCCTCAGTTTCCCCTTCATGACACATATTGATCTATCTTGTGACTGCATTTCCTGTTACTTGAGGAACTCTGAACCTCCTTACTCTTATACTGAGATCTTTAAGGTTTCACTTGAAAGTACAACCAACTTTCCTAAGAAAGATCCCCTTTCCCAAGAGCCATGTGCTGTTGCCAGCTTTGTTAGCAATGACTTGGATCCAGTTCTTGTAGCTTCAGTCACACAACACAATCCTGGTTGCTCTGAGCCATGTCTAGCCTCTGGCATACCTCAATTGGTGTCACACAGCCAATGTGCTGCACTGAACAAGTCTACAGACTCAGCTTCCCTCTCAGCTGATACGTTCTGGCTCGAAAACCCAGAGGCTGCACCTTGACTCCCTAGGGTATTTTTATTGTATGATGTATGATAATAAGTGGATCACTGTGGGGGCTGGGGCTATTTTATTGACCAGAAAGAGATGAGATAACACGAGCGAGCTCACTTGACTGTTGATCTATCAGAGTCAGTGTCGCCTTCTGGCTGTTCTGTTATGGGTACGGCGTATTCCCTATGATGGATGGTTACTTTGTCCTGGTGCACACAGACTGCTCTGCTCTCACGGAACATTTTCTCAAGTACGTGCTTCTCTGTTCAGACTTCGAGAATGATGAGAAATGCTGACAGTCCTGCGCTAACCATCATGATATTGCTCACACTGCTCTGATCCTATAACGCCATTGCCAGATGCATGCTGTCTGTCAACAGATAACCTGTCCAGTTAGAGTTTCCCCTGGTTTTCAGATGGAGAGATGAAGGCTCAGATTCTTAGTGCTTTCTTTCCTTTTATGTTGCTATGAATATATATGTATGTATGAGACAACATCCATCAAATCCAGGCTAGGAAATCAACATCTGGTCACTCTACCTTTACCTCCTAAGAGCTAGACCTATAGGTATGTGTTAATATCATTCTCAGGTGAGAAATTATATTCAAACAATCAAACAAAAAGAAATGTATAGGTGGGAAGACAGGTAACTGTGGTGGTCTGAATGAGATTGGTCCCCATAGCATCATATTTAGATGCTTTGTTTCTAGTTGGGGGAATTTGGGGGATGAAGAATTAGGAGATTTGGCCTTGTTGAGAGGAGGTGTGTCACTAGGGAATAGGATTTGAGATTTCAAAAGATATCACCAATCCCAGCCTATTTTTCTGCTGCCCCATACCTTGGATCAAATGGAAACTCTCAGCTACTACTCTAGGGCCATGACTGCCTGTCTGTGCCATGCTCCCCACCGTGGTGGTTATGGATGAACTCTCTGAGATTGTAGGCGAGGCCCTAATCAAATGTTTCATTTATAAGTTCTCTTGGTCATAGTGCCTCTTCATAGCGATAGAAAAGTAACTATGACAGTAACTACCTAAAGGCTACATTCCTTCTTGTTCCTTTTTGATTCCTCAGACCAAAACCAGAGCTTTGCATGTTGCCAGGCAAGCACTCCTCAAATGGAGCTACATCCACCGCCCCGGGGCCCATTATTTTAACACACATGCCATTTGCTATTGAAAATGACATTATTTTAATGACTTCTGAGGAAAGCTTTTAAGTTAAGGAGACAGCAAGACGAAAATAAAATCAAATAATAGAGCGCTGTTCTTCTTGAAGTGGAAACTGGCAGTTCTGAGAAGCTACCCTGTAAAGGCAAGTCTGCTGAGCTCCTTCCGGCTATGCGAGGGCGTGGCGCTTGACTTGATTCATTAACTTGACTTGGTTAAAGAGTCTCCATACAGTTGGCTAAATGTTGTCTTTGGAGGCGTGCCCATGACGTTTTCAGAAAGACTTGGGGTTTGAATTGAGAGCCTGAGCAAAGAGAAGCCCTCATTGGGCTGGAGAGATGGCTCAAGTGGGAACATGCCTGCTGTGTAAGTATGAGAATCAGAGTTCAATCCCCCAGAGCCCTCTAAGAAAGTTGGAGCCATTACTGTGGCCCTTAGTCAACTAGAGGTTGACTGCTGGGTTTCAGACACAGGTACAAATACATGTATACACATGCACACACACATGCAAATGTACAAATATATACACATATACAAAGACGACCCTCATCTATCTGGTGAGCACCATCTAAGAGAAGAAAGGAGAGTTCTCTCTTCTGTCTGTCTCTGAGCTTGACAGTCAACTCCTGTCCTTGGTGCATCTGGTTCACAGGCCTTTACACTTATGCTACAAGCAGAACCATCTCCTGGGTGGGCCTCTAACTGCAGATAGCCTACCATGGAATTAATTATGCAAGCCATTCCATGTAATTAATCTCACTTAAAATGTATATCTTATTGATTCTACTGCTCCAGAGAATGCTAACACAGCAAATCCCTATGTATACAGAATTTTTATTTTTATGAGCTCCTAGCTGGGCAATTCTGTAACATCAATTCCTGGTCATTGCCAGACGTCCCTTCTAAATGATTAACTCATAGTCCTTACAGGGACCATGAGTTCAGGATATCAAAAGAAGCCGTCTACAGACATGCACCCACGTGGAGAAGCTACATATCGCTAACTAAAGAATGTGTGTGTCAAATCAGAGATCTGCAACATGCGAGCTCAGAATAGTCAGATGTAAGACCAGGCTTGCGGCGTGTTTTGTGTTTGCATGTGTGTGTTATGTCTGTGTGGGGGCCAGTGTGTGCATCTGTGTGTATAGGTGCACGTGTGTGTGAGTACATATGCACTAGTGTGCTTGCTTGAGGAGACCAGAGCACATCTTAGGGGTGTGTACATAGGTGCACGTGTGTGTGAGCATGTATACATTTGTGTGCTGGCTTGTGGAGGCCAGAGCACACCATAGCTGTTGTTTCTGTTATTTCAGCAGAGTCTGTTATTGCCTTGCTAACTAGGCTATGCTGCCTGGTGACTGAGCCTCAGAAATCTGCCTGCCTCTCTCTAGCTCCCCAGCTTGGAGATTACAATTGAGTTCCACAAAGCCTGGCTTTCTTTCTTGCTTGCTTGCTTTCTTTTTCTTCCTTCCTTCCTTTCTTTCTTTTTCATTGCCTTCTTTCTTTCTCTTTCTCTCTCTCTCTCTTTCTTTCTTCATCTTAAAGGGAATTTATGGTGGCAATATAAACTAAGGCAACCCTTTGAAAATTACTATGGAGGTTCCTCAAAAAAAAAAAAAACCCAGTGCTTGCTTCGGCAGCACATATACTAAAATTGGAACGATACAGAGAAGATTAGCATGGCCCCTGCGCAAGGATGACACGCAAATTCGTGAAGCGTTCCATATTTTTTGAAATTGATCTAATGATATTTGTAACTGCTTATAGATGTTGGGAAAGGTTTGACACATGCTGTAAAGTGTTTGGGTTTAATGCATATGTTAAGAATTTTAGATTTTGATCCCTTTTTCACCTCCCTAATTGATGACAGGCAAGCACACGTAACTTTTTGTGGAGTAGGCATTTAGGAAGGAGGACATACCATGGGCCAGACTAAAAGGTGAATACTGGGTTTAGAAGGTGCCCCTTTCTTCTTGTCTGGAGATGGAGTTATTGGTGCCAAAATTATATCATATCTTTTGTTTAAGGAGCACCTCACAGATTTTTCATTAATGATAGATACAGGGGCCCAATGACGGGAGTTAGTGTGGATCCTCACCTAAATTTCAAACCATACAGAGGCCGTACAGGCCGGCTCAACATGGCATGGTTTTTAGGTACGAGGGCGCTCTCCACATAGCCCAAGACAGGGCGCCCTGTGATCTGCTTACTTTAATCCTACTAGATACCTTTTATTTGAGAAGCTCCAAGAAACTAATGCTACTCATAAGGCACCCCTCTGTTCCCAGGAGAGGTTAATTACTTCACCAGTCGAGAGGAGGGTCTCTCCTTGTCCCAGTCCCCTCTCCTTTAGATCTGACACCATGGTTGACTCTGTCTTGGTGCCCTCCACCTATAACTACTTGCCTTTATATAAGAAAGGAGGAATATGTTGGGAGCCGTTTCCCCCCTAAAGATTGTTACAGAAACCATCACCTTGGGGAGCCTGCAGGGAACCCCAAACCCATAATTATGTTAAGAATAGTCCTATTGGCAAAACCTGCCCCACACCCAATTAGCTATTCGCTAATTGCTAACGAACCTAATCTGATAGCGGAACTGCCTTAAATTCCAGCTATCCAGGGAACTAGGTGTGGCAACTCCTGACTTCTTGGCCTACCTGACCGGATGTAGGTTACGTGACTGGGACCACGCGGCCAGATTCCATGCTCCTGTGCCCTACTCCCCAAGCCCTCATTCAGGGGGTATATAAGTCGTTACCCTGTCCCTAATAAACGGAGGCTTTGACAAAAAGAAAAAAAAAGGTTAACAACTGAACTATCACTTATACCAGTTAGGGGGAGAGACAATCAGTTTTCTACGATGAGTGACACTGAGCATGTCAACTAATTTTGGGCAAGCCTCATGTTCAGGAGTAATTGACCAACAACATATAGTTGGACTCCACAGGATTTTGTCTGAGCTTTATTTGGTTACAAGTTGGGCTTTTTGTTTATTTTCAATCTTTTTTTCTTTCTTTTCTTGGTATGACTTTCTTGTTTCTAAGTTTTGGAAGATTTTATTGTTGTACAGGATTTTTGCTTCTTGTTAAAGAAAGAACTTAAAGTTGGGTGGGTAGGGATGGGGAAAAGATCTGAAGGGACTTGAGGGAGAGGAAGAATATGATCAAAGTGTATTTGAATTTGAAAATTGTTTTAAATAATGGAAAACATAATAAATTAATTTAAAAATAAAAAAAAAACCCAAAAAACTAAAATTAAAATCATTTTATGACCCCACTATACCGTTCCCAGGAATAGATTAAAAAAAAAAAAAAAAAACCTTGACGTCAGCACACTCAGACACTCTAGCTCACAATGTTTCCGGTGGCTTTGTTCACCATGGCCAAGTAAACCTGAGTGTGCAAGTACTAGATTTCATTACATTTCACGCACACACACACACACACAAACACACACTCTCTTACATGTTGCTCTTATTCACCCTGCCCCTCCTTTCTCCCTTCTGCTCATCTGCGCACCTCCTGCACCGATCCCCTTCCTCTTCTTCGGCCCTTCTTGTCACTCCTTCACATTCTCCCTGTCTCCCTCCATCTGGACTTTCCATCTTCTCTCTTAGTCAAGTTTCCACTCTCACATCTATACATTTAAAACGAGATTCCACATTTAAGAGGAAATGTGTGAAATTTCTGCTCCTGAGGCTGGCTTGTTTCATTTAACATATTGATCTCTAATTCATCTATTGTCCCAAGAATGCCAAAATTCCATTGGTTATATGTATCCCATTTTCTTTACTCAGTCATGTATTCAAGAAAGTTATTCAGTTTCCTTGAACACACACAAGAAAATTTTTCGAGTGTTGTATTTCCTAGAAAAAGAATATTAACACACAAAGTATAATCCGCCAGAATAGAGGTTATTGATTAAACATCCTCCAAATAAAGCATGTCAATAAATAGATAATCATATTCACTTCTCTAGTTTTTATAAAACGAAACTTATCAACTTGCACTGGTGAAGGAAATTGAGAAATTCATTAAAATTAACAAAAGTTACTCAAAGGCAGAATTTTATAGCAATAGTGCCTACTTAAAACAGAGTGATCTCAAATAAATCACCTCGTAGTATAGTTCAAAGTCTTAGAAATATGAGAACAAATGAGGTCAGAATTAGTAGAAGGAAAAAGTTAGAGAAGAAATAAACAAAAATCCAAATGGAAAGAAAAATCCCAAAGCTCAGTGAAGCAAAGCGTTGAGCAAATACTAGATGTGAGAAGAGTAGTCAAAACCGCCCAACTTTCAGCCAGACAAACCTCAAAAAAATGAGCAAAGACAGAAATAAATAAACTTAGAGACTAAAAAAGGACTATCACTAAGATACCACTGAAGCTCAGATGATCGTTAGCAAATTTTTTAAAAAATGTTATGCCAGCAAGTTGGAAAATCAAGAAATAGAGAAATTTCTAGACCAAAGTGATCCATAAACATTGAACTAACAATATATAAAATCTAAATAGGAAAATGATGAGTAATGAGATCACAGGTGTAATAAAAGTCTTTCATCAAGGGAGACCTCCTAACTTGGTGATTTCAGATACATTGTCTTAGGCTTTTAAAGACAAACTAACAAACAGTATTTCCCAAACCATCTAATGCAGTAGAAGGTAAATGGATACTTCCAAACTTAACCTACAAAGTTCATATTACTGATGTCTAAAGGCAATAAGGATGTAGCAATAAAAAAAAGAAAGGGAGGAAAACAACAGACTACTATCCCTGATAAACAGACACTGAAAATCATATTAAAATACTTGCAGATTGAACCAAAAGCAATTGAAAAGGATCATATCCCACGATATGTGGGATAAGTTGGCTTCAGTCTGGGGGTGGAAGGCTAGGGCACCGTACACAGACGGATGAATGTTATGTGGCCCAGGCAGAGAGCCAAGGGTGGAAACCATACAGTCATCTCAGTAGACGCAGAACAAGCCTTTTTATGAGAGCCATCATCCCCCCCCCCAACTAAAAGAAAACACATGATACAGAAGGGCAACCCCTTTATATAACACAGGTGGGTGTGTGTACCAGGGACTGAGAAGGGACCAGGAACGGGAGGATGGGAGAATACAGCCAAGAAAACAGCATGACTGTTCTATCTGAAACTGTCCCAGAAATGCCATAAATATACACAATTGTTTCATTAGTATGCACAGTTGCTATGCAGAAATTACAGGTTCTAGGTTGTCTTGGTTAGGGTTTTATTGCTGTGAAGAGACTCCATGACCACAGTCCCCTCTTATGAAGGAAACCTTTAACTGAGGCTGCCGTATAGTTCAGCAGCTTAGTCCATTGTCATGTAAGAAGCATGGCGGCACACAGGCAGACGTGGTGCTGGAGAGGAGCTGAGGGTATTACATCCAGATTGGCAGATAGCGGGAAGGGAGAGTGACACTGGGCCTGCCTGGCTTGAGTTTCCGAAATCCCAAAGCATCACCCCCCCGCCCCCCCCATCCCCAGAGATATACTTCCTCCAACAAGACCACACCTCCTAACAGTGCCACTCCTTATGAGCCTATGGGGGACATTTCCATTCAAACCATCATATATGTATAATTAGTGTTCTAATATATGAAACTAATATTGATATACACAATTAATATGCCTTAATAATTATAGCAAAAGTATTACTACTTCTTATTCTTTCTGGAGTCACATATAGGTTTTCTAAACAGCTTTATGAAATAGATATGGTAAGCCTAGGAAGGTAGCACATACCTCTAATCCCAGCATCGTGAGGCAAAATCAGGAGGATCCCTGTGAATTTGAGGCCAGACCAGTTTCCATAGCAATAAAAAAAAAGAAAAGAAAAAGAAAAAAAAAAGCCAGCTAGGACTGCATAGACAGATGCTCTCTCAACAATAAAATAAAATGGATTTCCTGAACAGAGCACAAAGTTCTACTCAAGTGTACAAGTCAATGTTTTTAATGTATTCACAGTTGCACAATATCCACACAATCTAATTTCATAACCATCATCGCCAGAGAAACGTCATCCCAATTACTTGCCAGTCTTGATTCTCCCTTCATTCCCCTCGCCCCAGGCTGCTGCTAACCCTTTGCCTCTGCTTCACCTTCTGCAAACATTCCGCCCACATGCTAGCATACAACAAGCAGCCTTTGGGACCGCTTTGCCTTGCTTAGCATTGTGTTTTCGTGATTCATCCATGTTACAGCATGGGCCACTGCTCATTACTTTACATGCTGGATAACAGTCTCTTCTGTAGGGGCACAGCTTTGCTGTTCCACTGAGTCATGGGCATCTTGACTATTTTCAACTTTCAGATGATTTTAAATGCTGCTTATTCAAATAAACATGTGTAGAATATTTTGTGTAGATATGACTTTTCTTTATGCTGTGGTTGTGTTTAGGTATGTGTGTAGAGAGAGACGGAAAGGGGGAGGAGATGAGAGAGGCAGAGAGGCAAGGACGGGGGAGGGGAAGAGGGGAGGGTTGGAGGGAGAGAGAGAGAGAGAGAGAGAGAGAGAGAGAGAGAGCGCACAGCACTTTGGTCACATGCAGTATTTTTTAGGAACTGTAAAATTGTCTCCCGAAGTAGCGCCACTATTTTATAGCCTTTCATCATCCAGAAACCCGTTTTTTTCAGTCCCTTCTCTGCATTATCTCTGGATATTTTCATAGCGTTTTCTTAAGTGAATGAGTTACAATGTTTTTCTTTGCTTTGTCCCCAGTGAATAATGAGGTGTTCTTTTATGCACTTACTGTTCCTTGAGTGTCTTCAATGGAAAAGGATCAATTTAAATCCTTTGTACGGTTTTAGTTGAGTTGCTCATCTTTTTATTACCAAGCATAAAATTACTTTCTTAAGTTCTGAATCTACATCCTTAATTAATATTTCATTCAAATGTATTTTCTCCTATTCTGAGTTGTACTTCCTTCTTTCTTCCCCTTTTTCTTCCTCCTCCTCACTCTTTCCCCTTCCTTCCTTTCTGTTCTCTTCAGACAAGGCCTCACATAGCCACACCCAGGCTGGCCTCAAACTTTCTATATAGCCAAGGACAGCCTTCAACTCCTAATTTTGCTCCCAGCCCCTGTGGGTTGGGGTATGTACACCAGTTCTTTTTTTTTTTTTAAATAGTATCCTTTGATGCAATAAGTCTTAATTTTTACAAGGTGAACTATCTCTTTGCTTACTTGTACTTCAGCTCATATACAAGAAACATAGCTGGGCAGTGGTGGCGCAAGCCTTTAATCCCTGCACTTGGGAGGCAGAGGCAGGCAGATCTCTGTAAGTTTGGGCCAGCCTGGTCTACAAGAACTAGTTCTAGTACAGACTTCAAAGCTACAGAAAAACCCTCTATCGAAAGACGAGAGAGAGAGAGAGAGAGAGAGAGAGAGAGACATAACTCATAGATTTTTCTATGGGCCATGTTGAGTCAAATTCTGTATACAATATGAGGCAAGGCTACTACTTCATTTATTTGCATGTGAACAGTCGGGGATTAGAGAACCACTTGGAGAAAGTATACTTTCTCTACTAATGTACTTAGCACCTCAAGAGATAATTGTTTTAATACAGAGGTTGTTTTGGGACCATTCTGTTCCATGTTCCGTGGAGCTATATGTCAGTTCCCAGGCCAGTTTGATTACTATATCTTTGTAGAAACTTTAGGAATTGGGGTATATGCATCTCCAATTTTATTTATTCTTTTTAATATCATTTACACATCCTGGGAGCATTGATTTTTAAATAAAATTTAGGACTGTCTTGTGGATTTTGAAAAGTGTTGGGGGTTGGGGCTGAGGAGATGGCTCAGCAACTGAAAGTGTAGATTTTCCTAGCAGAGGACCCAAGTTCACTTCTCGGCACCAAGGTCAGCTGTAACTTCTATGTGTATGCGCTAGGCCATTCCTTTAGTGCTCAGGTAGTCAATTGGACTTCGTGTCTTACTCATGCATGGCTTCAAGATCAGCCAGTTGTTAAGACTGGAGCCCTCTCGTGTCTTTGTTGAGCATGTATACAGCCTTAACCATGAGTGTACCCTACCTCATGCCCAGAAATACGTCAGAGCTTTCTGAAAACCTCTGTAACCTTCCACATTCTCAGTCATTGCCTTGTCTGTCTGCAGTGTTGAACAATTACTACTGATTATTTCTCTTATCCTATGGTAAGGCTTCTCCTGAGGTTACAATTCATATCCCACAATATCCTTTCAATGGTCTTGCTTGAGACTATAAAACAGGCTTTAGTGATGGTGTCTTAGATCTCTAGAGTTAATTAAAGTTCTGTAACTATCTTAAAAGTATTTGTTTACTAAAACAAACAAATTGCTGACTATTTATTACTAAAAAGTGCTTGTTTACTAAAACAAACAAATTGCTGACTGTTTACTATTATCAAACCTTTCCTAGCTCTACAGTAGTCCTGAAAGCCAGCAGACCCACAACTACGGTGGGTGTGAGAGAGGGTAGCTGCTGTGGAATAATCCTTTTGTACATTGTGAAGATTTGTTGCTGTGATTGGTGTAATAAAGAAGCTGACTGGCCAATAGATGAACAGGACAAAGCTAGGCAAGTGAGTCAAATGGGACTGCTGGGAGGAAGAAGGGTGAAGTCTGAGTAGCCTTGAGGAGAAACAGAGAGAAACAAGATGGGCATACCATACTGAGAAAAGGTACCAAGCCACATGGCTAAGTACAGATAAGAAATATGGGTTAACTTACATGTAAGAGTTAGCTAGTAATAGACCTGAGCTATTGGCCAAGCATTTATGATCAATATTAAGTTTCTGACTGATTAAAACTCCACCTGCAGGCAGCCTCACAGATCCTAGAGGGAAGGATGTTCCTTTTACACAGCACCATCACTATGTCACTAAATCATCGAGAGGAACTTCATTCCACATTGAAATCATCTTTGTGAGAGAGGATCTGCCCTCTCTACAGATGGCCACATTCTTCTTACTCATTTTATCCACTCTCCTAACAGAGACATGCCCCCTCCAATTCCACTGAAAACAGCTCTATGGGGTTTCCTGCAGTATTTGCTGTTATCTATTTATTTGAGTTGCGGCTAGTCATGTGAACACTAACACCTTGATGAATGAAATGGACATAAATAAATAAATACTCAGAAGTAAACAATGCACAGTCTATGGAAAAGCCTAAGACAACATTCACTTTCCCCCCTTTAATTGTATAGTTGTAATTTTTAAATTTAACTTTCATCTTATACTAAACGAATTTTACATATATTCTTATTATATATAAATATAATTTAAATTGAAAAATAAATGATGCCCAAATCTCCTGTTCTTGGCTAAACTGGGTGGGAAAATGCATTAAAGTCCCTGTCATGGGTCACTGCTAACATTCAGGGTAAGGGGCCTATGACTGGTCCAAAGTAATCTCCTACCCCAAATTGCTCCAATTAAATCATACATTTTTCTGAATTTACACTAAAAAACTTTTTAAGTTTCTGGCTTATTCTTCATTAAAAAAATGAAGGATGATAAAACATTCCGTTAAGACCCCCATGATAAACTAAATGACTTCATAGAAAGGAGAGTTGAAGCCTGTAAGCCTACCAGGACACCCAGGACACATGGCAGATACATCCCCCAAGGGGTCTAACCAAGGGGTCCTGAGGGCTGTGAAAGGTACATTTATTGGAAGAGATTCTTTCTGTCACTATAATCATTGTTTTTATTTCTATAGTTACACTGTGCTTAGAGAATCAAGCCAGACTGGAGACAGCTCAACAGCTATGAGTACTCGCTGCTTTTCCAGAGGACCAGAGTTCAAGTCCCACAACCCATGTCAAGAAGCTCACAACTGCCTGTAACTACAGTCCCAAGGGATCAGACAACCTCATTTGACCTCCAAGGGCACTGCAGTCACAGACACGAATTCCCATGCAGACTCGCATATACATATAATTTAAAAATAAAAATCATCTTTAAGAAAGTCAGGTCAGTACAGGGAAAGATGGTACTTCTTGTAAATCCAACAATCTGGGGTTGGAAGCCAAAAGATCAGAAGTTCAAGGTCATCCTTAGCTATGTAGTGAGTTAGTAGTCTCTCTCAGTCCTGATTAGTTAGAGCAGCACTTCTAAACCTGTGGGTCATGACCTCTTTGGGGCTCAAATGACTGACCCTTTCACAGGTGTCACCTAAGACCATTGGAAAACATAGATACTTATATTATGATTCATAACAGTAGCAAAATCATAGTCATGAAGTACAACAAAAATAATTTTATGGTTGGGGGTCACAACATGAGAAACTGTATTAAAAGTTTGTGACATTAGGAAGGTTGAGAACCCCTGAGTTAGATTCATTGCTTCTAGGTAGGAGCACCACACGGTAATGGTGGGGTTAGTGTGCCACAGTAGAACTGCTCACCCCGTGGTAAAGAAAGAGAGGGAGAAAACACATCTCCCTAAGGTCCCAGCGCCTTCCCTGTGTTAAAGCTAGACTTGCTGTGGACAAAACCTTCCAGAGACACTTCAGACCCTCTCTCTGGCAGAGTGAGTTGATGTTATAAATTACAGTTTCTTCTGGCCCTATGTTGCCCAGCCTGAGGTGGCTTCCCTCTGCTCAAGTCAGAAAGGATTTGTTACTAGAGTTGCACATTAGTTCTGTTTGAAAACTAGAAGCAGAAACAAGAGGAAAAATGGTAGAAGGAGAGAGGATGTGTGTTCCCGAGGCAGAATAAACCTGAGAGCTGGTATTTCAGGATGGGTGGTCAGGGAAGGTACTTCATAACTATCCAAGGACAGGCTCAACATGATGATTGTCCTTTAACTAATACAGTGCATTCTAAAGACAGTTTTATGCAATCAGCCATGACATTTGAAAGCCTCAAAAGTAATTCAAAAGACAAAATGGTCATAGTCCAATGACATCCAAATCTCCTGTTCTTGACTAAACTGGGTACAGAAATGTGTTAAAGTCCCTGTCATGGGTCACTGCTAACACTCAGGCTAAGGGGTCTGTGGCGGGTCCAAAGTAATCTCCTGCCCAAAATTGCTACAATTGAAACATAGATTTTTCTGAATTTACACCAAAAACTTTTAAAGTTTCTGGCTTATTCTCTAGAATATGTTATCTTCCATATGTAGACTGCAATTTTTTTTTCTTAAAAAATTTGTTAGGAAACATTTGTTGGCTGCCATGTAACATCCCAAAATACCGAGGCATTAAGAGACGTGTGAGAAAATGCCTGCAGGGTTTCTCATTCCAGTTGCCATCCCTGAAAGCCACAACAGCAGCGTGAGTCACCACTCGTCATGGGCAAAGTTACCCATCAACAGAGGAAGCAAAACGAGACAGCAAGGATGGAGTGGGTTGCTTCAGCGAGAGTCAAACATCACTGCAGCTTACCCGTCAAGAACCGGGAACTCAAAAGGCCCACCCAACTTCTATTTATTTATTAAAGATTTCTGTCTCTTCCCCACCGCTGCCTCCCATTTCCCTCCCCCTCCCCTAATCAAGGCCCCCTCCCTCTTCAGCCTAAAGAGCCATCAGGGTTCCCTGCCCTGTGGGAAGTCCAAGGACCACCCACCTCCATCCAGGTCTAGGAAGGTGAGTATCCAAACTGCCTAGGCTCCCACAAAGCCAATACGTGCAGTAGGATCAAAAACCCATTGCCCTTGTTCTTGAGTTCTCAGTAGTCCTCATTGTCTCTATGTTTTTTCCCAAGACCCGTTTTATCCCAGGCTTTTTCAGACCCAGGTCAGCTGGCCTTGGTGAGTTTCCGATAGGACATCCCCATTGTCTCAGTGTGTGGGTGCACCCCTCGCAGTCCTGAGTTCCTTGCTCGTGCTCTCTCTCCATCTTCTCCTGATTTGGACCTTGAGATTTCAGTCTGGTGCTCCCACCCAACTTCTTATGGGGAACACAAAACAGGACTTGTCATGCTCCGAGCCAGACCACCCGGGTTAGGGACCAAGCCAAAGGTGAACTGAAAGGCAGGGAAATTGGACTTAGAACTTTGAGAAGGAGGACACGCCAAAGCATGAGATTCACTCCTCTGAGTCTATTTTAGGTAAACGATAGAAGATGGAATTCCGAAAATCAAAGTCCACCCCTAGAAATCTACCTTTGTCTAAACATGAAAAGTCACAGAATGCCACACAGCAGAGCTCCGTCCACCTCAGAATATGATTCTGCGAGCAACTGAAGACTTGGAATTTTACTATAAATTAACACAAAGTACAGTTGTAAAACCAAAAGGAAAGATGCGCCCTGTTTCCATCATGAGGGGTCCCACCAGACACATCTACTAAAGACGCTGGGAGTAGATGCCCGGTGTCATCTTCTGCTCCAACAGCCTTCCCCAGAAAGCCTTCTGTCCCGGAGTAAGAGGCAGGCAGCGGGAACCCTCGGTGGAAACGGCTCAGAACTGGCAGTGGCTGCAGTGTGTGGAGGGCCTGGCCTCTCCTCACAGGCTCCACAGCTAGAGGCCAACTTCCCCGCAAGCAGTAGCTTTTAGTACTGGGGCCAAGAATCTTCAAACGCCACACCCACACTCATGAGACAGGCCAAATAAATCATCCTCGGGACCCTCTGACTGGATTCCCTGGCCCCAAGACAGAAATCGCACTGGCTGAAGTCAAGAGAAAATATGGGAAACCCTCTGCTCTGCTAGGAACCAGCATGGCCCTTATATAGCCCTTACATGACATTGATTCAAAACCTAACAATACCCTGTGGCTCCTCTGTGGGCCTCTCTCCTGGCTCCCCTAGGATGTCGTTTCTCCCGGTTCTCATGAATAGAAAGCAGACTTTTCTAAAAGTCTTTCTCCAAAGTGAAGAAAGACCACACAGCCAGGTTACTTCTAGCTTTAAGGTATTTCGTAGGCTCTCGATCTCAATTCTTGCGGCATGCACGGAAGATTAATGGTAGCAAGTCTCCTGCAGACAAATATTCAGTTGGTGTCCAATTGCTTCCCCCTCCTTTAGTGCTGAAACTTTCTTGGCTAGAAAGAAACAAAATACAGGCATCGATATTTTTTCTTTTCTTTTCTTTTTTTTTTTTTTTTTTTTTCGAGACCTGGTTTCTCTGTAGCTTTGGAGCCTTTCTTGGAACTAGCTCTTGTAGACTAGGCTGACCCCAAACTCACAGAGATCCGCCTGCCTCTGCCTCCCGAGTGCTGGGATTGAAGGCATGTGCCACCACCGCCCAGCTAGTATCGATAGTTTTTAAGACTTTTAAGCTTTTGCTTCCCCCTTCTGCCATTTAGACTCTAATTTCATTCAGAGCTTGCAAACAACATGGCAGGCTGGTGAAAGCCTTCAGTCTACCCAGGACAGCAGAGGCCCCCAGGGAGTCTCATGATGACTAGGTCATGTGGATTTCCTCCAAGAGCCAACAGTTGGCATGCTTGTTTTATTGTACCAGGATAAAAAGAAAGAAAATCTTAATAATCTGAACAAGAGACAAAGTACTAAGTGTGGAGTAAATTTACGAAATTCCGTATTTAATGGAAAAACTAGGACTGGGTTTATTCCTTTGTTTGTGTTGGCAGATGTCTCATCCGTCAAGGTTGCTGATGTCTGTGCTCTGCAGACTTGAGGAAGACTGAGTTACTGTTGAGAAGTCAGTGTAGCGTGCTGGCTGTTCCTGCCGCTGGTTTGCAGTCCGGGCCCTGACACTCACTAAACTGGGTAACCGTGGATAGGATGCCTAACTTCTCTCCCCTCAGTTTCTCCACCTGTGTGTGTGTGGGGGGGGGGGGGGTGTCAAATTACTCTTTCACTGGCTGTTATGAGTACTGAAGAATATATGGGAATTCTTCAGAACTATTCCTGGTCACCCTAAGAATTCAATAAACATGAGGGGTTTTTTTTTTTATCATTAGCCATGTGAAAACCTATTCTCCATCCATATAGGACGAAAGGCAGTAACTGGACGGCTGGGGCGCTGTGGAAGCTGGCATCAGCAAGGAGAAAGGAGAGTGGAGGGGAGAAGGTAAGACGTGAAGTCACATTACAATTAGGAGAGATGTCCCCTGAGGTGACCTTACGGCTTTGCTATTTGGAGAGTAAACTGAAGAATATCACAATGACCACTATCCTATCAGGAGCCATCTGGAAATGCATTTTCTGTTCTTCACGCCTTGAAGAATCTCATAACAGTCTGTGACACAATTCTATCTCAGAGAGGGGAAAAACCTGCAACAGATTAAATTTTAATACAGCTTAATTTTTACAATTCATACTGGACTTTAATTCAGTTGTGAAGGTATCGAGATGGGAGGTCTTTCAGAGAACACCTAGAGTATCCAGGCTCTCCTGGGATGGAGAGAGCAATGTGGTTGTTAAAGGAGTAGCTTAGTTACCCCGAGAGTTCAGACACATTATTTTTTCTCTCTGTTTCTTTCCAGCTCACTTGCTCTTCCACCAGGTTACGGCCTAGCAAGATCGTCTATGCCATGTGTCCCCCCACCCTCTCAGAACCAGACTCGTCAGCCAGGTAATTTGTCTTTTTTATAATTTGTCCCGTGTCTGTCGTGTTCTGTCACAGGGACAGAAGACAGAGAGATACATCAGTGGTTAGGA
Organism: Microtus obscurus; assembly: GCA_963919715.1. Lineage (NCBI taxonomy): Eukaryota > Metazoa > Chordata > Mammalia > Rodentia > Cricetidae > Microtus > Microtus obscurus. The sequence continues at coordinate 5,133,886 of CAWTZC010000453.1, read as the reverse complement.
GCACAGGCTGCTCATGCAGAAGACTGGAGTTCTGTTTCCAGCGCCCACAGTGTACAGTTCACAATCACTCATAATTCCAGCTCTGGGGCCTCTGCTTCCTCTCAGGCCTCCAAGGGCACATGCTCACACCCCTACCCACCCCCCATGCACATAATTAAAAATAAGGTAAATCTTTAGATCCCCTAGTTTTCTGCTAAAAGAACTCTTTATCCTTACCAAGTAACTTCTTTTTAAGTCTTAATCATAAAGGGACCTAAGGATAACAGTAGGCAAAAGAATGGTTTCAGAGGTCAAATATTTGAATTCGGAATCATACACAGCATCATGAGGCAAATGTGTTATCTCTTCTGTTTTCATTTTAAAACCACCAAATACAGCAAGAATTCTAGGAAAGAGGAGGCAATCGCTATTTCAACTGTAAAGTTCTAGACTGCAAAGCATCTACGTCCTCCATATTCATGTTGATTCCGAGTGACAACAGCGACATCGACCATGCATCTCTAACAACCTGACTGAGGCTCCTGCAGGTCTGAGAACACTAACTGACAGTCGCCACATTGAAAAGTATCAGTGAGGCATCCTGGTGCTAGCATTTTATCTCTTCATGCATCTATATGTACACATACACATATGTCTATGAAAAGCCTGTTTGGGCAGCCAAAAAATATATAGACATTTATCTCAAATTTTCATCAAAAGAAAAATCAGTGGAGATATGCAATATGGCACTTAGTTTAGGCTTCCTGGTCACAAAGAATATTTCTCCTGCGACTCTGTAAAGCTTGATGCCGACAGTGTGTTTATTTCTGTTTTCCTGAGATGTCAGGAAACTAGAACCTATTAGCATATCTCCTTCTCCTTAAGAAACAGGCCTTCTCCTGATATTTTAGAGAAGTCACGTTGATGTATCTCAGATCAGAAAGGGCCCCAGGTGCTTGAAAGGAGAGGGGCATTCTGACTCATCCCGGAGCCCAGCGTTTGGGGCCTGACCGGCGGTGAACTCAGTTGGGATGAACGCCCGGCCTTATCGGAGCCATGTATCTCTTCACCGGCCGTGCAGAGTAGGAGGAACCTGTGAACAAACACTCGATATTTCTGTAACATTTCTAAAAGTAAAATGTGCCATGTGAATTTAGGAAAAACCACCTGGCTGCTCCCGAAACCAGCAACACACCTGGCAGATCAGAAGGCGATCAGGAACACAGTTGGGGAAGAAAAAAAAGGAGTCCCTTCACGTCCTCTGGTTCCTCACCCTCTACAGTCTCCAAAGGGATACAAGAAGAAACTGTTCCAGGTTGTTTGCATTGATTTGCATGTCATCCTTTTGAAATTTCTATGCTTTAGTATGTGTGTGTGGGGGGGGGTGGAAGTTGAGGCAGGGTCTCCTGTATCCCAAGACAGTCTTGAACCTGCTATGCAGCTGAATATGACCTTGAACTTCTGATCCTCCTGCCACTACTTCCCAAGTGCTGAGACTACAGATATGCATAGTACTTAGTTTGCTGCAGGGCTGGGGATTGAACTCGAGGATTCCTGCATGTTAGGAAAGACACTACCAACTCTATCTCTAGTCCTTCATGTTTTTATAACATGCATAAAAGGTTAGTGCAGTTCTGAGTGCACCTAGTTCTGAAAAGAGAGGAAGATGTTTCTTTGTGTACGAGACTAATGCTGTGTGGAAGGCGGTCTTGCTCCTGCAATAGATGCTGCTTGCTTTTTAAAATTAGCTGATTGAAGAGAGAAAGGAAAATTATATCCAATAAAAAACATCAGAGATCATGCACCGAACTAGATTATCTATTTTTTTTTAACCCAGAAAACCTTTCCAACGTCTATTATGTGATCAGGATGGACCTCATTTGTGGAGAATGCAGAAAACTTGGTTGTCGTTACAAGCTATAAACCTGGGAACACGGTGTATTTGAAATGATGGGTTTAATGGTATCCAACGGCAGCAAATCTTGCTGAGAGAGGGTGTGTTCTCCAGGCAGCTGGGGATGAGTTATGAAAGATGAGTATGGCAGGGTCTATATGTGGGTGACAAAGTAATTTCTCTAATACTTCTTCCTTAGCCCTTGGGGGCTCTTTCGGAGCCTGTCTGCAGCACTTAGGGGGTCTTTAGATGGAATAACGCCACATATCATCCGAATGGGAGCAGGCAGAGGAAAGGGCATTCCGCTTTACGGTAACTTCATTTTCCCTTAACCTAATAGAGCTCTCCGGCGGAAATGAACAGAAAACCACCCCAGCAATTTGTCAAGCACAGACTAAGCATGGCATAAATTACCTCCACATCACTCTCCTAGCTCAGTTTTCGTTCCCAGCCATCAAAGTCATAGCAAAAAGTGTCATCCCAAGCCTCCCTTTACCCGCCCCGCGAATACCTAAGATGTTCATTAGTCCAAGACACTTAGTTCCTATGAGAATCAGCACTATTTCCAGAATACACACAATTAGACCTAATTCCTTCCATGTCTCAACAACTAGAATATAGACTGCAAAGTATGTAGTTTCTTTGTAAATGAGAGATGGTCTACATTCCCGGAATACTGCTCGTGAATACCCCAACCTCAAATAGATTCACAGAGAAGGACAATGTGAGCTGGGATGAGACGCTATGATGTGCTCTTTCCTAGTCTAAGACTAGCATCATCTGAGACTTCATCTCTCCACACTGATATATGTGTCTCTTTGATGCTTTTCCTGGCTAAGGCCGAGGTTTGTGGTAACTATGGTAACTCTTTATTTGATTACTTTTCCCTTCTACATAATCCAGCCCTGGAAGATACAGCAGGAGGTTGACCCTGCCTATAGGAGTTCACACTCCAGGGAAAACAAACCACAACTCCAGCAGTGAAACACTGAGCCACAAGAAGAATTTCTCTTGATGGCTTTTCTCACTTAACAGTGTGTATGTGCCCACACACATACACACAAACAAAAAATAAGTCTGAGTCCAAAGGAGCACCAGAGGTTTTCTTACTCAAGTTTTTTGAGAAAAGCAAATGCAAGCTGACCCTTGACGAATCCCTTAGCAGAGAGTATATCTAAACAGAGTTCAGACTCCTTGTCCGTGGTGATTCAAGATACTACTTCATTAAATGTGAGTTAACATCTTATGCATTAATACAATATTATGTAAATGGTACCATGTTCTGTAACGCATGGGTCTCAGACATGAAATTAAACATCCTCAGTGGGTAGAAGAGGACTGTTTCCTCTGAGGGGATCACTCCTGAGTCACGAGCAGTCATCTGCCTTGTGATCGTCGTCAGACCAACCTATAAGAAGCATCCTGGCTTCCCCCTTGAGGAACACTGCTAAAAGATGAAATTCTGAAACTTTCTCAGCATGGTGTGCCAGTGTTCCAGCAACAAACAGCAAAGGTATTGGCCTTTCTTGTCTCAGCCTGAATCCATGGGCCCTGAAGCTTGGGTGAGTGTCAGTGTTGTGGTTTTTATGGAAACTCTCCCCACAGGCTCCTATATTTGAGAGTTGGAGCCGTCTGGAGGAAATGGGGATTCAGACCATTAGTTGGACAACCTGACTTGCTGGCTGGTCCACTGCTTTTGCTGTCACTTAGCCACTCACATCTGTATCTTCTCTGATACCATGGACTATATTCCTCCAAACCCTGAGTCAACATAAACCTTTTGTCCAGTGTCTGGCACAGTGATGAAGAAGTGGTGGATATGGTCAGTGTTTCATAGCTTCCCAGATAGGAAGGAGAGATGAGATTAAAGACAGCCTAGCCCTTGTCTCTCCCTTCCTCCACCTTCATATCAGGAGAGAAGGCTCTCATGGTCTTCATATCATAGATAACACACATACTTCCTTTTATTGTGTGAGTGCTGTATAGTTCCACGCTGAGACCAATGGTTAAATTTAGAGCAATAATCTGGAGAAGACCAAATAGCTGCTCTCCAGCTGTGGATCCAGGTAGGGAGGGTCATGGACCATCATCTCATTTCTTCTACTAGGGTAAGAAGATATGCCAACAGTCACTTGGCATGAACAACCAACTCATCATTCTATTTCTATCTCTACACACCATTTTCTGCCCCCCCCCCCATTGGGGTTTTCTAAAAACTCTAAGAACTTAATGGATTAGTTTGACAGCAAAGACTGGTTTACACCAAAAATAAGAATAACTAAGACTCATTCCCTTGAAGCTACATGTTAGTTCTCGTGTCTGTTTTGAAGACTCGTAGGAATGATTAATTCAGAATTTGGGAAACACTGTGATTTGCGCTTATTCTCAGCAGTGATAAAGGGATGGGCAATGAGTAAAAGGCTCAGTTAGTTATGCAATCGGAAGCAGATGCTCAGCTCCTGTGGGCAAGAACCTGAGATGGGCCGGGCGGTGGTGGCGCACGCCTTTAATCCCAGCACTCGGGAGGCAGAGGCAGGCGGATCTCTGTGAGTTCGAGACCAGCCTGGTCTACAGAGCTAGTTCCAGGACAGGCTCCAAAGCCACAGAGAAACCCTGTCTCGAAAAACCAAAAAAAAAAAAAAAAAAAAAAAAAGAACCTGAGATGGGCTCTGTGCTTGACAATGCGTACCCACCCTGGCTCCTGGCTGAAGTCCCCAGGGGAATATCAGTAAGTACTGACACCTGGACCTAGGCGGTGACGTAAGATGCTGGGTTCAGCTCTACAGTAATTCCAGTGGAGCGGGCAGTGAGGAAGCTCCTTGGGAAGGCAGGAATTCAGTTCAGCTTAATGAACTATATTTTGTGCTCTCAGGACACAATCAAAGGTTTTTTCCATCAGAGATTAGTGGCACTTAAGAAATCTTTCTCTTCTTTCTTTAGCATTTTCCCTTCCTTCCTCCCTTCTTTCTTTCCTTCCTCCATTTCTTCCTCCCTTCCTTCCTTCCTTCCTTCCTTCCTCCCTTCTTTCTTTCCTTCCTCTATTTCTTCCTCCCTCCCTTCCTTCCTTCCTTCCTTCCTTCCTTCCTTCCTTCCTTCCTTCCTTCCTTCCTTCCTCCATTTCTTCCTCCCTTCCTTCTTTCCTTCCTTCTTCCCTTCCTTCTCTCCCTCCCTTTCTCCTTCCTCCCTTCCTTCCTTCTTCCCTTCCTTCTCTCCCTCCCTTTCTCCTTCCTCCCTTCCTTCCTCTCCCAAGCTTTTTTTTTCTATGACCCAATCTCAGTCTTTTCAAGACTGGTTTTCAGTATCGTCTTTCTCTGGTGCCTGATTCCCTTTCAAATAGACATCACGTATGTCAGAGCAAGGTGTTCTCATTAGTTAATTCACTAGAAGGAGATGTGACTACCCATTTGGTTCCTTTTTTTGTCTTAGAATGCAAGACTAAAATCACTGGATAAACATCACTTTTACCAACTAATCCATCAAACCAAGAGGAGCTTGTGTTCGAGTGGAAAACATGGAAAAGGATGGAGGTGTGGAGGAGGGACATAAACAGACAAAACTGGTGCAACTGTGTGGGCAGAGAGAGGGGAGGGCTTTCACAGTCACGTGTCTCAGTTGGAGCTTTCATTGCTGTGAAGAGACACCATGACCACAGCAGCTCTTATAAAGAAAATTCTTACTTGGGGTAGCTTGCTTATAGTTTTAAAGGTTCAATCTATTATCATCATGGTGGGGAGCGTGGCGGCACACAGGCAGGTGTAGTGCTGGCCTTGACTTGCACAGAACAGGAAGTCAACTCACAGTCATACTGAACAAAGCTTGAGGAAAGAGACCTCAAAGCCTACCCCTATAGTGACACACTTCCCCTAACATGGCCACACCTCCTAATAGCGCCACTCCCTTCGGGACCATTTCCTTTCAAGCCACCACTTTATACGAGACAACACCTTAACTATAGCAACCATTTGCTGAGTTATTAGAAAGTGCCTCACTCTGCCCACACACTTCATGAGTGTTTTCTTCAACTTGATGACACACATGTAAATGAGTGGAATGATTTTTTTTTAAAATGAGAGAACTGAGACCTGGTAGCCAGCAGGGTCAAACTTTGCTAAGACCTGACCCCAGAGAGCAAGCATGTCCTATCCCCTCTATGCTATTTCTTTTTAAGAAAATGAGATGTCAAATCCAGGGCTGGCTATGTCACAGCTTGCACGAGCAGCGTGAGCTTTTAGTGCTTTCTCACCGTGAATATCTCTTTTACTCTCAGGGTCTCCCCAGCACAGCACCCCTACCCTGTCCCCACCTCCACATCAGTGTTGGGTGTGGTTTCAACTTAATTGCAATGTGCCCTCAATGCCTGAAAATCAATGAACAAAGGATTTAATATAGGTGGGAACTTCTTTGAGAAATCTTGTTAATTCAGAGTGGAGGACTATTTGCTTCTTGAGAGCCACCACCTCCCACCAAACTAAGAAACCCATTTTATGATGAAAATCTTTCAACTTGTGTGGGTACAGACTCATCATGTTTAGTAATTGAAGTCACAGGAGAAAGTTTCGTTCCAGGTGAAAATAATGACTTTAAGCTCTTTCTGTATTATCAGAATATGGCCTTTGTTAGGACAACTGAGAAATTACTAGCAGAATGACAATGTCAGGAAGTTAAACAGTTGCCTTCCTATTTGGAATCTGTCACAGTTTTTAGTATCTGGATATTGGGAGGGTCGTGTACTTAAGTTAAAGATTAACCTTATGGATGGCAGTAACACGACTTCACATTTAATTCTAATGTTTCAGATTTCATTTCCTTCTCTGGGGAGATTAGAAGGAAAAACTAGAAGAGGAAAGTTGATACCAACCTCATGTGTTAGAAAATCTGGCTTTGAGGTAGAAAGATGAGGAAGAAGGATCAAAGACTGATGGTGTGACCAAAGTATGATGTAGAGCTGTATTAAAACGTCCTTATGGAGCCCAGTACTAAGTACAGCAAAAGTGCACACGCACCTTGACCCCAGCACTTGGGAGGCAGAGGCAGGCAGATCTCTGTGAGTTCAGAGCCAGCCAGGTATACTTTGTGACTCCCAGGTCAGCAGGGGCTACACACGGTAAGACCCCATTTAAAAAACAAAAGAACCCTATATATGCATATGTATATATGAGTCTATATAATGTATATGTGTATATGTGTATAAATGTATATACACATGGATAGAAGGAAATAGAAAGGGAGGAAGAGGAGGAAAGAAGAGAAAACTGCTTAATTCAGAGGGAGCAGTGAAGGAAGGACGTATGGGAAGCGACCTCCTCACAGCCATATGGAACAGATGACAAACAACAGGCCCTGCTCTTAATAAAAATATGCTGCCAAAGTACAGGGCCATGCAGCAAATAACAAAGCACTTAATTACACAGTGACAGTTGCAGCACAGGGGATTTCCCAGAGATTAATGGAGCGGCTGGGACGAGTGGATGACCCTGGGGACAGGCCAATGATTCCCAGCCAATGCACAATGCCCAGGAAAGGTTCCTTGTTGGTTTCACTGCTAAGCAGAAACTAGAGGAAGGTTTGGGCACCGGGTCTGGTTTCCTCTTTTTCTTCCCATTAGGAAAACATTAACGTGAAGAGAGAGTTTGGTTTCAATTAAGATCCCCACGGAGATAGCTAGACTGTCTGGGTCAGCTCTCACTATTCCAGTCTCAACCCGGGAGGACTTTTCCACTATCTGAGGCCAACTTGGGAGTTAGGACCAAGATCGCTTTTTGAAGAAGGGAGGGGAGAACATGGACTGTTAAAAATTGACCTTCGAGAGGTGGGGGAGCCAGCTCTCGAGACAAAAAATAGGATGGAGGCGCAACGGCGAGTGATAAGTGAAAGACTTCATCTTCTCCTTCTTGCAGGAGAGCAAAGCTTACAGAGCGCCCTGGAGGACACCTAGCACCAGACAAGCAAATACTCACTCCACCCGTGCAGCTGTAGCCAGTACAGAAGACGGGGGACTGCATCGGAAGCCAGCAAGTTTGTCAGGCCCAAGGTCTAGATACTATTGCTAAGCTCCCTGCACTTCAATGACCAGCGTGGAACTTTAACCCTGAAGTGTGAATCAGGAACAAATGCCAACGAAGTGAAGGAATATTCATTGCCTTTTCTTGACTCTCTGACGGTTTTCAATAAGAGAACGAAGCGCACTGATGCTTTTTCATTGAGTTGTAGGTAAATTTCATGGAAATGCATCTCAGGTACCTAGACTGCATCGTGATCTCTGCATTATCATAAAATGCACAAATAACAGTATAATGAGGCCTGAAGAATAGGGCAGAAAACATTGTGCTGGGCTAGCCAATACTAGAACCAGGACCGAACTGGGTCCCTAAATGAAGGGACCCTCATACCTAAATACCTAGGTAGAAGGATCACTTCCTTCACTGAGGGCACAAGTGTAATTAGTGGTCAAACAGACTCTAACTACTCCGCACATCTGCCCTACCCAAGGTTTACGTTTCCACCAGTATCCTATACCTTCTCGCTGCCGATCTAACCTGTGCTCTATTGGATTAGGATTTGGGAAAAGAAGAAAGCTCACCTGGCCAGAGATCCAAGTTAGAACAACCATTGCTACATGGAGATGGTCACAGGGTCTCTCCAGTTCTATCCATGTGGTTACACAAAAACAGTGGCTTCCTACTCTTGACTTCCCTCTGATCTACCAGGCATGAGGCAACGCCCAGAGACAGGCACTAACAAGAACATCCTTGAAGTAGGCGTAACTTTGGGGAAACAGTCCCTACTGCGCGATGGCTTCTCCCCTGAACTCTTCCTTCATCTTTGTGCAGCAGTTCTATATGGATGGCGATAGAGTTTATACAATTGGTGTGGAGATAAAAGCGAGAGCATCATTAACACTGAATGGGCTGACATGCTGCATGAGAGACCAAAAGCCTAAGAAAGCTGTCATTTCATACGACAATGAACAGTCGCTCTCTGCTTCCCTTAAAGGGCTTTTACAGCTAAACTGCAGCCCCTGGGACAACCTTCCTGAGCAAAGGAGGGACCGACTGATGTGCCCATCATTTTCTTTGCTCTGTTGGTCATAGTGAAAAGACTGTTCCAGACCACCATGTCCTCGCAGGGTAGGGAGAGAGATGCTATCATTCGAAAGGAACAAACACTCCCATGTGGTCCCTCTTGCCCAGAAGTCCGACAGGACCTTCTGTGGTGATGGAGACACTCTGGATGTATTGCATATTGCGGCAACAGTCTCCTAGACAGTGTCTGCTTCTTCCTTTGCCTTCGCTCTCACGCCTGCGAACACGTCGAGCATTTAGAAGTCACAGCACACTATCAGATGGAAGCCATTTCTCTCACGGTCCTGCTTACAGTCTTTCACTGGCCTTGCATCTCGTTCTAGCAAAGACGTACTGTGATCTACACATCTGCATGGTCCAGATACTCCAAAGACTCTCTCTCCGACCCCTGCTTCTCTCTATTCTACTCTGGTCTCCTCCACTGGCCTTCCCCTTTGAAGATACAGAACCTGAAAACAGGGTTCCCTTTGCACAGGGCAACTGCCAACCATCTACCCCCCCACTCTCTTCAGATATTTCATTAAGAACACTGTTGCCACTGAAATGTTTTTTGACCTCTCTGTCCAAGCTTGTAAACTTCCATGTTCTTTTCCTAGTCCCGTCCCTTTATTTTTCTTATTGCAGCCATCGCGTCTGAAACACTATGTGCTGTAACTATAAACTTTCTTGTGATATATATCTCCATTTTACAAGACAAATTCCACTGAGTTCAAGCAGCCAGCTCACTGCTGTATCCCCAGAGCCCCAGGCAGAGACTGGCTTAGAGAAAGTGACACATAAGCATTAGTTGAAAATTATTCCACAACCAGAGGATTAAGAAAAGGGTCTTCTGGGAGATAAATTCACATGGCCTTCAATAAAAGTGAGGGCCAAAAATAGCTTTTGCTTTTGTTTTGCTTCCTCCCACCCCCCGCAAGGAGTTTCTTGTTAAATCTGTCCTCCTAAGTCCATGGAAAACTCCAAAAGCAAATGCCTTCTGGTTATCACCAATGTCAGCCAAAAGCTTGATGTAGATAACAGGGAGGTTCACGGATAGACAGATGTATGAATTCTTAGACTTTGTACATTCCCGAACACATTGTTTTCATAATTTCCCATCAATCCCCTAGTGGCATGGGAACAGGGGATAGTCGGAGGGTCTGCTGGAGATTAAAGAGGGGTTTATGAAGCACAAAAGCTAAAGGGACAATGGTGGTTTATCTAAAGCCTTAATGCACTGTGGGTGCACAGGGGGGCAAAGCACAGAAGAGAAGATGGGGGCCAGCATGGGACAATGATGAGTTCACAGGGTTTAAGCAGCAGGAAGACACACAGCATGAGAGTAAATAACTGCCCTGTATGCACATGACCATTCTAGGTTTGTCCCGCAGCGATAAAGATGTCTCTTACTTGTTAAGGCAGCTAGCTGGATGAGAGACTGCATATTTAGAATATTCAGACTATGCCTCTGAAAACATAAAGGGTAAGTGAAGGCCAAAAGGCAGAGCCCTCAGGTTCAGCTTCTGATGATGCATGGAGACAGAGATGAGGAGGACAGAGCAGGGACAAACAGAGAGGTCCGGAATGTCCCTTGTGTTGCCGCAGAACAACTGTCACCGCCTCAGTGACTCAGAACAGCATACTTCGTTATCTCTATGTTATGGTTTTCTTTCTTCTGTCCGGGGCTACTCTCTAGCATGCTGTGCAGTCAAGGCTGTCCATGAACTTCCCAGTGCTAGGATTACAGGGCTGCACCACCAAGCTCAGCATTGCAGTTTCTTTAGGTCATAGGTCCTTGGCTCTGGGCAATCAAAGCATTTGTTGGAAGCATCATCACCCTGGGGACTTGGCTTAGGAAAGAGCTGCTTCCAAACTTCTTTAGGTGGTTGGCAGAACTCAACGCCTCAAGGTGATTTTGTAGGTTTAAGGTTACGTGATGCCGGTCACCCATGGTCACTTGCAGAGCTAAGACTTTACCTATAATCCCTTGCCATGCAGTTGCCTTCTCATACAGCAGAAACTTCAGAAAGAGCAGGAAAGGTCTTTCCTGTGCAGTTAGCTAATATGTTTTATATGATATAATTTAATTACAAAAGTGTTGTTCTATTGTCTTCGTCATTATCTACTGTTAGAAGCAAATTATAGATTCTGCGTGGACTCAAGGATGGAGGACATGACTGATGAGGGGCCATGTTGGGGTATGTCTGACATACCTACATAAGATCACATAGATCTCCAGAAAGCCACATATCAGTCACAGGCCACTGCCACATGTAACACTTGAATTTATGTGTAGAGTAAGTGACTTACAGATCCTCAATATGGAGATGAGTTTTCTAAACGGTAAATCTTCCCTTTCCTAGGCTCTTATCCTGTCAAACATGGGTCTCCACTGACTGCACTTTCTTGAGTCTCCATGAATCTGTCCCCATCAGTTCCAATCCTTTATCAGGGTGCCACGGCTGTGGCATTGTCTACTATGACTGTTGCAAGGACTCTCTCACTGGCCTCCTCCTCTTCTTCCCCAAGAAATCAATTTTTCTCCTAGGGAGGCAAGAACTTTTGGTTTGGGCTCAAATAGAAATTTTTTATTAAACTTCCAACTCAAGCTCTTGTATGTGTGTGTGTTTCTGTGTGTGCACATGCGTATTTGTGTGTATACATAGGTGTGTGTGTGTGCGTGTGTGTGTTTGTATGCAGGCCAGAGGTCCACATGCTCACTTGCTTCTCTTACTATTTTAAGACAGGGTCTCCCACTGAACCTGGGGTGCACCAGTTTGCTAGACTGTCTCGGTGGGGATCTCCTGTTTCCACCTCTTCAGCAGTGTGAGTGCTCACAGTAATGCTCAGCTTTGTGAGTGCTCCCTGCCTTGCTCAGCTTTGTGAGTGCTGCCTGTCTTGCTCAGCACTATATGTGAGTGCTCCCTGCTTTGCTCAGCTTTGGGAGTGCTCTCTGCCTTGCTCAGCTTTGTGAGTGAGTGCTCCCTGCCTTGCTCAGCTTTGTGAGTGAGTGCTCTCTGCCTTGCTCAGTGCTGTATGTGAGTGCTCCCTGCCTTGCTCAAGTTGTAGGTGAGTGCTCCTTGCCTTGCTCAGCTTTGTGAGTGAGTGCTCCCTGCCTTGCTCAGCTTTGTGAGTGAGTGCTCCCTGCCTTGCTCAACTTTGTGAGTGAGTGCTCCCTGCCTTGCTCAGCTTTGTGAGTGAGTGTTCCCTGCCTTGCTCAGCTTTGTGAGTGAGTGCTCCCTGCCTCGCTCAGCGCTGTATGTGAGTGTAGGGATCAGCTTGTGGAGCAGCACCCTCCTCCAGACCCATCTCCCCAGGTCCTGATTCAAGCTCTCCATTACATTCCCACCACATTTCAAGCAAACCACTAAGCCCTTAGTGTTATCCGGACTCTGCTTATCTCTGGCTTCATCTGTCCTGCCGCTGAACTCCACAATCTAGACGTTTTTGTTCCACTTTGCCCCAAGTCCACACACATCTAACTCTCATCGCTGCTGGGCTGTTTCTCCAGCGCCAGACACATTCTTCCACTCTCTCCCCTCTGTCTTTAGTCAGGGTCATCTTGGCTAATCATACCCACTTGCAGCTATGTGGTACCTGGTCCTCTGAACCTTAGTTAGCCTCTCCTGTGTTTTCCCATAGGTCCATGTAGCTCCCTTGTCGTGGTCCCTACAGCTTTGCCAGGGTCTGCCTAACTTGTGAGCTGCTCAATCCAGAAGACTGACAGGACGGAGCGATTGATCTACTGACTGCCCAGTGGCTGTTGACGACCAATGGACGACAGGTGCCTCAATGCTGACCTGGGTGTTGTGTAGTCACTGACTTCCTAGTGTTGAAAGGTAACAAAATATCAACCTACAGTAATTCATTTGGGACCATTCTAGACTTAGAAAAGGTTTGTAGGAACAGTGTAAGAGTCCCATCTGCCTTTCACCGGGACTCATGAATGTCAACATCTCAGGTAACCATCCTTTATCAAAACAAAGAAATTAATACTGGTAGTCTACTGTCAATTGAACAACAGATTTCTTTCGTAATAATGCCTCCCCTGCACTTCCTCTTGACATCACGTGATATTCCACATGAAGCTTCCATCTCCATGCAGCAACCTTGCAGGCATTCAACTCTGTGGAACCCTGGTTCTTCAACTTAAAAAAAAAATTTTTTTTTAATTATTCTTTTTATTTGTTGAGATTATTGTTCGGTTGGAAGCTCCATCCCAAGCCCCTTCTGCCATCTCTCTCTAAACCCGCTGCATCTCAAAAAGCCCTCCAAATGATGACCCTTCCTCCAGAGATGCTCAAGACCACTCCCACAGGGTCCTTAAACTGCCACCCAGAAAACAGAAGCGTGGTTTTCCCAACTTCCTTTCCCGTCTCCTGTCTGGAGAGCTGGAAAATCATCGAAAAGCGTTGTATCTGCTAAACTTGGACTTTGTTTAATTCGGTTTGATTAGGTCTGATTTGGATTGTGGCTTTGGTGGAGAGGCTTATCGGCGTACAGAAACTTTTCAATTATAATATGATTACATCATTTCTCCCTCCAAGTCTCCCATATTCCCCTCCTTGCTCTTTCAAATCCAGAGACTCTTTCTGCATTAGTTATTGTTACACACATATGTACATATGCAGATATGTTCCAAAATACAACCTGTTCAGTCTGTGCAATGCTACTTGTAAATATGTTTCAGGGCTGACCATTTGGTACTGGATAACCAGTTGGTGTGCTCTTCCCTTGGGAAGACTGTAGGAGAATTTATACCTGCCTCTGAAGACTGTGAGGATTTATCTCAACTCCGTCCTCATTCCTAAGCTCCTGGCAAAGAGAAACAAGCCAGAAAACCGAGTTTTATAAACATGGGTCCCTGACCTAACAACGACCACATGATACAGCCGGGTGTGTGCTGAACACTAAGCTAGAGATATTCCTGATCATTTGGTTTTTTGACTCTGTCTGGTTTTGATTAAAAAACTGTTCTGTCAATAAGGGAAAAAAAAATGTGAGTATAATTGTAAACGGGAGAAACTTTCCCAACCCTTTGGCTACTGTTGCATGGACGGTCTCCTCCTGTCCCTACACTTCGGGGCTAGCAATGTTTCTGGTCATTGTCACCTTGAGGTAACTGGACCAGTGGAAAGGGAGGGTGGGTTCTTCTTGGCCTCTGATTTCCCACCCCTCCCCCAAAGGGTTTGAGTCTGAGACTTGGCTGCGAGAGGAGGGAAAGAAGTAAAAAGCCGTCCCTTTAGCACAATCAAAACAGTGAGTCACAGCTTCAAGATTATTTCCCCCTCGGGAGGAACCTGCAGGGGATTATGCAAAATCGCACACAGGAGGGGAGAGAGGAGCCGGCGGGCTTCTGGGGGACGTCATGGCTTGCCTGGCACACTTTCACAGGGTGCTGACTGAACTCCGACAAACACAGACTTCCTTCTGCAGCACATTCCAGGCCTGGCTGCTGGGGGTGGGGAGAGGGAGGGGAGGCGGAGGCCTTTCAGTAGGCTCAAGCTAAAGCCGGCCTAGCTGCAAGAACTTTCCTCCTATCCACTCATTCACGTTCCCCTGCAGCCTCTGAGGTTTTAAAAATGTGTGCCATGTGTGCCAATGTGTGTGTCTCTGTGTGTGTATGTTTCTAGTCCTTTTCTTTGGTTTTTTCTTCTGTTTGCCTTTTTTGTCCTATTCTGATCTGTACGCTTTTGTTTTCTTTTGATATTATTCTTTAGATGTTTGGTTGCTAATGAGAGAGAGAAGGGCTGTGGACTTGGATGGAAGGGGAGGAAGATCATGGAGGAGTTTGGGGGGCGATGGTGATCAGAATATATTATATGAAGAAAAATCCATTTGCCCTTAATATTGTCCCTCTGACCACGGGCTTTGAAATATCAGCTTCATTTAACTGATCGCGGCCTCCCTAATGCAGGGATGTTTCTGTTACAAAGGAGCGCTCTGTATTTTGCTAGCGGGCCCTTATCTCGGATTCATGCACTGTGTATACAGCTTTGGTGTTGTTTAAAAGACTGGAGCCCATCTCCTCCAAGAATTCACAACATCTCCTCTAGTCACCGAGAAACTGCTTCTCTTTGCTTTACTGTTTCGGAACAATTCCAGCGAAGGCAGCGGGGCCCTGGATTTTCCCTCGGGTTGCTGAGTTTGGGCTCTTTGTGTCTTATTGCTGAGAACCTGCTAAAATCCTGAGGGGAAAAATCTTACTGAGGAGTGTTAAGTTTCTTAGGCATGAGTTGTTAAAAACATGTTTCCTTTGTTTTTCTAAGTGTAAGTGCCCAAATCCCAGAGGAGGGGCCCGGGTCCTCTGGAGTAAGTTACCAGCAGCAACCGCTGTCTGATGTGGACGTGGAGAACTGAGCCCAGGTCCTCCGGAAGAGCAGCAAGTGTACACTGTGTGAAGACACATTGCTGTGATTGGCTTAATAAAGAGCTGAGTGGCCAATAGCTAGGCAGGAAGCATAGGTGGGCCTTCCCGTCGGAGAACGGACTTAACAGACAAATCTAGGAGACAAGGAGGACCAGAGTGGGCGGCACAGGGTAGAATGTGGATTAACAGAAATGGGTTAGTTTAAGTCCTAGGAGCTAGTTAGAAACAAGCCTAAACTAAGGTCAAGTTTTCATAGTTAATAATGATTCTCCATGTCATTTTTTTTTTGGGGGGGGGGGGTTGGCTGGCGGGACAGAGAAAGTCTTTTTACATGTCCCCTCCTCTCTTTCTATCTCAAAGACATTTTGGAACTCTGTATGTAGACCAGGCTGCCTCTGCCTCTTGATCTCTGGAAATCATTCTCATTACCTTCCCAGTGTCTACTGGGTCTGCCAAATCCATTTTTCAGCTTGCCTGATGTCACAAAGAAGTTTACACTAAGGATTCAGCCATTAGCTCCCCCAAAGTGGAGTATTTCTTGTTGCTAATATCCACATCAATCACTTCCCAGTGTATAATCTGTAAGAAGACCGAACCTGTAGGGCTGGAGAGAAAGCCCTCTCAGTGGTTAAGAGCACATATCGCTCTATCAGAAGAACCTAGGCCCTTCCCTAGCACACACAAGGTTGTTTGCACACATCTGTAAGCCCAACTCCAGGGGATCCGACACCCTCTTCTCCTCTTTGTCGGCTCCTGCACCCACAAGCACATACTCCATGCATATTTACAAATAAAACTAAGACAAATGACAAATCTTTAAGATGCATTGACCCGCTATGCCCTCAGTTGAAGAGCTTGTCAAATCAACGCTGGCAAAGCCGGGAGAAGAAGAGCCTTCGTGAGCACCACTCAAATCATGACTAATGAGTAAATAACCATTGACTGGAGACAAGTCTAATTAGCCTTGGAGAGATGGGGTAGTGGGTGTTGAGATTTCCACAGCCACCTTTAGGGGTGGTGATTTGGGTCAAGTCCAACACCACTCAAATGTTGTAACAGGCCTAGGCTTCCTCCGCTATCCCTCAAGAGCAACTTCCCAGCTTGCCTAGGAAGCAGAGTGGGGGCAAAGAGAAAGGTCACCACTAATCTTTCTTTCCTGCCCACTCACTTTTCTTCCTGCTAAGTAGGTGGCCTTCACCCAGCTCTGCTAGTGATGATATGTCCTGCTTCTGTAACCTATGGAGATTTTCCACTTGTCTCCTGGAGGCACAGCAAGCTTAACTGGTTTTGTTTCTCCTTGTTTGTTTCATTAATTACCCAAACCCATTAGCATCTATTTGTTTCGAACTGAGCAGAGGTCAAATGAAAACCTCTTCGGGGAAAGTGGGTAGAAAGCAGCAGAGGCAGAGGAGACAGAGCAGTTGTATCACTTGCAGTTAATATATTGCTACTGCCTTTTTCTCCTCCCCAGGAAACAGATTTCCTCAATAGCCAGCCCATTCTCAGTTCATGCCTCAGAGGCACAAACTGAAAGCCAGCGGCAGCTCAATCAATGGTTCATGTTTTATGTCCCTAAGTGGTGCACAACCTAGATGGAGAAGCATGTGGAGGCGTGTGGAGGAGGGGAGAGAATCGAAACATCGAAACACGTGGAAGAGGAGAGAGAATCCATGGGGGGGGGGGGGTCCTATTCTGCAAGCACTCCAAAGCCAAATATATGATCTTCGATTGCTTGAAGACTGCGGGCCCAATGACCTTCCTCCCCGATCCGTTTAGAACAGGAGAACAAGACCGTGTTGCCGCATGAATCAGCATGAGTGAGGCCTCACTGAGCAATGATCTCTTCCTAGAATGCATGGTTAGTCCTAAGATCCTAAGATGGAACAGGAACAAGCATGCAGGGCTGAACGCAGTGTGCAATCTTGTGAAATAGTATAGATACGGCATTTTTATTCATGCATACAGGAAGAAAGAACATTTTGTCCTGTTCTGGCAATGCTTTGCTGACTGAAGAGATGGGTCTCACTTCCTGAAAATATATAATTGACATTGTTAGCCTATTACAAAGTTGGCATAAACGTGATAAAAAAAATGACACCATATCTCAATCGTACTTTGTCTTGAGTAAGTAACTTCTCAAATAGATGCAGCCTCAAGCTTGGGCTCCATATCGTCACCTGCACTCAAGTCTAAAGGGCTAATGGGATGGTCAATTAGGTCATCACTGGAAAAACTGTAGCTCTTGCACCAAAAATGTGCTGAGGGTCACCTCAAACACTTCAGCAGGTGTTATTCCCCAGAAGGCCCCTGAGCGTAGCTCGCCTGGGGAACTACATTTCCCAGGAGCCCCTAGCGTTCCACGCAAAGGTTGCGCAGGCGCAGAACGTGGCGTCTGACGCACGCACGTGGGGAACCCTTTAAAAGGCTGGAAAGCTGTCTGTTCGTTCTTTTTCCCCCTTCTCTCCCGCACGGTGCAATAAAGCTCGTGCTCCATGTGGTGTCTTGCGTCCTCCTTTCGCGAACAAGAAGAGCAGCAGCAGAAGAAGAACAGGAGAAGAAGAAGAACAGAAGAACAACAGGGAGAAGAAGTATTTGCTGCCCTGTGGGCTTTTAACTGTTTTTCTCATTATTGTGGTAAAATACTTCACAAAAGCAACCTGAGGAAGAGCGGGTTTGTGTTGGCTCATGGCTTGAGGGTACAGTCTGTCATAGCCAGGGAAGAGCATGAGGTGCCTGGTGCCATAGCCACAGTCGAGAAGCAGACAGAAGTGGACAATGGCACTCAGTTGCTTTCTTCTTTCAGTCTAGGACTCCACCCCGTGGGATGGTGCCACCCATATCAGGGTGAGACTATCCATCTTAGTTAAACTATGTTGGGAAACCCAGAATTGTCTTCGCATTGTGATTCTGTATCTAGTTGGGCTGACAGGGAAGAGCAATCGACACAGAAAGCACAAAGTTAATACAAAAAACAAGACCACGTCACCCACTTCCCTGCGCAGAGAATTCATTTATAAACATCTTTAAAAGGGATGAATTCTACTAAGTTACTGTTGGCAATTCGTTTTTATATGTAATTATAGAGGAAGGGGGAAGTTATTCTTAAGCGTTCGTAGCTGAGCTTATATTGTATTTATTTTATAAACACTGTTTGATCCGACTTAAATGTTGCCACTGAAACAAAACAGTCCTGGTGGGAATGAGAGGTGAGAAAGGTCAGAAATAAGAGAAGGTTCCAATCATAAAGTAACCGTAACTCCTGATGGCCAGCATCCCAAGGACCACAGGTCCCGCCAATCACGGATGCGAAGGACTCACTATCATGCATAAGAACAGCCTGCACTGCATGTTTCTAAACTATAACCATGGGCTATTCTATAGGTCACTTACAGTATTCATATGCGCCTGCCTTTTCTTCCCTACGTATTTACTGTGCATCTTCAACAAGCCAATCAGTAATCAGGTGAGCTTGTGCACACACATCTGCCTTCTATCTCACATCCTCCAGGCAGCCCTGAAGCCAAAAACTGCCAAGATCTGATTGTGAGCTCCTTACCTCACTCAGGTTCCTACTTTGTCATCTGTTAGATTTGCTGCTAGATTTGTACACTGGGGCAATTGTTGAAAACATTGGACTATCATAGGCCCTTTCAAGACTCAAAAAAGTCTTTTGAAACTGTTATGTCTTCAGTTCCGTTACATCTTAGTCCCATCTTGCCCTGACCCCAGCCTCTGACCCCAGCCTGGAAAGATCCTTCACTTTTCGGCTTTTAGGTTTGGCTCCCCTGGACACGTCTAGGAAAACTCCATCTCTGCAGCATCCATAACCTCCATTCCATCTGCAAAGTCCCCTTTGCCACGGAAGGCAACATTTCACAAGTCTGGCCAAAATGTCACCAGCTCAAATGTCCAGAATCTCAACACCTACTCCATGTAAATCAGACATGTGTGAGGCCCTGGGTGGCAGCGCCACGTGTCTTTTCCCGCTGCGGCTCTCCAGAGATAACTGAGTTACTCTGACCTCTATAGTGCATACATTTTGTGAGATTTTTTTTGTTCCCAGGCATTTTTTGGAATGCTCATGAGTAATTTTTGTTCTTGTTATTGGTTTGCCTTGTATCAGGCTATCGTATCTAGTACAGTCCAGGATGGGGCAGTTTCACGTTTTGCTCATACCCCCATATTCTAGACCAGGATTTGCCCTGCATGGAGAAATAAAACTAAATGTGAAACAAAGTATCGACTTCCCTTACATCTCAAAACCTTCCACTTATTTACAAACTAGAAAACATGATGAGTCACAGACACTTGGTTCTGACTACCTGGAAGTTTAGCTTTAACTGACACACAGATGCAAACTAGTATATACCCATGCATCGCAAACTGTGGGGATTTTAAAAGCATTCGTGTGTGTGTGTGTGTGTGTGTGTGTGTGTGTGTGTGTGTGTGTGTAGGACAGGGTACAACTTGCAGGAGCTGGTTGTCTCCTTCTACCATGTGGGTCCTGGGGATTGAATTCAACTGGTCAAGTTGGTCATCAAGTGTCTGGATGGCCTATTTTCTGGGCCATGCCACCACCGACCTCCAAACACTGGAGTGCTGACAAGCACACAGTGAATTTAACTTAGGAGCTAGCTGAGCTGGTGTCTGAGGAGTTGTACTTGAATTCCACTTGCCTGCATCAGTGTACCTCCGTAGCAAAGCATCCCAGGGTAAAAATGAACTTGCCATTTCTTAACAATTCCTTTCCTTCAGTAAAAAAGAAAATCTTATCACACACACACACACACACACACACACACACACACACACGCACACTGGGACCGTTCAATTTACTACTTTTAGGAATAATGTCTTAACTTCAAGCAAGGTTCACAGGTCTGCCAATGAGCATGATGAATATCTTATAGATGATCAAATAAGACAGAAACTGCTTACTTATATATTAAAAACAAGGGAATACTGTTATTCTTTTGGTCTCTGGTCCCTTTAAGGGACAAGCCACACCCACTCCCCCACAACCTCTGACCTCTCATTGTCATCTTGACTCTCTCTTACTGTCCTCTCTTGAGGTACACATATCTCTCTCTCTCTCTCTCTCTCTCTCTCTCTCTCTCTCTCTCTCTCTCTCCCCTTCTCCCCTTTCCCTCCATGACCCCCCTGAATAAATATTCAACATGTTGTGTCTGCTCCATGTCTCTGTCTCCTCTCTGCCCGCCGCAACACTGCCACAAGCCGCTCCAGGGTTGAGCACCAGGGACTGCACAGGGCTCACACCCGCTCTGCCTTGGGACTGGCTGCTCCCAGAGCTCGCTGCCGGCCTACAGCTGCTCAGGACTCGTCAGCATTCTTAAAAAATTCATAAAAAATACCACATTGCACAACGATAGTTTTTAGGGGGTTAAAAAGATTGCTCAGTCTCTTGCAGAGGACTGGAGTTCAGTTCCCACCACAGTATTGGGCAGCTCATAGCCAATTGTAGCTCTAGCTCCAGGGGAACTGATGGACAATTCTGACTTGGAAGGATACCCCCACACACACACATGCCATACATATAGGCACACAAATGAAAATAATATAAATCTTTTAAAAGATATATAATTTAAAAATTCTTGCTTCATGAGACTTGATTTTTTTTTAAATCCATTCACAATAGCTTCTGTGGTCTCAGTGATGGCTGGCTTGAAGTATTTCTTGATTTGCACTGAAGGAAATGTCCTTTCTATTTTATTCAGGCAGGGGGAAGGGTCCCCAAAAAAGCATCTAGAACAGTTTCCACATTGCCATCAAGGACCTGCATGTCAAATTTTCATTAAATGTCCACATATTATAACTTTGAATATTCTGTTATAGAATCAAAATATTAATAACAATAAAAATAATGATCCTAGGCATTTGTAAGAAGCATCATAATTTTGAAAAGTACATATTGACCTGGAAGGCTCCATCAATAATTAATCATGAATTATTCATGGAAGATGAAAGATCTCTACTATCTGATGGGATCCAAGCCTAACCAGTCCCAATCTTCAGCTGTTGGAAGCAGCTGGCCCTTTCCCCAGATGAGACTAGACTGGGAAGCCCCAGGGCCCTTTCCCCAGGTGAGGCTTGCTTCTGCCAGCTCTGGTTCACGAAACCATCTTGTACTTCAGTGAAGGAATTGAACCCCCTTCTATTGTGTCTAACAATTATTTTAAAATCTTTGACTTGACTACCTCTTTTCCTTAATATTGAAAGGATGTACTCTCATGTTTTTGAAAAGCTCCCGATTTTTGCTTCTGTGGGCTCTTTAGAGTCAAATTTTCACAGACCCTTCCTTTCTTTTCCCGTGAAGATATTTAACAAGCTCCATGTTTTTTTGCACACTGAAGTTCCACTTTTTCATCTTTCTGATAATTTCCACCTTCCTTCCCAGCCACTCACTTACTGTTCAGCCCCCAAAGCCAAATAAGAGGTTTTAGCATGAAATCATAGGTGGAATTTGGAACACAAAAAACTATTTTTAAAACAGAGCTGAATGTTAAAAAATAAGGCTCTAAGATCTCTTAGTTTAATTGTAGCTTCCTTTGTTCTGGATTCCCATCGCCTCGAGCAATTTTCAAACAAAGTAAAAACACATTTTCATAGACACTGTTTGAGCCTGAATCAGCCTTCTCGGGGCTGTGTTTGAATGTGAAATGTTCTCACAGGCTCAAGTCCTTCAGCACATGCTCCCAATTGATAGTGCTGGGAACCTTGTGCCAGGGGGAGCCTCACCCACGCACCTGAACCCCAGTCAGCTCAGCGGAAGAGAAGGGATGAGGGGAGTTTGGATTCAGCCATTGACCAGAACTTCCCAAGGCTCTCTCCCTCATATTCATCCTTAGCATTCGTGAGCTGAAGGAGCCAAACCGTGAGTGTACACCTCCATTCCTCAAGGTGAAGTTTCCTTGAAGAAAGTTTACTCATCTACTTGTTATGTGTCTGCGTCACGGTCAGAGCGGTCAGAGAACAGCGTGCAGCCATCAGCCTCTCCTTCTACCACACAAGTTCTGGGGCAGAGCTTAGATGATCAGACTTGGTGGCAGCCACCCTTACCCACTCAGCCATCTTGCTGGCCCAGCACACTTTTGTTGTTGTTGTTAGCAACCTATCTGTTGGAGTTCATGTTTCAAAAATTCACAAGCTCTATCCTTATTTTAAGGTACTCTCTTTTCCTCCCAAATTCTCTCTTCAGATAGGACTTAAAAGTGAACTGCATAAACTAAAACTCATTTCAAGATTAGCCTGGTTGTATAATAACATGTCATACAATCGATGCTAGACCCACGTCAATCATGTGTTGTGCTTAATGAAAGAAAAAAAAGAAAGAAATGGTCTATCATTGGGCTAGAGATGTAGCTCAGTTGGTAGTTCACTGCATATAACTGGAGACAGTGGTACCTGCAAGAGTGATTCAGAAACTCTGGAGGTGGACGCAAGAGTTCAAAGTCAGCTTAGACTGAAGAGCGAGTTCAAAGCCAGCCTGAACTAAATGAGACCTGGTCTCAAATATATATGGACAAGTTACAAAATATCTTAACCTGTATATAATCTCGGTAAGTGGCAGAGACAGGAGGATTGGTGCACATTTTAGTCTGTAAGGCAAGTTCTGGGCCGGCTGGGTCTGTGTAGTGAGGTATGTCTCAAAAACCAAAAAACAAACAAAGTTTAAAAATAGATATGACATAAAATACTCTAATGGAAAGATTTCCAGGCACTGTAGCAGACAATCTGTATTCTGTCACGTTGTGTAGTTGAGCCACCCACCCTTCACGACATCTCACTACGTGCAGCCAAGAGAGTAAAGAGCCGGCCTGTCATTTGGCTCAGTTAGAATTTATGGAGTTCTTGATGCAAAAGGAAATCAATTACTTTTCAGACAAATATTCACAGTTTTTGAAAATTCTTCCCTTTTCTATTTTTATTTTTGTCTCTCCCTCTTAAATTACCGCCCCGTGATAGAAAATAGAAGGAAACATTCAGAAATATTTTCTAAGGAGACAGGACATGCATCATTGAAGAAAATGTGTTACTCATGCTCCTCAAGTGGAGAGACATATAAACCTTTCTCAAGGCGGCAGTTCTTCCGATACCACTTTTAATAAATCAGGAGAGAAAGGAAAGAGATATCTTGACTGAGGGAGCCATGAAGAGGTTAGCAAGAAATATGACCCTAGAGAAATTCCCAGGAATCTACACAGATGACCCCAGCTAAGACTCTAAGCAACAGTAGAGAGGTTGCCTAAACTGGCCTTTCCCTGTAACCAGGTTGATGACTACCTTAATTGCCATCATAGAACTTTCAACCAGCAACTGATGGAAGCAGACGCCAGATGCAGAGATCCACAGCGGAGCACTGGGCTGAGCTTCGGAGGGCCAGTCCAGGAGAGGGAGGAGCGGTGATACGCGCAGGGGGGGTCAAGACCATGATGGGAAACCCACAGAAATGGCTGACCTGAGTTAGTGAGAACTCACTGACTCTGGACTGACAGAGCGCGCGGGGTGGGGGACAAGCTAGGTCCACTGATTGTGGAGGGCAGTTGTGAGGCTTGGGTGGTCTGTGGAGCCATTGGAACCAGGATTTATCCCTACTGCTTGATCTGACATCTTGGAGTCCATTCTCTTTGGAGGAATACCTTGTTCAGTTTAGATATGGGACTGGGGGGAAGAGGGCTCGGTCCTGCCTCAAAGTGATGTGTCAGGATTTGTTGACTCCCCGTGGGGACCTTGCCTTTTCTGGGAAATGGATGGGAGGGCGTGGAGTGAGGGGGTGGAAGTGGGAGCAGGAATGGCTGTGTGGAATGAGAAAAGATTGTATTAAAGTGAAAAATAAAAAATTTTATAAATGCCATTTATCCAAGATCATCATATAATCCTATTTAGCTGTCATATGCTGGTCTGGTTCTTTATGAGACCTGATTGTGCAATGTGGTGTTAAGATCTGGGTTCTGGATTCGATTTCTGCATGATCTTCCATGTGGAAAACCTGGGGCAAGCTGACCATCCCTGATCTGCAATGCTTCTCCTAGAAGTGGTTTGGATGTTAGTAGTGGTTTTTGATATTGGAATGTTTACACTACCAGGTGAGACTCTTTTTTTTTTTTTTTTTTTTTTTTTTTTGGTTTTTCGAGACAGGGTTTCTCTGTGGTTTTGGAGCCTGTCCTGGAACTCACTTTGTAGACCAGGCTGGTCTCGAACTCACAGAGATCCGCCTGCCTCTGCCTCCCGAGTGCTGGGATTAAAGGCGTGCGCCACCACCGCCCGGCCAGGTGAGACTCTTTTATCCTTGACACTGGGTACTGTTTGAACCCTATGTTGGCTGTCAGAAATTTCACATTTCAGAGCACCTCCAGCTATGGATTTTTGGATGAAGGGTGTTTAACCTGTGTCATCGTTGGCCTACAAGGTTAACTTCTAGACACCCCTCAGGTTAGAGCCATCTGTCCTCATTCCTACCAAGTAATCCTCTATCTCAAAATCAAAATTCCTCATCTCGGAGTTACTGAGGTATGTGCTTCTTAGAAAACCAACCTTGCTCTCCTATGATATGATGGGAAGTCCTGCTTTGGGGGAACAGAAGAAAAGTGCTACATTTATCCCCCCTTTTATTTATTTTTTTTCTAGATAGGGTTTCTCTGTAGCTTTGGTCCCTGTCCTGGAGCTTGCTCTGTAGACCTGGCTAGCCTTGAACTCACAGAGATCTGCCTGCCTCTGCCTCCCAAGTACTGGGATTAAAGGTGTGCACCACCATCACCAGAATGTACAGGGTTCTTTTTGACTCACTTGGACTGCCCTCTCTACAATGCTGTCCTATATCATACGATGCTGCCTGTCTGCTACTAACTGTCGGATTCAGCACGTGCAGCTGGCTAATGCAACATGCTTCTCATTGTAGTTTTAAGTTGAATTCTTTTTCTCTAAATGGAGATTAAACAGTGAGCAAGCAGCACAGTGTTTCCCAAACCAAAGTGAGGAACTGAGAAAATCAGCCTTCATAACAAACTGCTAGTAATCTGAATTCTCTGAGCTCACCACACAGTCAAAGTTCTGGCAGAGGTGTCTGGAAACATGCTCTCTTAAGACCTCCAGGTGAGTCTGAGATGTGGGTAGACTTCCTAATGATGGTTGTAAACTTAGAAAAGAACATTCTAGTCCATACTCAGCTCTGACTTATAGTATCAGCTTCATTCACTCACCCAAGTTTGGTCATTTTTATACAGGTCCACACATACATATCTCAGGATGGCTTCCTGAAAAATGCCTTTTTAACTAGAAGAGCTGTTGGGACTAATCACATTGGATCATGTGTGCACTTTGTATAGCAGTGGACCTTGAGTCCTAAGTAAAGCATGTGCTTCAGAAAGAAGAGAGGTTGAGGACCATAATAAATGAGGACTTAGCAATGTAAGATTCCCCACCCGGCTCACTTTAATGCTCTAACTTCCCATCCAAAATTATTTAAAAGATATGGAAATTATGGGACATGGTGCTAGCATCACCCCACTAGGAGTCAACTTAGTATAACTTTCTCTTTACAATGAAATAAATAAATAAACAAACTGTGCCCATGTGCAATGCCCTAACATAACTAGGAATTCTCATCATCTCATTAAGTAGAGTAATATCAAAGTGGGAAATTCTACAACTGCTGGGGAGATAGCTCAGTCTATCAAAAAAGATCAGAGCTCAGCACCCTGAACCCAGGCATGGTGGTATGAACTTGCCACCTCACCACTGGGATTACAGAGGAGGCAGGCAGAACCCTGGGGCTGCCAGGACAGTTAGTAGACCCTGCTTTGTGTGTTCCAGACCAGTAAGGGGCCGTTTTAAAAGAAAGGTGGTGTGATATCTGAGATTTTCCTCTGGCCTTCACACACACACACACACACACACACACACGCCTGTAATCTTTCCAAACAAACATAAAGATGGTGGAAAAACCGAGGAAGGACAGCACATATTCAGACCAAAAAGGCCCCCAACAGACAGAAGAAGCCATTAAATCTGACAAAACAGTACTTAGAAGGGTGAAAATAAACTTCTCCTCCTGGGTTAAACGCACACACCCTGCTTAGGGAATATTTAGCTCAGCGAGAGTATACATTAAAAACCCAAACCACACACAGCAAACCCCAAAGCCTTCATTTGCACTGAAGTCCCTATGAGCCACCATCGCATCTCCTGCCACCTCAAGAGCAGCGGTGACCTTTGGATGTCTTAGCAGGGTGTGTATCTAGAAGCCAAAACTGTCTCTGGTCAGTTTCGGGCCAACCACTTCTCCTAGGGCTGCAACCCCTCCTAGGCCTGGGGGCTTCAGAATAACCAGGCTGAGCAGGTCAGCAGGTTGTGACCCAAAGCTATGCTCTCTGGGAAGTGAACGAAGTGACTGTCACTAGACTAGGAAAGAAAGGACTGAGGGAAGTGGGCATTCACATGCTCTGGGCAATGCCACGAGCAGAGGCTGAAACATCTCTGATTCCGAAGGGGCAAACATCACACAGCAGGGGTGGCGCTGGCGCACACAACTGTGTGGACCCCAACCGGCTACACAGGAGCAGAGCAGATCCTGAGCAGATACTCGACACCTACTCAGGCTCTTGAAGGAAAGGAGGTGACCTTGCTAGTGTGGGTGGTCTTCCTCCAGTTACCGGAAGGTCTGTACTCCAAGTGATTGACAACACACCTGGCACTCCCAGGAAAGGTTGCCACACACTGCCTATTCACTGGAAATTTCTCGTAAACCTAAACGTTGGCTTTTGCGAAGGTCGTATTGTGAAATTCCCATGGTCATTCCATTTTGTAAGAGAAAATGTTTGAGCGGACATGGAAAAGAGTTGGATGCAGCAAAATGAAAACAGTCCCAAGAGCTTGTAAAGTTCTACAGCCGGGGTCTAGTCTCGGCTCTGGCACCAGAAAGCCGCATGACCACCGGGCTCACCATTTGCATCTCATGTATATGTATATAAGCTTTGCATATCTGTTTACGTATGCTGCAATTACCTACTTCAGATTGCCTGGCTTCTGCAATATTGCACTCCTATTTTTAATGGGATGGAAGAAATTACGGCTTTTTTTTTTTCAGAAACCACATCAATTTTCAAAGGCAGCTGGAGCTGCAGAGATGCGTTTGCACTGGAATTTTGGCTTCAAGGCCAGTACCACCTTGAAAAGTTGGCTTATTTCCCCAAACCCATAAGTTGGAGAGATACCAAGAATAACAAGAGAATAAAAGGGATGATTCAAAATTTTCTTCACTTGTCTTAAAGTTAGTCCTCATCAGTGGCAAAGAAGAAAAAATGTCAAGTTCAATCGGAAGCAATGAAAGCCTGACACGTAGCTACAGAGAGGGCGTCCCAAGGAGTTCAGTAGCAGACAACGAAAAGTAAAGAATGATTAAATGCAATGCATATTGCAATAGAATAAATAGAGACAGAGAGACGTCCCTTTGACTTTTAAAAGGAGTTCATGATTTAATTTGGTTTGTTTCCCTATATCGTTTCTTCCATAAGTGTATCTTCCTGCCTCTTTCTTGTTCTTAGCTCCATTTAAAAAAGAAAGAAAGAAAGAAAGAAAGAAAGAAAGAAGGAAGGAAGGAAAGCTATTTGCACTCGACACTGTAACAGTTCTTCCTAAGAGGATAAGAGGAAAGCTTAGTTAGGAATTGATCCCTACCTCTGAGGCCCTTAGCTGCCTCTCACCACTTAACTCCTGCTGCTTTTCTTTCCCTGGGGCTCTTAAGGCACAATTCCTCCTCTTCCGGTTGCAGGCTGAGTACCTTTCTGTTGCTCCCACAGGCATGTGTGTGGGGTGTGGGAACAGTTGATCACCAGCACGGGCACTGATTTGAAAGGTGTGGAGCCACTAGGGGAGTCTCACTGGAGAGCGGAGGAACAGTGAGGTCAGAGGGGGCAGGACCAGAGGTCTTCCAGTCCAGCCCTGATTCCAGTCAGAGCTCTGCGGATGCAGTGGCCAGCTAACTCAGGTTCCAGCTGCCACGCTTCCTGGCCATAATGAACGGCTGCCGTTCCTCAACCTGGATGCTAAAATAAGATGTTCCTCCTTTAAGTTGCTGCTGGTGATGTTTGCCGTAACAGCAAAGAGAGAAGAAACTAATACTCTGTCCTTGCTTGGGCAGGCAAGAACGACCATGCAGGCCTTAACTTATACAAAACTCCGGCTTTATGAGCATTCATAAGTGAATCCTGTGGCTGGACGCTATCGTTTCTGTGCCGTTCAGATGGACAACACACAGATCCATTTGTATTCTCTTGCTTTTTTTGTCTGTATAGATGTAGGAAGACACAAGCTTCTCTGACAGCTCAGAATTTAGCTTTTTCTAGTCCCACTCGGATGTCTGCAGGCAGCTTCCCTCCCTTTGGCTCAAACCTTTTAAAGTTGTTCTTCTGACTTAGCCCTAACTACAGGAGCCTTCAATGGACCTCACTTCTTGCAACACTCTGAAGGAAGCAAGGCGTGGTGGTGCACATCTTAGATCCCAGCACTCCTGAGACAGAGGCAGGAGGATCTCTGTAAGTCTGAAGCCAGCCTGATCTGCAGAGTGAGTTCCAGGACAGCCATGGCTGTGTACAAGGGTCCAGTCTCAAAACAAAAACAAACAAACAAAAAACAAAAAGCAAACAAAAAAAAAGCAAACAGAAAAAAGAAATACACACTCATATACACCTTGCAAGTTCTTAAACAGGACAAAGGAAACATAACCCACTCTTTTCTTTACCCTGACTAATGTTTTTTAAAAAATTATCACTAAGATTATATAATTTGCGCGTGCACTCCCAAATTCAACCAGGATATTAAACAATCAAACAGGCTAATCACCAATGGCCAATTAGAGAGAAGACGGTTTATCTACACAACAGAATACTATGAAGCCCCACAAGCATCAGGGACTCCTGCCCTCCCGACAACCTTGCCGGCCCGAGGACTTTATACATAGGAAGAACAGCCAACCATGGAAAGACAAAGGCCATACCAGCTGATCTTCATGGAATACATAAAAGAGCCAAACCCATCCTCAGAAACAGAAGAAATGTTAGTTACCAGAGGCTGGGGCAGGGGTGTGGCTAGAGAAAGGGAAGGTGCTGATTTATACAGGACACACGAGTTCTGATGGCATATTACCCGCCATGGTGACTTTAATATTTTATTTATAACAGGGTGACTTTATTAGTAACTTATTAATAAGTTAATTATGTATGACTCAAAATGTCTGAAGGACAATTTTACATATTCTCACCACAAAGGACTGGTGAATATTTGTGGAGATGGCTCCATGGGTACGATGTTTGCTCCAAAAGCATGAGGACCAGTTAGAATCCTTAGCATTCATATTAAAAATTAAGTGTGGGGGCAGACCCCTGTAATTCCCGCTCTCAGGGTCAAAGGCAGAAACAGGAGAACCCAGGGCACTTCACTGGTCAACACTCTAGCCAGTTCTTGAGACTGACCTGATCGTATGCAGGACTCTCAAGTAAATTCTGGTCATGGTGGGCACACATATTTCAGAATAGTTTAGTGTGTACCGCAAAAATCCCATCTGAAATCAGAATCGCTGATATGGGGATGTGACTCACTTGGCAGAGTCTGTGCTTAGCACACATCAAGTCCTGGGTTTCATTCCTAGCGCTGCACATAGAACTGGGCATGGTGGCACATGGCACACACTTTCTATTCCAGTCCTTGCGAGGCAGAGGCAGGAGGATCCGGAGTTCACGGTCATCCTCAGCTTTATAATGAATTTGAAGCCAGCCTGGGCTGCATGAGACTCTATATCCAAAAAGTAAAATACAATAAGAATTACTGCTGTTTCATTAAAATAAAAAAGTGGCCGACAAGAACAAGAGGGAGAAAAATGCCCTTGTGCCAAGGGATGAAAACATCACAAGCGGTTTCCATTTGGCAGCCAGTCCATAGCCCAGAAATCTGAGTGTACGAAATTAGGCTTGCACGGATGAACGCACCAGTTGGGTTTTGAATTAGAGGATACATTACTCAATCAACTGGACCGGCCCCCTTTCAGGAAATACACGTTGTGGTGGCACAGAGTGCTTCAGTTCTGAAAAGGACGGTGTCAACTGCGAAACCAACTTTAAATGTTCAGTTTTATTTTTTCTATCAACCCTTCCTACGCTTGCTCCAATCTGAATAGTGTGACTCTAGGAAGCGTTTAATAAAGTGTGTGTCTGCTGTCTCTCGGGCTTTGGCAGGTCTTTTCGCTTCCATTACTGGGAGCCTGTCAAAATATAGACTGAGATACTTGGAAGGGAAGTGTAAGGGCCACGCTACTGGTGGTCTACCATTGGCTAGGGAAGGAAAAGGTTTACCCTGCTCGGGCAGAAGTCTGGGAAAGCTGGGGAAACATAGCGCCCCCCCCCACACACAAACATGCACGCACACACACACACATGCACGCACACCATGCTCAGAGTGCTGTCCCTCAGCCAGCAAGCTCACGTAAAGACAAGCCTGCACTGTGAAACTAGACCCACTAAAGAGGCTGTGCCAACCCCCAGGGCATGTGCATGCTGTCACATATGTGTCGTACGCATGCCCCTCTGTACGTTATTGGTATCCCCTAGTAATTAGCACGTTCTTAGCTTGTCCCCTTGCTGATACTTCCATGGCCAACCCGTCAACTAGAAAGTTCTGTTCAATTTTTTTTTAAACCCAGAAGACCAAATCTATTACTTGGGATTAGAGAATCTTGTATTATATACCAGAGGTGCTTTCAAATGGAAGAGTGTTGATATATTGGTGAAATTAACTTATTTCTTATTATTTTCCCATGATTTAATATAAAGCCATTAAGTAGAATTACAACCATCAGTGGCCTAGTTGCAATTAACATGAACCGGACCTTGAACTCATAAAAGAGAATTCTCTCTCTCTCTCTCTCTCTCTCTCTCTCTCTCTGTTTCTCCCTCAGTCTTCTCTGTGTATACGCACACATGTGTATAACATATGTTGCTACTGCTGAGTAAGGATATAGTTTTACCTTACTTTAGTTTTTCAATTTTCAGTGATAAAACACCCAGCAGAATAATGTTTACTTTTGATTTAATTTATTCATTGGGGAAATTAGAAAACGAAAGCATTCATGAAGCATCCTGATAATACACATACACCTGCTATGTGCCATGTGCCATGATCTGCGCTAAAAGACTGGCATGTGATGACTGTCTATTGATAACTGAGGTGGGCACTACTGTGTGTCCCACAACTTAAAGAATTGAGGAGTGCTTGCCTACACTGCCAAGTTCACAGGACGAATACAGGGGGGACTTGGAAGTTGAACATCACAACACATGCCCATAGCTCAAGACTCAAAATGATATAAATGCCTATTCGTACCCGGAGAATGTGGTTTCCACACCCCAGGTACCAATCCATCAGTGAGTGGGTGAGAAAGCGGTGGGTGAAGTGGAATTGAAGCCCCTCGAACAGTTCAGACCAAGTCAAATCAGGGATGCTCAGTCTCTATAGATCCCAATGGCTCCCTGGGAGGACAAAGATTAAATTGTGTGGGCCCAAGGGAGGATCACAGCTAGGCTCTGGAGGTCCCTGAGTAAGTCACGACTATAGTACACTCCAGTATGTAGGGTTTCTTACAGACTTAAGAAAGGGCCTGGGGAAATGGCTCAGCTGATGAAGGCCTTGTGTGTAAAAGAAGAAGACCTTGGATTCCAGACTCAGACTCCGACTTGATGATGTAATCCCAGAACTGGGGCAGGTAGAAAAAGTCAGATCCCTGGGGCTCGCTGGCTAGCCACTTGGCAAAATGGCAAACTCCCAGTCAACAAGAGAAACTGTCTCACGAAACAAGATGGGTACCAACTGAAGATGTCCGAGGGTGACCTCTGATTTTCACATGCATGCACACATGCATGGGCACACTGTTGCATGCATACACACACAGACACACATACAGACACACGCACAGACACACGGGGGGGGGGGGGGAGGGCGGGCAGAAAGGCAAAGGTAACTTTAAGGTCAGAAGGTGGTTCTGTAGTAAGTATCCTGACCAGGCAGAAAGGAGGTGGGGACAGTTTAAGAAACTAGAGTAAACAGAGCTCAGTATTGCTACACTGTGTTTTCCAAACTGATAGATCAGTCTGCGATTGTTTCTACTGAGATGTGGAAAAGTTCAGAATTGTCTCCCAGGCCTACAGGAGACTGTGCTGCCTTCTCAATGAGGGGCGTGGTTCTGGTCTCAAGAAAGCATTCAAATGCTGAAATAGGAAAACAGTTGCCTATACAGACTAACAGGTTTTGCTAAGGACAGGCTGTCTGTCATTGTCATTTCACTGCCAGGAAAGAAACACAAGTGATGGTCCAACCTGGGCCAGCAGGGAGAATCGCTGGGTAAAAGGGTTTGCCACCAAGCTTGACATCCTGAGTTCAACTTCCTTCTCCAACCCTCTCCTTTAGGAGAGAACGATATCCCACAAATACTCTGTCCTTCACAAATGGGATCGCTCTCTCATACATACGCACATGCGCACGCACGCATGCACGCACACACACACACACTGTAATGTTATGTGTGAACCATGGGAGGAACATATGCAGGGAGGATGGAGAAATTGGTCCCGAAAGAAGACTTATTTATTCACAATCAAGGTGAAGAGCTGGCAGGGACCTTCCTGAGCAGTTTCGACCTCTGCTTTTAATATGAACAATAAAAAAAGCTCAGTTCATCCAAAGTTGTCGTCCTCGAGTGGGCACCATCTTTACCCTGGATGTGGAGAATCACCCATGGGAAATGGGAACAATCTGGGAGTCTTAGTTATCACACGGACCCCCAGAAGACCCAAGGTCAGAGGCAGGCAGAGGATAACTGGCTAGCCTCAAGTCAGAATTCAGAAAGGCAGGAGGGAGGGTAATGCCCCCAACCCACTGGGAAGGAACCCTGGAGATGAGGGGTTGCATGGAGTCGTTAAAAGACTCCATAGTAGAGGGTCATGGGATGATTGCTGACTTGCTTTCTCGGGGATTACGAGGAGTGATCTCAGCAGAGGCAGTTTCTGTGGGAATGGCTACAGGGGCAGGTCAAAATGTTTAAACAATGAATGAGCAAAAATGTTAAGACGGAAAACACAGTGCTCATATCCATTAAACTTGAGAAAAGACAAAGACCGATGGACACAGATAGGTGTCTTAGGGAAAGCCCACTCAGGAGGGAGTGATGGGAACCGGTGCTAGAATAATGGAAAGAGCTTTTTGGAGGTCCACAAAGGACACCGAGGGCACACTGAGGTGGTGGGTCAGCCTGAATAGGAGTGTCCAGCGCACTCTGAGGTGCTGAAGATGGGGTGTGGATGGGCATTCACAGGGAAGAAGAGCACTTCTTCCCTGAGGCTGCATCTTCTGTTTATATTATTTTTAAAATTAGAACGTGTATTTATTTGTTGAGATGTGTGGTGTGCAGGATGTTCAGAGGCTCCAATATGGCTCCAGGTTTTCTGTTTTCTTATTATCTAATTTCCTTGAGAAAGCCTCATGGCACCTGGATCTAGGCAGGCTCTCAGCAAGGCCCTGCAATCCTCCATCAGCTACAGCTAAGGCATACCTAGCTTTTATTTTTTTTTTATTTATTAAAGATTTCTGTCTCTTCCCCACCGCCGCCCCCCTTCCCTCCCCCCCAATCAAATCCCCCTTCCTCATCCGCCCAAGGAGCAATCAGGGTTCCCTGCCCTGTGGGAAGTCCAAGGACCACCCACCTCTATCCAGGTCTAGTAAGGTGAGCATCCAAACTGCCTAGGCTCCCACAAAGCCAATAGATGCAACAAAGGTCTGATCTCCAAAATATATAAAGAACTCAAGAAACTAGACTGTAAAATGCTAATCAACCCAATTATAAAATGGGGCATACCTAGCTTTTAAACCGGGGCTGGAGAGTCAGCTCCGATGCCTCAGGCTTGAGCAGCAAGCCCTCCAACCCTCCCAGCCACGTTGCCAGTCCTGTGTTCAGCTCTCCAAACCATGCAGAATGCCTTAGAGGAGCTCTTCCTCTTATTCCTCTTGGTGGAGGTAGGAAGAGCAAGAAAGGAGGGAGAGAGGGAGAGAGAGGGAGGGAGAGAAGGAAGAATGTGGAGAGAGGGGGAGGGAGGGAGGGAGGGAGGGAGGAAGGAAGGAAGGAAGGAAGGAAGGAAGAAAGAAAGAAAGAAAGAAAGAAAGAAAGAAAGAAAGAAAGAAAGAAAGAGAGAGAGAGAGAGAGAGAGAGAGAGAGAGAGAGAGAGAGAGAGAGAGAGAGAGAGACTGATCGATGGCCGGCCAAATACCTCAGTCACACAAACGGAGCCAATGCTGGCAACATGGTCTTCCCACGAGCCCTCCCCCGCCTCCCCACCCCGCGCACCGCACCTTTCTCTTTCTACCCATCCCACATATGCCATTCCTTCCACCCGAGACACTCCCTGGGGCAGTTTCCTCATTCTCCAGATCCGTCTACCAGCTACAGACCGAGGTTCTCACGCCATTGGGAAACCAAAGGAGATTAAAGGGGAGGGGCTTGAGCATCTTGAGTCCTTGCTCGCTGTTTTCCTTGTTTGGATTCTGCCAGAGGCAAGAACAGAAGAGGAGAAACAAGGTGGCAGAAAAAGCCGAGAAAACCCTACAGAGACAAGACTTAGAGCAGGGCAGATCACTGCCGGAACAGCCAGGAGGACGATTAGGAGGAGGCTGGCCACAGAACTAGAAGGCGTGGGGGAGGGAGGGGCGCTCGCTTGCAAACCCGCATTTCTTTAAGAGCATACACATTACCTGTGTGGGGATTAGTCGGTTTATTTCCTGGCAGGTTTCTGTCTACCCACTCACAAGCACCAAGGCATTTGTGTCTTTGCTGACAGCCAAAAGCTCTGTGTGGTTTTGGTCCCTTCCCAGGAGACACCAAGCAAGTCCTTGTCACAGTCACTGCTAAAGTCAAGCGGGGGACATCTCCTTTAGCACCCGCTTAATTCTAAGCACAAGGAGGAAGAGGTGATTTTTGTCCCTGTTTGTGAGACTGTCTCACGGGCCCCAGGACGGGGACTGGGGCTCAGGGATAGAGCGATGGCCCAGCATGTGCAGGGTCCTGGCTTTTAGCCCCTTAGCACCACCAAAGAAAAGAGGGCTCTAAATTATCATTGTTCATCGGATTTGCAAATTTAAATTCACTCCAGAGGCATGGCAAGAGCCCTCTTGCTTGCAAGTTTGCACGCCTGCTTTCCCAGTGTCCTCCTCCTGAGAAGCCCTGGGCAAGGAAACATTTGTGTCACTGACAGAGATAGATTCATTCAACAAGCACTTACTGGGGCCCCAACATCTGCTTGACCTTGGCCCATTTTGTTGAGACTACACCAACAGATGAGACGTATAATCGACCCCTTGAGATCTTCCGCAGCGAGGAAAGAAGAGGTATTTTACGAAATTTCCGCAATTCGATTTCTTTGGAGGCTGTTTATGACCCATCCAGTTCCTTGTACTTTATCAGCAAATTTATTTTGTCATAAATAAGCAGAATTCATGAGTTGCTTATGAAAAATAAAACCTCGAGACAGAGGAAGGACAACATGTGGACCACTTACCTGCCCCATCTCCCAAAGCTGTGACAAACTCACAGATCCTATAAACGCCACAAGAAGGACCTCACCTGACTTTCCCACTCCTGCTCTCCCGAATATGGCCAGTTTGACCTCTGCGCTCTTAGCCATGACTGGTGGGGACAGGATTTCCTGTTCAGACTTCAGATGTGAGCAGATGGTTTTGGTGGCAGGCAGCCTTTAGGTTCACTGTGCCATCGCCAAACACGAAAGGGTCCACAATCCTTAAAAGAAGAGAGGAGGGTGAGCCATGAACCCATATCTGTAGAACGTCAGGTGCACACCGGTCACCCTTGTCCTAGCTGTCATAAAATACCACGGCAAACGCAGCTTGAGGGAGAAAGGGTTTATTGTTGTGCACAGTTCAAGGTATCATCCATCATGGCAGGCGGGAAGTTCAGACAGTGGGAGTGTGAAGCAGTTGGTCACAGCTGATCTCCAACTGGAAGACACTAGGTACCAAGGTACGGCTGCTGCTCACCTCACAGTGGGAGGTACCTTCCATCTCAGTGCCATCAAGATAACCTCCCCTAGGCAGGCTCAGAAATCCACCTCCCAGGTGATTCCCAGAATTCCGTCAGGTTGGCAGTTAACCGCTGACCATCAAACCACACAAGTCGTGCATCTCCTAGTGTGGTTTTCCCCACTGCCCTGAGAGAGGGCCATAGTAGCTCACTCTAAACTGCTTAGTAATACAGTGGGGACTTAAGAATTTAGAGCTGGGGCTGGAGGGATAGGTTACTGCTTAGGAGCCAATATTGATCTTTCAGGAGACCTGAGTTTGGTTCCCAACACCCACATTGGGTGGCTCACAACTGCCTGTGACTCCAGGGGATCCAAAGTCCCCTTCGGGCCTTCATGAGTGCATCAGTCATGTGCACACCTCCAAACACACATAGGTATAATTAAAAACATAACAACTCTTTAAACAAATAATTTAAAGCTCTTTGGTTTTAAAATATGTGTACACATAGTATCACCTTTCAAAATTCTTCCTCTACTATGTTTCTATGACTAGATTGTTTCTTGGCATAAGTGCTAATAAGTGCACTTTAGCACCTGCTTATAAATCCTCAACATATAAATACACACACATGTGTTAGTTAGGGTTTCTATTTCCTTGGCAAAACACCCTGACCATAAAGCTAGTCAGGGAGGAAAAGGTTTCTTCAGACTATACTTCGGCATTGCTGTTGATCACTGAAGGAAGTCAGGACAGGAACTCAAACAGGACAGGATCCTGGAGGCAGGAACTGATGCAGAGGCCATGAACGGGGGCTGCTTCCTGGCTTGCTTCCCCTGGCTTACTCAGCCTGCTTTCTTATAGAACCCAGTTCCACCAGTCCAGGGATGGCACCACACACCGTGGGCTGGGCCCTTCCCATTGGTCACTAATTGAGAAAATGCCTTACAACTGGATCTCAGGGAGACATTTCCTCAACTGAGGCTCCTTCCTCTCTGATGTCTCTAGCTTATGTCAAGTTGACACACAAAACCAGCCAGCACACACAGGATGGGGAGAGGCACTCTGGGATTTCTTTATTGAACAAAACACATTCGTATCAGTCAACTCAAATGCTAATTCATCTCGGTTCACACTAGATCACAGGGTGAATTGTGTCCCAGATACATATGGTTCAAAAGCCAGCAAATACATAATATCCGAACTATGCTTCTGTGCTTTTCTGGGTGTTATACGGTAGTACACAAAAGGTATGGTATATGTTCCACATTCGGAGTCCTCTTTAAAGAGGGTCTCAGGCAAGTTGATTCATAACGCATCCCCAGCACTAACGGCACACACGACATTGCGTGCTTCTGCTAACTGTATATAGGCCCCTGCTTAGTCATGACACCTGCGGTTCTTACTGACTAAACTTTATGCTGTGCTGGGATTTGAGTGGAAGGCCTCACTCACGCTGGCAGGCTAGCATCTCTGTCACAGCTTAAACTCTCAGCTCAACATCTGGGTTCTTAGTATCTAGGAAACGTAAACTTGGGAAAGGCCTTGGGCTGGGGACCAGTCAAGGGACTCTCCCAGCTATTGCAGAAAGATTTTCCTCCGTTACCTAACCATTCTGTGTCCGATTGGTCAATTCCAGGGAGTCAAGATCAGTTTATTTCCTTTGTAAGTAGTGTCATTTGCAGGCAGCCTTTCCCAGTTAGAGAACCTCCTTACCCACTGTTATTAGGCTATAGTGTGTCTCCTTGTCACCTCTGCCTGTGATGTCCTGGTTCTTCTCCATAACAACAAGCCATTTCTTTCACTCAGATCTGCTTGTGTAGCCTGACAACCCTTAGGACACGGTTCCATCCTAGGCTTCCATCTTCTAGGAAAGTGAGGGCCAGCTGTTCAGGCGTTCTTCAGGGGACACACAGCGAACGAACAACACTTGCTTCAGTTCTTGACTTTCCCCTCCTCCTCTCATCGTAGGCACACTCATCTCCAGGCACTCGCTGTGTTAATGACACTAAAAACATGAAGCTCCCCTCTTCACAATCTGGCATATAACCTGACAAACTGTCACAGCAAAACTCGCTGCGGTTGTCTCCAGCACAGCCAATCGCAGGAGGCCTTCCATCTTTTCCACGGGCTAAGGGCTCCCGCTATCTGATCTTCTCCATCAATGCTTGGGTCACAGACTCAAAACCTCACTTTTATATATGTCAAACGCGGAGGCGCTGGTGCTCAGAATTCATTCACGGTTCTAGTCTGTAAAGTTCTGTCTGTGCTCGGTGCGGTGGCACCCACCCGTAATCCCAGAATTGAGGAAGAAGTTCAGAAGTTCAAGGTCACTCTCAGCTGCACAGCCAACCGGAGACCAGCCTGAGCTAAAGAACCCTTCTCAACCACGATCTCAGAATCTGTTTCCTAAATATGTTAACTCATCCTGTATATCCAAAACAGATTTTAAAAAACAGTCGAAGAAAGGGAAACAGAAAACAGATCTTCTCCTGAATACATATTCTACCAAAGGAGTTAGTTCCTATTTTCCCTCTTATGTATTTGAGCCATTAATGTGGACCTAACACATTTTGATGAGCACATCAAAATGTTTCTTATGTGTGGGTGCTTCGGAGGGAAGAAGGGGTGGGTGCTTCTTCCAGCTCCAAACAGGAAATGAGAACAAGAACTTCACTGTGGTTCTCAAAGATTTTACAGATCTGACCCCATCCTTTTGGTTAAAGATGTATTTCCTTAGGTGCTGGCCTCAGCATTCCATTTGGGAGGCTGGAGTGGGAGGATCTTGAATTCAAGACCATCTTGGGCTACGTCCTGACTTTCAGGCTATTCCAGGTCACCTAAGCAGACAGTGTGCCAAAACAAAACAATATTTCTTATCCTTCATTTTAGATGCATCTACTAAGAAAAGGCCTTATATTTAAGATTTGCATATTAAATTTGTTAGCTGTATTTTAACTTATGAATTGCTGCTGACTTGCATGTCTTTGAAGCATAGTGCATATTTATATCAGGAGCATTCATAAATTTCATGTGTCATTCCTTTGTATCCAAATGTGATTATATTCTTGATTAATGCTTCATAAAAGTAACCACCAAATGTATTTTTTTTTTAAAAAGTGTCAAACCAAGTCAGCGACTCCTATTGGTCTGTGATTGCTCATGGATTTTACACGTGAAAGAGAAATTGTGTGGATTAATTTTTCCCCTTTGTAACATGATAAAGATCCAGCTGGCTACTGTCAGCTCACGATATGTTTAGAAAAATCAAAGGGGAGATGCAAAACTGGCCCTCAGAGATGCCTTCACATGTTATTTCCACATGAAATTTTGACAGAAACCATCAATGTGTCAAACTGTTGTCATAGTAACCTACAGGCAAGTTTCTGTTGAGTTAGTAACTGGAGACCTTCTGTCCCTCAGATCTGAGTAAACTCATTGGTTCTAACACATGGGACTCTTCCTACCATGGTCAGAAGTTCACTCTATGAGCAGAGAGCTTTAGTGGGGCAAAACAAACAAACAAACAAACAAAGGACTTTCAAGTTCCTGTCATTTCCAATCATAAAGTCACACCTAAATATTTAGGAGATAAAAGACAGAGGTTTTTTTCCCCCTGTAAAGTCACTAGAGCAAATATTAGGGTAAGGGAGAGAGAATAGTTGTTTTGTTTGGTACTACTGAAGCATTCATTCATTGCCACGCTCCACACAAGTACGTACACACCAAAGAGGCTACCAGTGGGGATTCTGTTAGACCAATGACATTTGAATTTTTAAAGCTTCATTCATGCATTTGTTTGTTTATCAAAAGGTTTTGCTCCCAATAAATCATTTCCCAGCCCTTGCTTATCAAGGTCAGTGTTTTCCACTTCCTCTGAGGGGGTTGGGTGCATCTTTGTAACTACATTATAATGTCTTTATGGTCTCCTAAAAACCAAGTGCAGCTGTCCAGGGCAGGAATGAGACCAGTCTGATGGTGGGAGTGAGGTCGCTTCCCTCTGGGCCAGACCTCTCCTGAAATCAAGATTTCTCAGTTTCTCTGCTAGGAATTTTCCTTCGTCTTATCACAATGCAACACCCAGAGCAAAGCTGTGCAAGCCCCCGAGCTATCTCGTTACCCTGAAATCAACAGGTCTGCATCTAGAAGCAAGCCCCCGGTGGACTTCAGCTCCTGCAGACTACAGGCTCCACAGCAGGGAGCAGACGTCCCCGACATCAGAAGGACGCCCTCAGCCCAGGACGCACTGTCAAGCCTGGTGCTGGCGTCCACATCCCTCTCAGAAAACCACAAAGTCGCCTTTGGCGAAGGACCCCGCGACCAGGAGGATGCACCCCCAGGGGTCGAGCTCTCGGGGACTTGCACTCTGTCCTCAGGGAGCCACCTGGACACGTGTGTGTCACTCACCTGTTCACTCTCCAGGCCGTGGGGAAAAAGAGCCGCGGTCCTCTCCAAGTTCGCAATCCGGCCCCGGAGACCGGGAAGCCCTCCCACGCTGACCCACCCTGGAGGCGGGAGGCGTTTGAGAGCCAGGGGCCGCGACCGCGGGTGGGAATCACCGCGGCTGCAAGTGTGGTGGCCGGGCGGGGGTCTCCTCCCTTGCGCTCGCTCAGACTAGCTGCCGAGAGACTGCGGCAGGACGCGAGTTCCTGCCGGCCGCCGCTGCGCTCCGCCGCCGGGATGCTGCAGTGAGGCGCTCGGGCGCCCCCTGCTGGACAAGCTTGCCAGCCTAGCGCCCCACAACCCCAACCTTGCTCAGCGCCAGGCCTGCAGGCTCCAGCTAAGTCCTGTCTTGACTAAAAAGCATCACTTATGCGGTGTTCTCTACGCCTTGCTTCAAAGGATCTTGCCAATACCCCTTGGGAATGTGTTCAGTTATTCTCATGATATTCAAGAGGAAGCAGAGGAGAGCGAGAGAGAGCGAGAGAGAGAGAGAGAGAGAGAGAGAGAGAGAGAGAGAGAGAGAGAGAGAGAGAAACTGGTCCAAGGCTAGTAAATAGCTGTGAGAAAATCCGGACCGGATCAGAAACAAATATGCTTCGAAAAATATAAACACCAAGTTCAGCTGCAATTCATGTTTGTATACATGGTAAAATCCCCAGTGTGCTCAGTTTTCTCTGCAAGACCGGCATTTATAAGATTTGTCTTGGCGTCCTACCCCACCGTGTTCAAACCCCAACGAAGATAATTAACATTCATGCTATGCTAAGCTATGCAAAGCCTGCATCTATTCCTCCTCTCCTTTGATTTTCATCTCCCCTGAGGTAGGCATGGCTATTGTAATTGCTGTCTTTCAGAGGGGAAGGGGAACTTCAGAGAGGTTAAAGGATTCCCAAAGAGCGATATGCACTAACGAAGCAACAGGAAACGTCTATGAGAGTCCCTTTTCCTCATTCCAGATCTGGGCTTTCTTACCAGGGTATCTGGTAACTTACTGAAAACAAGGCAGCAAGAGCAGGCGTGGGGTAGGGATGGGGGTGTCAGGGCGATGGGAACAATCAGAAGGCCAAACCTGATGAAAGAAAGGTCGCTAGGGAGGCAGGACTTGCTAGACAGGCTGGATAAAACGGTTGGACCTGTGACAGTCATGGGCTATGTCGCCTTCTGTGGGATGTGTCTTGATAACTCATTGAGAAAGCTTAACCCATCTCACTCACCAGGAATTTCCCAGTCACCCCAGCTTCCCCTGGACCCCTGATCTGACACTCTCTTCCACATCTCACACCCCCATCCCAGCATCGTGCTTGCTCTGCTTCCACTCTGGTTTCTCAGTCTTCTGCTAAACCTCGAAATTCCAGAGGTCAGAAGAATGGGGAATATACTGTGTGTGTGTGTGTGTGTGTGTGTGTGTGTGTGTGTGTGTGTGTGTATGTCTCTGTGTGTGTGTCTGTGTGGTCTTCCTCTATTGTAAGGCCTGTCACAAAATGATCAAACAAATGCAGCCAGAAGACAACTTGAGAGGAGACACATCTAAATCGTTTATATGCTGGTTTGGGAAGAGCTGGCCAGTGTGAGGAATGGGTCCAATATTCAAGACACAGAGATTTCAGCATCTCAGAATACAAAATATCTTAAAGCCTACAGTAAGAAGATAATCATGTAAGATTATACATAATACTATGCAATTCAAACTCTGTGCATTTTTGTAGCATTAATATGATCAAGTTCCAATCTACCTTCGTTTCCCATGTTTTGTAGAACAGTATTTAATAAAAATGTTTTCTTTTATATATGACATATGCTTGTAATATGTGCAATTATATACTTGAAACATGACGTACAATTTAGATTAAATTGATAGTATTTTACAGTGACTTAAGTTTGAGTTCCCGTTTTACCTCTCCTATCCGATAGACACTATTGCAGAGGACACAGTCCACAAGCAGGGTTTCGTGTGAGTGATCCTTTACCATCCTGTCCCAGAAGCTGCTTCTCTCTGTGCTCGTGGAAAGCCCTTGTAAGAGAGCTCATCACTCAGTAAGGAGGCATTACTGTACACTCCTGCAACTTCTTAAAACAAATTTGTATCAGTCTACAAGAAATTAGGTGGCATTTTTTTTCAAACAAAATTTTTGTTGTTTCCTCCCCCTTCTTCAACCTCCCTCCCCCTTTGTGCTCTCTGATCTTTCCACCTTCACGTCACATGTGACCTTTGTGACCTCCAGCTCCCCTCTGCTCCCTTTTCATGACCTCCTACCTAGTTTCACGGTTTTATACCCACTCTTGCAACCCCTTATTTACATCCCTATGAATGTGAGGAGTGAGGACCCACATGTAAGAGACAGCACATGGCTTTCATCTTTTTGAGATGGAGCCAGCTCCCCTAACGGCTTCCTTTGCAGTTCCACCCACTTCCCTGCAAGTTTCATAATTTCATTTTTCTTGACAGATGATTAAAGTTCCGCTGTGTGTGTCCTCACATTTGCGAGATCCATTCTTCTGTTGATGGGCATGTAGGCAGGCTCCACGCCCTTGCCCTTGTTACTGCGAATAGAACAGCAGTGGACATGGGTGTATAAAGGTCATGTCTGCAGTTCTGGACACACTGGATCGGGAAAGATGAGCTAGCTCTGCTGGAGCATCGCGTCTAATGTACGGTACTGACCATGCAGCCTCTGTTTTATGGAACGAATCCTTTATCGAAAGTCACAAAAATGCCCACTCTCCCTTATACAACCTGCCTCATGGATCAGTCCCCGGAACAGATAGGGTTTCATGAGGCCTGTCTCCTGTGTATTCAATCCCTGGGGGATAACCTTTGTCATACATACTCCCTGGCTTCCAGACTTCAGCTAAACATCTAACTCGATGATAAGCAGATGAGGAGAAAATAAAAGCATAGAGTATAATCCCAGCTGATATTGTGTATGAAATTGTGAAATATATTCATTACAAATAATCAAGGCATACAGAGAAATACAGAGAAGTAAAAACACGGCCCCAAGATCATAGCATCCAGAAATGGCCAGTTACCACAGGAACAAGAGAGATGCTCACCATCGGGGCAGGTACCATAGAAGAGAGTCTCATTGGACAATCTGTTAAGTACCCTCCCACTGAAAATGACATTTTCCATTAAAAAAAAAAACTACACTCAGATAGGCACGTGATAAACAAAGTGAACACAAAGAGAAGTGGATGTTAGGTGTTGATTTCCGTTACAAGCTTCCTCATCCTTACAATTCTTACCTGGCATGGCTGACATCATGGTGCCTAAGGTAGTGTCAGTTTGGTTCTCCATCAAGTGGCTTC
Organism: Microtus obscurus; assembly: GCA_963919715.1. Taxonomy (NCBI): domain Eukaryota; kingdom Metazoa; phylum Chordata; class Mammalia; order Rodentia; family Cricetidae; genus Microtus; species Microtus obscurus. The sequence continues at coordinate 5,089,746 of CAWTZC010000453.1, read as the reverse complement.
TGGTTGTTTAAAGGAGGGGAGACTAGCTTTCTTCCGGGTCCTGGCCTCTCCTAGCCTCCTCTCCATTTTTGTTGGGTGTTATTAACTCATTGTGAAGATGCCTTGTTGTTTGCATTTCTCTTACAAACTCTCACATCCACAGCCATTTGAATGTGGTTCTATATTTAAACGGAACAAATTCATTTAGTAACTCTATTATCGGTGTTTTTTATTATCGGCTCTTTACGACGATGAGTCATTAATAAGTGCTTCCCAGAAGGCCCTACAACAAGCCTCCGCACATCCATCTGACAATGGCTGCCTCTTTTTTGTCTGTATTTTGCTAGTTATTTTGCTGACAGTGATCCTACCATCATCTTTTTCTGTACAGTTGTGAATGCTGCTCTTGGTTGTCACTGTGACTACATCTGGAATTAATTAAAACCTGCATGAGTGGATGCAGCTGTGAGAGACATTTTTCCTTTTCAAAATCATTTGAAATAGGAAGACTCTTTTGAAGGTGGGATGCGGTGGAATAATCTTTTTGTACACTATGAAGATGTGTCACTCTGATTGACTTAATAAAAAGCTGAATGGCCAATAAGTAGGCAGGATTTGCGGGGGGCAGAGAGGATGCTGGAAAGAAAAAGGTGGAGATGCCAGGAGACGCAGAGCAAGCAGGATGGGCAATGTGGAGATGAGACCATAAAGCCATGAGGCAGAAAGTAAATTAATAGAAATGGGGTAATTTAAGTTATAAGAGCTATAAGAAACAAGCTTAAGCTATTGGTCGAGCTTTCATACTTAATAATAAGCCTCCATATCACTATTGGGGCGCTGATGGTCCCCACAAGAGATCTGCCTACAGTGAGATAATCTTTTAATCAGGGCCACACCTTCTATCAGTGGCCTAGATAAAGGACAAGGAAAGGAGAAGCTTGAGCTCTTTGCCTGCTTGCTCTTGCTGGCAAGTTCATTTCTTCACTGGCATTAGAGCCCACTTCATTAGGATTCTGATGTAGACTGAAGACCAGATGAGACATCCAGCCTTATGGAATGAACTACTGGATTCTTGGACCTTCTGTTGATGGACAGCCATTGTTGGACTAGCTGGACCACAGCCTGTAAGCCATTCTAAAAGTCTATATGCATATACATAGAGGTCTACTTACACACACACACACACACACACACACACAAACACACACACATATGTGTATATATACACATACACATATATTCATTCTGGTCCTATATAGAACCCTGACTGATACAATAGTACATTTCATATTTATGATATGGCTTATTCTTTTTATCAGAAATCATATTGTGATGTGGGCTGTGAATACCCTTGGTTAATAAAGAAACTGTCTTAGGCCTGTGATAGGGTAGAGTAGAGCTAGGTGGGGAAAACTAAACTGAATGCTGAAAGAAGGAAGGTGGAGTCAGGGAGAAGCCATGGAGCTGCTGCTGGAGACAGACATGTAGGAATCTTGCGTGTAGGCTATGAGCCTCGTGGTAAAATATAAAATAATGGAAATAGGTTAAATTAAGATGTTGAATCTAACCAATAAGAAGTCAGAGCTAGGGCTGGAGAGATGGCTCAGAGGTTAAGAGCACTGCCTGCTCTTCCAAAGGTCCTGAGTTCAATTCCCAGCATCCACATGGTGGCTCACAACCATCTGTAATGGGTTCTGGTGCCCTCTGCTGGCCTGCAGGCATACACACAGACAGAATATTGTACACATAATAAATAAATAAATATTTAAAAAAAAAAGAAGTCAGAGCTAATAGGCCAGGCAGTGATTTAATTAATGCAGTTTCTGTGTGGTTATTTCAGGAATCTGGGTGGCTGGGAAACAAACAAGCAGCCTCCTGTTACAGTATAGACCCTGGGAATGTTGCTCAGTTGAGAGAGTGTTTGCCCTTCTCCAAATATGCTCACATTGGTGAAGATGGCATCAGCCTATGATGTTTGTAGGCACACAAACATTCACCCCTAAGACATCAAGTAAAATTTACTAACTAATAACAAATCCAAAAGACAAAACAGCAAGAATGAGGAGCTAACAACAGAAGCTGGTTGACAGGTTATCTGGAGCTAGAGTTTAATTACGGCTTCAGGGTTTCTGGGTTGTCTCAGTATGCTGAAGATAATGGGAGAAATAATGGACAAAACTCAGTAGAACTTAATGTTTTCATGTATGTGGCTGTCTCAACAAAGAAACTGTGTTGCTTTGAATGAGATGCTCTCCCACTATCTCAGGAATTTAAATACTTAATCCCCAATTGGTGAAACTGGGTAGCTCATTTGGTGTGACCTTGTGGCAGGAAGTATGACACTGGGGCAGGCTTAGTGTGTCACAGAGGGTAAACTCATTCGAGAGCTCTGAGATGGCTTTCTGCTTCCTGCTTGTGGTTGAACATGAGAGCTCTTGGCTCCCTGTTCCAGCCACCATGACTGCTGGCTGCCATGCCCCCACCATGACAGTGATGGACTCCTACCCATTTGGAACTGTATGTTCAAATAAACCCTCCCTCCTGTACATTGCCTTAGTCATGGGGTTTTTAATCACAGCAGGAGGAAAGTTATGGATACAGAGTGGAAATAATGCAGTTGGTTCAGTGCAAACCTTATAAATATAATACTGTACATTAAGAGCATATCTGATGAGTTCAACTATCGAATAGAGGATTAAAAGAATTAGTGAAATAAAATAAACACAATACTCATTTCTAAGACTACCAGGAGAATTAAAATTTTTAGAAGAAGAAAGAATTAGTAAATTCAAAGAAGTAATATTAGAAAAATATCTGTAAGAAACAATAAGGATAAAGGGTGAATGGGGAAACATGAACGTCATGAGAAATGTGGACCATGATGCTAGAGCCGGACACAGCGTCATCCCACCCAGAGAAGAAGGGGCAAAGAGAGAAAAGGAGGGATCTTGGGAAATAATGAGTGGAAGGCATTTTTGCAAATGCTTTGCAAATCTTCTGAGAACTGGGAATGTTCCTGTATAAGAAACCCATCAGCACCAAACAAGCCAATAACAGAAGAACATCACTGAACAGGCTGACCAGCTTGCAAAAATAAAGATGGAGAGAGTATTCAAACCCACCAGGGAAAACTCACCTTAAACTCATCAGAATGGATGACACAGTCTCTGCCTAATGTATGGAAGATACAGAGTGACAACATTTAAGTTCCACACCAGGATTCTATATCACTCAAACACAACTTGGGAGACTTCGTTGAGATATGGGGTGTCCTTCTGTATATGTGTTGATTTTATTGGTTGGTGAATAAAGCTGTCTTGGTCAATGGTTTAGCACAGAAAAGCCAGGAGGGAAATCTGAACAGAGATATATAGAGAGAGTAGGCAGAGTTGAGAAGATGTCATGCAGCTGCCAAAGGAGAATGATACAGAACCTTACCAGTAAGCCACAGCATCATGGCAATACACAAATTAATAGAAATGGGTTAATTTAATATGTAAGAGCTATCTAGGAATATGCCTGAGCCATTGGTCAAGCAGTGTTGTAATTAAAATAATTTTTGTGTGATTATTTGGGTGTAGGTAGACAAAAAATGAAAGTGTAATCTTCATTTACAAATTGTTTGAAGAACATTTTTTCCTTAAGTTTATGACTCCATATAGAAGAAAAAGAATTAAGCAATAATCATAAATTTCAATTGTTGTTAATACATAGGTCAAAATAAATGAATATTAATCAATTAAAGCCACAACATTAAGATGTCTTATGGGTATGAAATAGCACCTGTAAGCAAAACCTATGACATTAGTAAGAAGCACAAAGTAATACTGATGTAAATTTCTGAGGTGTGGAAAGATTATTAATATAAATAGACAAATAATTTAAGAATACATTTTTATTATTTTTAGGAAAATACTAGAAAATCCAAGCATAATAGAACAACAGGCTCGGGACGTATCTCAATGGTAGAGCACTGGCCTATCATGCCTATGGACATGGTTCAATCCCCAGCCTTGAAAAACAAAAACAAATAAGGCAAATAAAATGAAATATTTCATTAATATAAAGCAAAGAAAGAATGGAGAATGGGCATGACAGAAAAGACTCAGAGGTTAAGAGCATCTATTCCCAGCACCCATATGGTAGTTCACAGCAGTCTATAACTCCAGTTCTAAGGGATCTAACACCCCCTTCTGGCCTCTGTAAGGACAAGACACATGTGACAGACATACACATTATATAAATAAATAGATAGCTATATAGATAAACAAATAAGTAAATAAATGGGGAGATGAAGAAACAATGGGAGCAACTTGACAAAAATAGCAAGATCAGCTTATATTCAATTATCTCAGTAATTACATTAAATGTAAATGTACTAAAAACGCCAATTAAGGAATCAAACTTTTCAGATCGGGTTAAGATAATATAACCATATTATATAAAGACACAGGCAAAATGAAGGTGAAAAATAATAGACAAGGCTGTGCCATAGAAAAAACTAAGCACAAGGATAAAACATTTTTTTAAAAAAATTATTCTACATTATTGCATATGTTACCTCAGCATACATGTTCTTTTTAAAATACCATATTTTTATGACTTAATTTCACATGATGTATTTTGGCCATACTCATCCCCATGCTTCCTCATAATTCCTCCTAGATCTAACCCCTGCTTCCCCATCTCTTCTCAACTTCCATCCCCTTATATTTTTTAAACAACTCACTGAGTCCAAATTTTGTTGACCATGCACTTCTAGGTGTGGGACTATCAACATGGTTAAACTACCAGGTGCCTCACCCTTAAAAAAAAAAAAACCCTGTGTCTCCCCACCTCAGAAGCCATCAACTGTCAGTAGTTCATTAGGAATTGATGGTACTTCAGAGGCATCCACTTCCAAACACTACTCTAAAATGTTGGCTGGCTTGGCCTTGTGGGGGTCTTGAACAAGTAGCAACCACTGTAGGGAATCTATGTAGGGAGCCATTCTCGCATGTCCAGATGACAATGGTTTTCTCCCCTCCTCCTCACCCTCTGGCTTTTAACAGTCTTCCTACACACTTACAAGATGTCCCCTTAGCCTTGGCTGGAAGGGGATGTATATGTCTAACTTTTGGCTAGACACATAACCTTGTGCTCTTAACCATTATAGTCATGACTTTTATTTTCAAGTTCCTCTCCCTTAAGACCATTTTCACCTTTGACAAGGTTGATATCTTCCTTGCCCTTTCTCTGGAGCACAAGATTACAGGAACAAATGTGTTTAGAGAAAACCAATCTGTGGTCAATATTTTGTGTCTGTCTAACTTAGAATCTCACTTTGCATCCTTCCTGGGCCTTATCACACTGTCGGCAGGATTATCATAATCACAGTGACCTTTACTAGTTTCCCACAGTGGAATGGGAGACAGACTCATTCTCAAGATGGCATGTTCTCTCTTTTCCTAATAATAAATAAAATTTATTTACTATAAATGCTGTGGAACAATCTTTGTACACTGTAAATATGTATTACTCTCATTGGTTAATAAAGAACTATCTGTTCTATAACTGGGTAGGGAAGATTGGGCAGGAGAGCCAGACTAGGAGAATTCTGGGAAGAAGAAGGGCAGAGTCAGAAGTCATAAGCATACACAGAGAAATGCAAGATGGGCATGTAATGCTGAGAAAAGGGACTGAGTCACGTGGCAAAGCATAGAAAAGAAATATAGGTTAATCCAAAATGTAAGAGTTAGCTAGTAATAACCCTGAGCTATTGGCTGAGCATTCATAATTAATATTTAGATTTTGAGTGGTTATTCCAGAGTGGCTGCCAGCACAGGAAAATGTAGTTGCAAATATTTTCCATTCCGTTGGTATCCTTGGACAGATTTCTCTTTACCCACCTGGTCCTGCTCACTAGCTCCAGTAGCCACTTATGAAATAACCTCTTTGTCCTATTAGCTCAGGTTTCTTATTAACTAACTCTTACATCTTAAATTAACCCATTTCTATTATTTTATATTTTACCAAGAGGCTCGTGGTTTGTTACCTCCTGCTTCTTGGACGGCTACATGTCATCTTCCTGACTCTGCCTTCTTTCTCCCTGATTTCAGTTTAGTTTTCTCACCTAGCTCTATTCTGCCCTGTCATAGGCCAAATGAGCTTCTTTATTAACCAATAGTAATAAAACATATTCACAGAATACAGAGGAAAATCCCACATCATCCAAACTCCTCCTATAGTTAAACATAAAAAAAAGTGGACAACTAATGTTGTATGTGGTCACACAAGCAAGTTGCTAATGAGAAAAAAATCTTTGAGCTAACCTCTGTATCAAATTTAATACTCAGGAGTTCATCTCATTTTTCCAGACCACTGGAGATTAAATTTTCATGATAGAATTACAGAGTTCTTATTGTTATGGGTTGTATTGGCCTTTAGTTGGGCAGAAGAACAGTTTTAAGGGGTGGGGAGGGAGCACAATCAAATTCACCTTAGTAACCACTATGTTACAAATCACATGAGCCAAGTTACCTAAAATTTTGAGGAAATCAACCCAAATGGAACTGTAGGTTTGATTTGATGTTAATGTGCTCAGATGGCATGAATGATCTTTGCATGATAAACTTATAGCAAATTTGAAATATCTCAACATTTTGACAGTTTGTGGTACCCCAAAAATATTAAAAATAAATTGAGGCCAAGAACCCATGGTTGGGGAAATGTATAGTCTACTATTCTTTTGGTAAATAAACATGCTATTGAATTGCCTCTAAATATCTTCAGACCCGTAAGTGAGTACAGCCAGCAGATCTTTCTTTGTGCAGTGTGCCAGGTTCTCTGGCAGAAAGAACGGGGACAGAGATGGACCCGCCAGACTCTCCTTGGGACTGAGCAGGATGGTGAGCATAGAACCACCCAGCCCTCCCTCTTGGCCATTGGGGAGAAGTACACCCACTGAGTCAGGAGTTTGTCAAAGCAGGATCTCATTTAATGGTACCAGGCAGGAACTTATATAGGCTTAGGAAGTTACACTAGGCCTCATGCCCATGCCTCATGAGGCCCAACACAGTGGATGGTGGTTAACAAGGAAACTCCTAACTGATCAGACTGAGTAATCTGGGTGTTCAGCCGCAGATGGGACATCTACATCACCCTCTACCCCAGTTGCAGGGACCATCTTGTAAGATGGGGAGCAGAAAGATAAGAGCCAGAAGCTGAGGAGAATCAGAGGGAAGTAGCGTCTTTTGGGTGAGGGGACCACTACACTTGTGAACTCCAGGCAACTGTGGTTGCCTACACAAGACCAAGGCAGTCAGCACTCTCGTGGGAAGTGGGAAGAGCTCCTGGGGCTCCCCGCTTGGACGAGTCACTAAGGATTGTTGGTAGGGGTAGCAGTTTTAAGGGTGTGGTCTCCAGTAGAATGACACGCTCCAGTGAATGATCATACTCTTCAGACTATATGGACGTCATTAAAAACAAACAAAAAAGAAGATATGAAACTGGGAATGGGAAGGGAGGCAGGGGTTGGATCTGGGAAAAGTTAGGGAGAGGAGTGGGAGTGTGTGAATATGGTCAAATACATTGTATGGGATTCTCAAAGAACTACTAAAAATATCCTATTAAGATAATGTTAAAAAAGTCAACCTCTCTGAAGGTCAATGTAATGTATTAAAAATATAAAATAAATGCACTATGTTGTTAGAAAAGTATCTCCAACACAAAACAAGATGCAATATCTATAACTGTATGCAATTCATGTTAAAAGAATCCATGTCATTTCTGTGTACAAGTATTTATTGTGACATAGAAAATGTGTGAAACTAGAAAGTAAACAGAGGGTGGTCTCTATGAGGAGGAGGCTGGGGTGGTGTTGGGAGACACACAGGAGTCAGGCTCACCTTGAATGCCTTCATCTGCTTTGGTTCTTCTGTCTTGTGATGAGGATATGTATATATGTATACATGTATATATGTGTATATATATATATATATACATATATATATATATTACACCAGTTGGAAAATTTTAAAAATCCTATTACCCCTTTAAAGGCAAGCAATGAAGTGAATACATGCATATTAGCAATAGTTGGGATACATTATCAAGAAAATCGATTCATCTGTAGAGAAAAATTCCTTAACACGAACGTGGAAAACGGCTGCATTGTGCACTTGCATTTCTTGCACAGTTGCTGCCAAGAGGCCTTGTTTACTCTTCGGTGGCTGTGGAGCGTGTTAGCAGCTTGCTCGTGAAGGGTGATGATGGGCAGGCATGAGAGTGAATTAAAAGATGCTGTCATCCCCGCCTCACTCTGCAAGTGTGAGTGGCAGGTGTGCTGCTGTCAATCATGCAGGTCTGCGGATTATTCAGGGGACGGTGGTGCTGGAGGCACCAAGGGCTCATTTCTAGCCAAGCTGACTCTTCGCTAGTCATCACTAGGCGACTGGCTGTCAGTGCCTTTCTCTACATTTTGGGAATGGTTGGTCTCTGTTTTTCCTTTTGCCTTGATCTAGAGGGTGACATCAGTATATTGTACCACCAGAGATTATTTTAAAAAACAGAAACAGTCGCAATTAACTATTTTTTGTAAATCCAAGCATGGGCATAATAAAACAGGATGGAAAACACCTTTTTTTTTTCTCTGAAAATGTTAGAAGTAACCAATCTTCTGCTGTATTTTTGTAGCTTGCAGAGTTATAGTTAAAGTCAATTTTTAACTATTGCCAGAACTGAAAGAAAAAAAAAAAACTGAACCCTCATCCATTCAAATAGGCAGAAAGGAACAAGAGTAGCTTCACACAAGCAGAAGGTCCAAGGAATGAGGACTGTGTGAGAAAATGAATCCAGAATGAATGAGAGAGCACACTCCCTGTTTGCCAAGCTGCCGCAGAGCCTCTGACAGGCTCTCTGAGGAAACCGAGCTGTCAGCAAAGTGAGAAGACTCCTGTGCAGAATGAGCAAATGCATGGATTTGTTCCCGAGTCCACAGCACGGTGCAGTCCTTCCCGGACTGGATGGTTTTCATCACTAAGAACCAAGTTTAAAGAACTTCCTCTAACGATGTAGACAAGGTATAGCCCACCCAAACGTTACCTGAAACCTTTGCAAACTGAGTAAGCAGACAACTTAACAAACCATCTTAGGTTTGTAAAGTATCAGTTCAAGATATGCTGTTCGTCTAATCTGACCTGTGAGCAGCAAACAGAACACATTTAAGACATTCCATCAGATATTGGCTGGCGGAAGGCAGGAGGATAGTTTATCAAATATTAAGAGACTTTGTATCCTAACCAGAGAACACTGGGCAAGACAGGAAAAGCCACACTGAAAACATGCAAATATTAAATTCTAGAGGACTGGCAAATTGTCAAAAGTCAGAGTGGTGGGTCTGATCAAAGCCAGAATACAGAAGCAAGGAGCTAAAGCTAAATAAATAATCAGAGACTCCAGACATGATTCACTGCAGCATTTTCAGCGTCCTCTCTGCTTCTCTCAGGTTCTCAAATCCACATGTTCTCAGCTGTAACATCTGGAGTCTGTATCCTCGGGGTTGCATGCCTGAGCCGTGAATCTGCACTGTTCCTCCTCCCTAACGCCATACTTCCTTCCCAAGCATGGTCCACGACTCTTTCTCTTAGATCCTGAGTGAATGAGAGGGGTAATTAGATGTTAATTTCTACTGGGAGTTAATTAGGGCAACAGCATCACTGCTAAGATCAGAAGCAGCCCAAACTGAAATTCAGGCTTGGGGGCCTAACTAGCCCTGTATCTCTGATTGTGGCACTTACACCTAAAACAGAAGAGTAACAGTGCCAATGTCTTGATGCATCCACAATAGGACCGCTACACCAAGGCACAGGGAACACCCAAGATGAAGGGGGAGGAAGATTGCAAGAGCCAGAGGCCCATGACTTCTGCCTCAGAAGAGTTGCTTCGGGATTACATCAGTGCGCTAGGATTAATTAGGTGAAGTTTTACATGGGCTTCCAGAGGGCTCAGAATTGAAAGGCAAAGGCTGAAGGTAACATCTGAAGTTGAGAATTACTTCAACTGCCAGACCCTTCTTGTCCTAGTGTGGACAATTTCAGAGATGCTTTGGGATAAATAGATCAAAACCAATGTATCATTTTAAGGGTAGGCTATAATGGAAAGACCTTGTTTCTTTCATGTGTTTGGTTTGGTTTTGCTTGTCAAAGGTCCGAGAGCTTGCTCGGTGTTACTGCAGCCGTCTGTCATCTCAGCATTTGAGAGACTGAGGCAGGACAATCCGATGTTCGAAGCTAGCCAGGGCCACAGAATGAGACTCTGTCCAGTTGCCCCCTCCCATCATTAAAAAGCCTGAATATTTCCCTTGCTTGGGAATCTATAAATCTGTGAATTTGTCACTATCAAATAACAATGCAATGAGATTAGGAGGAAGGGGTCTTATGAGGCAGTCTTGGTGCTTATGAAGTTGACTGTTATGGAGCCTAACTGATGGACTGAGGTGTAGAAAGAACTGCGGGCAGGCCTGCTTTTCGTCCTGCCTGGCTCCTGCACGGTTAGCTTTACACCCGAAATAACAACATACAAATTGTATTCATTTAAACACTGCCTGGCCCACTAGTTTCAGCCTCGTATTGGCTAATTCTCACATCGGCTTAACCCATTTCTAATAATCTGTGAAACACCATGAAGTGGTGGCTTACCGGGGAAGATTCAGCATGTCTGACCTGGTGGCTGGCTCCACTGTGTCTGACCTCACTTCCCTTCTTCCCAGCATTCTATTCTGTCTACTCCACCCACCTATGTTCTGACCTATCCGGCCAAGCAGTTTCTTTGTTAATTAACCAATGAAAGCAACAGATAGACATATGACCTTCCCACATCACTGATGGGGGACCTTAGAGAGACCTCCAGATGCAAAGGGAAGCAGAAATTATCAAGCTATTGGGGGGGAGGGGAAGGAAATAAGGAACCATAATCATTGAGAAAACTGAGCCTAATTGTCTGTATGCAAAAGCTGTGCCCTGCTTGTAGATGGGAAAGCTGTTCTCGGCCATGGCTCCCAGGCCACTGGTAGTAGAAGTCCTGGGAGGGGTAGAACCTGAGACACTGAGGCCAGGGCTCCCGGAAGAGAGGGTAGGATGTCCGTGTGGAGCTACCTCCTCCTAACAGAAGCATCCCTGCTCCTGGAGAAAGGTTTGAGGCTCCCAAGACTTTCCAGGAAGCTCCAAGATTCAGAAGGCTCTTCCCCTAGCTATGCAAGCACTAAACTGTGCCCGGGAGAAGAGACAATCTTTAGTGGAAGTGCTTGCAAGTTATGCAGGGAGCTGCAGGGATGTGGCTTGCATGAGTCGTCGTCCGTGCGGAAGACTCAGTAGTATAGCTGTCTTTGGGTGACATGTTTCTACAAGGAACCACAACGAACTCACTGGCCCAAGAAGCTCGCCTGGGATAGAACGATGCACTTGCTATGTTGCTGGTGCCCACGTGGCTTGTTAACATCGTTCCAGGAAAAGTCATTCAGCAGAGGTGCCTACCATTGCAATATCACGTGTTCCCTGGGATTATTATAAACTAAAAGCCTTTTTTTTTGTTATCTACACTTTTATGGATCCTAAAGAATTTGAGAACCTTTTCCGAGCTGCGTTCCTTTAGGAAAGGGAACTGAACAGGAAGCCCAGCTCAAGCAGACAAACTCTACAGGACGTAGGCATCTGTAGCAGGAGTCTGGTGCAGGTCGCTGCCTCCAGCTGCCCTGCAAGTGTATCTGTGGGTCACCAACTGTCAAGTAACAAGCACGAGAGTTGAGTTTTCTGTGTTCTTGTGGCATCCTACAAGGCTGTATCCTTTGGAAGCCAGCGTGTTCCCTGTCTGCCAAGCTTGTCTTGTTGTGTGAAGGAGGTCTTCCATTGTTCTTCCTGTTGTCAGTCAGAGAGGAGTTGGCCTGCTGTAAAACCCTCTAGTGACCTTGCTCAGTTAAGAGGAGTCTGAGAGGCAGGGGCTCGCCAGAATATATCATCCATTGCTGATAAGAACGCCTATGTTATAGTGATGGGACCTTCAAATTAGGTATTTATTACCAGATATTTATTAGGCTCTCATTGTAGCCTCAGGTCTATCCTATATGAACAATAAATAAGTACTTTGGGTTGCTTTAAGGAGTTTCTTTATAAAGCTTTGTAACAATATACTTTAGAGGAGAGAATACTTTCTTTAGAGCCTGAAGTAAGGAGTCAGAACACAGAATTCTTCCATCTGTATCATTATCTCTGTCATTAGATAGGCTCCATTAAGCCATGTCTAAATCGTCTAAATCTTGATCTAAAACAATGGCTTTGGAAACTGAAGCAGAGATTAAAATCACATTTAAATTACTTGTAGTTTCGTTAACAGTCTCATGGTCCAAGGGTTAGGATCAGTTACCATCAGTAAATGGCATGGTGCACAGTGCTGGAACTGAGCCTCGGAATCTAGCTCGCAGATCGATAGAACTCTCGTCTTAAAGGTAAAGACTGGCAATGCGGGATTTTCTTCCATGTTCAATAATTCAGGAGCCACAGATCAGGAGACCAGCTCTGGTGAGGTTTTCATCTGGATACACTGCTTCTCATATGATGGAAAAGACACTCATGCAGGCAACTGGTGACCTTAGAGGACACTAGTCAGACTAGCAACCTCCCACAGCCAACACAAATAAAAACAATAATCTCCTCCTGGTGACAGGTTTCTTTTTTTTTTTGTGACAGCGGTTATTTTTGTTTTGTTGTTGTTGTTGTTATTGTTTTAGAGAGAAAAGACTGAGTCTTAAAAAATTTCTTGCCTAAGCTGACAAATGTGGCAACTACCATATATTTGGTTAGGAGCTGGAAGGACCCACTTAGAAATTAGTAACAGCAGATAGGCTCATGCTGGGTGGTCAAAACACCTGCAAAGAAATTGCTGCTGGTAGCTGTCAATGCAGCAAGAACAACAACAACAACAATGACAAAAACCAAAAGAACAAAAGCAAAAACAAAAAAAAAAAACAAAACAAAACAACCACAAAGACAAAGCCCAGCAACCTAACTAGGTCATAGACAACAAGAATCTGTTTCCCTACTGCCGTGGAGACAGATCAGATACCCACATACCTGACAGTGGATTGTTGGCAGGCTCCAGGTGTCATCCCCCAACCACACACACACACACACACACACACACACACCTGCATCAACCAGCTTTGATAGCTCTGATTGGTCTCATCTTTTCCCCTTATTTGCATATCCACAACCAATCAGAGCTTGCTGACACCAAGGCTTGGATACCAAAGGATTTTAAAAATACAAAACATCTTTTTAATTCCACCCAAGGGGGAGGCAGGGAAGACTGCAGAATCCTGGTCTCTGGCCTCAGCTTTGGCCTATGGCTCCTCAGAGAAAGAAGCCTGGAGAATTCTTGGCTCCCAGGCAGCCTGTGTACCACAGAAGGGAGGCTGCCTTCAAGCCAGAACAGGCGCAGACATCTAAGCAGCTCTCTGTTCCTGAGGTTTCCATCCTGGGCAGAGTGCTGGATCAAGACAGCCTACTGTTAGGATCAAGGATCCTAGTAGCAGCTGGGGGAACTTCCTTTCCATTACACCTTCAATTATATCCTTTGAATGCTCTGCTATGTGCATGCAATTGCTTATGCAAGCTTCAATTTGTAAATAAACTAAAATGATTGAAAGGTGTCAGGCCCGCTAAGAACTGCTATTTTCTCCAGGCGGGGGATAGTTCTTCATCGCTCCTCTTTCCTTCCACATTTTTCTTGCTGTGTGGACTCTGCAAGCAAGAATCCCATCCCTCATTCTCTTGGGCTTGAAATTGAAAACTTCAGGGATCTTGACCCTGGTGCCATTGTCAACACCCAAACCTTTGACCTATTTTGTCTCCCGATTTCCTAGCAGTTGAATCAGTTAGATTGACTAAGTGGTCAACATCCCCCTTGTGGATTTGCCACTTGGACTGGGACTCAGTCCCAAGACTGAGAGTCTAGCCAAGTTTTCTGAGTGATTGGTCCAAAGCTGTGCAGTGAAGATTATCTGCAAAAGCCACCGGATGTGGATGACGAGCCAACCCATGGCTGGAGAACAGAGGATATTGAGGCTTCCAGTACGAGTCCCTATGACTAAGGGATTGAGAGAAAATGAGAATCGTGTTTTGCATGCACATGCTTATTTAAATCATCAGTAATTTTCATACCAGCTATCTGGTGGGTCAAACTTTACTGCAGCCAGGACTGACTCCTGCAGACACAAACAGCTTCAAAATAACCATGAATGGAAACAATTATCACCTTATCTGAACAACAAAGCATATCGTTGAGCCAGGAAAACCCTTTCCTACGTGGCAAAGTCCTAATTATCATTACACTCAAACAGAGACGATGTGTTAGCTGGAATTTCTATATACGTTTAAATTTTACTACAGCCAGGAAGATGCTAGAAGCTATCTTTCAGTCTAAAGCGGCTTCACAGATATTAATGGGGGGTTGTTCCAGCGTCTCGAGTTTGTTTTTGTCTAGCTTTTGAGACTGGAAGGGACAAAGTGGGACTAAGCAGTGTGGAAACTATCTTTAATTGTAACAGACCTTTAAAAATACTTGTGTGATAGCTATAACCACCAAAAGAATCTGAACAGCTATAAAATTTAGCGCGGAAAGCACAATTTTAGGGGCTCAGTGGTGAAGCAGGCATACTCTTTGTGCAGAGACTCTGAGTCTGCTCCCAGCACCCACATCAGGCGACTCACAACTGCTGGTAACTCTCACTCAAGAGGGAACATTCTAGCGGCCCCTCTTGGGGCCTCTGTGGGCACCTATGCACACGTGATATACACTTACACGCACATATACACATAAAATGAATAAGCTTTAATTATATTTTTAGAATATAAAATTTACTAGACTAAGTCAGATCATGTTTCCTAACTAGAATATCAATATGTTTTAAATAACTTTAGAATATAAAATATATTAAAGTCAGGTCACATTTTGTAACTAGAATATGAATCCCTATTTAGAATACAGCTGTAAACTTTGTACACATGATTAATTAAAAAACACATTTGCATGTATTTGCTTATATAGTTTGTATTTGTATGTGCTTATGCATGTACCATGGAGGATCCATGTGGGGGTCAGAGGTCAACTTCGTGGGGGTTCATTTCTCCTACCACAGTATGGGTCCCCAGAACTGAGTTCGGGTTGCCAGGCTTGACAGCCGTATCTTTACCTATTGAACCATCCCCCTGGCCTCAGGTTTTAGTTTTTTACGGTTCTTGGGGTATGGGCATATTGTGTACATTCCTTAAGTCATGATGCCAAAACAACCTAAGATTAGTCATCTCAAACTTATTTATCCAGGAAGAGTGTCAGGATCTGATTGCTTGCTTCCCTTCAGCCTAGACGTGATGTTTTAGCTTCAGTGTGGACTTTTAGAACAAATAGCAGAGGCAGTCATGGCCTAGTGGGGAGGACGGACTGGGGCTGCCCTCCTGGCACTTTTTGTCATGGAGCCAGCCATGGGCTAGTGTTTAGGGAGGAGTGGGGAGGACGGACTGGGGCTGCCCTCCTGGCACTTTTCTTCGTCTGCTGTTTGTTTTCATTTTTACCATTCCATGGTCAGTGTTCATCTTTGCCCGGAAAAATTTAAAAACTGGACCATGGTCTTCTCCCTATGCAAGACTTAGCTGATCTTCACATTCTGTTTTAAAGATGACTCGGATGTAAAAGGTCAGTTGGTATTTCGAGAGACCGGTGTTTTAACCTCCTTATGAAATGATGCAGCATTTCCACACAAACAAAGGATTTAGGTCTGTATGGTAATGGTGGCAACAGGAGCAGCTTTTCTGTATTTATTAGGACATTGCCTTGCACTTAAGATTTAATTTTTATTTATGTGTATGGGGACTTTGGCAGCATGCATTTCTGTGCACCGTGTGTGTGCAGTATCAGAGGATTTCCTGGAACTGGAGTAAAAGTTGTGAGCCACTCTGTGGGTGCTGGGAATTGAACCTGGGACCTCTGCAAAGAAGCCAGGGCTTTGAACCACACAGAGCCTTCTCTCCAGTTCCTGCATCTTCTCTGTTCAAAATGCTGTCCCACTAATCTATTTCAGCTCATCTCTGTGATTAACTTTCTAAACTCTAAAAACTTTCCTCCATGCTTTACCTACAATTGAATGGAGCTACTAGGAGCCCTTTGGCAGACTCCTCTTGGCCCCGCCCCCTGGTTTTAGACACACCTGCTTTCTCCCTCTGTGCAAATTCCTTTGGCGTTTATATAACACCGTGACACTTCCTGGGAACATGCCTTTGTCTGGGGCAGACACCACAGGCTGAGAACACAGTGCCACGCTGCTGTCAATCTTAACCGCACCTTCAAGACTCATGTGCCAGTTCAGCACACGGCTGGGGGTGGTTAGTGGGAGGGAGTTAGCTCTAATATCCAACTGGCTCTGCAGTCACTTAGAGTGACTGTCTCTACAGTCAATTAGAGTAAGAATCCAGAACACTAGGGACAGAGCAATGTGTTGGGGTGAGTTGCAAGTTCAGGCACTCCCATGGATGTGTTCAAAACATAGACCCGAATAATCCTCCCACCTCCTTGCAACAGGGTCTCAAGCTTCCCGGGCTGGACGATGACCTTGAACTCCAGTCTCTACCTCCTGTTGCTGGGATTGCAGACTCGCATGCCTTTAATCCCAGTTCACTCCATGCTGGGCATCTAAGCAGGGGCTTCACAATGCTTCAGAGGTCTCTACCAACCAAGTTGAATGCTCAGCCCCTCAGGAGCTGTCTTGAAAGTGGTCCTTCCCCGAAAATAATCCATCTAGAACTCAGATGACCTTTGCTGGAACTGACGAGATGTATATCAGCTGCTCGCTTGTGCACTAACCAAAGGGCACCAACCCCACGTATCAGTTGTGTTCTGTTCCTTTTCTCGTATTCCTTGAATCCCTTGGAATCCGGAGGGTTTCTAATGATCATGGGTTCTGGAATGTTCCAGAATGGCCATACCCTCACTCTAGACTCAACTGATGTCTGCTGAAGGAGAAAGAATGCCTTCCTTCAGTGACATGGCTTCTAGTAGATCACCCATAACTAGCACACGGCTCCCACTCATGCACATATAGGTCAGACTAACTGTACATGGTATTATCAACAGCAACAGAAAACAAGGAGGGCATGGAAGCTGGGAGAGAAGGGGTTTCCAGCTAGATGCACACCCAGCATTTTAATCATCTGAGGACTAGAGTGGATTCTGTTTGCTCAAAACTGATCTGAAAAACCGCAGGAGTTCTCTATTTGGGAGTAAGGAAAGGACAGCAAAGCCAAAAGGAGTTAAAAGCCGTGGATGGAGAAGGCACCAAACTGTCTTGTGCTTGCAGCCTACGAAAGGCAGGTCCTACCCCCACTGCTGCAAGTTCTGCTATACTTGAGGTTCGCTGCTGAGCTTTAAAACGAGTCAAATGATTGACACTTGCCATCCACATTTGGTGGTTTTGTGGGTGTCTCCAACCTCACATGCAGCCCTTGTGTGGGCCCCCTCCTCCGATGTTTCAGTATATGGGTTTTATGTAGCTTCTGTAGCCATTTCGCTGACGTGATTCCAGCTCATATGGTAGAAGCACAGACCAGGCTTCTCTGTCTCTCACAGTTGCTGGTCCTCTACTCCCTGAGCAATACGCCAGCCTGATGACTGAGCTGTCAGTCATTCCTGATTAGGTGGTCTTAGCTTAACCCAGTCCAGCTCGTCTAATCTCTCTCAATCCAGTTCCTCCTCTGCTTTCCCCATCCCAGGCAGCTTGCAGCTCCCAAAGCCCTGAGTGCTGGGACCTTGTTGGGCCTGGCTCTTACCTCCCTGGGGTAAGGAGAAGAGACTAGTATTTGTAACCTCTAGGCAAGGGCGAGGACATCTTCCTGTTTCCTTGGTAACTGATTCCTGGCTTATTACCCATGATCTTCAGAGGACATGTGATAGTACTAACCCCCCTGAATGGACATTGACCAGTTACTGTAACATTCGTTCATGTCTTCGAGGTGCATCCCCACTGTGGCTGCCCCTCTGTGCATTCATGCCACAAGCAAGTCTTCCATAATCACAGTCATACAAGCCTATGGGTCATCCTCCAGAATTTCTGTAACTTTTGCAAGCGATGTGTGACCCAGGTTTTTCCGTTAGGAACTAGGACTGGGGCAGTCATGGATGCTTCAACGTGCATTTCTCTGTATATTCAACTGCCAGCAACTCCAGCATCTAAGGATAGCCAGTGCCCTCTCCTGGCTTCCACGGACACTCCCCCTCCAACACAACACACACACACACACACATCAAACTCATACGTACGCATATAAAAGTGATAAAAGAAATAGCAGCCTGTGTAGAGTAAGTAGGTAAGAAAAGAAAGAATAAGTGAAAGAAGTAGAGAAAGCCCTAAAGGCAGAAGGGAGGAGAGGGAAATAGCCAGCCCTTCCCGAGGCTGACCCAGTCTATGTGCCATATCATCTGCACACCGCCTGAAAGTACTCGCAGAAGATGACGGGTAAAATAGCACTCGAAGACCGAGCTCCACAGCGTCAATTCTCTTAAATATAATTTACCCTCCCTCCTACTGATGTTCTTTCTGCCCTATCAAACTACACGCCCACTCCTTTTCCCCACCCACCTGGCCAACATCTTCATCACCACACTGTCTGTCAGCCACCACGACTGCCTTCCATGATATTTGAAGTGCTGCTTGCGCTAAAATGAATGCCTATCAATGTAGCTCTGCATGGAAGCTCTCACGCCACTGATCGGTCATCAGTCTCAACAGATTCTTCATGCTCTGTTGGCTTGTCCCTAGCTTTCTTTGCAGAATAAGGAAATGGGATGCCCATGTTTTTATGCTCTACATTTGTGGCTAATCTGAGAAGTCTTCCTTCAGAAAAGAAAAATGCTCAGGAAGACGAAAACATCGGTAGGCATTGGTGAAAACAAGCACCAAGAGAAACAGAAAATTGATTTTGTAATGATGGTGTTATACATCTTTCCCTGAATGTCATCTGTTGGAGACCGTCTTGTTAATTAAAAGCTAAGGATACATTAATTAAAATCAGTTGCAGGGGGGACATCCAGATGGCTCATGGAAAGATAAGATTGGCCACTTCCTTTTGTCCCCTGACCTCCACATATACAGTGTGGCAAGTATGCCAACCCCTATTAAAGAGTCAAATAAATAATGTCATTTTAAAAAGATCATTTGGTTTTGTCTCAGTTGAGCTTTTGCTTTTCTTAGCTGTTGCACCAACAAGAGCAAGCTTTGCTTGCAATCAACACAAGGATTCTCTTTTAATTAACATTAAAGTAATTTTCTTTTCTCTTCCACACAGAGTACTTAAGCTGATTTATCTGTCTTCAGGATAAAACAGACTTAAGACATGGTGGGTCTGTGTCTCCATTCTCTTAACAGCAATAGCACAGAACATAAAGAATCTACATACTGATAAAAATTTGACAAACAAAAAAAATATTTCAATTCATAGCAAATTTAATGTCTAAAAATACACAACAGAAGTACAAATGTGTAACACAGTACAAAGAATCTAAAAATCAAGGAAGAAAGAGACAGCTAAGCCACGCAAAATGGAACACTGCTGGGAAGGAACAGGGGGAGGAAGAGGGAGGAGGGCTAGAGGAAGCAAGGGCCGGGGAGGAAGAAAACAAGAAGAAGAAGCTGAACTGGGATGGGAAGAGCAGGAAGCTAAGAGAGATGCTGCTGGGGTTTGCTTTGCAGCATTTGTGGGGTTGAAACATCTCCCAGGCCTCCGATTGTGGGTCCCTTCTTACTTTCTCCTCATTCTTTACAACAGTCACTGCTAAGGGAGTGGGGCTGAGCTTTGCAACCTCCGGGCTTGTGTATCACAGCAGGTGACTGGACTCACAGGCCCCTGAGCCTTGCCTCTTCCAAGCTCACTGCGATCCTCCTTGCAACCAATCCCGTCCGGCCTCTCAGCAACACAGACAAACATGTCAATACAGTGGACTGCATTTCAAACACATAAGACTCCTTTATCCAAACCCTCCATTCACACAGCAGAATAGACTCCAACCCTGACAATGCAAACACAGATAGCTCCATAAATGGTCCTGCTGTAGATGATGGTTGGGAATTTGGGTTTAACTAGTTTTCTGTAAAAATGAGTTGTAGAGTCCTGTAAAAAAAACCACTTAGCATTTGAAAAATGTCCTCAGTGTGGTGTAAACATTAAATGAGCTCAGATGCTAATAATGAACGATGCTAATGACCCTTTACAAGTGTCAGCTGAAATGAAGCCCCCAGTTGTCACCAAGAACATCAAAAGGATTTTAGTTTAATATGTGGTCATAGAGGGTATGTGTGAATTGTAGATTCTTCAGTAAAAAAACATGCTGGCTTTGGAACTTTCCGCTGGTGGTCAATCAATAAATTAACACATACCAAACACCCACAGGCTTCCTGGAGCTGAACCAATCAATTATTCCATCATCCTGAGAAATATCAATTGGAAGATGTCAGTGAACGGTGAACATTAGCCACCAGCAGGCAGGTCCTGTTTAGGTAGTGGAGCATCTCCATTGCACGGGTTGGTCTGGAGAAGAGTTTGGACCAGACGACCAAACTGTTATCTGTTCTTAGTACCGTCTTCTGCTGCCTGCACAATAGAACCCTGTACACTTCCCCTCCGTGGGTTCCTGTCGAGCTGAAGGTGTGTCATGGGGGGAAACATGGCGGTAGGAGCTTGAGGAAGGTGTTCATATTGTGTCACAGTCAGGAAGCAGAAAAAGATGGATGCTGGTGCTCACTCTCTTTCTCCTTTTTGAGAAGTCTAAGTGCCCAACCCGTGGGATGCGGCTGCCACATTTAGGGGGTTCCTCCCCCCCCAATTAACTTGATCTAGATAATCCATCACAGATTTATAATAGAGATTTGTTTCCACGGTGATTCTAAAACTCACCAAATTGACAGTATTAACCATCATGATCCCTTGAGTGCCCATGCCCCAGTCATGGCCTCCTGTGTGGGACGGTTGGGAGGTGGAGCCTTAGGAGTTGATGTTCTCCTCGAAGGGGATAGTAGGGTCCTATCTTTTCCACCTCCTCTTTGAGTTTTGCCCAACTACTTCCTCAGCTACATGAAGCATTTGAGGCTAGGCGTAGCCTGGACTACACTAGCTCCAGTCTCCAAACAAACAAACAAAAAAATCACAAGGTAAAAAAAAAAAAAATCCTGTTTTTTAATTTAAGGGACTGGATCCCTGAAGTAAAAGTCCTGGACTGAAAACACATAGACTTCACCAAGGAGTTCATTTCCAAGAGAGACCGAGTTTCAAATGTCTGTTTCTTCTGAAAAGAAGAGCAAGCCCTCACCACCAGGCCAGTTCAACTAGGGAGGAGCCGTCACGCTATGTGTGGTCTGGGTCTCAAGGCCTCCGAAAGCCTTCCCTGAGTGATGAAATCAGTGTGTGGGATGATGCTGTTAGCTGTGAATTTAGTGTTGAAGTCAAATCTGTGTTTTCGGCAGGTGAACATCCCAAATCAGGCAGGTGTTTAAAAAATTGTCACTAGATTTTAACTTTCCAAAAAATTTGGCCCAAAACATCACATCTAAACAGCATTTCTTCAAAATTACTAAGTGGAAAAAATAGCAAGAAAAACTTTAACTTTTGTAGAAACAGCTCTATGTAGTTGGCATGTGTGTATATGTTGTGGGGGGGATCAAAAATGAGTTGCCTAAATTTTAATTTTAAAATTCTGACTTTCTTTAAAAGTTTTTTTCTGGAACTCACGTATTAAATAAAATTCTGGATCCTGAACAAAACCCATGCCTATGTGATTCCCCAGGCATCTCATGGCTCTGGCTAGCCCAGGGACAATACAGGGAACTTGACAACATCTAGCTGAAATAAAGATTTATGGCATCGTTGGTGTCACCTAGTGGCAGACAGATTAATTACACTTTCCGAAGTTGGCTTCTGGTTTGCCTGTGAAACCTGTTCCAGAGGTTTTATTTAAAACTGAGACTAAAGACCTACAGGTGGTTGTGAGTAGCCTGATGCGGTGTGCTGGAAACTGAACTTGGATTCCCTACAAGGACAGTGAGCTCTCTTAACTGCTGAACCATCTTTCCAGTCCCGAACAGATCTTTGGTACTGATTAAAATTACTTGTCATGGTAGTGATCAAAATAATTTATTAACATATTCTAATATATCCTATTCCTTAATGTATTGAGTGCTATGGATGTGTAGAAAAGGACATTCGAGCAGGATGTTCAGCTTTCTCATGCACGCGGAATAGGAATCTAAGTTGCTTCCTCCACTTTGATTTTCCACCATGGAAGTACAAGTAGTCATTTCTTTGGTGATTAAGTCCAGAAATGGCTAATACACACTATGTACACATATGTATTTGAAAGTGTCCCAATCTATCATCTCTCTGTGTGTTTTTCTGAATTTGTCTCTTCCTGTGTCTCTCTGTCTCTTTCTCTGTCTCTCTCTCTACATATATATATACACACACACATGCATGTTTATATGTATATGCACAGATATATCTATACACATACATATATCAACTAGGTCATAAATGAGTAAAAATTGTAACAGAGAGACGTTCTTGGTTACTGGCTACTTGTTTGTGTGAGAGCGCATGTGTGTATGCTTGCTTATGCGTTCTTCTGGATTCTCACCAGGTTTTCTTTGCTGTTCTCATTTTTCTTCCTCCAGGCTCCCACCGCAGTTTGTGAAAGAGTCTCAGTAGGTATAATTTCACCTGCTTCAGGATTTTGTCAGCAGTACTTCCTGTTTTCAGAAGGTTGCGCTTCTCCAGGACATTCTGAAAAATTCCTGCCGCTGTTTCCCACGCTCTTCCGGAACGGCTTGCCTCTGCAGCTCTGAGTGCCGCAGGTCTATACTGAGTTCTTCCTCTGCCGTTTGCACCCGGATGGCAGTGTGTTCTGGACATCACAGAGAAAAGCAAGCAAGCAAACAAACAAGCAAACAGCCAGGTTAAAACGTGCAGTGGACCACCAGTTTGGAAGCACAGGTTTCAGACCCAAACCTAACTCTGAAACCCATATGAGCTACATGGAAAACAGCTGAGCCTCAACAAAGCGCTGTGAGAAGGGGTGTGCTGGCCTCTCTCCTTGGCTCCTTTCCTTCTGCACCACCCACAATCTTTATTGAGCAGAAACCCTTAGATTCTAGTTAGCCAGCTGCCGGAGTGCAAAGTCCATTGTGAAGTCCCCAGTAGTAAAGAGGAAGAAAGACAGACCTCGGGAAGATGAAGACCACCCCACACAAGGAGTTCCTGCCCACTGTCACCTGTAGGACCCCTCTCTCATCTCTCACAAGTGTGCTGGCTTATTATCCCACTTTCTCAAGTTCTCCTCAGCCCCTACAGTCGTTCATCAGGAGAAGTCAACCCGGGGAGGAGACGACCATTTCATCCTATACATTACAGCCCTTCATCGGAAGAAGTCAAGGCTGGAACTGAAGGCAGGAACTGGAAACAGAAACTATGGGGGAACACTGCTGGCCAGCTAGTTCCAAGGCTCACATTCAGCTATCTTCCTTATATGGCTAAAGGACGGCTCTACCCAAAGTGGGCTTGGTCTTCCTCCTCAACCAGCAATCAAGTGAATGCCTTACAGTCAAGGCCAATCTGATGGAGGCAATTCATCAACTTAGGTTTCCTTTTCCCAGTGGTGTCAACTTGACAACCAAGGTCAGCCATCATACCTGTCTAAGATATCTCATTGCATATATGCAAATATCCCTAATTTAAAAAGTCAAATCTGAGTCACACTGATCTGGTCTCAAGCATTTCAGGTAATATTCGGTTCATATCTGCTCTGCCCACTTCATTCACACAATGATGTGTGTGGTGGATGGGTACTTAAACAGGGATGCCCAAGGGAAGAGAGCATGTCTATGTGTTCACAGGACACCCCCGGCTTATGCTGCCGTTCATCATGCAGGATTTCTTCTCTGGCATCTATCTTAATCATTGTATGAAGAAGTGGGGGTAGTTATGACATGACTCTAAGTTGACTAGAAACCTGGTCATGAGACCTGACATTGAGGTTACAGCAAAAGAAGGGAAAACAGAAATTATTACACTATGATAGAGTGACTGTCAGGTGGGCTTTAGTATAGTGACCCGTGGGATATGCAATCAAGTAACTAACCATATACTGAAATTCCAGATCTATCATTTTAAATCAGATGATGATAACTACTATTCCATGAAGAACCTGTTGAAATAATACATGTAAGACATTTGGCTTAATTAAAAGTCTGCAGTGTCTAATAAACACTTGTTTCCCTCTTCACTGTTGTTGAAACAGCTTTCCATATTGAATGCCTATTCCAACCGTCTGAGAAGGTCTGACAAATGTCTTTAAAATAGGTGAGTCACCTTAGCTGATTTTCTCTTGTTCCATTAGATGTTTAAAGGACTGCAAGACAAAGGCTGTGAGGACCCTGTGTGTATGTAAATGCCAGCGACAGACAGAGAAGAAACAGATTTGCCCTCCTGTTATATTGATGGGCAGTTAGATATTAGGAGTTTTGAATGTCCTCGCTGGTGACCACCTCCAGCTTGTGAAACAGGAAGCAAATCTGTAAGACTCTGATCTGAAAAGTGGAGTCTGAGCCATGCCTGGTAGATTATTATTTAGTTGGAATCTTTCTGATAAGCCATGAAGACATACCTTTGTCTCCATTTCATAAGCATTGATACAACTGGACATGGTGATCTCAAGGGCAAGAAAATGTCCCTCAGGAAAACTACCTAAAGGTGTAGAGAGGTACTGTGGCTTCTCTGGGCATGTCTACAGTGGTTTCTTTGCTCATTCTCACTCTTGAAATTACTTTGTACTGTGATGTGTTATTTATTTATCTTTATTTATCTTCTGTAATACACTGTGTGTAACTTGTCTGAATTCTTTTGATGGGCATCCTAAAAACCAGGGAGCAGAGAGGAAGCCAGATCAAGAACTTGCTGGTATTGATGCCTTTGAGAACTCTACCTCAGAGAGCCTGCTGCTTGTTGCTGCATGTCTGATCCAGTCTAGAACCCTTTTCATAACATACATGATGGAGGATTAACCAACCATCTGGCAATGGTCTTAGGGCCCATGAGTGGTACTGGTTTTGCTATAACTATAAGCTCAAAGTACAAATTTGAATACATTTCATGTCATATATGGAGAGCTTGTATATCATATCCATTGTCAGTTTTTCTTGAGGGCCCTTTAGGGAGCTAAAATAGAAAGAGATAAGTTAAGAACAGAGAGGATTGGTAGAATTTATTCAGTTCAGTCAGCCAGAGAACTGAGTCTTCTCTGAAATCATAGGAACCTCCCCCAATGTGTCACCAGGACACATTTGATTCTTTCCCCAGAGAATTTGCAAATGTTTTAGTAATTATTAAGGAGCAAGTTATTTTTAACTATTTATGATAATTATGGTATACATTGAAGTGCTCACTCTTACATCTCTCCAGAGTAAGGAATATTAGTGGGGAGGTAAAGATGGAATGATGACAGCCATTTCTTCTTTTTATATAAAATACAATATTGTGGGTAGTTTTAAAATTTTGCTTTAAAATTTTGGTGAGCTGAGTTATAATTGCTTTTGCATTTTGGAAAGTTTTCCACTGTCTACTTATCAAATATTAATAAAGAACAAAGAACACTTGATTCAGAAACCAGAAACTCAACCCCAGGTCAGGCAGCAACTAATTTGGACTTGGGGCAATCAATCAATCAATCAATCAATCAATCAATCAATCAATCAATCCTCTGGGTACCTATTGTTTTACAAAAGGGAAGTGTGCCCATGTGATCTATTTTACCTTTCAATGTTATACCAAGCAATCACTAGTCATTGGTTGTGAGTTCTGCATCTACACCTTTGATTCTCTGCTTCCAGTCAGCCAGTGTGGTGAGCATGCTGAGAGGCTGATCTGTTGATCTGTTTCTGTTTAGCATCACATCTGAGGCAGAAGCAAGGCTGTGCAGCCAGAGGTTGGGATGGAGCAGGGAGCACTCATGGTTCCAGAGGACAGCATCCATGCTTCCTGCTCAGCACAACCTCATGCTCCCATGTTGAAATTGGGGCGCCGGGGTTGCATCTCCAATTTCTGGGGCCACCTGGCTAGCTTACGCCTGAAATAACAACACACAAACTGTATTCATTTAAACACTGCTTGGCCCATTATTTCTGGTCTCTTCTTGGCTAACTCTTGCACCTGGACTAACCCATTTCTAATAATGTGAGTAAGCACCCCAAGGTGCGCTTACCGGGAAGATTTTAGCCTACGTCCATCCTGGGTTGGAGCTTCATCTCGAGTGCCTCAGAGAGCAGAGTTATCCCGTCTGCCCGCTAGACAGGAGCATGGCGCCTCTGAGCAGAGCTGCATGATTTCTGACCTCACTTCCTCTTCCTGCCTGCATACTATTCTGTTTACTCCTCCCACCTATGTTCTAACCTATCAAGGCCAAGGCAGTTTATTGAACCAATGAAATCAACAGATTGATAAACAGATTGATATATGACACTCCCACATCACTTCCCCTTTTTCTGTTTAAACAAAAAGGAAAGGCTTTAACTTTAACATAGCAAAATTACATAAAACAGTTATCAAGTAAAAATTACAATAATCTTTATCATAACTAAGGAAAAGTTTAACTATAACTAACTATTCTTAACTCCATCAAAGAATCCAGAAAGATACAATATTACTTAAGTAAACAAAAAGTAAGCAACGTTCAAACTCTAGAAATGACAGAGACATCTCGTTGCCTGGACAGTCACCCAAAGTTCCTTTGTACCGTTGGGGAATCCATCTTCGGCCTACAGGCCCATAGTTTTCAGCAGACATTCCACAAAGCAGGAAATTTCAAAGGCAGTCACTATCTGCTTGTCCTGAAGAATGTCTTGCAGACTCTTTCATGAATCAGGAACCCCGAAAGATCATCTCACCTTTAGGCAAGTTCAGTAGTCCTCTCTCTGCAGGTTCTCTGTGTCCAGTTTATGCAATAGTCCAAGCAAGAGCAGTTTCTTGCCCAATGGCTATCAAACTCCATAAGGATCCTCTTCAATGCCCATCTTCCTCTTGAAGTAGATTGGTACTGCCAGGAGCAGAGTGTCTCATTGTCAAGAAAAGTCCTAAGTTATTAAAACATTAAATGTCCTATTCTGTAATCTTTGAAAGATATGAAGAATGTCTAGCTAAAATTTATCTATGTACATCTAGAAAATCTTAACTAACATGACTACAAACTTGACCATTATGATTATCTATTAACAACCTATATACATTACATTTTTAAATGAACTAAAGAATCACAATACCTTAATCAAGATCAGAAACACATATACTTATAACAAAATTGACCTTAAATTTAAATCACTAAAGCAAAATCCATATCAATGTAAAATATTCATACCTATATCATATCCCCCTTTAAATGTAAAAGAACGTTTATAAACCATATTTGGGAACATGGGCACAGTTATCTCTCTCCAAACTGCTTCCTGCTGAATGGGGGCATTGTTAATTAGGTCTTTCATGGTATAACCTGTGTGCTGGTTTCATCTTAGTTGGCAGTTGAGTGAGGCAATTTTCTGAAGGCGTTCACAGCAACCCTTCAGGAGGGCGTGGTCCATCATACCATATCGGAATAGAAGAAATGAACAAGGTCTCATCCTCTGTGAAAACAAAAAAAGAAACTCCTTTCCAAAGTATCATGTCCTTAGATCCAAATTTCAAAGTCAAGGCATTTTCACAATATCTATATTGGGTTAGTTCAGCAGCATTTATAAACAAATATATTTTGGCAGCTGTTGCTCCTTTCTCAGCATTCAAACAATTCAAAGAGAGCATAGTAGCATACAGTATCAAAATTCTCTGTATTTCCCATCTTTGTACGGCTTTATTTTAGCTCTATTTTGTTATTTTTACTTTTATTTTATGCTTTTTGATACAGGTTCTCCGTATATCTTTGACCTGAAGTAACTCTGTAGACCAGACTGTTCTTGAACTCTCAGAGATCCGCCTGTCTCTGCCTCCCAGGCATTGGGATTAAAGGTGTATGTCACTACACCTTGAACTCACAGAGATCTGTTTGTCTCTGCCTTCTAGGCACTGGGCTTAAAGGTCTGTGCTACCACACTTTGAAGTCACAGAGGTCAATCTCCCTCTGCATCCCAAGTGTTGGGATTAAAGGCGTGTACTACCACACCAAACTACTCTCTTTCTTCCTTATTTTTTACTTTTAAGAACTTACTTTTAGCTTGCATATAATTTTAACACACTGTTAGTCATTTAAAAATTTTCTTTATCTTTGAATCTCTTTTTACTCTATCTCTCTCAGTAGGACTAAAGGCGTGGCTTTGCCTGCTAGATGTAGCTCATTCCTTAACTTTCTGCCATTCCAACCTTGTGACTGAGGTACCGGCCAGAGCCGCGTTCAGTGCCACAAGTCTACAGTGTTTCAAGGTCCCTGCCAGCCAGCGAGCTACAACAGACAACACTCAAGTCCTCTCTCTGTAGCCGGCCCTCCTGCCTCAAACAGTCAGAGTTGCCCTGACAGGATGGCCCAGAAAGCTGGCATTTTTAAAAAACACAGGTTTTTTTCCTGCTGCTGAGTCAGGAAAATTTCAAAATGGAGGACATACCATTTTATGCTAGCTCTGGGGCTGCCAGCCCAGGTAGGAGCAGCACTCAGGACTTTAATTCTGAGACTGAGTGTGCAGCACAGAAATTCTTTTCATTCAAGTTACATCCAAATTTGACACACAGAGCATTGCGCAGTCTGAAAATGCGTCTCTGTCTGGCGGCAGGAATCCACCATGCTCTCCTGCCTGCCTAAGCCTGATTCAGCCGTCTGCCCAGGTGCAGGCGGGGAGCGCTGAGCCATCAGCACGGTCTCAGAGGATCCCAAGTGGGAACACAAACATCCAGTCCCATAAAAGCCACTGAAATGCTTTAAAGCCAGAGTTCATGCTGACAGTACAGCCCCAAGAAGCTGCGCTTTAAATTGACACAGCATTTTTTCTGCTGCTGCCGCCGAACCAGGAAACCTCTCTACAGCATGCCACCAACAAACAGCAAAAATCTGTGTTAAATTCTCTCTCTCCCTTATTTTTAAGCCTTCTCAGGTTTTTAAGTGGATTTAGTCCATCACGTTGGGCGCCATCTGTTGAAATTGGGGCGCCGGGGTTGCATCTCCAATTTCTGGGGCCGCCTGGCTAGCTTATGCCTGAAATAACAACACACAAACTGTATTCATTTAAACACTGCTTGGCCCATTATTTCTGGTCTCTTCTTGGCTAACTCTTGCACCTGGACTAACCCATTTCTAATAATGTGAGTAAGCACCCCAAGGTGCGCTTACCGGGAAGATTCTAGCCTACGTCCATCCTGGGTTGGAGCTTCATCTCGAGTGCCTCAGAGAGCAGAGTTATGCCGTCTGCCCGCTAGACAGGAGCATGGCGTCTCTGAGTGGAGCTGCATGATTTCTGACCTCACTTCCTCTTCCTGCCTGCATACTATTCTGTTTATTCCTCCCACCTCTGTTCTAACCTATCAAGGCCAAGGCAGTTTATTGAACCAATGAAATCAACAGATTGATAAACAGATTGATATATGACACTCCCACATCACTCCCAATCACTCCTTCCTCAGTATGGCTTTGCCTTTTCTGCCACTGTATCTGCTGCATCATAGGCTAAGTCCACTGGTGTCCTAGTTTTTATTGTCTATGTGCCTCTCTCTCTCTCTCTCTCTCTCTCTCTCTCTCTCTCTCTCTCTCTCTGTGTGTGTGTGTGTGTGTGTGTGTGTGTGTGTGTGTGTGTGATGCATGAACAGGTACTCACACAGGCCAGAAGAGAGAGCAGGACAGGAGGCTGTGGGTCTCCATATGTGAATGCTGGGAATCAAACTTCGGTTCTCTGCAAGTGCAGCATGCTCCCTTAACTGACTGCTGTCTCCAGAGTCTTGCATGTCTTACTTTGATGGCTTGCAGTTCTGGAAGGCATTGCCATCAATTAATAAAGGAAGAGATCAGTGAGATGTTGTCACCACAATCCCGTATGCCATACTCTTCTCTGCCATGCCACCTTCAAAACTTACAAAGCTTTGTTCCATCTTAACATAAGGAGATATTTATTATCTTACAGGATGACAGAGAGGCATCCTTCTAGACCCTTCTAGATTTTTTAAATTTTTAATTCCAGAAAAATTCCACTAGAAAGCATATTCCCATGAGCATGGGGACTTCTTTTCTGCTGTTTTCTTGTGAACTAGAACATGGGCAAGCACATAGTAGGTACACCATACATAATTGGTAAATATTTATGGAAAGGCCAAGTAATCATTTTTGCTATTTATCGTCCACTCAATTGTGAATAAATTATATCCATACATAAGAGAGAACATGTAATATATTAATTTTAAGTCTATGAAATAAAATAAGAGAACAGAAAGGAAAAGAAATGGAATGAGTTTCAGATTGGGTGTCTCCAATTAAAGTTGATTAAACATTACATTCAGTCTTTCCCTTGTAGATGGCAAGCATAAAGCACATTGAGTTTTAATCCTAGTGTTTCATAACTATGACTAATAATTTTTATAGAATATCTCTTCTCTGTTATAGGTTAATCCAGCTCCACCCCACGTGGAGAGGTCACCAGGTTATTATCTGTGTCTCCTCCCTCTGCCACCTTGTTGTTCGTTTGCTTGCACTTTGAGTTTGACACAGGTTGATGCTCTGTGATGCGTGCCTTGACCTCCCCACCTTCCTGCCTGTACCTCCCTAGTGCTGGAATCATAGTTGGGTGTTATTATACTCCCTCCCTTATCACCTTTCATTGGTTTTGATAGATTGCCCAGCAGTGGCATCTCAGCAAACCACTTAGGGTGCTTGTCATAAAGGTGCCCAAAAGAAATCCCCTGCTTATCTGTGGCTGTTTTTTCTTTCTTTTTCAAATACAGCTTTCTGATAATTTCTTTTCTTGAGAGAGAGGAGACTAAAGCTATCTCTTTATCTAGAGCCTCTTCATGTACTTCACAACTTGAAATATCTTCCCAGGATGAGGTCAGCAAATAAGATGTGACTGACCACTTTCAGGAGAACCAATGTGTGTGTGTGTGTGTGCGTGTGTGTGTGGTAGAGGAGGGTTTCTGTGTGGTCACTGTGTGACACATTCACAAGTATGGGAAGGTAGAATCTCTCCAGTAGATTGAATGCTCCAGCCTGTCACCACCCTACCAGCTGTTGTTGCAAATGATGTTTCTGTGGACCATTGTCAGAAATCATTTATTCACTTGTTATGGTCTACGTCATTTACAAGCTATCATGGTTCAGTTTATCCTGCAGAAATTGTGTTGCCCACAACCTTAAACTACAGACTGCCTAACTCAGAGGGAAAAAAAATCTGCCAATCTCTGTCTTTGACCATAGGTAGTCTAAATTGGCTGCACATTAAATTTTCCAGACAGTTGTAAACGTAAAAGGTGAATTTTCCCTTCTAGACCAACAATTCAGAATGGCAGAAGAGAACAGCCTGTTTGGGTTTGTTTCTTTTAGAAGCAGGGTCTCACTCTATCCCAGGCTAGCCTAGAACTCACTTTGAAGATCAGGGTGACCTTGACTTTACAGTGACTCTCCTGCCTCTGTCTCCTAGCTGCTGGGATTACAAATGTGCACCATTACACTCTGCAGAGACTTAAAAACAAACAAACAACAGCAACTAAACAGATTTCTGCCAACAGCTGTCTTAGTTATGTTTCCTTTGCTGTAACAAAACAACACAGGGAGGAAAGGGTTTATTTCAATTTACAGCTTATAGTCCCTCATCCAGGGCAGGAGCACAAGCAGGGCAGGAACCTGGAGGCAGTAGCTCATGAAGAGGTCATGAAGGAGTGCTGTCTAATGTTTTGTTCCTTATGAATTGATTGATCAGCCTGCTTTCTTATAGCAGCCAGGACCAGCAGTCTGGGAGTAGCACAATCGACTGAACCACCCCATATTAACCATCATTCAAGAAAACACACCAAGATCTTGGCCACCGATTAATCTGGTGGGGACATTTTCACAAATGAGGCTCTCTCTTTATTCTAGTTCCCAGGAAATTGACATTTAAATTATACAGGATGACAGAGAGGCATCATTCTAGACGCTGGCTCCTCAAACGGGCCAGTGCTGGAGTTAGAGATCAGGACAGCACTTCCGGTGTAGCTGTGTACATCTGGCAGAGAGCCCAGGAATCTCTTGTCTAGTCCCCAGTCTCCTGACAATGAAGCCCCAGGTTCTTGTTTCAGTAGTAACACATCATATTCATTCTAATGCCACAGAAACGTTCTGGAATGTTCTGCACTGGCTCAGGTGCTTGCCCAAGAAAGAGTCATAATTGCAATGTGTAGCCAACATCATCCTTATCAATAAGGCTGATGATATTGTATTCAGACAATATTTCACTCACACCCCCACCTCCCTTCCCATCAGAAGTGTCGTTCTGCTCATAAATTATTGAAAGAAACACAGGCTCCCCGGAGCCATTCAGAGTCTCTGTGATTGTGCTTAAAAGTGGCTTTGATGGGGGAGCAAAGGAGACACGGAAGGCCGCTGTAACAGGTGATTTGAAGTGCCTGCGAGGATCTCTGTGCTTTGGATTGTTAGGAAGATCAGCGGGTGACGTGGCTCATTTCCATCCATTTGCAATCCTAAAAATTAATAACAACCTGATTTCCAGGGCACCAACTGGACAGTATTTCTGGCCAGCCTAGGGTAATATGTACCGAACACACTGTTTTTATAGGGGAATTTGCCCTACTACTATCAGGGAAACTCAGATCAATACTTTCCATGATCATTTTGCCTCTTACGTTTGCAGAGCCTGTGTGAGCATGGCTTTCAGTGAATGATTTCTCCGTGTTTGGGGGTATTACTAAAATAAGTAAGATTAAAACAACAGACAAGGGTGTCATTAATTCTGGCTTTCACATCTACAGAATCCCAAGTCTGTAGTTTCCCATAGGTCTTCTAAAGTGTGTGTGTATGTGTGTGTGTGTGTACGTGTGTGTGTGTGTGGTGTATGTACATGTTTGTGTGTGCAGGTGTTTGTGCACATGTGTTCACATGTGTGTGGAGGCTGGAGGTCAACATTGGACATCTTCCTCTTTTGCACATCACCTTGTTCTTTGAGACAGAGTCTCTCATTAAACTCACAGTTCATCAATTCCATTAGTTGACCTGGTGAGCGAACCCCAGGAATCCAGCTCTCTCTGCTTCCCCGGCACTGCGATTATAGAATGTGCCTCTGTTCCCTACATTTTACATGGGTGCTAGGGATCTGAACTCAAGCTCTTTGCCAAATGAACCATCTTCACGGCTTCAGGTCTCTTGAAGTGTCACTGAAAAACTCTAGCTCCCAACATATCTGAAGATCCATTAGAACCCTGGCTGATAGCTATGTCACACAAGAGTTCTGTCAGACCATGGATAGAGACAAGCAAAACACATATGAACTATCAACTTCATGCATTTGCTTTCGAACATCCAGAGAAACACATGTATGTAATTATTTCTAAGGAGAATCTGCAATATGCTTGCTGAAAGCTTTCATTCAGGGACATGAGTTCTGAACTTAGTCTTCCATGAGATAAAAACGCTTTTCAAATAAGCAAAAAGATAGTAATAGGAGATACCATACAACAGAGAGGATATGGAAGGAAGTGGTCACTTTAATCCCTGCCTTTAATTCCAGCACTCAGGAGGCAGGTGAGTTTGAGGCCAACCTGGTCTACAAGAGCTAGTTCCAGGATAAGCTCCAGAGCTACAGAGAGACCCTGTTTTGAAAAAACAAACGAACAAAAAAAGAATTTATCTAAAGAAAATCAGAATTCAGAAAATGAATTCGTGTCATGTCTCAGTTGGCCACCAGGTGGCAGAATTCTAACATCTTTGTTTAGATTGCTAAACAGCATCCTTTCTCAGTTAAGGATAATGGATGGTACTGATTTAAGCTTGATTCTCTTCTCAAGAGACTCCATGCTGTTATAAATGAAATACAAATATACTTTAACGACTTAAATTTTATGTTTTAAAATATCGAGTTACCCGTTCCCATAATATAGCTGGTGTTCAGTAATGCAAAGCTACGGAACAAGCTCTGCATTTCCTTCCTAATGGAACGGACCGCTCGCTATCTCCATTGGATGATGTCGGAGGAGCCACCCAGCAACTTTTCTCAGAAGGAGGAAAGATCATGAAAACACAACTTTTGGGACATCCGCGGGTCTTTATGGGGAGAAAGCAAGGGAAAGATGACTGTATAAACCGAAAATGACCGTGGGGAAAAGAAGAACATTCTCTTTGTCTTAGAGAGGAAGGAAGATTATGTAGGTATTTCTGGGAGGATACAGTTTGTCAAAAAAACAAAAACTACACGCAGTGATTCAGATGTCTTCCTCATCCATTCATTCTTTCCATTCAGTCTGTCCTGTGACTTACTAGGCAGCATGGTTGATCTTGGGAAGGAGAAGATGAACACAGCATCTGTCAAAGGCTGGCATCTAGAGAGAGCTGAGGCAAAGAGTCGCTATTTGTTAAGAACATTAAAACAGAATGAAACCACACAAAAGCTGGGGCAATAACTAAATGATAAGGCATAGAGAGAAAAATGAGGCAGAATGAAGGGGTTGATAAAAATGAACAGAGGCATGGAGGGTTAGAGAATACGGCCGTTCAAAGAAGCTAGGAACTCGATGCTGGTGAGTGGGCAGGGACGCAGGGTCTGAGGAAGAACTTGAGATAAAACGGAAAGCAACTTGGTTTCAGTGAGAGTCCTGGAGGTGGTCAGCCTCGAGCTTCTTAACCAACACCCCCTGTTCTGGGGAGAGGAGCCTGTGATTAGGAGCCACTAAGGAGGTCACAGGTAAGAATGCAAGCACTGTGCAGGTCCTACTTGTCGCATGTGTCTCCCTTCTCTGCCATGCATTTTACAACAGAGAAGAGAAAGACAGCAGGGCATTTGCTGCCAAGCTGCAAAGCTACGTGAGCTGTCTTCCCAGGTCCTCCTCGGCACATGTGACTTCAGGAAGGGCGATGATGAGCCACTGCCCAGAATGCTGAGCCACATGGGCAGAGGTTCTGTACACCATTTCCCCCAGGAAGTGTGGATGTCGGCTGTTTGATTTAGCTCCAGAAGCATGACTGTAAATTCCTAATGGCGCACATGAGAAGGGTCAGAGTGGCAATTGCTAACTGACTTTACATTATTGTCTGGATAGACAATGTTCCCCCAAAGTGCATACACTGAAGGCTTGGTCACTGGTATGTGATACAATTTAGAAGTGGAACTTCGAGAAACAAGCAAGTTAGGCCATGGTGGGTGTGTCCTTGAAGAGGACATGTAGGGGGCTGGAGAGATGGCTCAGTGGTTAAGAGCATTGCCTGCTCTTCCAAAGGTCCTGAGTTCAATTCCCAGCAACCACATGGTGGCTCACAACCATCTGTAAAGAGGTCTGGTGCCCTCTTCTGGCCTTCAGGTATATACACAGACAGAATATTGTATACATAATAAATAAATAAATAAATATTTTTTAAAAAAAGAGGACATGTAACCCTGGTCCCTTCTCTGCCTTCACTTCCTGTCCGCCATGAAGTGACAGATTTCCATCTTTATCCTGATGTTTCTCTTTGCCACTGGCAGGAAGGAAATGACAAAACAATGGACCTGAAATCTCTGAGACTTGGGGGCAAGTCTAACATCCTTTGAAAGCTAGCCACCACATTACACAACAAGATCACACACCCACTTTCAGCGGTAAGCACACAGCAGTGGTGACATGTGCTCTTCCAGCTTTTTGGCGGATATGTGTACACATACATGTGTGAGGTGCAATCATGGACACCTACATGCCCCCTTGTACTCACATATATACACATGGATGGCTGTCTCTTCCTGTGAAATCTGTTTGCTCTCTTTCTAGTCTGGAAGGTGATCATAGATCATTTTACAGTCTATGTGAGGAGATCCATACTGCACATCCTTAGGGAGTCTTTACTAAATTCTTCCTCGCTGTGACATAACACCTGGCAAAGGTGACTGAAGGAAGAGAGAGCATACCTGAGCTACAGCTGAGGGCACACTCCTGTAAAGAGATAAAGTCATGGGAGCAGATGCTGGCTGTTGCCCAAGTTTCTCTCTGCTTTTTATTCCATGGTCCAAGACCACAGAGCAGTGCCCTCCACATGGAGGTAGGCCTTGGCACCTCAGTCAGCCGCTTCTGGTAACTCCCTCATTGGTTTGGCTCCCCGGTGATTGCAATCTTGTCAGGCTGACAGTATCATCCCTCACCGAACTGACTGAAGGCTTTTCACATGTTACTAATTTCCCAGGAGACCCTCCACCACTGGTGAGAACTGCGTGCTCACTCCTCTTGGCCCTCCCTCCCACCCTGTGCTGGTCATGGCCTTGCCCACTCCCTCCCTTTTCATAATGAGCTTCTGCTTCTTCACCGATGACCTTGACTGTCAAGGAGATACACTTTCCCAAGGCACAGTGGTCTTTTCAATAAAAATTACCCCTTTGCACAAAATAAGTTCTGTGCCAGTTCTCATGGAAATGAATCATTTCCTCCACATTGTAATGCCTTGTACATACAGTCACTAAACGCATGGAGACATGATGGCACACACAAACCTTTAAGCATCAAATGTGATTCTCCATTTGTGACTTTCAGTTGCTTTTCAGCTTCATTTCTCTGATTTCCAGGAGCTTCTCCATTATCTGTCTTGTTTATCTTTCCAAGTCACTAGAAATAAATCAAACTCTCTCTTTTAATTGCTACATTCAATTAATGCTTTAGTATCAGACAAGGTAGAGTCTTTTGCTCTGTAATTTTGTTATTGCAAGACAGAACATAATTCAGGGTTATGACAAGAATTCATCTGCTGAAATACTGGAGCTTTTCAGTTGCTTAGCACCAGAGTACCATGTAAATAATAATTATATTATCTATACAAATAATGCCAAAGAAACTCACTAAGACCTCATTAACATCTGTCTCTGAAGACTATATGTATGTATGTATGTGTGTGTGGAGGTTCATGAAGGGGTAAGTGTAATGATGAAAATAAAATGGCACTGTTCCCCAAGTAGAAGCAGCAGACAGTGGGCCATAAGGGGCAGTGAGTCCCAGGCAGGGGGTCACAAAGCGGGTGGGAGACCTTGGCAAGTCAGTAGGTCCCACAAGGAGCCACAGTGGGTGAGAGGCAGAGACAGATAGGCACACCATGCAGAGTGAGGTTGGATATTTATTTAGTAGGTTATGGAGGGGAAATGGTGAAAGGGGGAAGAAGAGAGAGAGGCACAGAGAGGGGGAGGAAGAGAGCGAGAGGGAGAGGAAGAGAGAGAGAGAGAGGAAGAGAGAGAGAGGGAGAGGAAGAGAGAGAGATTACTTCTTCAGGAGAGAGGCAGAAGTAAAAGGAAGTAAAAGGAAGATCCACTTGCCTATGCAAAAGGCAGATAGTTGAAAGAGTGGGTGGGGCTTCTCTCTTAAAGGGACAGAACAGGCCATTACAGTCAGAAGACAACTTGCAAGAGTCAACTGTCTCCTTTCACCACGTGGGTTCCCAAGGATCCCCCTCAGATCATTAGGCTTGGTGGTAATTACCTTTATCTGCTAAGCAATCTCATTGGCTCCCATTAACGTCTTTCCAAGGAGAAGGACATTTGTCTACTCATGTACATGCATGAGTTCATCTAGTCCTCCCCTCAACCCTACAAAGTAATTCCTTCAATTATTTCCATTTTATAGACGACGATTCAGATATACGGGAAACTTAATCAGTTGCTCAAAGTAACTCAACCAATAAGTGACATCACCAAAATGGAATGTACCTGGATCTGGAACCTGTGGTACTAACCACTCAGCCACGTGTCATCATCTCCAACAGGAAATGGTTTGTATTTGCTTGGTTGCCAGGACCCAAACTGGCTGTCACTGACCAAATTTAACAAACATCCTTGGTACGGCAAGGTCTAGATGATTCTGGCATGCAGCCCTCTGCCCAGCTCAAAATCAATCAACCAGGCTTAGCAGAAATGCCCAAAACATCTATGCAAAACAAAATAAGGCAAGATCCAAAGAGGAAGGCATAGCTTGAGGGGAGACATGGAGGAGGAGGAGCAAGGAAAAGGAGAAAGGAACAGTGAAGAGGATGCTGCCTGGCACATGGCCCAGCTGAGAGAGCCTTTGAGGTGAGCATGCCAAACTTCAACAGCTCCAAGCCCAGATCCCAGAATAGCTGGAAGGGGCACACTGCCAGCGAGTCAATTATTACAGCCAGCCCTGGGAGCACTTAATCAGATGCATCCGGTTTGTATTCACACAGTATTAGGCTGAGATATCTGGTTGAATGCAATGAATTGGCAGCCCTAATGTGGGCCATCCATTGCCGGAAGCCCGGTATCTCGAAAGCTGGGAATGACTGCTTCTCTCTTTGGGAAATTCTGTATTGCATGCCTGTGAAGTACATGTCTTTCCAGTGTAAAAGCAGATTTTTTTTTTCTTGACATGGCTAAATGAAAACAGGGAGTTTAGGTCCAGTAGGACTCCATCCTAGGATGATACTCAGGGCAGGTACCTATTAGGTAAGACAAGCCTTTGGCCAGTATTTCTGTAGGGTCCCCATCATCTGATATACATCAGGCCCAGGGGGACAGTCACAGGCAATGGGACTAGAGGATGGAGAGAGTCAAGATGACCCTGAGTGTTGATGAGCTTTCTTTCTGGAGGAATTCCCAACGAGTGAAGTACTGTGGCTGCCAGTTGGCTTCAAGACCTTCCTGGACTGCACATGATCCCCTCAATGTGTGCTTGCTGTTGCTTTCAGTGTCGTCTTCTGGCCATTGGTGGCAGCTCTTCCTTGGGTCCCACCCGTATTCTCTGGAGTAGGTCAGTACTTCTACCCCACGCTACTGTACTATGGCTCCCTTCTTCCAGGGAACGATGCTATTTCTTGTGACTCATGAGAATACAGTGAATCAGTCTTATTGCTTATTGCCAGGGCAACTTCTTTATGTCCTTGTTACATTTATTGAACAAAATTTCCTCTGGGGGGGAATTATTGGAAAAACTTTCTCATAAAGCTGAAATTCTCATGAGCTGGAGAGATGACTCACCAGCTAAAGAGCCTGTCCCAAGGACCAGAGTTTGAATTGCCTAAGTTTAATGCCAGGTAGATATGGTGGCCTACTTGTAATACCAGTGCTGGTGAGTCTGAGATAGGCGTGTCCTGGAGCAAGATGGCTAGTTACAAAAATACCACTTAACAGGGTAGGAGCATGGGGATCAGAGAATAAATAAATAGTGTTGCAGGGACCACTTGTTTGTCCTGGCCAGCCAGAACCAAAATAATGACACAGAAACTATATTAACTAAAACACTGCTGAGCCCATTATCTCTAGCTTCTTATTAGCCAACTCTTATATCTTAATTTAATCCATTTCAGGTGTAGGAGGTCCATCTGTCGATGAACTGCTTTGAACCTATAGCAGAGCAATAGGGGAACAGAGCTAGGCGGGGAAAACTAAATAAATAGCATGCTGGGAAAAAGGAGTCAGAGGGATGCCATGTATCTGTCACTGGAGACAGATGTGCTGAAACTTTGCTGGTAGGCCATGATCTCATGGTGATGCACAGATTAATGGAGATGGGTTAAATTAAGATGTAAGAGTTAGCCAATAAGAAGTTAGAGCTAATGGGCCAAGCAGTGTTTTAAATAATACAGTTTCTGTGTGGTTATTTTGGTTCTGGGCATCCGGGATGAACAAGTGGCCCTCCTACAACACATTTCAATTAATCTGTATATCACCATGAGGTCATGGCCTACCAGCAAAGTTTCCACGTGGCTACCTCCAGCTTTGGATCCATGACATCTCTCTGACTCTGCCTTTCTTTCTCCCAGCATTCAGTTCTGTCTTTCCTGCCTACCTATCAACAGGCCAAAGTAGCTTCTTTATTCATTAATCAATGAAAGCAATACATAGAAAGAGGACCTCCCACACCAAAAGAGTATAAAGATGCGAGTGAAAGTAATAAAACAAAAACATAGGATAGTACCAGGAGGGAGTTCCAGTGAATACTAAAATCTACCTGTGTTTAATTTTCCATACACTTTCATACCCCAATACTGTAGGGAGAAAAAGACAAAAGACAGCTTTAACATAATACAAAGGACAATTAGAAAAGTTATTTGCTGCAATATTTTGAGCCATCAAGCCAATAATCCATGAGAAAAGCATTCTGTTGTTTAGGCAGTGAACCCTCCCTAGACCAAGCATCCTGATGGCAGTCACCCACAAGGTCAAACCTCCTATTTCAAAAGAAGGAGCAGAAGTATACTTGAATTTCCTGACCATTGGTCAGGGTGGAGTGGATCTACCTCTATGGGCCATCTTAATGTCAAAAGAACCAAGTAACCACACCCTAAGTCAGGATGTGTAGCCATGCTTGTCAACAACTTTAAACAACCTAAATTTCTCTGACCTTCAGACAAGGTTAAAATAGGCTCACATTTTTAGGTCTTCACAGTTACATTATCCAAATCAGCGAGTTCTGGGTTCCATTCAGAGACCCTGTCTCAGTATGTAAGATGGAGAATGATCAAGGAAGCACCTGATGTCAAGGTTGGGTTCTGTATGCACATGCACATATGTGAACTCAGGAATGCAAATGTCTACATGCACATATCACACACAAGTGAACACCAATACTACGATTCTCCTAAAATAATGACTTGTCTAATTTCTTCTCCTGTCTTTCTCCACTTACTTTCTTCCTCTCAAGGTTTTCCCTGAAGGTATTTCATTCAGCAAATCCCCCGAGGGCTGGGAGATAGCTCAGCTATTAAAGGCTAGCCTCACAACCAAAATGTCGATAAATCACCTGAACAGAAGTTCTTGGCATAGGCTCCGCTTCGCTTCTTTGGAATTCAGCCTAACTGTGTGGAAGGTCTTCACAAAACACAACAGGGTGTTTCTCGGGCTTCTGCTATTAACCTGCTGACCTCATCATCTTTCTACATTTGCACATAGCTCACAACATTATGCCTAATGGCTGCTTTAAAATGGCTTGCAAACAACTGTTTGTGCAAGAAAAATAAAGCAAACAACAATAATAAAAACAATTACAGGCTTTGAGATGGCTCTGGGAAAGGTACTGAAGTTATGCCTGACAAACTGAGTACAGCTGCAGGAGCGACAGGATGGAAAGTGAAAACAGGCTCCAGCAAACTGTCCTCCGATTTCTTTAGACACACTATAGCACTGAACCCAGTGGAAAAGGAAATGCCGAAGACTGCCTTTTGTCATCTTTAAATATGTTCTGAAATTATGAGTTTTATGATCTAACTCAGTATTTTAAAGCATGATAAAATAATTATATGCTTATATAGGTATATATATATATACACATTTATCTATGAGTGAGTTAAAAATATTCTACAGACTTTACAATATTATGTACACATAGACTATAGCTTCAGAAACATGGTACCATAAAAAGGCATGGTTTTCAAAACCCACATTTGCTACTTTAGTGCTCCTTTGGAAGACCCATGCTCGTGTTGGTGTAAAATCAATTCTAGCTGGCTGTTTTGAAGTCAGCAATGCTTTAAAATTTTCTCTTAGCCTCAGATTTTGCATTAGCACTAGGGGAGGATGCTCACGGTGAGAAGTAGAAAAAGAAAGGGGCAAAGTAGAGTAGACTGCTATCTGAAGCTTAAATCACTGAGGATTATTGAAGAAGCACACTTAAAAAAAATCTCACACTAGCTCAGAATTGAGTATAATAGAGGGTTATTTATTTAGGAGTAGACTCACAGATCACAATCCTCTGCTGGAATTGGGAACAGCAACCTAATCCCATAGCTGGAAAAGAGATCAGAGGTACACTTTACATGGGCATAAATAGTGTAAGAGGCCACACCCAAGTGGGCAGGTAACTTAAAGGCTACTGGTGGTAGGAATTCCTACAGCAGATTACCTTAGTGTATGCATTCTGTCTTCAGTGTTTCCAGATTTCAAGGACATTGGCCAACCTATCACCACCAGGAAGTGGAGCTTCTAGAAACATAGAGTATTGTTTTGCTAGGATGACTCTCTGAGGTGATGAAGCTCAGATGCTCTTCTTAGAGAAAGGTGAGACCCTTGTCACCTTCTGGGTTCTTAGGCTGTAAACAGACACTGTACTTTTGTTTCCCAGCCTCCCAGACCCAAATAATCACACAGAAACTATATTAGTTACAACACTGTTTGGCCAGTGGGTCAGGTATATTACTAGCTAGCTCTTATATTTTAAATTAACCCATTTCTATTAATCTGTATATTGCCACAAGGCTGTGGCTTACCAGTAAGTTTCTGGTGTCTGTCTCCTACAGTGATTCCCGGTATCTCCCCGACTCCATCTTCTTTCCTCTTCTATCTCTGCTTGGGTTTCCTACCTTGTTATATTCTACCCTGCCATAGGCTAAAACAGTATCTTTATTAGCCAGTGATAATAAAACATATTCACAGCATTCAGAGGAGAATCCCATACCAGGTGGCTCTTGATATTTTATACATTCTTTTCTAAAATACAGCAATAAAGTCATAATGCACAAAATGGGTGATGTTCCTCATGATACAGGGTGATATCAAAATCACAATCTTTAGGAACTGAGGGTGTGTGCTTGTCTAGAGAGCATGGGGTCCTTGGTTAGATCTACAGCAACACATAGACTGATCATGGATGGTGGTACATGACTGCATATTCAAAGCATGGGAAGTAGAAACATGGGGGCTGGGAGGTTAAGGCCTTCCTCAGCTATATAGTGGGGTTGAGGCCATCCAAGACTATATGAGACACCGTCTTTAAAAGAAAAAACTTCAACAACAAAAGACTTCTAACATGGAACACTTTGTTACAGATCTGAAACAAACAAAAACAAATATAAATGATGAACACAGGGTCTGAGCTAGTGGGCCTCTGCCTGCTGTTGTGATCTATGAATTTCATATTGTTTCAGTATGGAATCCATACTATAAAATTCATAGATCAGTAAAATATTTAGCACCAGGATTTTGCATCTTCTATCTAGAAGAATGATGTTCCCAACTTCTTTCTGGAACAGTCTATCATTGGGGAGGTAGAAACCTGACTACAAATGCACCTTGAAGAGCCAGCCTTCTACCTGTGCAAAGATTGCCCAGACACATTGTAAAATTCATGGGACAAGTTTAAAATTAGAAATTCAGAAAAAAATGACACCTGTGTGTCAGAAAAAGGAATGCAGCCCTGGCACAGAAGTCCTATGCAGTCAAGTGTCAACGTTGATTCCCAAATTAAAACTTACATTTTAGCTTTTGATTTATGATGAATTTATCCATCTGTGCTACTCTACTGAGTGACAAATTCTTGTGACAGAATCATCCATTAATGAAGTCATTAATATTTTTATTCAGAAAGCCAGCTCTACTTTTAGATCTTTTAAGGAAAGTTCATGCAATTTTCCAGATGGCTCCCCTATTTTCGTAAGAACGGTGTCTTATACATATTCTCACCAATACTTTTTCCCATATTCTCTTCAAGGTTTATTGATGGGAGATGTGTATGGAATTGACTTTAATAGATGGTTAGATTTTTTTTTTTTAAAATGTGAGTTAGTGTTTGGAGGTGTAGATGTCTCTCTCTCTATGGAACACTTTGCAGTCATGAGAATATGACATTACATCATTTGTGACAACATGGATGGACCTATGGAGAAATAATTGAAAAAGTCACTCACAGAAAGATGAGCACTGTAAGATCTTGCTCTTAATGGATCTCGTAGGATGGTAGTCAATAGTCTGGGGAGTGTGAGAAATGGAATGGAGAGAGGTTGGTCAGTGGACAATGGTAGAGCAAGGCAGAATGAAGAAGTTTGAGTATGCTATGGAATTCTTAGCAATAAACTATAGTTTGCCTCAAATTTGTTGGAAGAAAGATTTTGAATGTATTTACCATACGGGAATTATAAAAAGCTTAAAACCATATGCTAAGTATCCTGATTTGATTGTTATTTAATGTACAAATTAATCAAAACTTTATGTTGCACCTCACAGACATATATAATTTAATTTTTTAATTATATTCATTTTGTTCGTGTGTGTGTTTGTATTTGAATGTGCAATGGCATGTCTATGAAACTCAAGCAACAGTTTATAGAAATGAATTTGCATGCATCAAGACCATAACTTTGAGGAAATCGGGACATAGCTTAGCTGGTAGAATGGTTGTCTAGAGAGCATGGGGCATTGAATTGGGTTTACAGCAACATATAAACTTGGCATTGATACACACACGCTACATACATGAATAAAT
The DNA here is from genome assembly GCA_963919715.1 of Microtus obscurus. Classification (NCBI taxonomy): domain Eukaryota; kingdom Metazoa; phylum Chordata; class Mammalia; order Rodentia; family Cricetidae; genus Microtus; species Microtus obscurus. The sequence continues at coordinate 5,045,335 of CAWTZC010000453.1, read as the reverse complement.
ATTTTTAAAAAATTAAGAAAAAAAGAAAATGTTTCTATGTCTACTAAGATTTCCCCATGCTGAAGAGAACAAGATTTTGGTCTTATACTTGAGGGACTAGGTGTTTTCCTTTACTTCAGGTTTTATTTGTTTCTTAGTAGAAGCATAAGCCAACACTGAGCACCATTCCTCCATGATGACATAAGTCATAAAACAATCCTACACCAATTCAGAATTATGAATAATAAAAGGGTTATTTATTTAAAGGGAAACTTACAGATAACTGTCCTAGATAGCAGTCCTCTGCACCAACAAGAACAGAGTCTAGTAGCCAGAAGTGGGAGCCAGAAGCAAGAAAGCAGGCGCATGTTTACAGCTGCTTTTACAGTATAAGAGACCACACCCAAGTGGGCTGGTATCTTAAAGGCTATTGGCTGAAGGGGCAGAATGTGCTCCCATAGCACCTATTCCTTTTGTTTAAATAAGAACATTCCAAATGCAAAACAAACTATATACACTAAGAACATATATCAAGTAAAATTAGAAATACAACCAGCATAAACAATATTAAGCAAGGAACATATGCTAAATGTTTTAATAAACATTCTATGCTACGGAGTCTATGTCTTGTATAGGAAATGGCTTGGCTAGATCATAAGAGTAACATAACTATCACTATCTAAACTTTAACCCCATCTAAATCCTGAGAAGGGAGATAATATGACTTGAGCAGGCAAGAAGTACAATCAAGTAGCTTCTAAAGCAAGCAATACATGATGGAGACAATTAGCTACCTGAGCAATCACCCAAAGTCTCATTTTGCAACACTGAAGCAACCAACTTTGGCTAAGGCCTAGTATAACTGACAGACCATTTTTAGAGGCAGGAAATCTTTTTAAAACCATCTTACCCTGTCTTGGCAAGATTTGACAGTCTTGCTTATTCATTTTCGGATACCATGTACCTTGTCAGTGATTGAGGCTTGGGCAGTTCCTTGCTCAAAGGCCACTTTTGCCAAGAAGAAAATAAATTCTGAGTGGAGTGTCTTCAGTGCTCAACATTTTTTTCAGGAATAGATTGGTGCTGTCAGGAACAATCATGTCTCATGTCAACAGAACCCTAAGTTATCATGTTCTATAGATCCTTGAAGTGGTTGAAGGTTACCTAACCAGACAGAATACAATCTCTATGTATCTAAACAACCTAAGTGATCTGACTGTATTTACAACAAACATGAACAACTATTGACCTATAATATTTAATACCTATATAACTTAAGGACTAAAACTTTATGTCAATATTAAATAACCTGTAAACAAATGTGTAGCAAATGAGGACAATGACCTCAAAATGTAAACAATCTATAAATATTTTGATCAGAAGTAGGAGTAATATATAATGCCATATGAAAATATATCCTAAAAGTTGTATCAATACACAAAATGTTCTAAACAGAGATAAAAACATGCATATATACAATCTGACAGAATAACTTTGCATAGGTGTAAACAATGTAAACAAAAATAACAAATATAATTTGAACTTGTATTGATATACAAATCTATACCAATGTAATGTAAATTATCCATAAATAATAGCTCACAAATATTTCTCTATTACCCACTATTATTATCCTTTTTTTTTACAAACATAGTTTTCACCCTAACCTTCTATCTAGTATAAGTAATAATCAACAACCCCTAAACAGTGTTCCCAACCCTAAAAACAAACTGTTTTGGGATACTGGGCATTGTCCTCTAGAATTGCTTACTACTGTCATGGGTGTGTGTGTGTGTGTGATGTTTTCTTAATGGGATCCTGCAAAAATTAAATGGTAGTTAAGTTCCAAAATTACCTTCGAGCAGTCAATGGCATTTTTTTTAAGTTCTTATTTGAAGCTCTGTCCAGAACATCATGAGAAGGTATACCATTTCAGCAGCTGGTATCCCCCCCCCCCCGCAAATAATCTTATAGTAGTGCTGTCAGCATCATAATGTCATCCCAACTAGGTGGAGTTGTTGTGGGGCCCCATCTGTGATGTGGGAGTCCCCTCTGTGTGCTGTGATTGCTATTAATAAATAAAGAAACTGCAGTTGCCTATTGATAGGACAGAACTTAGGTAGGTAGGGACCTCATGGTAATATACAGATTAATAGAAATGGGTTAAATTAATATGTAAGAGTTAGCCAACAAGAAACTAGAGCTAACGGGCCAAGCAGTGATTTTATTATATTTAGTTTCTGTGTGATTATTTTGGTTCTGGGTAGCCAGGATAGACAAGCGGCTCCTCATTCTACACCTCTGTCTTCCTCGTTCTCTCAGGTGCCACCAGGATTCAGGTAAGGCTTTAGTCCTGGTAGGACCAGTTTTTTTTTTTTTTTTTTTTTTGCAGGATTTGCTCAAGTGCTTTGTTTTGTTCCTATCACATGTAGTTACAGCATTGAGAGTCAAATTCTGTATCCTCTTATCACCCCCTAATTTAATGAAGTATTGTGAAAAAGTGGCTCCAAAGCCATTTCGGTCTTCTCTCAGTTGTATAGTACTAACCAAATTGCCAAAAATTGTCATTATATATGTTTGATTTTAGAGAATATGAGGTTAACCTTGTCAATGGTGTTCAAGTTTACTGTTACATAAAACAAGTTTGTGTCACATGATCACTGAGGTATTTGAGAAAAGTTGGAAGCCTTAAGGCTGGCATCTGTTTTGTGCCACCAGTAAACGGAAGACAAAAGAACTTGGGCTATCTGTGCGAAGAGTAATTTTCAGGCAGATAATAAAGGCTGCCAGATACTTCACAGTGTGAGCCTTTTTAAATGGAGGAAGAGGTTAAAAGCTGTGATTGTGATCAACTATTGCCAGAAGTAAGGCAGGGCAATTCAGACATGCAGGCCGTTTCTGTCTCAAAAGCCATGCCAGGCAGAGGCCTGCCTATCTAGACAGCTGCTGGGAGGCCAAACCATTGTGTAGTTCACACTGGACCAGAGATGATTCACACAACGTGTGTGGGGGCAAGGGAAAGCAGGAGAGTGGAGATGTCAGGATCCACTAAGAGTAACACAATTCTACAATAGAACTAATTCTACAATTTCCATTAATATTTGGGTCATGGTTGATTGACTATGATTAGCCAAAACTGTGAACATTTAAATTATGGCTAAAGAGAACCACCATATCTCCAAATGAAAAAATTAGGGTTTTTCATATTGATAAAGCCTAATTAATAGCTTTGTTCTGACTAAAACTTGTTAATAAAGTTCCTTATTTTCACTGAGAACCAAATGTTTTTGTTTTATTCAGAATGGAAGGCTTAACATGTAGTGGCTTACTTAGACCTAACCCGGCCTTAAAGTGTACTGCAGTGTATGGTTCAGACATGCATATTTTATTAGTAGAGCTACATATTTCTACAATGAACAAACTGAAAATTGCTTATACATTATGGTGAGGTATTTTTAACTTGTGAAAAAGTCAGCTAAAAAACCCCAACCCTTAACGTGCCACTAGAACAACAACGTAGACGCTACTTTATTAAAACCATTAATGATGCACGCAGCTTAAAGGAACACATAAGTAGACACATAGGGGATACAGGAAACAGGAGACAGCTTTGCTATCTGTGGGCAACAAACTTGGGTCCGAAAGCAGCTACTCTTGACACAAGCTGCAGGCCCTCTCATGACCCTTTCCCAGGGTTCATATCGTCCCAGCAGTCATCAGAAGGCACCCAGAATTCTGTTCGACTGGTGTCTTTTCCATGTTCAGACACATGCTTTACTTTCTTGTCTTCCTCTATGCACTCTCTATCTCGTTCATAGGTGGCGGGGTGGGGCAGCGGCATCTGTGTGTGTGAGCATAGGCTAAGTGCTTGAATGACACGGGACTCATAGAGGACAAAGGGTTTCGGTCGCTGGTCCTAACCGCCTACCTTCTCTGACACAGGATCTCTTTATGGGTCCCAGCTGTGAGTGACAGGCTAGCCGGCCAGCTAGTTCCCAGGAGTCTGCTGCCTCTGCTGCCCATCTCACTGTAGGAGCACTGATGACAGCACGACAGATGTCCTCTACTGTGCTTTCTTTTCCGTGGGCTCTGAGGTTTCAAACACAAGCCCTCATACTTGTATGAACACCCTTTGTCCCCTAGGCCACCTGTTGCCTGTGCCTCTCTTTTGCCTAGATTTCTACATAAAAAAAACACTTTTGCTTCCTTCTAAAAGTTTACTTTGAGCTAGATATGTTCTGGTTGTCCCTCTGCCCCTTCATCCTGTCCAAGGGGCTGAGCCTCTAGGCTATACTAACAGACTTCTTTTAATTTGGTTTGGCCTGCCACTGGGAACCTAGGGAAGAGATGAATAAATATTAATTTATATATCAGCACACACAAAGAAACAAGTTGTTTCTTAATGTTTTTTTATTATCCCAGAGATTCAGACGAATATCGTGGAAGGCAAACCCCCCCCAATGTTTAAACAATGCCTACACTGAAGAGATAGATGTTCACTGTGCTAGTTAGCTTTTGTTTGTTTGTTTAAATACTGTAGAAATTGATTTGGGCTTGAGGCATTTGGTCAGATATATAGTTGAGGCTAAGAGTGCAGAACTTACAAACCCTCTTATCTTAGTTTGACTGTCGAAGCATCTGCCGTACCCTCCCCTCCAGGGCAACCTCTCTATCCTGAGTGTTGGAAGCAACTCCCCCATGCTGAGATCTCCTGATGATAAAACTACAGTTATTTCACAAGTTGGTGAGTGCTCCTTAGTATTCCCCCATCATCTACCATAGCATGCAGTTCCTTAAGAGGGTTCAAGGCAACACCCTGAACATGGGAGATAGCTAAGTCACTATGTGCTGGCTGTGCAAGGTAAGAACCCAGAACCCATGTGCATGCTTGCAATCCCAGCACTGAGGAGGCAGAGACAGCAAAATCCCTGGCCTGACTAGCCTACCTGACCAGCTCCAGACCAATGACGGAAACTGTCTCAAAAATAGACATCAACATGTACTTGCACACTCACACTTACACACACATGAAGCTTGCACAAATCCACATACAAACAGAAGAGCTGATGCAGAACATAGCCTATTCACAAAAAGAGTAAAAAATAAAATTATAACTTGTTTCAGTGGGAATTGAAGCTGTATAAAAAAAAGGTCCACTCACCCAGGACTTTTGATTGATGGCTATCAGGGAATGGTAGTAAGATTTTGCTTGTTTGGGCAACTAAGTTATCCAGCCACGGATTGACTTGATGGGTCATATTTAATGAGGTCAAAATGCCAGAATTTCCTGCTACTTTGTGATGGAAAGAAATACAAGATAATGCAATGGGAAGCTGCAGGGATAGACAGGGCGGAGGTGGAACGGTTGCACCGATGCATGGAACCACTGGTGAACAAGGCTACTTCCTCCACTCCCTCAGGAATGCAGCAGTCTCAGTTTCTTCAGGAAGTACTGCAGAAGGTGTCTGCAGTCAGCCAGAGAGGACAGTGGGGGAAGACATGCTACAGCAAGAGAAATGAGTTCTATTATCTCAATGAAAAAAATGGGATCTTGGAGATGGAGAAATGGATGAACACTGCCATTCAGAGTGAATGCAATTGCCTTGGAAACCCACAGGGACCAGGGGTAAACAGAGGATTTTGACACTGAGCAAGTTATAGCAGTAGCTAATTCATCACTGATTCCCTAGAAACGCAGCGGATGTTTAGGCTGCAAAAAGTGATGGAAAAACATTCCTAGAGCTTCAGACAGAGACCTAATATGAATTTCTATAAGAAGGTTTATGGATTCTCAACAAGTTTCCACTTTTCAGGTAACCCAAAGTTTAAACATTTAATTAAGCAAGAGCCAAAACTTTGTAAGGAAGGTTGCTGTCATGAATTCCATAGGTGTATTCCATTAATTCCAGCCCAAGAGTCTCCTACGAGACCTATGTCACTAACTAGGGGGAGATGGCCATGGCTTGCAGATATTCCTAGGCACTAACTCTCAGTGGATGCTGCTTATTGGATATTCATAGTGGCACTTGTGTCTGTTAGAGTGGAGTGTTATGAAGGGAAAGATCAAATGAAATAGATGAATTTCTTAGCTGGGGGTCACACAGTTGGCCCAGCAAGACTGCAGACCTACCCAGAACCAGAAAGAACAGGTAAAAATATGACCAAGAAGGATAGAAACTCCAGGTAGATTGCTTGGTGCACAGTAGGAAGGGTGCGGTGTGGCACCTAGAACCAAATGGAAGAATCCCCCAAGCCACCTCTTCTCTAGACCTCTTTGCCTGACCAGAAGCCATAGGCAGGGCTGCATTTGTATCTTGGAGAGAGACCCATGCTCACACCTGAAGACCTGAAGTTTCTGGAGGTCAGTCCTGACTTTATATCTTGTCAGTTTGGCCAGTGGAGCGAGGGTCGGGCAAAATGCTTTCCCGCTGGTTTTCTTTCTTCTGTGGTTCTCTTTTCAGTTTGCTACATTATCTACTCTCTGTCCATTTTTTCTGGTAAGTTCTGTTCTCTGCAGTGCAATAGAGACTAAAAGGCAATGGAAAGGAATGTGTTTGGCGTTCAGTGCTCCTTTGTGGAAAGCGTCACTTCCTCCTGACTGGAGAGTTGATTGGTCAGAAAACCCACCATTGCCAGTGCGCACTTCTGTGCCCTGACTTGTTGCCAGGCACAGCTTCCTAGCAATTCGTTCAGGAATGACTCTAACTTGTGTTCTTAATGCAATAGTTCTAAAAGCGACTTGAAAGAGTAGCAGGCAGAACCATTTTAAGAAATAAAAAAGGAGAGGCAAGTCAATCCAAAACACCCAACAATACAACAAGAGTGGATCACCAAACTGAGAGAAAAAATGCAAGGTAGCCATGAAATTCAGGGGCTTATGAACATCCAGGAGATTGTGCCAGGGAGACCCATTGAGGCAGAGGCTGGGGTTCCCTACTGAGAGTGAAGCAGAGAACAGAGTGTTCTTTGTGAAGCATCCAAATGAAAAAAAAATTAACAGCAGAAACATGACAATATCAAATCAAGCACTTAGTGCACCAACAGGACGCACCCAACAAGCAGAAACAGGGGACTGGAGTTCGTTCAGAGCCCTAGGCAGAAGGTCCTCTGTTCTCTCGAAGGTGAGCTTCCGGCGTCTCTGTCACTCTGTGGGCACAGTTACAGTATCACACGATAGGCAGCAGCACTGTCTGCTGGAGATGGTTCACACTAGCTGTCCTCAGACACGTCTTTTAGTGCCTCTCAATGCTTGCTTTCCCCTCTTTTTGTTAGCGAACCCTGGGGCCTGCCTGACACAGGACAGGACTTTAGAGGATATTTGATATAAATATGCTTCAGTCTAAAGTAGCAATGCTACTTCCTGAGCCAGCTTCTCAGCAAGTTCAAAAAGCACATGCCAATTTATCAATACAAGTCCATTCCAAGGAACTATTGTGTACACTATCAACGAATACAGCTGAGTCTACTTTGATACCCTGTCTGGAAGGCCGCAGAAATTGCTTAAGTGGTTGCCCAGCGTACCCACTTATGTTTAAAGGTAAACACCCGTGCCCATTTTGCTCACTTCAAGAAATGATAAGTGTGTGGCAGTTTGAGAAATGTTCCTTGTAGGCTCACACATTTGAACACTTGGTCCACGGCTGTTTGGGGGTGTGGTGTGTCCCTGCTGAGGGATATACATCACTGAGAGTGGAATTTGGAGGTTTATCGACTCCCCTCACTTCCAATTCCCTCTCTCTTTCTCCTTTCCTCTGAAGGTGAACCATCTCAGCTTCCTGCTCCTGTCTCCATGCCTGCTGCTTGTTGCCATAACTCCCTTGCCACAAAGAACACTCACCTCTCAGGAACTATAATCCAAAATATATTCTCTCTTCTACAAGTTGGTTGGGTCATGACATTTTATCATAGCAACTGAAAAGTAATTAATACAATGTGTTCTCAGTTTGACCATCAATTCTTAGAATCTTTAATTGATTGTTTAGAAACACTTCACCTAATCATGGAGGTGCCAATGTATTTTAAATGATCTCTAATACTACATGAGAATAAATAGAAATTAACAAGTCTATCTCTTTGAAGTGAATAAATTATCTTCTTCTCAGAAAGCTCTAGTGATAAAAAGTGCCCTAGAGCAAAAATGTGTGGTTGTTTGGCTCAGAAATAAAAGACATTTTTTTCTATACATCATAGGATTAAATTACATATAGAATGAGGTGTGTGTTGCAGAAAGACCAAAATACTCTTCTTGTTTTTCTGTCTTCCCTGTTCTCTGTTTAGCCATGCTAAGCCAATGGAGACATCTTCCTGTTCCATCATTTCAATAGAAATGTCTCTAACTTCTCACAGATATATTTTAATTGGTGTTGCTTTCTAATGAAATTTGCAATCCTGAGGGAAAGCTACTGTAGTAAGAGGAGCGGCCAGGCTGGGTCCCCAGCACCAGGCCGCCCATATGGTTATGCCCCGAAATAATTACACACAAACTGCATTCATTTAAACACTGCTTGGCCCATTATTTCTAGTCTCTTCTTGGTTAACTCTCGCACCTGGACTAGCCCATTTCTTATAAAGTGTGTTGCACCCCAAGGTGCGCTTACCGGGAAGATTCTAGCCTACGTCCATCTTGAGTCGGAGCTTCATGGCGAGTGTGCCTCAGAGAGCTGGGCCATCCTGTCTGCCCGCTAGACAGGAGGCTGCTGTCTCTGAGTGGAGCTGCATGCTTCTCTGAGCTCACTTCCTCTTCCTGTCAGCATACTATTCTGTTTACTCCACCCACCTGTGTTCTAACCTATAGGACCAGCCAAGCAGTGTCTTTATTTTAACCAATGAAATCAACAGATTGATATATGACACTCCTACATCACTTCCCCTTTTTCTGTTTAAACAAAAAGGAAAGGCTTTAACTTTAACATAGCAAAATTTCATAAAACAGTTATCAAGTAAAAATTACAATAATCTTTATCGTAACTAAGGAAAGAAAAGTATAACTATAACTAACTATTCTTAATTCCATCAAAGACAGAAAGATACAATATTACCTCAGCAAACAAGAAAAAAGCAACCTTTAAACTCTAGAAATGACAGAGACATCTCGCTGCCTGTACAGTCACCCAAAGTTCCTCTGTACTGTTGGGGCATCCATCTTCGGCCTACAGGCCCATAGTTTTCAGCAGACATTCCATAAAGCAGGAAATTTCAAAGGCAGTCACTATCTGCTTGTCCTGAAGAATGTCTTGCAGACTCTTTCATGAATCAGGAACCCCGAAAGATCATCTCACCTTTAGGCAAGTTCAGTAGTCCTCTCTCTGTGGGTTCTCTGTGTCCAGTTTATGCAATAGTCCAGGCAAGAGCAGTTTTCTTGCCCAAATGGCTATCAAACTCCATAAGGATCCTCTTCGATGCCCATCTTCTTCTTGAAGTAGATTGGTGCTGCCAGGAGCAGAGTGTCTCATTGTCATGAAAAGTTCTAAGTTATTAAAACATTAAATGTCCTATTTTGTAGTCTTTGAAAGATATGAAGAATGCCTATTTAACTAAAATATATCTCTATATATCTAGAAAATCTAACTAACATAACTACAAGCTTGACCATTATTGATGATTATCCATTAACAACCTATATACATTACATTTTTAAGTGAACTACACAATCACTACACCTAATCAAGATCAGAAATACATATACATATAACAAAATTGACCTTAGATTTAAATCACTAAAGCAAAATCCATATCAATGTAAATTATTCATACCTATACCATTTCCCTCTTTAAATGTAAAAGAACACTTATAAACCATATTTGGGAACATGGGCGCAGTTCTTTCTCTCTAAACTGCTTCCTGCTGAATGGGGGCGTTGTTAATTAGGTCTTTCATGGTATAACCTGTGTGCTAGTTTCATCTCAGTTGGCAGTTGAGCGAAGCAATTTTCTGAAGGCGTTCACAGCAACCTTTCAGGAGGGCGTGGTTCGTCATACCATATCGGAATAGAAGAAATGAACAGGGTCTCATCCTCTGTGAAAACAAAACAAGAAACTCCTTTCCGAAGTATCATGTCCTTAAATCCAAATTCCAAAGTCAAGGCAATTTCACATTGGGTTAGTTTAGCAGCATTTATAGACAAATATCTTTTAGCAGCTCTTGCTCCTTCCTCAGCATTCAAACAATTCAAACAGAGCATAATAGCATACAGTATCAACATTCTCTGTGTATTTTCCATCTTTGTGCGCTTTATTTTAACCTCTATTTCGTTTATTTTTACTTTTAACTTTTTGCTTTTTAAGCGTATATCTTTAACCTGGACACTGTAGACCAGGCTGTTCTTGAACTCTCAAAGATCTGCCTGTCTCTGCCTCCCAGGCACTGGGATTAAAGGCGTATGCTACTACACCTTGAACTCACAGAGATCTGTTTGTCTCTGCCTTTTAGGTACTGGGATTAAAGGCGTGTGCTACCACACTTTGAAGTCACAGAGGTGAATCTCCCTCTGCATCCCAAGTGTTGGGATTAAAGGCGTGTACTACCACAACCAACTTCTCTTTTTCTTATTTTTTTTTTACTTTTTAAGAACTTACTTTTAGCTTGCATATAATTTTAACATACTGTAAATCATTTAAAAATTTTCTTTATCTTTGAATCTCTTTTTACTGTATCTTTCTCTGTTTTTCTGACCACATAAGTCTTTAATTTACCAAGCAATCTCAGTAGGACTAAAGGCGTGGCTTTGCCAGCTAGATCCAGTCCATTCCTTAGCTTTCTGCCATTCCAACCTTGTGGCTGAGGTACCGGCCAGAGCCGCGTTCAGTGCCACAAGTCTACAGTGTTTCAAGGTCCCTGCCAGCCAGCTAGCTACAACAGACAACACTCAAGTCCTCTCTCTGTAGCCGGCCCTCCTGCCTCAAACAGTCAGAGTTGCCCTGGCAGGATGGCCCAGAATGCTGCCATTTTTAAACGGCGCAGCTTTTTTCCTGCTCTGGCTGAAAACCGAAAAGCATGCGATCAGCTTTTCGTTTAAGTGTTTTGTGGCAGGACCTCTTAATGAGCTGCAGGGTTTTGCAGCTGAAGCTGAGTCAGGAAGCCTCTCTTAGATGAGAGTGCTTGCTTGCTTCTAGCAGCGCTAGACCCGAGAAATCGCTGCTACCAAGAAAACATGCTTTACTCTATTCTTCCCCAAGTTTTCTCAGGCTTTCTGTGGATTCAGTTGCCCCACGTTGGGCGCCATCTGTAGTAAGAGGAGCGGCCAGGCTGGGTCCCCAGCACCAGGCTGCCCATATGGTTATGCCCCGAAATAATTACACACAAACTGCATTCATTTAAACACTGCTTGGCCCATTATTTCTAGTCTCTTCTTGGTTAACTCTCGCACCTGGACTAGCCCATTTCTTATAAAGTGTGTTGCACCCCAAGGTGCGCTTACCGGGAAGATTCTAGCCTACGTCCATCTTGAGTCGGAGCTTCATGGCGAGTGTGCCTCAGAGAGCTGGGCCATCCTGTCTGCCCGCTAGACAGGAGGCTGCTGTCTCTGAGTGGAGCTGCATGCTTCTCTGAGCTCACTTCCTCTTCCTGTCAGCATACTATTCTGTTTACTCCACCCACCTGTGTTCTAACCTATAGGACCAGCCAAGCAGTGTCTTTATTTTAACCAATGAAATCAACAGATTGATATATGACACTCCTACATCAAGCTACCTTCACAGAAGAATTTTCCTGGCTCACTGCAGAATACTAAGTAGGAAAAACATCTGACACTGACAAAATTAACAAGATTTCATGAGAAACATTTTACACCAAAGGTCTAGCAAATGATTCAATGTACTAGGAATTACACTGAATATCATTTTTAGCCTATTGCCAATGTAATGTAATATGCCCCGTCATAGTGATCTGAGGGCAGGGTCAGACAGCAAGAGCTTGTGTGAGACTCGAAAACTCAGTTACCCTTGCAGTTGCATTGTGTTGTGCGTAGCTGCCAAAATGAATGTTTGCCAACTGAGATGCTGTTGCTATTCTTACTAACATGAGGTATCCATTCTGATAAGTGTATCCTGTTATTCTTTCTCAAACATCCAGCTCCCTATTATACCAGTAACATTTCCATAACAGCCATTTTGTTCAGTTTTTAGAAGTTAATTTATAGTCCAATTTATTTTGTTTGCTATAAATTTTTACTATCCCCCAAAGCTAATGGGCTCATTTAGGCCTGGGAGGGCAGGACTCTAATCCCAGCTACTGGAGAAGCTGAGGTAGAGGGCTATAGTGTGAGTTCAAGGCTAGCCTCTCCCCTTTAGTGAGATCCTACCTCGAAATAAATAGTAGAAATGGGGCTGGGGATATTGCTTAGTGGTACAGCATTTGTTGAGAATGTGTGATGACCAGGGTTCCATCTCTAGTACCGTGAAAACAAAAGAAAGAAAAGAGGAAAGCGTATGTTTAAGGTAAGTTTTTTCAACATAAAACTGTGACAGGTGATGTAAAAGCCGTTTTTGATTTTTTAAATTTATTTTTATCTTTATGTGTACAAATATTTTACCTGCATGCGTGCCTGTGCAGCCTGTATGTGCAGTGCCTGTGGGGGCCAGAAGAGGGCAAATCAACTTTGAAAACGGAGTTACAGATGGTGGTGCCCTGCCACGTGGCAGCTGGGGACTGAAGTTGTCTGCAAGTTTGTGCTCTTAACCCCACAGATATCTCTCTAACTCCTTTCTGTCCTTTTGACTTTTATTGTTTATTGTTTGTGGGCACATGTGTGGAGATCTTTCTAGAACGAGTTCTCTTTCTACCGTGTGAGTTCTGGGAGCAAGCTCAGGTACTCAGTGAGTACCTTCAGCCTGGAGACTCGTACTCAGTGGCTTTACTGCCCTCTTCAGAAAGAATGGTGCTAAGCAATTTTGTTCATCCTCTCAGACTCATGGAGGCTTGTGTGGGTTATATCATCTCTCCAGATACAGTTTTCTACAAATGACTTCTTAAATAATATGTTGGGTATCTTTACATTTCTGCACACATAGAGCCCCTTTCCAGGAATCACAGCATGAGCTGACACATGGAACAGTCATCATGTCCCTTGACGAGCCCACAATCCATGGTTCTGAACAGCATTAATTAGAATGTTCCAGAAAGCCCATGTACTTTGTAAACTTGTACAAGATGTTTGAGGTGGGGTCATGGGTGCGAATGAAATGATCTGTGAATAGTGGGGTGTGGGACAACAGTCGCATTCTGTCAATTATATTTTAAATAAATGCTGATTGGTCAGTAGCCAGGCAGGAAATATAGGCAGGACAACCAGACAGGAAGTAGAGGTGGGTCAAGGAGAACAGGAGAATTCTGGGAAGAGGATGAAGTCCTGGCCCAGCCATAAAGCAAGCAAAATGTGACTGCCTCGCTGAAAAAGGTACTGAGCCATGTGGCTAACATAGACAAGAATAATGGGATAATTTATAATAAGAGTTAATAAAAAGTCTGAGTTAATGGGCCAAACAGTTTATAACTAATATAGACCTCTATGTGATTTCTTTGGGACTTAATGACTGTGGGAACCAGGCAGGACAGAAACTTCTGACAACAGTGGTATAGCTACTTTATATTTTTATTAATTGAATGTGGTCATACAAATTTATATTTAATGAACAATAATAATGATTTAAAATAAACACTCTTTTCATCTATAGGAATGAGCAGAAAAATGGATAATATTGGCAGCAAACCATTTTGTGTGTGTGTTTGTATGTGTGTATGTATGTATATGTGCATTCAGTGTACAACAATTATTGATCAGTATTACTTCCTGGAAAGGCACAGACTATATAACAGTTCCGGTTCACAAGAGTTTGCTACAGTCTTAGAAACAAGGGAGCAACCTGCACAAAGGGCACACACGGTAATATTTTCGTGCTTGCAGAAGAGGTTTGACATCTTATTTTCAATTCTCCTTTGTGAATTTCCTGCTTGTCTTCACTAGAACTTTTTTTATCTGCATGCCTATTCTCTTATTTGATTTTTAAGAATTTTATATATTCTCATAATTGAGTCTTTTGCTCTATGAATTGCAAATGTGCCCTTTCAGGCTGCAATTCACCTTAGAATATTTTTGCACACTATTTTCAAGTGTGGTTGAAAGATGAATAGTAATGACACATCTATAATCCCTAGATAATCAATCCTAGATAGCAGCATTACAACTGCTTCAAAGTCTCCTGTGCACACATGCTTCAGATACAATCACTGCTCCGTTTGTAGAGACCACCTTCTGGTCTGTCATTGGTTCCTTGACTGTGCCCATGATTCTGACAAATGCTTTCTTTCCTATTTTATTTTTGTTCTAGTTTATTTTTAAGTGTATATGAAGTAATATTAGTGTACTTAACTGGAGCATGATAGATTTTTTCCCCAATATTTTGTTAAATAGATTCAGGAAAGTTGCTATTATTGACTTGTTCTTGTACAATACTGTAATTAATGTAGGACACAAATAGACACAATTATTCTGTAATTTACTTAACTATGATATAATTAGAGAAGAACTGGTTCTTTGCAAGGTTTTAACTCTTATCCTTAGGGTAGAGGCAAACATTTTTAACATATCTAATGATTGTTATGTTCTTTTTTAAAATTGAAGTCATTGTCATACTTTGGACTGTCAGACCATTTTATGCCACACAAAACTGTAACCTGGTAATATTTTTAAAGGTTATCTGCAGGCTGGAAAGGTGACTCACGAGAACTAGAAACCACATAAATGCCGGGTGGCTGTGTTAGCCCACCTGTAAAGCTAGCCTCAGAAGGCTTAGACTAGGGAAACTAGCCACACATTGGAGCTCTGGATTTGATTTAGAAATCCTGCCTTAATAAATAATGTAGAAGAGCAATTGAAAATGATTCCCGATGTCAACCATCCAGCCTCTGCATGGATGTACACAAGTGGTCACGTGTAGCTCCACGTGTCTGCACAGATGCCCAGGCAAATGCATGCACACCACACACGCACACATTCGTGAAAAACAGAAAAAGAAAGACTCTTATCTGCAATACAGAACCTGGAACTGCACAAATGCATTTCACACGTTAAAGTTTTACATTATATACATGGTTCAGTCTTACAATTTTGTCAGGCTTTGAAGCATGTGGAACTTTATTGCATTGTTCTCTGGTTACTCAGAGCATAATGGCTCACTGAGTCACTTGGTACTTCTGTATACAGAACATACCTTTATGGAAACTAAATCCAACATTAAAAATTCCATTGCTGATCTCAGAAGAAAGTCATTAGCTGTGGAACTCTCATCTATAGGAGCAGTCACACATTTCCCTCGGTGATAAAAATCCAAAGCTTTTTTTATTATTTACGTGTTTCATACATGTATTTTTAATTTTTGTTAGTTCTTTGAGAGTTTTATATACATTCTGATCATGCTTACCCATCTTCCCCCAACTCTTCTCAGACTCATAGACTTCCCCACTCTCCTGATAGCGTTGGTTTTTCATGCCTGTAAATATCTGTAACTGGAGAGTGACTGACATTTTGTTGATCACGCTGGTGACTACTGTGTCCTGGTGTCCCCTTGTAAGACAGCCTGATTGATGTCTCTCCACTCTGCCAATTTATCTATTCCTGTATTAATAGCATATGTTACCAGTGTTTTAACAGTGTAGCCCTGTTGAACTAACCATGCAAGCTAAGGATAAAACAATCATATTTTATTTATTATAAAGGGAAAACTCACGAAACAGGAAATGAGAAATCTAAGAGGAGCAATGTCCAGGAGGTGCACACATTTTACCCTGGGTCCTAGCAAAGCTGCACCTTAACTAAGACCCGCCTCTTAAAGATGATTGGCTAACAAGGTTCCCCATCATAGCCGAGGCTGCCCTCAAATTCTCAATCCTCCTGTCTCAACCTGTCTCTGAGTGCTGGAATTTTGGGGATGTGATTACAGTAAACTCAGAATTATACTTTCAATATTTAGTAAGAAAAATTTCCATCTCTCTCTCTTCTTATTTTATCTTCTTCTTATTTATCTTCCATATTTTTCTCCCCCTTCTTTTCCTCTTGTTCCTCAGTACTTTGACTTTACTCAGTCATACAGGTTGGGCAGAAAAATCAGGAACAAAGTTTTTGAGTTGCATAACGAAAATAATAGCAACAGCAAGGACAAGTGCAGAGGTGGCCCAAGAGAAGTAATACACGTGTCTACACAAAGCCTCCACGGAAATAGTCAGTATTCATAAACAGCCTTTTCTAGCAAATAATACAAAAGCCATCAGTTGAATGAACTTACTGAAATATACTGGTAAGAAGGAATTAGTTGACAAGAAGTATTTACTGCAGAACAATGAGCTGCTGACTCTAACAGGACAAGGGATTTTTGATGAAATAAAAAGATAGGCTCAAAAATGTTATGTGTAATGGTCTGTTTTATGGGTTGTGAAGGGGAAAGGGAAGGGAGGAAAGGGAGAAGGGGGAGAGCAGAGAGAGAAAGAGAGGAGGGGAAAGGAGAGAAGGGGGAGAGGCAGAAGAGGCCTCTTCAGGAAAGAGACAGAAAGGAAGGAGCTCAGGCTGGAAGCAGAAGGAAAATCTGCTTGCCTGGTGGATGAGGAGGGAGTAGGTGAGGCTTGTCTCTTAAAGGGACAGGACAGATCATTACATTATGAAGTTATTGCATTCAAACCAGGATGGTATGCATAAATAAAACCAGCCACACAGACCAGTGGAAACAGAATGTAGAGCCGAGAAATAACCCCACGTATTTACTGGAAAGTCCTCATGAGAACGTTTGTGTTCCGAAAAGCTTCAGGGCAGTAGTCTAGACGAAGGTGCTCTTTGGATATGGCACCCAAACCACTATCGGCAGAAGTGAAATCACACAGATAGAAGTATATCAGTCTATAACACTTCTGTACTGCTAAAGATCCTTAAAGAGATAATCTATAGACAGGAAAAAATACTTGCTAACTATGTATCTGTTAATGATTTCATATTCAAAGTAGATTAGGGACTCAAGCAATTCAAAAGGAAGAAAGCAAGCCAATTTTAAAAATGGACAAAAAAAAAAAGGCCTAAATAGACAAGTCTCTAAAAACAAACTAAGACTGCTCAGCAGATATTTTTAAATGTTCAAAGTCACTAGCCCTCAGAAGAATGAATTAGGACACGAATTATCTGTTGGTACTTCACACCCATTCTACTTGCCCTTATCAACATGAAGGAAGAGCAGCATCAGGAGGCTGCAGAGTGAAGGGAGTCGCTGTATACTGATAAGAAAGCAAGTCGGTAGAGCTGCCATGGGAACGGTATGGACAATTCTGAAAACAACTTAAAAGAAAGTGCCGTGTGGGAGAGCAAACCCATTACTGGTCATTTATCTGAAGGAAATGAAGTTATGAGCGGGGCAGTATCGGAGGTCTCCCTGTTCTCTCTGCAGCACCTGCCCATCATAGCAATATGAGTAAACATTAGCATCCATCAGTGGACAGATGGGCTAAGAAAATGTCACACACACACACACACACACACACACACACACACGACTCTTCAGCAATAAAAATAGTTGCGATCCTGTCATTTGCAGCCCCCCTAAAAGGTTGCCGTCAACACCCTCAAAAAATTACTTCACTCAACTGGTGACTGAGATGAACCTATCACATAGGATACACCATGAAAGACCTGATTAACAGCGCCCCCATTCAGCATAAAGCAGTTTGGAGAGAAATAACCGTGCCCATATTTCCAAATATTGTTTATAAATGTTCTTTTACATTTAAAGGGGGATTATAGATATGAATAATAGTATAAATTTTGCTTTGTTGATATAAATTTAGGGTCAATTTTGTTATATGTATATGTATTTCTGATCTTGATTAAGGTATTGTGACTGTGTAGTTCATTTAAAAATGTAATGTTTAATTAGGATATATAGGTTGTTAATGGATAATCATTAATAATAGTAAAGCTTGTAGTCATGTTAATTAGATTTTCTAGATATATAGAGATCTATTTCAGTTAGAGAGGCATTCTTCATATCTTTAAAATACTACAAAATACGGCATTTAATATATTTTAATAACTTAGGGCTTTTCATGACAATGAGACACATCTGCTCCTGGCAGCACCAGCTACTTCAAGAGGAAGATGGGCATTGAAGAGGCTCTTTATGGAGGTTGATAGCCATTTGGGCAAGAAACTGCTCTTGCCTGGACTGTTGCATAAACTGGACATTAAGAACCCACAGAGAGAGGACTGTTGAACTTGCCTAAAGGTGAGATGATCCTTCAGGGTTCCTGATTCATAAAAGAGTCTGCAAGACATTCTGCAGGACACAGCAGATAGTGACTGAACTGTCTTTGGAAATTCCTGCTTCATGGAAATGTCTGCTGGATACTATGGGCCTGAAGGCCAAAGATGGATGCCCCAATGGTACAGAAAAACATTGGGAGACTGTCTATGCACCCAAATGTCTCTGTTATTTCTAGAGTTTTGGAAGTTGCTTACAATATACTTTCTGTTTACTTAGATAATATTATATCCTTCTGGAGTCATTGATGGAGTTGAAGAATAGATAGATAGTTATAGTTTTCCTTTGTTATGGTAAAAGATAAAATAGATATAAATATTGTTACTGTAATTCTTGCTTGATAACTGTTTTGTTATATGTAATTTTACTATGTTAAAGCCTTCTTTTTTGTTTAAACAAAAAAGGGGAAATGGTGTAGGAGGTCCTACTGTATTTGTGTTGCTTTCATATTAAAGAAACTGGCTTGGCCTAGTTGTTAGGGCTGAATTCAGGTAGGCGGGAAAGACAGAACAGAATTCTGGAAAGAAGGGCAGAGTTGCATGATTCTCCTGCCCGAGATGGACACTGGCTAGACTCATGCTGGTAAGCCACAGTCAAGTGGTGTAGTAATGAGGGGCAGCAGGGCTGTGTCCCTGCACCCTGCTGCCCCCATGACTAGCTTTACCCTGAAATAATTACACGGAAACTGTATTCTTTTAAACACTGCCTGGCCCATTATTGGCTAGCTCTTACATATTAATCTAGCCCATTTCTATTAATCTATGTAGCCCACAAGCTGGCTTACCAGGGAAGATCTTAACCTGCATCTGCCTGGAGTGGGAAAATCATGGCGACTCCCTGACTCAGCTTCCTTCTCCCAGAATCCCGTTCTGTTTACTCCACCCACGTAAGGGTTGGCCTATCAATGAGCTCAGGCAGTTTCTTTATTAATAAGAAATCACTCCCACATCATTTCCCCTTTTTCTGTTTAAACAAAAAAGAAGGCTTTCATTTTAACATAGTAAAATTACATATAGCAGAACAGTTATCAAGTAAGAATTATAGTTACAATAATTATATCTACTTTATCTTTTATCATAACTAAGGAAAACTATAACTATCTATTCTTCAACTCCATCAAAGACTCCAGAAGGATATAAAACTACCTAAGTAAACAAGAAATCCAACGCTCTAGAAATGACAGAGACATCTCGCTGCCTGGACAGTCACCCAAAGTTCCTCTGTACCATTGGTGCATCCATCTTTGGCCTTCAGGCCCATAGTATCCAGCAGACATTTTCCATGAAGCAGGAAATTTCAAAGACAGTTCAGTCACTTTCTGCTGTGTCCTGCAGAATGTCTTGCAGACTCTTTCATGAATCAGGAACCCCGAAAGACCATCTCACCTTTAGGCAAGTTCAGCATTCCTCTCTCTGCGGGTTCTTTGCGTCCAGTTTATGCAATAGTCCAGGCAAGAGCAGTTTCTTGCCCAATGGCTATCAAACTCCATAAGGATCCTCTTCAATGCCCATCTTCCTCTTGAAGTAGATTGGTCTCATTGTCATGAAAAATCCTAAGTTATTAAAATATTTTAAATGCCATATTCTGCAGTCTTTGAAAGATATGAAAAATGCCTATCTAACTGAAATATATCTCTATATATCTAGAAAATCTAACATGACTACAAGCTTGACTATTATTTACGATTATTCAACAACAACCTATATTTCCTAATTATACATTACATTTTAAAAATTAACTACACAATCACAATACCTTAATCAAGATCAGAAATACATATACATATAACAAAATTGACCTTAAAATCCACACCAATGCAAATTATTCATATCTATATCATATCCCCCTTTAAATGTAAAAGAACATTTATAAACAATATTTGGGAACATGGGCGCAGTTTTTTTTCTCTCCAAACTGCTTCCTGCTGAATGGGGGTGTCGTTAATTAGATCTTTCATGGTGTAACCTGTGTGCCAGGGTCATCTCAGTTGGCAGCTGAGTGAAGTAATTTTTTGAGGGTGTTCACAGCAACCTTTCAGGAGGGCGTGGTCTATCATACCATATCGGAATAGACGCAATCCATAGGGTCTGGTCCTCTGTGAAAACAAAAGAAGACCCTTTTCAAAGCATCATATCCTTAGACTCAAATTCTGAAGTCATACCCTCATGATATCCATTCTGGTTCCACTTGGCAGCCCATATAATGAAATGACTCTCTGTACTTAGCTCCTTGACAGTCAAAAATTTTAAAGAAAACACAATGTACATAATCTAGACTCTCTGTGAATTTTCCATTTTTACGTGGCTTATTTTTATTTTATTTCTCTTAACCTATAACTATCTGTATTCTGTCTCTTTAAAGACTTTACCTTTTTTTTTAAACCATTAACTTTATTCTCTATCTTCTTTTTCTTTTCTCTCTCAAGCCTACATACATTTATCCAACAGTGTGGTCTTTTATGTCTGAGTCTGTGTAGGGATGAGCCCCACCCCCCTAGTGGGTGGGCTCGCCTGAGGCAGGTTTTGACTGATAAATAAGTTGCGCAGACGCTGCGCCGGCCCTTGTTTTGCTTGCTCTCTCCTGTTCGGCGCGGGAACTTTTGGTTGCGTGAGTTAATAAAGCTGTATAACCTTATAATTATCCTTCTGACTTAATTCAAATCCGCCTTTAATTGGCGCCCAACGTGATGGGCTAAATCCACTTAAAAACCTGAGAGAGCTTAATTTTAAACAGAGTTTAACGCAGAGTTTTGTTGTTTGTTGGTGGCGTGCCGTAGAGAGATTTCCTGATTCAGCAACAGCAGCAGAAAAAAAGCTGCGTCATTTTAAAAGTGCGGCTTCCTGGGGCTGTGCTGCCAGCGTGAACTCTGGTTTCAAAGCATTTCAAAATGCCGCATACTCAGTCTCAAACTGCTGAGTGCGGCTCCAATGTGGACCTGCTGTGTGCCTGGAACTGTGCGCAGCTCAGGTGCACCAAATAGATCTGAGGCAGGAGCGGCTCAGCTCTGCCATGATGAACTGAGCTGGTCTCAAGCAGCAACTACCGTAATTACCTTAATGACAGCGCACTTAAGGTTTCTACTGGGCAGAATGCAGGCAGTACCGTATTAACTGTACAAGAAGCAACTTAAGTTTTTAAGAAGTGCTTAACATTTTAAAAAATGCTCCTGGATAGTAAAAAAAAAATTACAGATTCACAATAAAACAGATTCAGACAGACCACTAAATGAGTCACAATGTTGGATAAATGTACGTGGGCTTGAGAGAGAAAAAAATATAGAGAGAGAGCGAATAAAGTTAATGCCTTTAAAATTAAAAAGGTAAAGTCTTTGAAGAGACAGAGTACAGATAGTTAAGAGAGTAAAAGAAATAAAGAAAAATAAGCCACGTAAAAATGGAAAATTCACAGAGAGTCTGGATTATGTACATTGTGTTTTCTTTAAAATTTTTGACTGTAAAGGAGCTAAATACAGAGAGTCATTTCAGTATATGGGCTGCCAAGTGGAACCAGAATGGATATCATGAGGGTATGACTTCAGAATTTGGGTCTAAGGATATGATGCTTCGGAGAGGGTCTTCTTTTGTTTTCACAGAGGACCAGACCCTATGGATTGCATCTATTCCGATATGGTATGATAGACCACGCCCTCCTGAAAGGTTGCTGTGAACACCCTCAGAAAATTGCTTCGCTCAACTGCCAACTGAGATGAAACTATCACAGGTTATACCGTGAAAGACCTAATTAACGATGCCCCCATACAGCAGGAAGCAGTTTGGAGAGAAAAACTGCGCCCATGTTCCCAAATATTGATTATATATGTTCTTTTACATTTAAAGGGGGATATGATATAGATAAAAATAATTTGCATTGGTATGGATTTTAAGGTCAATTTTGTTATATGTATTTCTGATCTTAATTAAGGTATTGTGATTATGTAGTTCATTTAAAAATGTAATGTATAATTAGGAAATATAGGTTGTTGATGAATAATCATAAATAATAGTCAAGCTTGTAGTCATGTTAGATTTTCTAGATATATAGAGATATATTTCAGTTAGATAGACATTCTTCATATCTCTCAAAGATTGCAGAATATGGCATTTAAATATATTAATAATTTAGGGATTTTCATGACAATGAGACACATCTGCTCCTGGCAGCACCAATCTACTTCGAGAGGAAGATGGGCATCGAAGAGGATCCTTATGGAGTTTGATAGCCAGCCATTGGGCAAGAGACTGTTCTTGCCTGGACTATTGCATAAACTGGACACAAAGAACCCGCAGAGAGAGGACTGCTGAACTTGCCTAAAGGTGAGATGATCTTTCAGGGTTCCTGATTCATAAAAGAGTCTACGCGACATTCTGCAGGACGCAGGACACAGCAGAAAGTGACTGAACTGTCTTTAGAATTTCCTGCTTCATGGAAATGTCTGCTGGATACTATGGGCCTGAAGGCCAAAGATGGATGCCCCAACGGTACAGAGGAACTTTGGGTGACTGTCCAGGCAGCGAGTTGTCTCTGTCATTTCTAGAATTTTGGACTTCTTGTTTACTGTAGTTTTATATCCTTCTGGAGTCTTTGATGGAATTGAAGAATGGTTAGTTATAGTTTTCCTTAGTTATGATAAAAGATAAAGTAGATATAAATATTGTAACTGTAATTCTTACTTGATGACTGTTTTGTTATATGTAATTTTACTATGTTGAAGTTAAAGCCTTTCTTTTTTGTTTACAACAGAAAAAGGGGAAATGATGGAGGTGGGTCTTGTATCTTATCTGTTGATTTCATTGGTTAAAATAAAGAAACTGCCTGAGCCCATTGATAGGCCAACCCTTAGGTGGGTGAAGTAGACAGAAGAGGATTCTGGGAAAGAGAAGGAAGCTGAGTCAGAAGGAGTCGCCATGATGTTCCTAGTCCCTGCAGATGCAGGCTAGAATCTCCCCGGTAAGCACACCTTGGGGTGCTACACAGATTATCAGAAATGGGTTAGGTCGATATGTAAGAGCTAGCCAATAATGGGCCAGGCAGTGATTAAAAGAAAACAGTTTTCATGTAATTATTTCAGGGCTTAAGCTAAGCCATGGGGGCAGCCTAGTGCCGGAACGCAGCCTGGCCGCACAGCCCCGGCACTCCTTATTACTACAAGTCTGTTTTATTGTGCATCTGTAACATTTTTTTTTTACTATCCAGGAGCATTTTGTTTTGCGCCTTTTTTTTTTTTTTTTTTTTTTTTGGTTTTTCGAGACAGGGTTTCTCTGTGGTTTTGGAGACTGTCCTAGAACTAGCTCTTGTAGACCAGGCTGGTCTCGAACTCACAGAGATCCGCCTGCCTCTGCCTCCCGAGTGCTGGGATTAAAGGCGTGCGCCACCACAGCCCAGCATGTTTTGCGCCTTTAAATCAGTAAGCATGTGACATTCCTAGGTCAAAAACAGGTACTGCCTGCTGGCCCCGCCCAGTCCAACGTGGCGGAGCCGCTAGAGCCTCTGATCCTTGCACAGTGTATCAGTAGCAAGGCGGAGCTGCTTGTGCCTCTGAGCTGCGGCAGGCAATGTCCCCCTTTTAGGCACACAGCAGTCTAGTTGCCATCAAACAAATTGTAGCACTTTACTCCAAATGCTCCATTCAAAAGCTCTGTCTCCCCCAGGAGCCAGACAGAGATCACAATGGCGGCACAGCCCAGAAAGCCGGCATTTTAAAACAGCCAGTTTAGCCGGGCGGTGGTGGCGCATGCCTTTAATCCCAGCACTTGGGAGGCAGAGGCAGGCGGATCTCTGAGAGTTCGAGACCAGCCTGGTCTACAAAGCTAGCTCCAGGACAGGCTCCAAAGCCACAGAGAAACCCTGTCTCGAAAAACCAATAAATAAATAAATAAATAAAACAGCCAGTTTTTTTCTGCTGCTGAGTCAGGACAATTTCTTTGCGGTACCAACTCAGAAACAGCAAAAAGCTGTCTTAAATTCTCTCTCTGTCCTTTTTAAGCCCTCTCAGGTTTTACGTGGATTTAGCCCATCACGTCTGGGCACCAAAGTGGCGATACACATTAATGGAAATGGGTTAAATCAAGATGTGAGAGTTAGCCAATAAGAGGATAAATATAATGGGCTAGGCAGTAATTTAATTAATACAATTTCTGTGTGGTTATTTCAGGGGTTAAGCTAGCCAGGAGGTGGGAAGTGGCCTACTGCTCCCTACTACAGAGGCAAGAAGACCAATACCACATATTTTCAAAGGTGAGATATAAAATGTTAACTTTTGTTGTCAGAGTTTCTGTCCTGCCAGGTTCCCGTGATCATTATGTCCCAAAGAAATCACACAGAGTCTATATAACTATAAACTGATTGGCCCATTAGTTGGCTTCTTATTAACTCTTATAACTTATATTAGCCCATTATTCTAGTATATGTTAGCCACACGGCTCAGTACCTTTTTCAGCAAGGCAGTCACATTTTGCTTGCTCTGTAACTGGGCCAGGACTGCGTTCTCTTCCCAGAATTTTCCTGTTCTCCTTAACTTGCATCTACTTCCTGTCTGGTTGTCCCACCTATACTTTCTGCCTGGCAAGTAGCCAATCAGTGTTTATGTAAAATATAATTGGCAGAATACAGACCAATGTCCCACACCAAACTTTTATATAAAAGAGCATATAATATATATATATATATATATATATATATATATATATATATATATATATATATATATATATATATAATAGAGCAGGTTGGCAGTTATAGAGGCCATGGAAATGGGTTGGATATTTGGTTTAGGAATACAAAGCTTCAGTTAAGTTGGAGGGTGGAGAGGGAAGCAGGTACAACACCTTCAGAAATTTTATATTACAACAATGTGACCATAGTTACTAACGAAGTAATAGATGGTTAAAAACACTCATTTTTTAAAATTTATTTTATTTAAATAACATTTTTCCATTTATATTACATACAGACTGCAGTTTCTCCTATCTTCTTCTCCTCCTGGTACCCCACTTCCTATCTACCTCCCCTCCCCTTCTACTTCTCTTCCTCTATTTAGAAAGATGCAGGCCTCCCCCGGGCTTGAACAAAGCATGGCACATCAAGTGGAGCCAGGGCCGAGATCCTCCCCTTGCACCAAGGTGGGGCCAGATGATCAGTCCAGCATGGGAAACAAGTTTCCAAAAGCCAGCTAAGCTCCAGGGACAGGCACTGATCTCACTGCTAGGAGCCTTACAAAGAGTTCAAGCTACACAACTTGACACACATGAAGAGGGCCAAGGTCAGTCCCATGGAGGTTCCCTAACTGTTGGTTCAGGGACCATGAGCTCCCACGAGCTCATAGGTCAGCTGTCTCTATGGGTGGAGACTCAGCCATTAAAGGCTAGGTTCACAACCAAAACTAAGAAAAGACTCAATTTTATGTGTTTCCACCATAAAAAAAAAAAGATGAAACAATGGGTTGAGGAGATGTCTTAAACTGGAGGGTCCAATCTTCAGCACCACATACAGTCTGACTTTGTGGTGGTGGTGTATGTCATCCAAAAGTAAGAGGTAGAGCTAGGAGGATAAGATTCAGCAAACCAACCTGTCCAAATCAGTACACTTCAGGGAGATTCTGTGTCAATAAATAAGGTAGTGGGACTAGAGAGGTGGCTCAGTGGTTTAAGAGCACTTTCTGCTTTTGAAGATCTGTACTTGGATATCAACACCCACATTGAGTAGCTGTCACTTCAGCTCCAGGGCATCTGACTCTTGCCCTCATAGGTACTGTTTGCAAGCATACACATAGTCTTCCTTTTTTCTTTTTCCTTTCTTTGTAAGGTGGAGAGTGATTGAAGAAGTCATCTGGCATCAACTTCTGGACTGCACATACACACAAACACACACACACCAAGAGAGAGAGAGAAAGAGAGAGAGAGAACAAGTTTTCTCATTGGACTTTCTTTGGACCACCAACCTGAAGATAATGACATGAAGACATAGTATTATTAATTAAGAAAACTTGGCCTTAGCTTATGGTTTTTCTCAATTGGTCTTATAACTTAAATTAACCCATATTTTAAAATCTATGTTATGCCATATGGCTTTTACTTTTCCTCAGTATAGCAATCTATGAGCCTAGATTTCTCCTCGCTGAGTTCCTCTCTTTCTCCATTTCTGTGTATTCTCTTTCCTATCTAACTATGGATCATTCCGTTCTCCATTAAAGCCAATTAGAATATGCCTTAGCAAAGACTCATCTTCATGGCACACAAATATTCTGCAACACACACATACAAACAAATAAAATGTTGTATATATTTGGGGGTAGTAGATATGTTATTTAACTCTATTTAGCCATTCTCTTTAATACCATAAATACACATTTCAATTAAAAAATAAATAAACTTAGAACTAGTCTGACAGTCTTAATGAAAATTAGGGATGATTTGAGCTTAATGACAATGTCACAATTTGCCAGATACTTCTAAATTAGAGGAAGACTTACAATATAGAAAAATATGATGGAAAACTAAAATACAGTAATTAAATATTGAATCTAAGTTTTCAAATTGTTAGTTCTTTGTGATTTTCTTTCTATACATTTTAAAAAACAGTCACCAAGAACTATGCACTGTCTCTCTCTCTCTCTCTCTCTCTCTCTCTCCGGACTCTTTTGGTTTAAACTGGTTGTTAGTATTTAAAGTGACACATGCTCTTTTTTGTTTCTATCTCTGAGAAGCATAGACTTTGAGACTGTGGTTATTTCTCACAGTTCAGTGAGTGCTTGCAAATTCCACAAACAATTCATGGATAGCTTGGCATTTGTTCCTAATCTCTCAGCATTCTGAAGTATGTCTCCTTTATTGATTGCAAGCAATGACATTTGAAGGTTTTAAATTTGGGGTTGACTCGCATTCTTTGTAGCAGAAAGTTCTTGAACTTGTTGCTTGTTGTTTCTGCCCTTGCTCTGGGCATCTGTGCATAGCCAGTGCTTTCCATCATACTGATACAGATCTTCCTTTCAACTTTCTTCTCTAGTTTTTTCGTGCCTCGGTAACAGGGTGCAATTCTATTCTTCAGGGGTAACTTTGAAATAGTTAGAAATACTTTGTTGTTTTAATTTTTAGTTACGTGTAGGCATGTGTGTCTGAGTGTGTGTTTGTGCTGGAGGCACAGTGTTTGAGACTGCTGGAGGCTTCTGATTCCTTAGAACTGGAGTTCTAGGCAATTGTTAACCATCTGATATGGGTGCTTGGAAACAAACTTGGAACTTCTGCAAGAGCAGTACATGCTCTAAACCACTGAGCCATGTCTCCAGTGCCAAAATATTTGTTTTTAAGAAATGAAAATGCAGATGGTTGAGCTGTAACTTTTCTGATTATAGAACATTATAATAAATTCAACTTATTTTTTCTGGTTTTAAAGTTCAAAGATCACAAGATTAAGAAGTGATGTTTATTATCTAGGAAAATGAATAATTAGACATATGTTCAGGCCTTTTGCCCACATTTTAATTGGGTTGTTTTCTTGCTCCTGAGTTGTTCAAACTCCTTCTGTATTTTAAGTATGAAGTCACTAACAGACACATGGATAGCAAACACGTTTTCTCATTCCATAAGGTGTCTCATTATTCAGATCCTTGTGGACATGGCCTGTTGTTGATGTGGAAGGTGATGAATTCTGTGTATATGTTTTTATGGCCATTGGTTAATAAAGAAGCTGCTTTTGGCCAATGGCTTAACAGAATATAGTCAGACTGGAAGAGATAGATATATAGAGAGTAGGTAGAGTCAGAGAGAAGCCATGTAGCCACCAGAGGAGAAAGACATGAGCTACCTGCTGGAACCTTGCTAGTAGGCCATGAGCCCCATGGTCAAATATAAAATAATAGAAATGGGTTAATTTAAGATATAAGAGTTATCCAGAAAGCTGCTTAAGCTATTGGTTAAACAGTGTTGCAAGTAATATAGTTTCTGTATGATTATTTCAGGTCTGAGCTGCTGGGGAATGAATGAACGAACAGTCTCCCCCAACAAATTGGTGCCAATGTGGTCAACTAAATCCACTTAAACACCTGAGCGAGCTTAAATAGGAATTCTAGACACAAAAACACCAGAGTTTAATGCAGCTTCTTGCTCTGTTTGCTGGCAGAAAGCAGAGACATGATTCCTTTAAGAGGTTTCCTGATTCAGCATTAGCAGCAAAAACTACATGGCTTCTTTTTAAAAAAAATGGTTCGCTAGCAGGAATAGCTCTGACTCTTTTAGGAGGTCTGGCTACGGCATTTGTGAGCAGAGTGCTACAATTTGCTTAATGGCAACATAGACCTGCTATGTGCCTGAAAATGGGGCTGTGAGCTTGGCTCACGGAACTGGCTCTGAGTAGACCTCCTCCATGTTAGACTGGGAGGAGTCAAAAGGAAAAGCAGCCTTAATCCTAGCCACACCACTTAACATTTTAAGAAGCAAATGGGCTGTATAGGCAGGTCAACCAGACAGGAAGTAGAGGTGGGGTGAAGAGAACAGGAGAATGCTGGAAAGGAGGAAGACCATTCCTCTCATTCCAGCCCAGACCACTGAAGAAGCAATATGCCCAACTGAAAAAGGTACTGAGTCTTGTGGCTAACATAGATAAGAATAATGAGTTAATATAAGCTACAAGAGCTAATAAGAAGCCGAGAAGCAAGATGTAACCTGCCTGGCTGAAAGGTACCAAGCCACGTGGCTAATATGGATAAGAATAATGGGTTAATATAAGCTACAAGAGTTAATAAGAAGACTGAGATAATGGGCCAATCAGTTTATAATCTTATAGAGATCTCTGTGTGATTTTCTTTGGGGCTTGCCAGCTGTGGGGTACTGGGCTGGACAGAAACCCCAACAAGCTGGTTCTCCTTGCTACAACAGGCAGTTGTGAGCCATCTGAGGTACATGCTGGAAACTAAACCCTGGTCCCGTTTAAGAGAAGCATTGCTCTGGATCATTGAGTCATCTCTATATCCCTACCTCCAGTTGTTTCTAAGGAACCTACTGCTGCATAAACAAAGCCAGAAAGTTTCCACCTTTGGGTTTCTTCTCTCTATGTCTACTATCTTCCTTATAGATCTGTTTTAGAGTTTCAAAGACTGTTTTCTACAATGAATATGCTTGTGTGCTATTCTTGTGCTAAAATCCTCATATCCAGAATGGCAGGACTGACTTTTATCCAGCATTTCTACCTAGGTATCTGATAAATGCCTCAGAACTAACACGTAGAACTGCAGTAGTCATCAAACTTGTGCCACTTCCCTTTTCTTCGTTGAAACGATGCCCAGCCCTTTCTTTCTGTTAAGACTAAACCCTTGGGAGTTAATTCTCTTGCTTTGTCATTCACAAGAAAATCTTGTTTTCTGTGTTTATGAAACCTATCTGCGTGCAGAATTTCTTAGTAGATTATTTCTTACCAGCATTATTTCATAGCCTTCTAAGTTAAACTTTTATCTTTATTGTTACTTGTATGAGTACTTTTTATGCATGCATATACAGGTAGCACATGTATGCACTGCTCATGGAGGCCAGAAGAGGACAACAGATGCTCCAGAAGTGGAATTACAGAGGGACCATCAGAGTTTTAGGAATTAAACCAGGGTCCTCTGGAAGAGCAGTCAATGCTTTTAACGGCTGTGCTATCTTGCCTAGCTCATCTTCCTAAATTTGCCCGTCCAAGAGTACATTCCTCACAAAAGTCAGAAGAACATCCCATTAGCACAATTGCTGTTCACACATCTGGATTCATTGCTGGCTTCTCAGGTAAGAAGCCAAAGCCATCACATCATGTTCTGTATCCTAGGCAACCTTCCCCTACCACACTGACTACCTACTAATGTGCCTTCTCAACCATCCATTAGATCAGTGATTCTCAATCTGTGGGTCATGACCTGCTTGGCAAACATGTGTCTCCAAGAATATCTACATTACAATTCATAGCAGTAGCAAAATTACAGCTTTGAAGCAGCAACAATGTGATGTTATGGTTGGGGGAAACCACGCATGAGGAACTGTGTTAGAGGGCCACAGTGTTAGGAAGGTTGAGAACCCCTGCAGTAGGCTCATCTTGGCCTCTCTGTTGTCCTCTGTGTACGTCAGGCACATGCCTGCTTGAAGTCATTGCTATGTTGGACCTTTCTGCTTACATTACGTCTGTATTCTGTTGGATGACACAAATGGGACATTGTAGGAACACAGCATCAATCACATAAATTAATGAATTATTTTTTGAAACATCCCCTAACTTAATTTGTTCTGTGACAGGATAGATTTTTACATTGTTCACAAAGAACAGAAGCTGAGGTAATACCCAGGACTCAATGGCAAGTATAAACACGATCTAGGAGCAGAGTTAAAGGATCGATATGATCTATGCTGCAACTGTGGGGCCATAAAGCAAGTAATAAAACATTGGATGAAAAACATCTAAGAGGGGTGTGTGTGTGTGTGTGTGTGTGTGAGTTTGCATGTGTGTGCACATGTGTGCATGTACACATCATGTGTGGTAAGTCAAAGCATTCAAAGCATAATCCATGAAAGATAAAAACCATGGTAAGCTGTATCTCACTAAAATTAGAAACATTTGCTCCACAAAATGCACTGTTTAGAGGATGAAGTGATGAGGCAAAGCCTGAGAGGAAACAATTGCTCATCCATCTTATTTATAAACTTGCTTCCAAAATACACAAAGAATTCTTAAAACTCAACAGTAGCAATGCAAATAATCCAATTTAAAAACTGGTGGAAAGAGATGACTAGGCATGCGAGGAAAGAAGAAAATGACTGACATGTCACACATGCACATTACAGGATGCTTACATCACGTATTTGGAAAGAAATGCCAATAAAACAACAGATACTCCCACTCCTTATCCATTAGAATGGCCTGGATCCTGAAGGCTACAGGACCCTGAAGGATCTGGAGCAGCAGAAAGTCCCAGCTACTGCTGGAGGGTAGTGGTGATGCTCTGGTTTGGCGGTTGCTTGCAAAGTTAAACGTACTCTTACCATTTAACAATCAATAGGGTTACAGACTATGAAATCCTGTACACAGGTGTTTACACTTTCACTTATAATTGCCCAAACTTAGAAGTCTCCTTACGCTGCAAGTCAACTGGTAAATATGCTATAGTACATCCATACAATAGAATATTATCCAGTGATTTTAAAGTCATTTGTTAAAACACACACACACACACACACACACACACAGAGAGAGACAGAGACAGAGAGACAGAGAGAGGTGGGGGAGAGGGAGAAAGAGAGAGAAAAATGGAAACGGATAAAGATTAACATTAATGTTAAATTGAATAAGTTAGCATGAGAGGGAAATATTTTCTGACTCATATATTCCACAGTGGAAAAAAACAGAGCTATAGAAAGCTAAAAGATCAGTAGCTCCCAAGGCTTCAGAGGAATGTGGGGAGTCATAACAGGGAATTTTAGGAAAGTGAAAGACAAGGCAAATTCCTCTAGGGGAGCTTCTAGAAAGGGTTTTCTTACCATAGAAAAGGAGCATCATCCTGCCTTCAGCCTCCCGGTCAGAGGCATCTCCTCATTGTGACAGCCAGAGTGTGAGAGTCTAGAGATTCACCAGGCATCTCTCAACCACAGGATGAAAAGACTGCGAATACAAAGGCACCATGCTGACTCTGAGGACAATGAGGCCTCATTCGTGATGATCAGCCTGGAAAAGGTCCATTTCCAGATTAAACTGAGAGCAAACGTTGGAAGCTCTGCATACTTTAAAACCAATGCTAGAACCAGCGAAACTGAAAACCAGAAAGAAGTGAAGGAAAACCTTCTTTAGTAAGGATGCTAGCTAATATGGGGGAGGGGGGTTTCAGATGTTCTGAAACTCATTCGTTTCTCCAGTGTGTCTTGTCCATATCCGTACCCTACTCCCTCCAGTTCCCCACATCCTCTTACATATCTCCCATCTCCCTCCCAACATCACATAATTTTGTTTCTTTTTATAACACACTAAGACCAGTAAGTTGTACCCATATGCTCATGCGTGGAAGGTAATCCACTGAATCATGGGCAAAGTACCAATGGCCATCCTCATCCGTACATGGAACATGCTGATCAACCCTCTCTTCCCGACTTCAGCCATACATGGAACTTGCTGATCAGCCCTCTCTTCCTGACCCAAGCCTCAGGTGACATCTTCAGAGAGAATGAAAAAATATATCATCTTGAGAAACCCAGCCTAACAACGGATTCCAGCAAGGCTTACATGATGCTGAAGTCATTAACTGAAGACCTAATAGATGGGGTGAGTGCACAGCTTCAGAGTATGAGCCTGCAAGTCATTTCCTGCTATGATATAGGAGGAAATATGCCTTCTTTACCTTGGGGAGCTTTCCAGTCACTACTTCACTTATATAACAAATTCAAGCCCTAATAGCTCCACATAACCTGGAAGTATGTGTTTCACGATATGAGGCAAAATGTCTCCACAACTATAATGTATTTTCGCCAAAAATGTTTAACACAAGTGCATAAAATAAAGCATCTGGTTCTCCCTTCCATGTTACAACATGCATGGCATCTATTGATTGTGTGGGAAGAGTAG